>CM031240.1:226576845-227279207 GCA_018340775.1 Taxus wallichiana var. yunnanensis | reverse complement strand
AGCCAACATGAGCTTCGCTCCCAGCCCTCCGCCGACTCCCGCCTCCATCCTTCGAAGATGGATCGCAACACGAGCTTCGTGGTCGCTAGCAGTTAGCGGCGTGAGTCACATCCGCCTGCTTTCACCAACCAGCCTCCGCCCGAAAACCACACCATCACCTGTAATGTTGGAGATGGTCGAGCTTGTAGGATCTCCCGATATGGTCTCCATGAAATTGACGTGAGGACGAATCCTAGGTCTATCTAAATGCTCCCTCCGCCCAGTGGCCCAGACTCCGTCCCTGCTGTCCCGAGATCCCGTCCCATGTCCTCTCGTGGTGGCTCTGCCGCACTAGCCCGACTCCGCACGGAAGCCTCCTTCCGCTCAGGCTCCTCGTTGTGTTGAGGGATGCCAGGCATCTACAGATGGCTCCAAACTATGTCAGCAAGTCGCCCTCCCAAAGGCTCTCAAAGATGTTTGGCCATGGCAAACTGTTAAACACCTTCTCCTTCCTTTTGTGGTTTCATTTTTGAGCGCTAAGTCAACATAACAACGATGGATCATTATGTATTCTTCCCGGGTAAGGCAGACCTACTTAGTAGCATGTCTAGTGGGAATGAAGAGGACGTGGGCATGAGTTAGAGACATGACATGCACAGCAGGCCAACTTGTAGTTAATAGATTTGCAAATCTAGTGGAATTAATTGGAGTCGTGGCTCAATGAGGTGGAATTCATGGCACCTTGAGGAGAGGAGTAGCAATTATTTACTTATGGCAGTGGCCATTAAAGCCACCCACCTCAACTACGTTTTCAAACTCAAAATTTAAGTGCTTTCCCACCTTAATACTCGTCCCTTTTGTTCAAGATTCAATTTTATGTTTAAGTATATATATTTTACTTAATGTAACTTTTGATAAATATATATTTCATTTTTAGATCTGAACTTCAAATTAAATCCTTTATACTAAATTTAAAAAAATTAATCGATAATGGTGAGTGCCTAATCACCCCTCGACACAATAACTAAAAGCAACCCCAATTTTAAATATGTTGTAATTCTAAAACTGGTTCTCTTAATCTCTATCTTTAAACAAAAAAAATTTAGTCGCATTTTCGGATCGTATGCTTTGTGGCGGGCGCATATCGCTGCCGTGAGCGTGGCGCTCGTTTTTTTGCAAGGGCGCTACGGTTTAAACATCGCAGAAAATCCAGCTTCAGCCATTTGATCGAAAGCAATCAAATGGAATGCGTAACTTATAACCCAACTTTTGAAGAATGAAGTTTGTAAAGGGACTTACAAACAAGTAAGTTTGGAGGAAATGATGAGGCCAGGACATTATGTTTGATTAATGTATAGTATATGATCTCATCTTACTCTCCTTTTATTAAGTATGATTCGCATTGTGTGACTTTTAGTTGATCTCGATATGAGTTAGGATGTAATTGTCTGTATTTTGATTGATTGTGAGTCTAATGTTAAAAGCTTTAGAATTCCCGACAAAGTGTGTGTTTGAAATTCAGTTTTGTAATAAAGTAGGTCTAATCGAGTGAAATGAAGTAGAAGCATTCAAGATGTTTTTTCATCAACATCTATTTGTACACAACTTAGTTCCAGAACTTCCAAGCTAGTTCTCGGAACTCCATCACATAGTCATCATCTAGCTCGAACTTTTGGACTTAGTTCCTAACTCCCTGGGGATAGCTCCGTAACTATCACGGTTTTGATCCTTAATTCCTATGGTTCGGAACTTCTCCAAAGTTCCGTAAGCGATGGGAGTTTTCTATTCTAACCACATCCGGAGATTTTACATCTACGACCTTTTTAATCAGAAAGGATGAGAAGATTTTTGAATGTAGATCTAAGGAGCGTTGTCTTAGAGCTATATGATCAACCGTAATCTAACTCAACATCTATTTTGGACATGATTCGATTTCATCGTAATTGTTGAGACAGCTGTGATTGTAAAATGCATATAAAAGGCATCTACAATATATAGATAATAGAGATATAAATATGAGATAGATATAGAACAGAGAAGATAAATATAGACTAAGTAGTGAGATCCAGTACGTTTTGTAATACCGAATGTTTTATCAATAAAATAGTCATTCCTATTTGAGAGAATTTTGAGTTGTTAAATCCTAATTCGAGGAGGAGCAAGGGCCCACTCCCCCAAGGACCTAGGATATTTGTTTATTTGGTATTTATATTTCTTCAACAAATAACTTAGATATGTTAATTCTGTATTGTTTTAATTCTTTCAGTTAAACTCTATTGTATACTTGTTCCTACATGTGTTTAGATAGATTCTTATATTTCTTGCAATTGTTTTCAAGCATTCTAAATTGAGTGTGTTTACTTTCAAAAGCAAGTGTGTTTATTTTCCAACAGCAAGTGTGTTTCCATTCTGCACAATGTGTTTCCTTTCAACAAAGCTTTCAGTGTGTTTACTTTCAGCAATTTTTCATAGTTTGATTTAAATAAGGTTTTACCAAGAAGTCCTTAAGATATTGAAGAGATCCCCTAGAAAATACAAAAATAACTGCAGTCAACTACTAGATCGGTTAAATTACTCTTGTTGCATATAGCTTTAGACACACCCCTAGTTTGATATGACATCAACAAGAAGTTGATTAAATGAAGGGAATAATGACACCCATCACACCCCCTTGGAGATATAGATTCCTTCCTCGAGAATATCTCTTAAGGATTTTCTAGATAAAGATGAGGATTACAAAGTGGCTAGACTAACAGAACTATAATTGCTAGATGAAAGGCGCATCCGCACACTCAACCATATTCAAGTATATCGGAGACAGAGTTTCACGTAGCTATAATAAGATAGTTATACCTTTTCAGTTTGAGGTTGGAGATCGGTTATGAAGGAAAACCAGTTCAACACAAGGGAAGAAAGAGAAAAGAAAGGTAAGTTCGAACCTCATTGGTTAGGACCCTATGCCATTGTGGCCAAATTTGGGTCAGGCGCATATAAACTTGCCCATCCTAATGGAACTGATCTACGAGAGCCCATGAACACTATGCACCTCAAGCAGTACTATGCTTGAACATGGAGCAAAATCAAAAAAGAAAAAAAAAGTAAAAAAAAAAAAATTATGCAAAATACAAAAAAAAAGAGAAAAATGTGAAAACCATGCTATTGTGGCACTTTGGATAGGTCCCTTGGTGAAAATTAGTTTCCACGCCTTGGGAGAATTCATTGTTCACGAGCATCTTATATCTAGGGGTACTTTTACTTAGCTTTAGGCTAGTTCTACACATATGAGATTCTTTATGAACCTATCATGTCAAAGCCTTGATCCGGTTAGCTCTCCTCTTATTCATATGCGAAGGGATTGCCTTTGAAAATACCCATCTAACTATGGGGGCATATTCACGACTTCACCTTCTTGTTTATAACACATGGCATCTACATTTGTATATTCCCACATCACTGGGGGTATCCACGTTTCTTGGTTTCCTATACATTGCTTAAGACAACTATTAGAAAACCCAAAACATTCAAAATATGTAGAAAACACAAAAATTTGAATAGGATTGAAAAATACTAAACAATGGAAAATAAGAAAATATAAAAACAATAGAATATTGTTTCATAAAACTCTAAAAAAATACAAAACACTAAAAACAGTCTTACAAAAACATAGTACTTTGTTTGTTTGTTTTGTTTCCTACTTTATTTGTTTACTTGTAGACATATTGTTTGTATAGTTTTCTTGCTTATGCTTTGGTGTTGTGCATTTCTTAAACATACCTTTTAGATTGATCTTTTCTTGCTTAGATTATATTCAGTCTTGTTTGTACATTTTAAGTGTGTTTGACATGCTTGTTTATAATGTACTTAGTTGCTTTGTTAAGTTGTTTAGTATGTTTATTTTGGTAGGTTGTTTAACTTTTGTGCTTGCTTGTTTGTTACTTGTACATGGTTTTGTTATCACATCTATTATCTATCATGCATCTCATCACATCTAACATCATCTATACATCATATATCAATAAAATGCTAAGTTTACATCGTACATGTATACTAAGCTAATCATCACATATCGTATCATCAATGGGGGCAAGAGGGATCAAAATATCAAAATCTAACCCCCCGCACCAATATCATCATGTACTTAACAAATGAAACATCTCATCTACAAATCAAATGATATCATCTATGGATCTATCATAAAATCAGACAAATGTGATACATCATCTAACATCCAACACGATACATACATGAGAAATAAAATCATACAACATCATGATATAATCAACATCCATAAGCATGAGTCATCATCATAAGACATATCAAAATATGGCAAGTAACATCAAATGTCCATGTACATGTAGAAATGTTTGTCTCAAAATGGATATACATCATCGATGCAAAAATCCACCATCAAAGGGCATGGATCATAATGAAGCCTTCACAAGAGGAATACAATCAACAATGATACATCTCGTTAGGAATAAGGGATAAAATATGTGAAATAATCCCTCATTTAATCGCAACAAGAGAAACTAATATGCAGTAAAATATTATAGATCTTAAATAAAAATGTAGAATAAAATAACACAACACAAAGAGACGGTATTTAATGTGGTTCACCCAATTTGGGCTGTCCACCAAGAATCACTTACTCAGATTTTATTACAAGCCACCACTCTCTCAATACAATACCCAGATCTGTTTGGAGCTATGCTCAACAAAATCTATAGAATTCACACCCGAATTCAAAGCACATCTGCAATGTTTTCATACTTCTATCATATGCATAAAACCATATAAATAGACAACTGCTTAAGCAATTTTACAAAACCGTGGGTATCAAAACCATGGGCAAAAACCGTCCCATAAACCTATGGGTCAAAATCCCGCCCATATGAGAAAATCACGTTTCGATATATCGGGCACGTTTTAAGGCCCAAAAAAAATTTTCCCAGTGAGGATACATGAAAAGTGTACAATACTCTTAGTGTACAGTCTTCAACACTTTCACACATGAAAACAGGCTCCACAACCTAACAACATCAATACATACATCGATCAAAATGAGCCTTCATAAGAGGCGTACATACACATATCAATACATCATATGAAGATAGAGCCATCCACGACTCTCCCCCTCACATGGACTACTCAGTCTCGGGTGCTGAGTAGGAGGACGTTGTTGGTGATGATGAGATGGCCCAGCTGAAGTTGCACCACTCTGCTGAACTATGGGCTGCTCCACTAATCTCACTGAATGAGAAGTCCTATGTGACCTAGTCTCGAGACCTACTCACATCCAGTTGATCAAAGGGTACCACTCGCTATCCCTCTAGAACTACTCGATAATAGGGTTTCCTTGTAATAGGAAGCCTCGCCACTAGCTCTCATAATACCAAACAATAGTTATGTCTACCCAAATGTGGTGGTCATTTGTATAGCAATATATCACTCTCTCAGTAACTCTACCAATATCGCGTGAGCCTGTTTCAATGCGGAAACCTATTAATCTCTATCCACTCGTAGTAATGGTCTGCACTGGGTTTGAGCCTAATCTCTTTGTGTAGAAGTGGTCTACACTTGGGCCGGGCCTCGATCTCTTTGTGGTCGTAATGGCATGTATATGTGCTTGTGATTGTTGTAAAGGCTCATGATCTATACACCCTAGGCTACCAAGCTGTTGTATCAGCCTACAATCACGCAGCCCCATCTCCTCCTTGACCAACTTGGACTCTAGCTTGATCTCACTCTGCAAAAGTGATGTCCCTGAATGGTGATATGGCCTAGTCTCTCTCGGCCGCTACTGAAGTTGGACAACTATCACCGCCAGAATCGTTGTTATAATGCAACTAGCTGCCCTCCATCATCTCCTCTCCGCCACCCCCTGGAGCACGAGGGGAGGACCTTGATGTCTAATTGGAAGCACTATGCCAATGAGAATGTGAACCCCAACTCGTATATCAACTTGAGGAAATTACATATGTGGAGTTTGGGGTACCTGTCTCCATCCCGGTCTTGGCCCCTACCTCTATCCCTATGGCACATTGCAGTGGAGGACTATGTCCCCACCCCCATCATGTCGCCGAAAATTAAAGGGATCATTATCATCTCCATCGTCATCCTCATCATCACTATCGGGTGGCCCTTCCGGAGGTGGTCTAACCCCGCATCCCAAGCTCCTCACGAAATAGTCAAGTGGTGGGGTAATACTATATAGTACCAGGCCCATACTCAGCTATGCATCCTAGATCTCTCACCTATCTCAATGGTACCTTTGTATTGACACTATCTATTGATAACTAGTTATGGCCCTATCCATTCGAATCTGTGGCCCCATATTAAAAACCTCTCGAGCTTGTTTGTGTACACATATCCGGCCCCTGGAACATCCGAGTGATGCCAAACTATCTCGACATCTGTCCACTTTGTAGATATATTTGATATACTAGAGATCCCAAACATAAAGTGCTTTATTGTGGCTATCTTTGAGCTCGCATCATCCTCCACCACCGGAAATATCTATAAGGCCTCCATACCATCTAGGCATGCTACAGATTGTTGAACTCTCGAGGATAATGATAAGTGTCCCCCATGTTCATTTGAACATCATATTCATTTGGAACCCAACCCATAGTAGATGGCTCCTTTGGAGCACGAACTCGTAACACACTGCCTGTGGGGAGGCCTATGGCAATGTGATCCCAAGCCCATATATGTAATAATATGGCTGGACCTATTGTCTTGATGGTACTATGTAATAAGGTGGAGATCCCAATAAAAGTGGGCCGATATCACTCACCATCAATCAATCCATATATCACTCGATAAGGCCAAGCGGGAATGAAGATTTGGTCTTATTAGTGAGCAAAACGCCACTAACAAAGGCCATCAAATATACTACCACTAATCTAGCTCGGGATCTGCTATACACCGAGATAATCTAACTGTCATACCTCAGTGAGGTATATCCTCCACTCCAAATAGCTCTAATAAACAATGATCAATATTAGGCTCGTGACTCGTATACTCAATCAACTCACCCTGGATGGGAACCTGATATATCCTCCATACGTCCTCCAAAGTGATGGTGATCTCGTTTAGTCGAGAGTCGAAAACACGACTTCGTTGTGCTGCTGCCTTCTTTGGCTAAGGCTGTAAGGAGGTTTGATCGAGAGTGATCTGTGTCATATCAACCAAGTAGGCTAGTCCGGTCACGTATAGTAAGATATATAATATCTTCCTATCCTCTGCATCAAAATCTGCCTCTATAGCCGCTAGGCGATCATATTGCTCTCTAGTCTGTAGAATGGGTAATCATCTCTACAAAAATAATGATACACTTGTTACGGCTATTTTCTATCTATATTCTTCTAAAAATGCTAATTTCTACTTTCTTCTACAAAATTCTAGCAGACATTCTTTTATACTTGTTTTGTTTTTCTTTAAAAAATGGATAAGTTCTTCTTCTAAGCACATGCGCGCCCTATGGATGCCTACGCGCCTAAGGCACATGTGTGCCTCTGCCGATGCATGCATGCACATATCAACGCATGAGCACCTAACCAACTTTCGACCTACCCTGTACCTCCCCTAATGCATGCACGTCCGAATGACGCCTTTGCACATATGGTTTGACGCACGCTTGTGCGTGCATCCGTTTGATAGCTAAGGATGTACATAGGTTCATTTCTTTGTTTAGCTTTCAAAAGAGTAGAGGATAACTATTTAACATGTTAGTTTGATGTTCTTTCAAGGTTTTAATGCATGATGTTGATGTTTATTCTTGTCGTAATGTAATCAACTCACCTTGAATGGGAACCCAATATATCCTCCATACGTCCTCCAAAGTGATGGTGATCTCACCAGTGGGGAGTCGAAAACACTGACTCTCGTTGTGTCACCTCATCAAGCCATGGCTACAAGGCCTTTATTGATTAACTCCATGTTATTCACAAAAACCTTGGATGGATGAATGCAAATGAATGATGCTTAGTTCCACTCTAATGGAAGATTTTCTCAAAGATGAAATGCCTATAGTTTAGGTTATACGCTTGTAAAGGTGTAAGTAGAAATGTTAGAGGAGGGCTCCTTTTATAACCCAATGGGTAAAAGAGGCTTTATATCCTATTACATGTGGGATAAAAGCCCATACGTAACTTTAGCTAAGTTAACCAAAGCTAGGTGAGTTAACATGTGGGTTAGTGTTATAGTTTGCACTTTATGGGAATTAGGTGCATATAATTAATCAAAGGTGATTAATTGATAGGAGGATAGGCCTATTAGGCTAGTTAGAAGAGAGTTAGCATGATTTGAGTGATATAATAGAGGAATTTGATCCAATAGATGAAGATTTATTGGATTAGATTAACGGTCGTAATTAATTAAGAATAATTAATTAACTTAGATAGAAAGGGGTGTTAATTAATGAAAGGTCGTTAATTAGGGTTTTGAGTGACAACATGGCTAATCAATTGTCGTAATGCAATTAATTAGTGGTGATAGAGGAAAAGTGGGGCGTTATTGACGATGTGTCGCCAATTTGCGGGAAATGGTGCAATTAGCGCAATTTAAGTGTATTAAATTGCTAAATCTAAATAACAGTGTCTACAATTAGCTAAGGTTAATATGCAAACATCTAAAATTCTCCATGGGAAGTGAAAAATTGTTGCTACATGTGTCATGGTGAAGGCATGTAATGTAGGGTGAGTGAAGGCATGTAATATAAAAACATAATCCATGTTGTTTTTCATAATGGGATTTGATTCCTCATGTTCAAAGGACACAATTATAGAAATGAAAGGGATTTATCTTGATTCACATGGAATTTTATTTTTAGTTATAGGTGAAAAAGAGGCATATAATAAGCCCTAATATTGTCATCACACTTAGAGTAGGTTCTCCTACAACTTATGAAATCAACAAGTCACAAATTTGTTCTTCCATGCATTTTTCCTTATATTGGTGTTATTGTGACCTCATAGGACATGGTTTTCCTAGGGGGATGATGAGATAGGGTCTTGATGATGCAATTCAAATGGGAATGCATGCAATGATGGATGTAATTTGGTATTCTCAACGTTAAATAATTAAACTTTACTTTTAGTCCCAAAACATCCTAATCCCATACCAGTTTAGATTTTTCCCTTCTTTTCTCTATATTTTAATGGTAAGGTTTTTAATTTTTCTTACATCAAAACCATTTTGATTTTCTTTAACAAGTGGTTATTGGTTTTGAATTTTGCTTACATCCATAACCATTTTGATGTTATTTAATAGGTGGCTATTGATGCTTCCTAATGGTTCCCTAGAGGAAGTAATTTCATATTCTTTCTTTTCTTGTTATGTTTTTCAAGCCAAGTGTTTTGGGAATCCAAGTTTGTTTTATCCTTAATCAACTTGTTCATGCACCATAGGGATTTTATAGAGAGATACCAATTTTTTTTTCCAAGCTTCCTTCGCATGGAGTATTTCATGAATAGGATCAACATGCTTGGGTAAAAATGTCATTCCATTTTTGTTTTTGATTGTGGAGAGTCCCATCAAAATTGCCATGAGAGAAAAGGGCACCAAAAGTGTGCTTGTTTTGGGAAAAACATGCCATTTTTTGGGTTATATTTCTCCAATCACACTTTCATTTTTATATAAGTTTGATTAAACCATATTTCCTAACCTTCCAACTCATGGATTGTATGATATTACTTACCATGTCCAAGATGACCATGTGTGCTTGTCATACCTAAAAATTATTTTCTTACAATATTATCCCATTTTCATTTTTTTGTTCATGGTGTTATCATTGTGTAACATCTTCTCAACTTTAAAATTAAATTCTTTGTGTTGAATTTTCGTTTTCTCATTGATAAAATAGTTTATGCAATTCACTACGTCATTTTATTATTGGACCTCTTTTGACAATACGATCCCTATTTTCATTGGTTGTATCGCTTGATTCTAACAAATAAAATTACTCTTGAATTCATTCATGTGTTATTCACTCGACCTTGGGTGACTTCAAGTGCTTATCATATCTAAAACTTAGTATTTAACATTGTTGCGTCATTTAACTCTTTCCATTGATGATTTCTTCTTAATAGCCTTTGTGCCAACTTTGAAATTTTAATCTCTACATTGAGTTGCATTTCCCTCACCGTCACGATGTAGGTTTGTTGTATTACCATGCAAAACTTACAAAGCTACTTGGGATCATTGTTAATAGGTTACCATTGAGATGACCTTCTCTATGCAAGTTTCATAGACATCGTAACCTTAATGCTTTCATTCATTTGTTGCTTTATACTAGTATTAAAGACCAACATATGTCCATTGTTTGTTTTTTTGATTATATGTAACATTTTAACTCAACTATTGCATGTCATTATGCACTCTTATTATGTAAGAATATGGTATGGGTATACTACTCAATCTATATCTTCAAGAGGTTCGCACGTTCTTGTAGGAATAATATGAAAATTACTTTATTTTCAAGGGTATTTTATTGTTAGGTCAAATAAAATAAAATTGATAAAGTTACTTTTAAGTATATGATTGTTGTATTTTATAGGTGATATGATTCACCAGTTCATGTTTCAAGATTGTTGGTTAGTGAATGTGAATTCCTTATTTGTACTTCCTATTCAAAAGCTTGATCCTGTCATTGGGTCCATCACATCTAATTTTAGTCCCATTAATTGAGAATGTTACAAAACTATGAACTAAATTATGATGCCTGTCAAGATTCACCATACATGCTAGTTTGCTAATATTAGTAAAAACATACCAAAATGCACGAATATACGCCATGTAATGGTATGAAATTCTATTTTGGTTATACTAGATGCATTCCAATTTAGTATTTAGTTATTGGACATCAAAACCACGATTATAGTTGCTATTCAATAATGTTATTGAAATTCAATCTTGGGTGCACAACACTAAATAATGTTCCCAATATTGTTTTTTTTTCCTCTTTGCATGTGTATGGTTCGAATTGCCAATTTTTGTATGCATGTGCATCACATGTAAGATTATGAATTTTTGACATTAACCTTATCCATCCAATACAATTACAAGTTGCAACTTTGTATCTTTGCATATATATTTCTTCTAAAAGATTCTACTTTGTTATTTTTGGTTCATGAGCCAAAAACATGTACATATACGAACAATGAGGAGCTATGGAACCTCCTTCAAAAGGGAGGCATTTCCAACTTCATAGAGCACATTCAGGGGCACGACCAAAATATTTTGGTTCATTTTGCAATGGACTGGAAGGACATAAAGGTGGAGTATGGTGGTCACTGAGTAATTATAAATGAAGAATTGATAGCTGAGGCAACAGGCCTCGAGTTGGAGGGATATCATTTTTTCAACAAAAGGATTGATAAGATTGCCGAGGCAAAGAAATTCTCTGACGACAATGAGGAGCTTGAATTTGTAACTGTGAGTGTTAAGGTAAGCTCTATCCCCAAGCCTTTTATGAGGTTATAAAAATGATGGTTAGGTACATTTCTTTAGAAGGACGCTACATAATAGTCCCTGTCAAGCACCTAGTCTTTCTTAACCACTTTAGAAGACAATTTGTGGTATCTGCTTCCCACATTACTTGCTAAATTCCCTTGAGCGCTTCATTTTAGAATTCCAGAAGCACTCTCGTGCCATTCCTCCTCACCAAGGCCTTATTTTTCTGCTTCATAAGCTCTATGTCTCTAAGTTCCTGACTTCCCACCCTCTCCAGCGATCCGCACATCCCTACCATCACTGCTCCCACTTCCATCTTGAACACCTCTTCCAAACCCAAGACTAAGAACCCAAAACTTCCCAAAATTGACATCCCTCACTCTGCTCGGGTTCTTAGAAGCACTAAAGAGCTGGAAGTTGTGCATAATCTGCTGCATATTAGTAATGCTGGCCAGGATACGACCTTGCAACAAGAGGGGAATAATATTCCTCACAGGTTGGATTCTTTAGAAAATGAGATGATGAAGTTAAAGAAGGACCTGCAAAGCACATTGCCAAACAGAAGGGAAAAAGAAAGGTTGATGATGAAACTGATAATGGGAATGATCAGATTGCAGACATCTACAAGAAATTGAACTCTTTGGACAACAGATTGGGGAGAGCCAAAGACAGGCACGACCATAACATGGCTATCTTCAATGCCATTAGTGACTTTTTAGAACAACATGTTCGCAACATTTCCATGCTTAGCGGGGTCCCTAAAACTATCTGGGGGACTGACAAGGAGAGAAGTCAGACCATATCGAAGTTGAATGCAAGTGACCCCACGCACATCACCACTTTGGTGTTGTTCACTTCGCTACAAACAATCAAATCCAGGATCGACAGAGCTTCCAAGAAATAATCTCCCTCGGGTTGGAGGGCTTCGTTCTAGACGCTGCTATATTTCGGTCTTTTCGTTATTTTTCTATTGCTATTTTGCTGTCTTGTTGTAGTTTCTGTTCTATTTCGCTTTCTACTAGTAACTATCTTTTGGTTACTGCTGGGCATAATGCTTTATCTGGATTTTGATCCTCTTTTGTTGTCCCTCTATAGCTCTATTTGGTTGTTGAGCCCTTATTGTAACAGGGTATAGTCCCTTCAAAACTATTTACCAATAATAAAAAAACATGTACGTATATGATGTTAATATTTCCTTTGTTTGGATTATAAAATTCAATAAATATGTGTCGAAGGATGCATAGATTATCATGCAAACCATATTTGTTTTTATTTTTTTTTTTTACAATAATAGGAAATGCTATAATTTTCTCATATATTCACTATTTTACGATTAACTTTACCTATTTTTCAACCATTTATGGACGACACAATTACAAGTTACGACTCCATATCTTTGCATATATATGTCTTCTAAATGATTCTACTTCGCATATTTTTGTTTCATGAACAAGAAACCTATATGAATTCAATTTTTTTTTTAATTTTTAAAAGAGAGTTGCAGGGACCCTTCCCTATACAATACCAAGATATATCAAGTAATAACGACAACATACTAGCTAAATATATAATGTTGTTAAGACAACATAGCCGTGGAGAGGAAAAAAAGACTGGAAACCAACTCCGAAACAAAAGGACAAAAGATAATCTAGAGAACTAAGAAAACTAAAAGACTTGTTATGCCACCTCATCCATGGGTCCGAGTCAATCTCAATGACATTCCCATCGGCAAAACACCCCGAATCTCCCTTAGAAGTGGTCAATTCCAAAGTAATAAGAGAGGAGAGGCCCATGTGTCTTGTATTTTCTCCAAATTCAATATTGGAATACAGGAGAACTCTCATCCTTAGACCTACAATAACCAATAATTTATCTCGCAAAACCCAACGTGACTCGAAAACATTCTTCAAGCTCTAATAAAATCCCGCGATCCACTAGTCCAACTTGAAACATGGCAAAGTCAGAGAAGATAGGAAGCGTGGATAGGCACAATCTTTCAACCTGTTTCTTCAATGTCGATTCTATGAACTGGGCGGATGAAGAATTGTCCAATTCTCAGGGCCACCTCTTTATTAATCAACAAATGTCCCACAAGTAGAGTTTTTTCTCATTCTATTTATTTTTAGCAATATGTTTATAAAAATGTGTTTAAGAGGTTGTTATGTTGCAAGGATAAACACAAATATACCAACATCATATCATTTACCTATTCCCAAATAGTGTTGTGCTTAAATTGTTTGTGGATGTCTTAAACTTCACTATACTTACTTTTGCATACCTTTCCTTTCTTTACCTTTCAAAATTTTCTCGTCTTTGCTTTTATTTTCCATTTTCGCATTGGAGAGTATATTTTTTTAATCACTTTGCTTTTCTTTCGTTCATTCAATTTCCACACGTTTCATTCCCACCCCTCCTTTTTCCTTGGATGTACTCCTCATTTATATATTTATTTTACATTCATATCTATTTGTAGAGACGTTTCCATTACATTATTTGGGTGTGATTGCTAGTATTTAAGAAGGAAGTGTAAATTCAATTCACCCCTTTCTCTATTGATAAAACACACACATAATTTGAACATTTTACATAAGCGAATTTTTTTGGTCATAATTCTTACCTAATATGAAATTGAACTCACACATAATTTTTATCCAATGTTTTTTATTTAATCTTATCCACATAAAATCTATTATTATATTAATTTACAATTGAATCATTTATTTATGGTAATTAATTAATAGCTTGCATGAACAATTTAATTATTCTTATTATTATATTTTTGAATTTTCTGTTCCTAGACGATTTCTATAAAAAGACATTATAGAACCAAAAACATTATTCAATCACTTGTTAATATAATATAATATCTTATTCATCATTTAAAAATTAAAAAAATCAAAAACGTACTCAACAAGAAAGCAAAAACGTATTCAACTAGAAAGCAAAAGCGTATTTAATTAAAATCCAAATTTCGCGGGCTAAAACCCTGTATAAACCCTGCATTCAACCTGCTGAATCTTCTCTTAGCGGCCGCATACTGGTAGAGATTGGCGGATTTACAAATTCCAAGCTTTGTACGCGAATTTACTGATTGAAAAAGCCCACGCAAATTGAGTTTTTACAGGCGTTGTGGAACTTTCTGTTCAAATTCAGTTCAAGGTATCGCAATGGCTTCACGTTTTTGGACCCAGGTAAGGCAGGGATTTGTTTCCTTAGCTGTACTTTCTGTCAATGACAAGCATCGAATTGTTTTGTTTTGGTTTGGTCTGTGAATGTTTCAGGTTTTTATTATATGTATTTTTTCCCTTTTATGGTCTGTAAAATTCTAGGGTTTTGATTCTTTTCCCTTGTATGGTATGCTCTGTCGAAATTTAGGGTTTTGATTATTTTCTCCGTGTACAGGGTTAGGGTTCTGTTTTCTCTTACTCGCATGGTCCCTTCAAGTTTAAAACTTTGATAGAAATTTAGAAGTCATCCCATCTGCGTAACTGGTATTTTTGTTTGTTTATGTTACTAGGGTGATAGTGAATCCGAGGAGGAGGAAAGTGAGATTGAAGAGGAAGAGAATGATGTTGAGGCAGGAGATAAAGACGGGGGTGGTACTGCTACAACGTCCAAGTATTTGTCGAAGAATGCGAGTGACAGTGATGAGTCTGATGATCAGCGGAGGGTTGTTAGATCTGCAAAAGATAAGAGGTTTGAGGAAATGAGCCTCACTTTCGATCAGATAAAGAATGGCATGAAGATTAATGACTGGGTCAGCTTACAGGAGTGCTTTGATAAGCTTAACAAACAGTTGGAGAAGGTAATCCGAGTTACAGAGTCCATCCCGGTCCCTAGGCTCTATATCAAAGCCCTTGTTATGCTAGAGGATTTGCTCGCTCAAGCCCTGGCTAACAAGGAGGCTAAGAAAAAGATGAGCAGCAGCAATGCCAAAGCCCTCAATTCAATGAAGCAAAAGCTCAAGAAAAATAATAAACAGTATGAAGCTGATATTGAGAAATACAGAGCCACTCCTGTGTCAGATGGCACTGATAAATCTGACGAGGATGACGGGAATGATGATGATGTGGATTCTGAAGCAGATGTCGAAGAAGACCCTGCCAAATTAGCTGCTTCATATAATGCAGTTTCTGATGAGGATGAAGATGAAGAGGAAGGTCAAGATGAAGAGGGTAGTTGGGAGAAAAAGACGAGTAAGAGGGATAAGCTGATGGACAAGCAGTTCATGCGAGACCCAAGTGAGATTACATGGGAAATGGTAGACAAGAAGCTAAAAGAAATAATAGCTGCTCGTGGAAGGAAAGGAACAGGTATTTAGGGGGAGTTTTTCAAAATTTTCATTGATTTTATTTATTTTTAGTATAAACTGTATTAAATCTGCTCGTGGAAGGAAAGGAACAGGTATTTAGGGGGGGAGTTTTTCAAAAAAATTATTGATTTTACTTATTTTTTAGTATTAACTGTATTAAATTGTAACAAAACTATAAGTTCCTTTCATCGTGTAAAAATGTGCTAGGCTTTCCAATCTTCTAAAACGTGTTCCTCACTCTAATTTTACCAACAGGCAGGGTTGAGCAAGTTGAACAACTGACATTTTTGACAAGGGTAGCAAAGACCCCTGCCCAAAAACTAGAGGTATTGATGAATGTGGTATCTGCACAGTTCGACGTGAATCCCAGCCTCAACTCTCATATGCCGATTCCTGTGTGGAAAAAATGTTTGCAAAATATTCTCACTATGCTTGATATTCTGGCTCAGTACCCAAACATAGTCATTGATGATTCTGTAGAAATTGATGAAAACGAGACCCAGAAAGGGACGGACTATCAGGGGACTATCCGAGTGCGGGGTAATATTCTTGCATTTCTTGAACGAATTGATAATGAACTCTTCAAAAGCTTGCAGTGTATTGATCCCCACACTAAGGAGTATGTTGAGCGGCTACAAGATGAACCCCTGTTTATGGTACTTGCTCAGAATGTTCAAGATTATGTTGAGCGCTTTCATGATATGAAGGCAGCTGCAAAGGTGGCGTTAAAGCGCATGGAACTTATATACTATAAGCCTCAGGAAGTATACGAAGCCATGAGAAGCCTTGCTGAGATTCAAACCAGGACAGATGGTGCTGCATCTGAGGCTGATTTGACTGGAGCTGAAAATGGAGATATAGATGATGACGGCGACAGAAAATTTGCTAATTTAGAATCTAAGTCAAGTGAAGATTTTAGAGGACCTTCAGCATTTATTGCAACTCCAGAGATTGTGCCACGTAGGGCAACATTTCCAGCGCATAGCAGGACCCTGATGGATATTCTGGTTTCTCTTATTTACAAGCATGGTGATGAACGGACAAAAGCAAGGGCCATGATTTGTGACATTTATCACCATGCCATACTAAATGAATTTTCAGTTGCTCGAGATTTGTTGCTCATGAGTCACCTGCAGGATGGTGTGCAGCACATGGATATTTCCACACAAATTCTTTTTAATCGAGCTATGGCACAACATGGTCTTTGTGCTTTTAGAGCATCTTTAATCTCAGAAGCCCGTGGGTGTCTCTCTGAACTATATGCAGGTGGGAGGGTGAAAGAACTGCTGGCCCAAGGGGTTTCACAAAGTCGATATCATGAGAAGACTCCAGAGCAGGTCTCCATTCCTTGGAACTGATGTCTTTTTAGGGTTGTCTAATGATTTGTTTTCATAAATTAGATGCTACTTCTAGTAATGTTGCTAATCCAAATAATATTTTCCTAGGCAGTGGTTGTTTGTTTTTTTAATATCATTATTTTGTGCAGGAAAAACTGGAGCGGAGGCGGCAAATGCCTTATCACTATCATATAAATTTGGACCAACTTGAAGCTGTTCATCTGATTTGTGCCATGCTCTTGGAGGTACCAAATATGGCTGCAAATGCACATGATGTTAGAAGGAAGGTGATAAGTAAGCCGTTCCGCCGTATTTTGGAAATTAACGAGAAGCAAACATTCACTGGTCCTCCTGAGAATATAAAGGATCATGTTATGGCTGCAACCCGAGCATTGAGCAAGGGCAACTGGGAGAAAGCATATGAAGTTATTGCAAGTCTTGATACCTGGAAACTTTTTCGAGAAAAGGATAAGGTGCTAGATATGATGAAGTTAAAAATTCGTGAAGAAGCTCTGAGAACTTACCTATTCACCTATTCCACACACTACGGTTCCCTGAGCTTAGATCAGCTGACAGCTATGTTTGAGCTTTCTGAAGCACAAGTGCATAGCATAGTAAGCAAGATGATGATTGCAGAAGAATTTCATGCAAGCTGGGACCAGCCTACACATTGCATTGTTACTCATAATGTGGAGTCTACCCGATTACAAGCTTTGGCAATACAGTTTGTTGAGAAATTATCAGTTTTTATTGATAGCAATGAGAGAGCTTTTGATGCTCGGACAGGAGGTGGATTAGAGGGACCTCTGACAACTAGGAGGAGAGAGACACAAGACTATGCTGGTGCTGCTTCTGGTAGATGGCAAAATGATTTTTCTACTGGACAAGGCAGACAGAGTGGTTTTTCTGCTCGCTCAACCTTTACAGGTGGACGGAATGCAGGTGGCCAGGCACGCAGTGGTGCTACTGGAGCAGCATTTTCTAAAGATCGATTTGGTCAAGGTGGTCGTGCTGGATATAATTCTGGTTATCAAAGTACACGCTACCAAGATGCATACGGTTGTGTCAGGAGAACTCCTTACCAAATGGGTTCAGCATCCTCTGCTGGCATCAGAGGTACTCAGCCAGATGTAGCAGTTCGAATGGTGAGATTAACAAGATCAGACAGGTTTTAGTTAATTTTGAATGTGGTATTTAGTTTTATGAAATTAGTCTTAGTGGTAAGGCATTTTGTCTCGAATCAGCCTTAATGTGTGACATAATGATCTGTATGAATTTTTATTTATATTTCTCGGAAAATACATATATTTTGCAGTTTCTTAGGGTTTTACATGTAATGTAATTTATAAGCTGTTACATATTTTTATGGTTCATGTATTGGCTAGCATATTTTCCAAACAATGTTGGTGGTAATACTGGTCTCAACACATACATTAAGCACACTTGAATTTTCTACCATAAGCTCTACGATATTATGATTCAATTTCTTGAATATAATATTGTGGGGGTTGTGTATTTCTACACAGTTCTAATTTTTTCCTCAATTGTTATATGCTAAGTCACAAGGTTCGAGTTGGAGTTCATGTTCGACAAGGATAACGTTTGGATCATGTTCGCCAAGGGATTAAGTTAAAAAAATGTCTTTAAGTTCAAAAAAAAGAAAATTTTCATCATTTTAGTTTTTCAAAAATGCATAAATATGTTAGAGGAACAGAGTAGAGAGGGCTGTCTTGTTTCACTCTATATATATACACATTTATAAAATAGTGCAAAAGCATATTAGGTAAAAATAATGGATAAAATTGAGTTCATGGTCGATGAGGATAGAGTTCAGCAAAGTTTGAACACTTTACTTAATTTGGCATAACTTGTGACACAGGTTATATGATATATGTGTGGTTGTTTCCTAACATGCTCCACTTTCAATACTAAGAGCATTGAACAAGGATCATTTTTGCGCCTTTTTCTGGCACTTAATCATATTTTCTGCAAATACTAAGAGCATGTTCGGGTCATGTTTGCCAATGGATTAAGTTAAAAATGTCTTTAAGTTAGAATTTGTTTTTTCATCATTTTAGTTTTTCAAAAAATGCATAAATATTTTAGAGGAACAGAGTAGAGAGAACTCTAGGCTGTCTTGTTTCACTCTATAAATATATATATACACACATTTATAAATTAGTGCAAAAGCATGTCAGAAACTTCACATGTAAAAATAATGGATAAAATCGAGTTCATGTTCGATGAGGATAGAGTTCAGCAAAGTTTGAACACTCTACTTAAAATTTGGCATAGCTTGTGACACATGTTATATCATATATGTATGGTTGTTTCCTAACATGCTCCACTTTCAATACTAAGAGCATTGAACAAGGATCATTTTTGCGCCTTTTCTGGCACTTAAAGAGATTTTCTGCAAATACTAAGAGCATGTTCGGGTCATGTTTGCCAATGGATTAAGTTAAAAATGTCTTTAAGTTAGAATTTTTTTTTCATCATTTTAGTTTTTCAAAAATGCATAAATATTTTAGAGGAAAAGAGTAGAGAGAACTCTAGGCTGTCTTGTTTCACTCTATAAATACATATATACACACATTTATAAATTAGTGCAAAAGCATGTCGAAACTTCACATGTAAAAATAATGGATAAAATCGAGTTCATGTTCGATGAGGATAGTGTTAGAAATATCATAGTGCTCTCATTATTATATATTGTAATATTATTAATATGAGTTATATTATAACTCATTATTAATAATATAGGTTTGTTATATTGTTTCAACAATATATTTTTGTTATACCCGTAATGATATTAACGGGTTGTTTTGTTGTGTGACTTCCTGGTTTGTAGGAGGTCAGTTTTCTATTTCCATGGCTATTTATTAGCCTTAGTATTGATTGTAATCAGGTCGAATATAATATCAATTTATTATTTCCTATGTGACAAACCTGTTGTATCTATATTTGGTATCAGAGCGACATGAATCCTATGCCTGTTACATGAAAGAATAATATTCAAAGGGGGATCCTTTAGTACCTGCAGCTTGATGGTGTCCTAAATATTTTGCAGGGGCAATTTAATTACTCTTTGTCCCGTTGATGAGTTGTATCTAGATCCATGCACTTCATTCAAGCGTCTTATTCAAGACCAGAGAAGGAGCAATTAAAATCAATTATTTATATCTGGATTCGTTCATTTCAAATCACGTCTTAGCCTGCTATACTCGTGCATTGAATTCTAAGTACCTGCATGTTATCCTGACGCCTTGTTTTCAACTACTCACGAGTTCCAACAAATTCTTTCTAATTTCTCAAAGACGTCTCCAAGATCTGAGCATATTGCTTGGGGGATCAGTTTTGTTTTGATCCATTTTTCATTGCATTGATTTGGTATTCAATTGGTCTTCCGTCAATTATTGAATCGAGCAATTTGGCCTGAGTTTGGTGAGCTCTCACTAGTCCACGACATCCATTCACGGGTCGACACAAATTGCGGGTGAAGAGATATACGTTGGAAGTTTTTCTAATACAGTGCGTTGTATATGCATTCAATCAAATCCTCACCTTCATTCGCCATTGGATCATTGTCAAGCAATTGAATTTGTATAGCTGTTTGTCATGATTTTCTCACCATTTCAACTTTCACACCAGACTAGATATTGTGTTTGCAGAGTTCCACTGGTTATCCTGTGAAGACGTGTCATCATATTGTTATCATGCATGTCATTTCCAAATGGCTTCAAGTCTGAGTTATTTATTAGTCAATTTTCTGTTTAAAGTATCAAGAGTCGATTTTGTTCCACAGAGTTTTGTTTTTAGTTTAGTTGGTTAGCAGCGGTCAAAATATTATAAGTTGTTTATTGTCTATTTAATGAAGAGGGTCATAGTATTTGTCATTAAAATTTTCGCTATCAAAACTTATTTGTCCATGTGAAGTCCATTTTATTGTAGAGCTATTTTGTCAGAGTCAAAGTTATCGTCAAATTTATGAGTCTTTGTCAAATTTATGAGTTGTTTGTTTATTTCATCTTGTTAGTATTAACATAAAATTGTCAAATTATTTTATAGAGTCTTTGTCGTCATCATATTGTCAAAGTATCCTTTGAGTCAGTTTTAAAATGTGTCATTTTTCGAAAAAAAAAAAAGTCGTGTCATTGTAAAAAGTCTGAAAATTTTTTTTTGCCTCACGGACGCATTTTCGGTGTTACCCGACATCCAAAAATAATTGCTTTCACATTGCGGGGAAGAGACAAAATAAAGTACAATGTGAAACTTGATGAGCTTCAAAGACATATTCGGTTGAGTTAGCAGCAGATTATTGGAGGATGGAGGCAACGGAGGCAGGAGGACAATCAGCGTCCTCGAGTTCGTCACTACCTCAGAGGCCGCAAACTGCTTTAGTGACATCTTTGTGTCTTGTGTGATGAATAAGAACAGATGAGCATCCTTGTTCCTGTGTGCAGTGCAGTGCTTGTGTGTCCCCCTTGATGATAATGATTTGTACCATTGATACTATTGCAGGAAGTGTTCTTGATCAAACTGATTTGATGGTTGATGTGAATTGGTTGAACGGTCCCAATTCATGTATTCATCTAATAGGTTGAACGGTCCCTGGATGATGTAGTTCCCACAGTCGGTGTTGAGGATTGAGACCATGTGCAAGCTACGGAGCGGCATGCTGCTTGGTTGAAGATGGTGTTTTCCCCATGTTCACACTAAGGGGGGGAATGTTAGAAATATCATAGTGCTCTCATTATTATATATTGTAATATTATTAATATGAGTTATATTATAACTCATTATTAATAATATAGGTTTGTTATATTGTTTCAACAATATATTTTTGTTATACCCGTAATGATATTAATGGGTTGTTTTGTTGTGTGACTTCCTGGTTTGTAGGAGGTCGGTTTTCTATTTCCATGGCTATTTATTAGCCTTAGTATTGATTGTAATCATGTCGAATATAATATCAATTTATTATTTCTTGTGTGACAAACTCGCTTTGTATCTATAGATAGAGTTCAAAGAAAGTTTGAACACTCTACTTAAAATTTGGCATAACTTGTGACACATGTTATATCATATATGTATGGTTGTTTCCTAACATGCTCCACTTTCAATACTAAGAGCATTGAACAAGGATCATTTTTGCGCCTTTTACGGCACTTAAAGAGATTTTCGCAAATACTAAGAGCATGTTCGGGTCATGTTTTGCAATGGATTAAGTTAAAAAAATGTCTTTAAGTTAGAATTTTTTTTTCATCATTTTAGTTTTTCAAAAATGCATAAATATTTTAGAGGAACAGAGTAGAGAGAACTCTAGGTTGTTTTGTTTCACTCTATAAATATATATATACACATATTTATAAAATAGTGCAAAAGCATGTCGAAACTTCCCATGTAAAAATAATGGATAAAATCGAGTTCATGTTCGATGAGGATAGAGTTCAGGGAAAGTTTTAACACTCTACTTAAAATTTGGCATAACTTGTGACACATGTTATATCATATATGTATGGTTGTTTCCTAACATGCTCCACTTTCAATACTAAGAGCATTGAACAAGGATCATTTTTGCGCCTTTTACGGCACTTAAAGAGATTTTCTGCAAATACATGCATGCACAATCGGGCTATAGTGATCATTTGCACGCACTTGTCACACTTTTGTTTCGGCCTGGTAATGTATTCTCAATGGATGAACTAATGTCCAGTTGAGGAAATTTATTTTCCCATCTGTGTGAGCTTGGAAAGACTATAATTTTTAAATTGACATTCAAACATTTTCATCAAAACTTCCTAAAAACGGCTAAGAAATCTGGAATCCATGTTAGGCACATTGCCGAGTAAAGAACTTCAAATGTTTTTAAGAAAAGCTAAAAACAAAAAGAAATATAGAGTTTATGCACATCTAAGAGAGAGGTTTGGAATGAATCGGAAATAAAACTTACTGTTATCAAATGTCGTGAGAGGGGAAAAGTTTATGCCTTAGGCTTCCTCCTAATTAGCAAGCGGACATTGACATTATAACACTTGGTAATTGCAAAACATTAAAAATTCAGTTTAACATAAAATGTTATTTTTAGATGACACCCCTTTGTTAGTAATAATTTCATAGTCCCACGGAGTTCTAGAACGGGGGACTTGGGGATGGGTCTCGGAGACAGGGTCAAGGGCCTAGGTTTGGGGACGGCGGTGTGCAAATATATATGGTACTTGAAAAGTTAGTTATAGTTATAGAAAAATGTATAAGGAATATCAAATGAAAAATTGAAATATTAAACACTTTTCATTGAGCAATGTAAACATCGAATATTAATGTATTAATTTTTATTTCATAAGTCATATTCAAAATGATGATTACATCTAAATTTCATATACAATTAGTTGATGACCCAATGAGTTCAATTAAAAATTATCTTGAAAGTTTGCACTAAACTCCTCATCACTTGAACAAACGGCATTTGCTCTTCAAGTTCTTATTGTTGCTTTCACTCTTGCTAATACTTGGAACCTCTTGCACTTTTGTTTGCTATCACTTTTGTACTTGTTTTCATTATTGCATCTACAACCTTGTTCAATATTTTAAAGCTTTGATAGTGATTTGGAGTAAGGGTGTGAGGTTCATTTATAGTTTTTTAGTGCTTAAAGTGTTGGTGGGCCTCCATAAATCATTACAGATAGGGTTGGGGGCACAAATATATATAAAAAACTATGTTTTTTATTTGAAAAAACACTTTTTGATGATTTATGAGCATGAGACAGGTTGCAAGTCTTTGAGATAGTTGAAAAACTTGGGCAAGTTTTCTTGAAGTCTCGTGGACATCCTTGAGTCTCCCTAATGTCCTCTCTAAAGGAAACGTCCCCATTTTGGTGGTGGTGGGAGAACGGGAGATTTCCCACAAATCCTTAGGACATCCCCATCCCCAAAAACATCAAAATTTTGGTGAAGGGACATGTACCCATGGAACACTATAATTAAATTATATAATTTTTATTAATTGCTCTTTATTCAAGATAAATAATTGTGTCATATATTTGCAGAATGAATTAGACACTCATATCCAATTGCTTGACGACTATAGGAAACCTTCTTGATTCTTGTTTGAAAAAATATTGAATGTGA
The DNA here is from genome assembly GCA_018340775.1 of Taxus wallichiana var. yunnanensis. Lineage (NCBI taxonomy): Eukaryota > Viridiplantae > Streptophyta > Pinopsida > Cupressales > Taxaceae > Taxus > Taxus wallichiana. The sequence continues at coordinate 227,254,997 of CM031240.1, read as the reverse complement.
AAAGAAATTGTGTTTTCTCTCTCCTCACTCTATCCCTATCCTTTGGATTTGGAAATGAGATGAAATGGAATTTGTATTCTTATGCTCCTTAAAAGTAAGTTAGGTATTATTTCATTATTATTGGGAAATTGGGCAATCATATATCATGTTTGAGTGTAGTTAGATGCCATGCGAGTAGTTGTGCTGACCATGCAGTGGTTGCAGGTATGCAAGACATGAAGAAATTTGTAGCATTCTCTATGTTTTTGTAATAAAGGGCTATTATTGGAATACATATAATATTAAATGGTTGTATATCAATATTATGTTTGTGAACATGAATGTTGTTTATTGATTTTTTTGATGAGTAATAAATTGTATCATTTTGGTATTTTGGAAAAAGGACATTCTTTTATATAATCAATTTTGATTGTAGGCATATATCTTGTTAATCGTTTAGATGTACATTTTTAACTAGGAATGAATTGATCATTTATAATGTGTTGTTATGTGAAAGTGTGAATGTTGTGGTAGTTAAGGGTATAGTGTCACCTTATGGCATGAATGTTTTCATGTTTAACACCATTTGTTTTAACGGTCGTCTTATCCTAAGTCTCTCTAGAAGGGCTAATCAAGGTATGTGTATGAGACCATAACGAAAAGTAAAGAAGGTAGTTTCCATTCCTTTTATTGTGATCAATCAAAATTGAGTAAACCGCATAGTGTGGTGATCCCCTCATGTTGTTGAGTATCTCAAAGAAACTTGTCTCAAACTTGGTATAGGTTAATTAAGCATTGACGTGAGTGTTTGGGAGAGTCTAGGTAACTCAAAAGGGGATGCTCATTGAGAGATATCTTAGAAGTTTTAGTTGCGGATGTGGTTTGCATTAGGTTTTGTTGTCTACGTAGTGATCTCAATTGCAAAAATTAAAGTCTAAGGTGAATGAAATTGTTAATAACCTTTAAAACTCAATTTGCATTCATGAGTCGTAGTTGTTGAAAGTAAGTAAAACTTAGACGTTTGTGAGGTAAAGGTGTTTGAACCACTCCAAATTGACTTTTAGTTGGATGTAGAGCCCTTGAGTGCAAACGAAAGTTAATTAAAACCTGGGAATTTTCTTTATGACATTGGTGTTTAAAAATTTACCAAACTATGTGTATCTAAGGGTTGTTCCCTAAGATGTTCTCCTATTGAGTAAATCATAATATGAAACCCTTTTACTTTAGACCAATGTTAACCCTTTCATGTGAATAAATTTTCTTGTTATAAGTTAAACTTGAAATGGATTATATAATGTGCTTCGTTATGAATGAAAATACATGTTATCATGATTAATGGATTTGAGAACTATATGGTTAAATAAGGGAGTGTAAATGGTAGTGAAGAGGGAATCATCTTAAATTAAGTGTTAGGGAAATATAATCTAGCGAAAAAGTAAAATGTATATTTTTCATCCTCTAAGATTTTCAAACCTTTAGGGCTTAAATTAGAATATGAACACAAAAATATTGAACCGTGAAAATGTGATAGTGTAGAAGGTGCTAATTTGTGATGTTCACGTCGTGATTATGTCGTAGTCTCACACTTGTTCTTATACCTAAGTGTGACGTTGGTTGGTTCTGTTGTCGTTATGATATTCGCATGCTCTTCATTTTGGTGTAAACGTTACTTGTGGTGTCTTGCACTCTCTTGCGAGTCTTTATGGTGTCGCACATTGGTATCCGTAAAGTAAAAGTCAACAAAAATATCATAATTTATTTGTTTTTGTGTTTGGGTCCCACATGGGTGGGCGCATTTACAGACTTTGTATCGAGTGAAGGTTCATACTCTTGAACCTTAGGGACAATTGGGCGTTATGGTGATTATGTATGATGGTAGAGGAGTAATGTGTTTCTTTTGTGTGATGTGACATATCTATAATTGTGATCATGTGAATGCACCTATTGTGCTTACAACTTGGTGTGGACTATCTGTGATGTTGATATGTTTCTGTATGGGAGTAATTTCTCGCTACCTCTTATGAATTCAACCTTGAAACTCATGTGTATTACCACCTTAATGTGTGGAGGGAATGTTTGTGAACCAATAAAGTTTTGTAGTTTTTCATTCTTTAGTGATATTGTATATGTGGAACAACTTGTTGCATGACAAATTACCTCGTAGTGAAATATGTCACATCATGAATATCCCCACCGTGTTGTATTGTACTATGGCATTATATCACCATGTTGCATTGTATTGAAGTGTATCGCATGATGTGAAATCCTTATGTTCGTGATATATATGTACTCATATTGTTATGTGATAAATTCTAATCGTGAATTGGGGACATATGGTGATTCCATGACCCCTAATGTATTCAGACTCGCACTCTTAGTGTGCTATGTGGAAATGTATGTGTTGTAATCTGTGGAATATTGTTATGTTTTACCTCGTAAATTTTACCATGTGAAGATGTTATGGTTTCTATGCAAATGTTTTATTATGCTAGTAATGTGGTTATGTGTATGTTGAGTACCCTACACTAACTTACCCTAAGGGAAGTAATTAGTAAAAGTGTATGTATGGAGTGAGAAAAGTGGACCGTTGACCATTTGACTTGAGCCGAACATGAGACAATAAGTGGAGTCTTACATATACTGAAAATCCACTTCTATTCATTTGGTATCTATGGTGTTAATCCACGGGAGCCATGCATATTGTGTTGCGCAGATACCTTAGGCTAATTAAATGAAAACACGTACCTCTTTATCTCTCTCTATAACTAGTTGTCTTATAGACAACCTTGTGTGATTACGACTATGTTGAGCCTTATGGGAGTTTGGAGGTGATGATTCTGACAGAGACTATGACAAGAACTTGATTTTGATCAATTATTATTTATTTTTACGATTTGAGGCTCGATATCCGAGTGCCAATAACTCAATGAGTACCCCTTTGGTGGCCACAAAAGGGCCACATAGCGATTGTAATATGACATTTCTATGTTCATATTTTATTCGTAATTGACATTCTTCTCTTGTTTTGTAAGAACCGACAATTTTCTTAAGTGATGTATCTTTAAATATTTGGGCATTTAATTGGTTTTGTGCTAACAAGAGACTTTTGCATTATTGCGGCTATTTAGCTATTTATTTTGCTTAGTTTGAAACTTGCTTTTGGAGATTAATTTTTCTAGCCTAGCCCAAGGCTTGGGATTTGTTGCCACTTGGCATCTGAATCTGATTGTTATGTTGGTTCTAATTTCATTATGTGTTGGATTAGGGTCATGGGATTCACCACGGAGTGGTTGGACCTTATAACCCACTTCGTTGTATGGGGGTATGCCCCAAGGGGGTTATAGGGATGTGTAGTATTGAACTACAAGTTACTATGCCACTTGGGTGGAGGTGATTGGGATCTATGTGCCTATGACCATAGGGTGTCCAAACCTCATTAAATGGATAGATAAGGTGACAGGACTCTTGGTGAGTGACCCAATATAGAGAAATAAGGAGATGGGCTCTATGGTGAGTGATCCAACATGGAGAAATAAGGTGATGGGGCTTTATGGTGAGTGACTTGGTTTGGTTTTGGAATTATGATTCTTTATCTATTGGGAGGCATATGGAGTTGTGTGGAAATGTATTATTCTTATCTTGAGACTTTGTAAAAATATAAATTCTCCCTTGTGATATCTTATCAATTAGAAACCTCGCATATCAAGTGAATATATTTCTGTATTGTGAAACATGACAAAACTTGTTAAAACCTTCCCATCGGACCCTACTGCTATGAGCAAAAGTATAAAAATGACCTTGTGTAAAATAATCTTACAAGGAAATGCTTGTATCCAATCATTTTTACCTTGTCTTACAAGACTAAAAAACCTCATATACTTGAAAACCACTTATCAATATTTGTGATGGAAAGATTCTTGTCATGTTAAAACAAATGGAGACAATTTTAGATCACACTCTTTGCATTTTAGTTTTATTTTATGTCTTTTCTTCCCACTATGTATCACCACATGTGCAAAATAAATTATCATCTCCGACCCTTCAACCAGTTGGAAACAATGAAAACTTGTTGGCTTATGATATTTGGTTATTTTGATGTATGATGATGACTTTTGTTTTTATGGTATTGGGAGATGGTGGATCGTGTTTGGTACTTTGGGAGATGTTATGACTTGTTATGGCTTGGATCATAGATCCCATTTGGTGAGTATTGATGTTGATATGCCTTATTATGGTGTTTATGTTGATCAATGAGTTACTCCTACGAGTCTTGTTATGTACCGTGATGTTTGAGGTTTGATGTTCCCCTTTGTTGACATGTGTTTTTGGATCTATGTGAGGCATAATTTTTTAAATATTTATGTTAGGTGACCTACTTGTTGTCTTTCCGTGGTGGAGTTAGTGGTCTAGTGACGTGATTCAATCACGAAAGTGTGCTAAAAAAGTGTTTTGTGATTTGTTTGTATTGTGCTTCTTACCTTGTGTGACATTGTGAGGTCATTTGCTTGGGCAACCTATTCGAACTTGGAAATTAAAATCCTTAACAAGTGATAACATTTTAAACGTTGAACAAGTGAACTGGACAATTCACACAACTAATAAATGGTGAATACCCTTATGAGAAAACACATGCAAGTGTGTTTTGAAATGAATATCAAAATTTGGATCCGAATCCACTACGTAATTGAACCTGTCAATTAAGAGGTTTTATAAGCTTTGAAAAAATGAGTTTGAAAAAACAATTAATAAGTTGGGTAATAAAATAATAGGTAATGAAAATCTTCACAAAACATGAAGAAAATGAGAAAAATTTAAAATTTGGTTAAACTTGTTGGTGGTTATGTCTTGAGCAACTTAGCTTTTCTTTTGTTAATCAAAAACTATCATTGTCGAATTTTCGTGCTTACTCTACCCACTTAGTGCCTGTAGTGTACCGCATTGTGGATGATGTTTTTGTAAAGGGGGAGATGTAATACCCTCCCATTACCACATCTTGATTGTAGTTGTGTGGGGCTCAAAATTTGAGTGACTTCATCGTTCTAGCGTCATGCTTACATTATGAATAATTTGTAAAATAATGGTAACTTCTAAATTATGCATTTGTGACAATAAGATAATAAGGGAAGTTTTAAAGCATCCTTTCATAGATTAACCTTTTAGAATGTTAGGATCATCCTTGTTTCTTCGATTTGTGAGGTGTTTCTTCGATTTGTGAGGTGCTCAAGATTCACAGTAGGCGAGAGGATTTGGAAAAGAACTTGGTTTCAGCTTAATGTTTCTGCTTTTCTTGGTCCCTTTGACTCTTTAGTCACGTGGACGTCATTAAAATCTTTCATTTCATTTCATTTCTCATGACTCATCCAACTTGGGATCATTCTCAAACCTTGTGTTGAAATATTTATAAATTTATTTACAACTTTAAACATTGATCTATCTAAAGCATATTTCGTTATCAATAAAATGATTCTGCATAATTTTCAATGAAGATATTTTCATGTTAATTAAGGGACGTATCGGGAGCGGTGGAGGTTTGGATTAAAGAAAATGTTTTAAAAATTAAATAAAGCATGAAATGAGCGCAATAAAAGAATTTTCATTTAAAAAATAAATAACTAATTCTTTATTATTATTAAAACTCTCCAAATTTACTTTGGAGTTTGAATTAAACCTCATTCCAAGAAGAATTAATGTGCCTTGGATATTGTAATTTTGGTTTCCCGCTAGAAGATTATGAGATTTGTTCTTGAGGCTTATGAATTTTCTTACGAGAGGAATTTTAGAAAATTCTTGGCCGAGAATATATTTTGAAAACCCATGGTTTGAATTGAAGATTTCTTGGTGAGGATTGCCCTTGTTGTAGGTTTCAGAAAAAATGTATTTTCTTAAAAGCATGTAGATCCTCTCATCAACTCCTTGTTTCCATCAATTAAACTTGCCAGTGGTTGCGTGTTGCGTGCATTTGTTTGTTTAGTGCTTTTTGAAAGTGATTGAATTTAGTTGGCATACGAACCATCTGTTAATTTAATGTCATGTGGACTGTTTGTTTTTTGGAAGCGCACAAATTGGTCCTTTGAAAAGGCGTTGGGGACTTGAGCAACTACAATCCTGATGTATGCTCGGGGAACCTTATTAAATGTTTGGAAAAATGCAAAAATAAAAAAGGGGGAAGTCTTCAGTGACTAAAATTCTTGTTGGCCGCATTTTTTTGGCGTTGAGAGTTTCTTTGTGGCAGGGAATGGATTTGGAATTGTGTGATTCTTTTTTATTTAGCATATAACAGTCCCTTGAACTATTTGACAGAATGTCCGAATGGAATTGTGGTCCTTGGAAGTCCGTTTGATTGTATTTCGTAACGATTATAGGAGTCCAACGGGCTAGTTCATAGCTTTAAACAGCTACCGAAAATAAAACAAAAACAGTTTGGTTTTGACCCATCATTTTGTCCTAGGTGTTGAAACAGATTTTGGCTTTCACATACCTCTAATATTTCTATGAGACAATTGCTACAAAACCTCATTTTGGAGAAAAATGTTTTGCAAGCTAGTTTTCTTGATAGGTTTTGTAGGCCTTCGGTCATTAGGCGACAAGGCCGCTTGAGTGCATCTATGATTGGTAGCTCTGGAAAGATGAGCGCCATTTGAAATTTTTTTACCACGTTGGGGTTCTGTCAGCTCCTGGTGTTTCTCTGTTTATAGTGGAGTCGGTAAGAATTGGTTTCCTTGTGTGTTTGGGTCTCGGAGTTTGTTTTTGAACGCTAATTTTAGGGCTACTTAGCTAAATTTGACATTTTTAGAATCTTGCGACTCAATGGAAAAAACTGCCATTTGACCCCATCCAAGTAAATTAACGATCAGAAAACCTTCTAAACACGAATATATGACTATAGGAAACCTTCATGACACTTTTTTGAAAAGATATTGAATGTGTAAATAAATGGTGTTTTCTCTCTCCTCTCTCTATCCCTATCCTTTGGCTTTGGAAATGAAATGAAATGGCATTTGTATTCTTACACTCCTTAAAAGTAAGTTAGGCATTATTTCATTATTATTGGGAAACTGTGCAATCATATATCATGCTTCAATGTAGTTAGATGTCATGCCAGCAGTTGTGTTGACCATGTGGTGGTTGCAGGTACGCAGGACATGAAGAAATTTGCAACATTCTCTATGTTTTTGTAATAACGAGCTATTATTGTAATACATGTAATGTTAAATGGTTGTATATCAACACTATGTTTGTGAACATAAATGTTGTTTATTGATTTTTTTTATGAGTAAGAAATTGTATCATTTTGGTATTTTGGAAAAAGGACATTCTATTCTATGAGTAATTTTGATTGTAGGTATATATCTTGTTAATCGTGTAGATGTAGATTTTAAAATAGGAATGAAATGATCATTTATAATGTGCTCTTATGTGAAAGTGTGAATGTTGTGGTAGTTAAGGGTATATTGTCACCTTGTGGCATGCATGTTGTTAGGCTCTACTACGTTTTTTTAATGGTTGTCTTAGCCTAAGCCTCTTTGGAAGGGCTAATCAAGGTATGTGTATGGGAGCATAAGGGCAAGTAAAAAAGGTAATTGTTATTCCTTGTATTGTGATCAATCAAACTTGGGTAAACCGCATAGTGTGGTGATCCCCTCATGATGTTAATCATCTCAAAGAAATCTAGCTCAAACTTGGTATAGGTTCATTGAGAGATCTCTTAGAAGGTCTAGTTGCGGATGTGGTTTGCATTAGGTCATGTTGTCTAAGTAGTGATCTCGATTGCGAAAATTAGAGTATAAGGTGAATGAAATTGTTAATAACATTTAGAAATTAATTTGAATTCATAAGTCGTAGTAGTTGAAAGGAAGTAATACTTAGATGTTTGTGAGGTAAAGGTGTTTGAACCCCTCAAAATTGACTTTTAGTTAGATGTAGAGTTTTTGAGTGCAAGAGGAAGTTAATTAAAACCTAGGACCTTTCTATATGACATTGATGTTTAAACATTTATCCAACAGTGTCTATCTAAGGGTTGTTCCCTAAGATGTTGTTTGATTGAGTAAATCAAAATACAAACCCCTTTTACTTTAAACCAATGTTAGCTCTTTCGTGTGAATAAGTGTTCTTGTTATAAGTTAAACTCGAAATAAAATAAATAATGTGTCTCATTGTGAATGAAACTATATGATATCATGATTAATGGATTCGAGAACTATAACAATAAAAATGGGAATGTAAATGGTAGTGAAGATGGAATCATCTTAAGTTAAGTGTTACATGAAGTAAGGGAAATGCAATCTAGTGAAAAAGGAAAATGTATGTTTTTCATGCTCTATGATTTTCAAACCTTTAAGGCTTAAATTGGAATATGAACACGAAAAATATTGAACCATGAAAATGTGATAGTGTGGAAGGTGCCAATTCGTGATGTTCATGTCGTGATTGTGTCGTAGTCTCATACTTGTTCTTATACCTAAGTACATGGGGTTTGATATCTTAGATATGCTGAGGGAATTTTACATCCATCATAATTGGGAAAAACACTAGTGTTTTGCCTCCTATGTAAGAGACCAGGACCATATTTCACGAGATGCTTGTAGGGCTACTATAAATGGTACACAAAATCTATCCTCTTACATACCACCTTTATCGCCTAAGAAAAGGGTTACATTTGATGTTATTCATCATCACTTCATGTAAATACCATCCCCTTCCATTGAAATTAATAATTCAAGGTATTGCATGCATGGGTAAATCATATCTCATAAATACTATCAAATCACCACTCTAACCCACATATATTGTCAAAAGCTCACATATTTTATTGCTTGTGCTTACCCGGTGTGGTGGCCTTCAACATTTTTTCATTGACTATATGTAGTGCCATATTTTTTTGAAATAAAATGCAAGCACACTAATTTTTTTTTGATTTTATATGCAATGCACAAGTAAATATTTCAAGTTTTCAAGTGTATATTGCATGACTAAATATTTTGCATATTTCTAAACAACAAATCTTTCCAAATGAAGGCATTGAAATTAACAAGTTCTTGGTTTCAATATAAATTCAAATGACAATCTTACAAGATGCTTGCAACTACAAAATGGAAACTTCTTAGTGATGACCAATGTTTTCAAGGAACAATAAGTGCAATAAAAATGGATCTTTACAAAAGTATGACGGTTTACAAAGCCACATTTATTTACAAGTGAAGGCAATGCCCACAAAGAAGATGATGACCAAGATGGCAAGAGGCTTCAACTATCTCCAACTTGAGCTCCAACACCAATGCTCCTACAAGAATCATGGCTTGTTTACCACCCAACCAATAGGCATCATCACATGCCTTTCCATGGTTGGAAGTCATGCTAGCCTCCCCCAAGCCCATGGGAGAGAGGAACTAGCTTCCACAATGTGCACAAGTAATGGGGATTTACACACACACAACAAGAAAAACATAAGATCAATCATCCACCTAGACCTATTACACAATGAAAACCACAACAAGAGGAGAACAAAGTCAACCTCACAAGGGGGAAGAGAGGAAGAAGGATGCCCAAATCAAGGTGTCCAACCATAGGAGCACCAATAAATATATATATACAAAACTCCTTATACCTCCTAATCATACATCCTCCTTATTCCTCCTTATACTATAGAAATCCTTCTTGGGAGGATTTTCAAACCCACATGGGTTTCCTCACCAAGAATGGGGAAAGGATCAAGCCATATGAACCTTTCTCCCACCTCTCAAACCATATGAGGGGATGAGAAGGGACCTTCATGGCTTGACAACAACCATGAGGTTTGAGAGGGAAATCCTCTCTCTTCCCCTACATTCTCCAAAAACCATCATTCCACATGATGGTGGAGAGAAAACAAAAGAAATAACAAGACAAGCAAACAACCACATTCACCATACAACATTTCACACACTATTTTATTTATCAAGCATAGTTTACAAGATAACAAAACTAAGAAGGAAAAATGATAAGAACCCTACCTCTAATAAGCTTTCCAAAACTCTAAGCTTTTCCCCTTTGTCCAAGCTCCCTTCCAAGCTCCCAAAATTCTCCAAGTGCTCCAAAAAAATGAACCAAGAAGACCCATTCTTCCCACATGAGAAAGAATAAAAAGAGGAGCCCAAAAGTTTCCTCACCAATGGGAGAGTGACAAGTGTCACCCCCTCTCCTCTCAAGAGTCAAAGATTCCAAAAACAAAATAAGTAAGAGTAAACTCACCTTTTATCCCTTTTCACCCAAAATACTAAAAACTAAAATAAAACAAAGTGGAGCAACTTTTAACAATTTCACACAACCCAACCCTCTTACATGGATGGTGACTAAAGAGGGCTAAATGGGAGGGAAACTCCCTCCAAACCTTGGAAATAGGCCCCCCTACCTATTAGGTAGGGTCCAAGGGCCCATTTTCATGCTAAGGGAACCCCCAAACTCAAAAGGGGTCCCTAAAATTACCCAAAATAACCCAATTTCGGGTTTGGCATGCTTGGGCACAAGGGTAGAGGGTGTGGGGTTCACCCAAGGTTCACATGTGGTCCCCAATCCCTTCTACCAACACACACACACTTCCCAAAACTAACACTTAACTTAAGATAAGATTATTAACCCCTAAGCTAGTTTACTTAATACAAACACATCCTAAACCTAATTAATTTTACAAGACATAATTACATTACAATTGAGGGGTTCACCCATGGTGCCCAATAAAATACATCTAATCTAAGGCCTCAAACATTTAGCATGGTTAGGACTCAGCCCTTAGGCCGCCGCTTGTGCACAATTGCGTAGCTGCCACGAAACCCATGCTCTCCTATACCACACCGCACTGCACACTCATTGCACACATTAACCGCATCTGTCCAATATAATAAACATCATCTATACATCACAATATCAGTCAAACTTATAATGTCCGAACACAATTTACAATTAATAGTGCAATGCATACAATTATCCACATAGATTGCCATGCGTCATCCACAATTAAAATTGCAACGACATATACTTAGGTTAGCATAAAAATCACCATCGTTAAATCCGAACACTATATTATTAATCAAATCAACCACAAGAGACTAACTTCTAATCAATAAATATACCATATAACCCTGCTAGTGTCATCACATCATACGAAATATATCAGTATATGAATCTAATCCAATTGGCGCTATGCGCCCAAAATGCCATAATGTCCATGAGGATAAATATCATAGTAAAATGTCCAAAGTCTATCAGAGTCTCAATCAAAACATGTCTAGAAATAAAGGAACCAACAGATAACTGGAGCTATAAAAATGTGGGCACTACACTATACGGGTGTGCCTCCACATACCTATCTAGGAAATCAAACCTTTAGAATTCCAAGACTTATCATCGTTCCAAAATTCCTTGAAGTAGGTTGAGTATATTCTCATTGATGAGACTAGATTTGTTGTGTTAGGGCTAGATCACACAGTTGTATATATATATATATATATATATATATATATATAAAATAAACATGCAAGCAATAAATACTTGTACCGAGAAGAACAATACACAAGATATAATGTGGTTCACTGATTGTGTGGACTACATCCACCAAAAAATGATGAATCTATTAATCCTCATTGGCACCCGAGCCCCAAAAATGAAACAATAAGGGGTACAAGACAACCACTGACAACTTTACATGGCTTCCACAACAACATTAAAACAAGACATTCAACATAATAAACACAATACTAAAATAACAAGCATGCAAGTTCCCAAGCACAAAGGCTTCATACTCAAGCCAAGAAAGAGAAAGGAACATGGGGATCTACTTATTCCTCCCAAGGGTTTGGGTGCCCACCTTAAAGCCTCTAAGAACTCAATCACATACCCACAAAACTCTTATTCCTCCCTCCAAGAAAAACAACTCTTATGCCTCCCTCAATAAAATAAACAAGATAAGCACAAATTTCACTTATCAACAAGGTGGGACACCCCAACCCAAATCCCTCCTAAAATACCCAATAATACTCTTATGTCTCCCTCCAAAATATCCCCATTTCCATTTTCTCCTACACAACCTAAAGGCCATTCTATTTCCCAAAATCACAAACATGCAACAATCATCCATTCACAAACATTTGCACAACAAAATAGCAAAAGAAATACATGGGTGAATTCCTTACCTTGCCATTGCAATAATATCCAATCCAAAAGCACAAGCTCCAAGCATTTCCAAGTCCAAAGCAAGCACACTCCAAAAGCAAGTTCCTCAAAAAAATGCAAGAGTCCAAATAAAACAAGTAACCCCCAAATCATCAAACAAACTTGAATAAATAGAAAAAGAGGAGAAAGAGGTGATGTGGCTCCATGTAGGATGCCACATCATTTCTCCTCCACTCCACATCACATGGTCAAACCCAATCCCCAAAGCACAATAAATTGGTGGTTGAGGGAATGACAACCCTCTTACACACTCAAACTCAAACCCACACCTCTAAAGGACAAAATTAAAAACATGTGTAAGAAAGTGCAATAAATAACACATTTTGTCTTACAATCACAAAATGGAATCTATTTTTGACCCATTAACCCATAGGGGTAGTTGGTAGGTGAAATTAAGAGGTGTGGGACAAACTTAACTTGTCACACAAGCCTCAAAAAATGGCCATTAAGCCCAAATCCAAATTTGACATGCAAGGTTGAGTACACAACACTCAAAGCAATAAAATCCTTCCAAATCTAACACAAACCAAGATCCACCTACTCACATTAATTACTCCCTTTGGTCACATCCCAAATTACACTGATTAATTAAGTTTAATCAACGTAAATGGAGAACTTAACAAACAATAATCAAGGTGACTCACAATACCAAAATAATACAAATACTCACAAAATAAATAAACAAAAAGAAAAACAACATATTTACCCAAGGTCACATTTGAGGCCCTCCAATGGGGACCTCCTAACCATCTAACAACAATAAACAACATACATTTACACAAGTTGCCAAGGTGACTTGTTGCCAATACCCCAAATTCTTTCATTGTTGGTCTCCTATCCCCTTTTGTTTGTTGTGTTACAAATTCCTACAAAAATCAAAACAATACCTTTCTGGCCTCGTGGCCATATTAATGACATCGAGATAATAAAACACACATATATACATATCAATTCACATCATCAAATATCATAACTAAACCATTACTAAAATCAAGTAATTCACCAATTGTTCACAATTCCAAATATTTCGATTCTATCAATTCATCAATTAGCAATAAGATCACAAAACCAACTAAATCATCTAGATATATATATATATATATATATATATATATATATATATATATATATATATATATATATATATATATAACTCTAGATCATCAGAATAACTCTAGATCATCAAATACTAATATGTCAATCCATGCATATAATCCATCATATAAATCACATCATGTCAAAAGTCTAAAACATCCATATTGTCTATCAAATATAAAAATGTTCATCTACTAATGTCTAAAGATCAAATATGATAACAATGTCTATGGCTCCAATCCAAAATAAGCAAAATCATACTAATATCAATGTCGAAGAGGAGTGGGCACTACGGTATTCATCATCACTTCATGTAAATACCACCTCCCTCCATTGAAATTAATAATTCAAGGTATTGCATGCATGGGTAACTCATATCTCATAAATACTATCATATCACCACTCTAATCCACATATATTGTCAAAATCTCACATCCTTTATTTCTTGTGCTTACTAACAGGTGTGGTGGCTTTCTAAAACTTTGCATTGACTATACATGCATGCCTCCACATACCTATCTAGGAAATCAAACCTTTAGAAGGCCAAGACTTATCATCATTTCAAGATACCTCAGAAGCGGGTTGAGTATATTCTCATTGATGAGATGATATTTGTCATGTTAGGGTTAGATCACACAGTGTGTTGTGTGTGTGTGTGTGTGTGTGTGTGTGTGTGTGTGTGTGTGTGTGTGTGTATCGAAACAAGCTTACAAGTAATAAATACAAAGAAATAAGCCATAAGAACAATACACAATATATGATGTGGTTCACCCAATGTGGGCTACGTCCACCATGAAACGACAAATCTATTAATATTTGCTTTGAGAGGAAGTACAATGAAGATCTGCAATCTTCCACACCTTGTACTAATGTACAATACTTTTCCTTCACAATCTTCTCTTTTATCTCTCCAAGAATTCCTTCTTACAATAATCAAAGCTTATTATCTTCTAACCCTAGTTTCCCTAACTTATATAAGCATATAAAAACTTAGGGCACTTTAGCTATACATTTACAACCCTTAGATCACCTTTTAATCAAAGGTTGGATCTAATCCCGCATTATAAATAAAAACTTTCATGCGCAGGTAATCGATGTCGGTACCCCAAGCGAATCGATGTCTTAGGTGACCAACACCGGTCAACCGACCGACGTCGATCTTGTGTAAACTTGTAAATTGTAAAACAAGCTATTTGTGAAGTAATTCAGCTCCACAACTCAAAAATCTCCCACTTATAGATAATTGTTGCATGCACTGCATAACTCCATCCTTGGATCCTTTTCCTTGGCTTGTTTCTCCTTCTTCAAGTTTCAAACTCAAAGACCAATAGAAGTGAGAGTGAAGCTCCAACTTCTCCTTTTCCAATGACTTCGTTAGCATATCTGTAGGGTTTTCATTTGTATGAATTTTCTCCAGTTTCATCTGCCCATCCTCCAACACCTGCCATATGAAGTGATATCTCAACTGAATGTGTTTCGTTCTTGAAGGAAACACTGATTTTTTTCTAGATGAATCAAACTTATACTATCACTATACAATCTACAATCCTCTTGCTCCTTTCCCAATTCTTCCATGAACCTGCTCATCCATATCATCTCTTTGCTAGCCTTTGTAGCTATAATATATTTAGCCTCTATAGTAGACAAGGCCACAACCTTTTGCAATCTCAAAATCTAGCTAACTATCGTGCCACCTACTATGAATACATATCCAGTGGTGCTTCTCCTACCATCCAAATCACTAACCATATATGAATCAACATATCCACATAAAGAAGTATCTGACCCGTCGTAGCATAATTGCATGTTGGATGTCCCTCTCAAGTATCTGAGTATCCATTGGATTGCTTTCTAATGGTCTTTACCTAGATTGGCCATAAATATGCTCACAACTCCCACTACATGTGCAATGTTTGGTCTGGTACAAACCATAACATACATAAGGCTTCCAACTGTTGAAGCATATGGAACCCGTGCCATGTACTTGACCTCCTCATGTGATGTAGGACATTGATCTTTACTTAATTTAAAGTTTACAGCCATAGGTGTACTTACAAGTTTTGAATTATGCATATGAAATCTTTCCAACACCTTATTGATATAATCTTCCTGATAAAAATACAATTTCCTGTTCTTCCTATCTCTGTGAATTTGCATGCCAAGGATTTTCTTTGCAGCTCCTAAATCCTTCATTGCAAGTGTGTGAGATAACTTTTCTTTAAGCTCACCAATGTCCTACATACTAGATCCTGCAATAAGCATATCATCCACATACTAGTAACAAAATAATATAGCTTCCATTTTCAAACTTCTTGAAATAAACACAATGACCAGATTCACATCTCATATAACCATGTTCATGTATAAAGCTATCAAACTTCATATACCATTTCCCTGGGGATTTTTTGAGTCCATACAAGCTCTTTTTCAACCTACACACAAGTTTCTCATTACCCTTGAATTCATACTCAAGTGGTTGCTGCATATATATCTCTTCCTCCAAATCACCATGAAGGAAAGTCGTCTTAACATCAAGTTTCTCTAAGTGTAAATCTTCTACTACAGCTAAAATCAATACAGTACATATGGAAGTCATTTTTACTACAGGAGAAAAAATCTCACCAAAATCAATACTGTTTTTTCAGGTAAATCCTTTTACCACAAGCCCCGCCTTGTATCTTTTCTATCTATCATCTTCTTCCTTGATTTTGTAAAGCCATTTGATGTGCAATATTCTTTTACCTATTGACAACTTAACTGAATCCCATATCTAGTTTTGTTTCAAGGAATCCATCTCCTCATCCATTTCATGGTCCCACTTCTTATGGGTATCCATCTGCATTACTTCTTCAAAACTTTTTGGTTCACCACTATTAGTTAATAATAGGTAAAATAAGGAAGGTGTAAATCTTTCTAGAGGTTTACTTACCATTTGTGATCTTCTTACATAAATATGGAATATTGGAGGCTCATTTTGTACATCTTGTACATTTGTATCTACCTCTTATATTGGTGACATTGGTCCCCTCGTAGCTAATGTTGGTTCACCCAACCAATGTTGATTCTTCTCTTCTACTACTGACATTGGTTCTGGCTACAGACGTCGGTCATGTGTCTACCGACACCAGTCACCTTGACCGATGTTGGTACCTGCAGAAATTTGTTTTAAATACGAGAATGCATTTTTTCCAAAACTCTTCACCTAGTTCATCGTTGGGTATTAAAGCCTAATCCTTGTACATTCTCTTTTCATTCCATTCAATGTCATGACTCCTAACAATATTAGAATCATCTAAATCCCAAAAACGGAATCCAAAATCACTAGATCCATAACCAATAAAGGTGCATCTCTTGGATTTACTATCCGAATTCTTCCTATTTTATTTATCAACATGCACAAAAGTTTTTGAACCAAATACTCTAAGAAAAGAAATATCTATCTCTTTTCCATTCTAAGATTCTTTTGGTATGCCACCATCAAGTGCACTTGAAGGCCCACGATTGATTAAATACATTGTCGTGTCTCATCGCTTCTACGCTCAAAACTACAAGGGTAATCATGCATGTATCCTCATTCTTCTTACATGTTCCATGATAGTTCTGTTCATTCTTTTAGCAACACCATTCTCTGTGGTGTTCTAGAACGAACCATTTTTTCTTTGTGTATTCCATTTGATGAATAGTAATCATTGACAACCTTGCTGCAATACTCACCACCATTGTCATAAATAAGGTATTTTAACTTTAAATTTGCTTAATTTTCAACAAGGTCTTTCCATCTTTTAAAAGTCTCAAAAACATCAGATTTACGCTTAATACAATAAACCCATACCTTCTTTCTAGCATCATCAATGAAAGTAACATAGTATTGGGATTCTCCATAAGAAGTTATACGGGATGGTCCCCACACCTCGAGTGCACAAGCTCCAATTTGCTTCTTCTTTGTAGCCCCAACTTTGAGAAATCTCAATCTCTTTTGCTTTCCAAAAATAAAATGTTCACAAAATCAAAATCTACATCTTTCAGATCTGATAACTTACCCTTTGCCTTTAAGATATGCATTCCCTTTTTACTCATATGGCCTAGCCGATTATGCCACATGCTTGCATCTGAATCTGAAGTAGATAACACAGAAAATGAATCGGTAATATAGGTAGACAAATACACTGTTCTTACCTTCTTGTCTCTTGCTACAACAATATTGTGATGCCTGCTTCAACTACCACTTGAGACCAAGAAACAAACTAGGAAAATTATGGAATAATTTTTTTTTCATATAGGAAGAGTCTACAACCAAGTTGCAAGACACTAGTTTGAAACTAAATAGGTTCCAGAACAAATTATGATTAACCAAACACAAGATTTCCATTTTTATCTTATAACAAGTTTACAAGGCTCCAATTTGGAGGTTACAAGTTTTACTAAGGTTCAGGGAGAAATTTATCGCCAGACCTGCTCTCTATCACGCCCTGAACTTCAACTATATTTTTTACACACTTATAGTTATCAAAAATTTCCTAAACTAGGCTCATTGGATAGGAAATTTCTTCACATTTCCAACCATATAAAGAAGTCCTCCTAACTCCTTGTAAAACTCAAGTTATGGGAGGCGAAGTTTTAAGGGAAAATTTTCCCTTGGAGGTCCACGGGGATAGGGAGAAAATTAGGAAAATTTTCCCAAATGCCACGTGTCATCACGTGATTGGTGTGGGAGAGCGGGTCGTGGGAAATTTTTTTAACTTTTTCCCAAAACCCAAGTCTCAATTTTCAAAGAAAATTTTCCTCCATGCCGCCGCACTTGCTCAAATGGCCACGTGGCGCTTTGTGATTGCCGCTGAGCTGGAGAAAGAGTGATTTTTTTCCAAAAGGGCAAAAAGTTAAGTTTTCATTTCTAAATCCACGGGCCCTCCCTGCCACGTGTCAACACGTGATTGGTTGGGGCCCGCGGGGTTCCGGGGAAATTTGGGAAAATTTTCCCAAGGCAAAATTTTCAAAAAGTTAAGTTATTTTTTTAATTTATTAAGGGTTCATTTCTCCAAGGTGCCACGTGGCAACTTCTGATAGGAGGAGAGGTTGGCGGGGCTGCGGAAATTTTTAGAAATTTTTTCCAAAGTTCAAAATTTAAATTTTTCTAATGTCGAATTATTTCATTTTTGGTTTGGGATGGCCATTTTGAAGTAAAACTTCAAATGGCCATAACTTTTGATAGGAAGCTCCATTTTAGGCAAACGAGGACTTTCCGGAAAGATCTCGAGTCCTCTTTGTACAGAAATCATCAATTTTAGAATTTGGTGAATTTTAGAGGGTCAATTTTAAGAAATCGATCTGTAGGGTTTATAATTTTAAAACTGGCAGTTTTTTCCAACTTATAAGATTTGATTCAATTTTGATATTTCTTCTTCTGAGCATGTAAATTGAACATGGAGAACTAGTCTAGGGTGAGTTTAGGATTGTTTTCAAGGTTCAAATTGGTGTTTTCTTTGCCATTTTCATTTTTACATCTTTTGACAGGAAAACTGATATGCAAGCTGCAATTTTGATTTAATAAAGATCTTAATAGCCATTTTTCATTGTTGAGTTTTCAAGAGGTTCCTTAAGTCTTATTAAACCTAAATTTCATTGTTCCATTTCTCAATTTAAGTCATAAAACTAAACTGTACATTAGTTACATTATTTTTAAAAGCCAGAGTTATAAATTATAAGAGAGTTCTTTCTTCCACGAGTTTACAGTTTAATGTGCAACATTCAAGTGTGGAAAAACATATCAGTTTCGTTCCTCAGACATCTAATTGATTCAACACACCCTTACATTCAATATGCAAAGTGAATTTCAATTCTAAAACTCATTTCAAAGTATCCAAATTTCTGTCATTTCCTTTATACGGGATTCTCTTTTCCAACACAGAATTCATAAGATATAACAATCATTAAATTTCTAATACAACAATGCAATACATTTAATGACAACACTTTTTATTTATTCTCTTTCAGAACAGAGTCTCATTCTTTCACGTGATTTTCAAAACAGAATATGAGTAATATTTCTTTTCATTGCCCAAATGAGATTCAATCTTTCATTTCTAATGCAAAGTATCTTTTCATTACAACCATGTAAGTCAGAATAGCTACAATCCTTTTATTGAATTCTAACAAGGACATCTTTACAACTGAACTCCTTTCCAATTTGTATTAGATTTCCAACTTTCAAAATACAAGTGTAAAACTCCTTTCACATTTTCTTTCCAAGGTAAAACAGAGAGATAGGATTCTTCTCTACATTCCTCAATGCAAATACAATCACTTCACATTACAATATATAAATATACACTCATCCACTCGAAGTGGGAAGGGTTACATTAAAATTGCTCAAAGGAATGACTGTCAAACTGTGATTTTTTTTTTTCTTCTCCAAACAACAGCATGCTGATTTCTTCATTCTTGCAACTTGAATCACAACAAGGAAGGGGGAAAGGAAACACTCTCCACCCAACCAAGATACCCAATGGGAAAATATAAGCCATCTTTCCCCATCGGCCCCTGAGCCCCAACCATAGTGGAATGGAGCATGATAATCCAACACATGACAACAAGGCTTCTTTCACAACAAACCACATTCTTTTCACATTACAAAAACAACAATTAAAAGCACAATTTAAAACAAGACAACAGTTCTCAACTACTTTTGAATTTATTCAAACAACACATAGGCTTGAACAAGCAAGCCAAACAAGAGCAAGAACTATGGAGGTCTCCTTATGCCTCCCAAGTTGAATTTTGGGCATCCACCAAGAGCAAACCGCCAAGATCATAGCAATCCCATAAACCTTATCCCTCCTCAACCCCTCCTTATCCCTCCTCCAAATTTATCCCTTATACCTCCCCAAAGTAGGAAATGTAAGCAATTTCCTTTCCTAGGTGGATCCCAAACCAACATTCCCTCCCAAGAACAAATAACAATGGAAAATCCCTTATCCCTCCTCTGATAACCTCATAGTCTTCTCTCCACACCATGCCCTAAGCATTCTACCCATCCCTCAAAAATTACAAACACAACACATTCAAATTCATGCTAAAAGAGGAAAATACAACAGTTTTAAAAGAGTGGGAGCCTACCTCTCCATAATGGAGACTTATTTCCAAAACAGCAACAGGTTCTTTGTTGCACAAAAACCAGTCCCAAACAACAAATGCAGAGCATGCAAAACAGTCCAAGCTCCTTCCACAAGAACAAGCTCCCAATGTAAGAGAAAATTCCACCCCAAGAAGCAAATACAAACTTTCAACAACCTCAAATGAGGAAGCAATTCCCATTTTTAAAGGGAGAGGGTGGAAGAGGATGATGTGGATTATAAATGGGATGCCACATCATTTTCCCTCATCCAAAAAGCAATCAACATCAAAACAATAAAATCACAATAAATGTGAATGACAAACCACTTACACACTTCATTTTTGCCCATCCTAAAAAAAGAATGCATTTAAAATTTGTAAGACAAGTGCAAACAAATCTTACAATAAATCATGTCAAAATGCAATAAAATAAGTTGATTTTGACTCCAAATTAATAAACATGGTTGGTGGAGGATTTTGAGAGGTGTGGGACAAGTTTAACTTGTCCCACAAGCCTCCAATTTAGGCTCCCAAGACCAAATCCGAGTTTCAAAGAGGATGGAGTGTTCTACACTCCAAAATCTGCCTTACACAATCTATCACTTCACTTACACAACCCATACTTGGTAACTTACACACTCTTTAAAATGCATTTATTTCTATGCCATTTATTTATTACAAACTTTAGACACAACCATATATTTAATTACCATATGGTTATAAAATATATAAATAAATTTCATTTTCAACCAAGACAATAACATTAAATTTCACCTTCCACATCCTATTTAATTTAATTAAATGTTAACTATATGACTCTCACATTATACTATCACTTTTAAATAATTAAAACAAAAGCACATTACAAATAAAATACACACAATAATAATTTTAAAAAGGGACACAACAAATAAAGCACACATATACCCCATGGTCACAATAATGGAAATCCCCCATAGGAAATCCTAACAAAACACAACATACAACTCAAACACAAATTGCCATGGTGACCTTGTTGATTTCACGCTGAATTCCAATATGGTTAGTCTCCAGCTTCCCCCAACATTTTTGTGATTTTAACCTGCAAAATGTAAAATACCTCCTTCGGCCTCGTGGCCATATCAGAACATCCAAATGATATATAAACATTAAATCCAATTCACAACAATATCAGGATTTTAACAATTTATCAATTAAATTCAATTTGCAACTATATCATCATCAAATAGATCTCTACACTAGAGTTATTCATAATATCAATGTCACATGTTTACAATCAACATCAATAACCTGTCCATGTCAACTAGTATATCATCATCCACATAATAATAAAAATGTCTCAATGATCCTCAAGCATAATAACTGAATCTAGATCAATATTAATCCATATTCTAACATCTAACCATCATGCTAATCAAAACATAATAATGTCCATAATAATCCATGAGCTAGTATATACGCATCCTGCTACATCAAAATATAATAATATCCAAAATATGATCAATAGAGTTGGGATCACTATCTAAACGAGATGTCAAAGGGAAGTGGGCACTACAAATATATCCCTTGGAAAATTTCTAAGATTCGGCTGTGAATGTAACCCTCACTGCAACCAGATTCACCTCATCATGCAGAAATTAGATTTCTCCTGAGGCTTGGCACATGCCTCACATCTTTCAATATCCATGTATTTCCATTCTGCAATTTAAAATGAACTTCCCCTTTACCAATAATATTACATGGTTCATCATCTCCTAAATAAACATGCCAAAAATTAACTGGACATAATTTCGAAATAACCCTTATTATGGGTAACATGGAAAGAAGCTCTTGAATCTAAAACCCATGATTCTATTTTACTATCAAGGAGAGAATATTTTAGGGCATCTTGCATTACTTTTGTTTCTATATTTTCCTCTTTACCTTTCTCTGGTACATTCTCTTTGTTCTCCTTGAACCAACAATCCTTTTTTGCATGTCCTTTCTTTCCACAATTCCATTAGGTTATTCCTCTACCTCTGGATTTAGATATGTCATTCTTAGACTTTGATCTCTCATTATTATTGCTCTTGGATCTCTCCTTTTTCCTTCCCCTTCTTTCTACATTCAAAGAATTTCCAGATGATGAGTCTCATGTACTTTTCTTGTGTATTTCTTCATTCAGGATTATATTAACCACATCATCAAACTTTAAAATATTAGAAGCAGATGGTGTATTACTAACAACCATAACCAAGTTATCCCAACTATCTGGCAAAGAGCATAAGAATAAAAGTGCTTTCACTTCATCATCAAACAAGATATTAACCAATTTTAATTGATTTACTATAGAGACGGAAATCATTTGAATGGTTTGATACAAATTCACCTTCTTGAATTTTAAAATTAAATAATTTATTCATCGAATAAAATTTATTCAAAGCACTTGGTTTTTCATATAAATTAGCTAAAGCTTTCATCAAATCTACCATAGTTTTTGCTTCACTAATATTAGAAGATACTAATGCTATCAGACTCAATCTTATAGATCTCATAGCCTTTCACAAGAATCTTCCATTCTACATCAATCATCTTCGTAGGCTTCACACTTGTATCCAACGGTAAGTATAGATCTCTCTAATACAGATAATCTTCCACCTGCATCTTCCATAATTGATAATTTTAGCCTTCAAACTTTTCCACTTTGTATTTTCTATCTTGTACCATTGTTGTGCTCCCACTCAATCAGAAATCCTCTCGTGAGTAAATTTGTCAACACATAAAACCCTCAAACAAAGCTCGATACCGCGGTTGTTGGGGTTAGATCACACCAATTGTACATATGTATATATCATAAATAAGCATGCAAGTAATAAATACGAAATAAACCGGAAGAACAATACACAAGATATAACGTAGTTCACCAAATGTAGGCTACATCCACCAAGAAAAAAGCCAATCTATTAATCTTTTCTTTACTGAAAGTACAATTAAGATTTGTAATCTTCCACACCTTACACTAATGTACAAAGTACTTTTCCTTCACAAACTTCTTTTTCTCTCTCCAAGAATTCCTTTTGCAATAATCACAATTCTTATTTTCTAACCCTAGTTTTCTAGCTTATATAAGCATATACAAACTTAGGGCACTTTAGCTATACATTTACAACCCTTAGATATCAAAGGTCGATCTAATCTGCGTTATAAATAAAAAAATTCACGCACAGGTAACCGATGTCGGCTACCCCAATCGATGTCAGTTGGTCCCAGGTGACCGACATCGATCAGCCGATCGATGTCGATTCATCGTGTAAACCTATAAGTATAAAATAAGTTATTTGTGAAGTAATTCAGCTCCACAACTCAACATGTTGGGCCTAAATTACTTTCTATCGCTGACTTGACTCCATGAGGATTTCCCCCATTTTAGGACATCTTTTTTCCGTAATATATCTATCCTTCTTGTTGGTGACCTTGACCAATTGCCTCCCATCGAGGACATTTCATTATATTTGAGTCACTCATATTGGTGAAACCTTTGGAGGAGATTTTTTTGTTAGCCACATTACAAACATTTCTTTCATGAACAAGTTTCCAATAATGCATGTGTTTCCTTTCGTCGGCTTCTACTCAAAATTTGGTATGTTAATCCATGAATCAAGGATTGTGAAAGCCTTATGTTTCATATTAATGCACACCATTCAAAATAATAGCATGATGTATTCCACTCCCCCCATTTGTTTTTAACAAACAACCTCATGGACTGCCACACCCTGAATATGTTGAAATCATTGAACCTTCCCATGATATGGTGTATTGAACAAATTACCAAACAACACATTTCGTAAGAGCTTAATGATGATCAATTATAACACAAAATTCTCCCTATAAAAATCGCTTTGGCTTTAACAATCCACAAGTTTCAAACCTTGTCATTGCAAAGGGAACTTATAACTATTAGAGGTAGTGAGCAACAAAGCTTCACATTCATTGTTATCTCCAAAATCCCCTTACTTAAGGACCTTTACATTTCACCTCTATTCTCTTTTGAAAATCTCTAAAATGCTCCTGGAGGCCCTCTTGTTCAAATGAAAATAACTAAGTAAACTCGTATCACTTCATATAGGATTTGCAACTACTTTGATTATTAACTTATGGTTGTCCTTTTCTAATACAACTTTGACAAATATTATAAAGCTTTCTTTTTAATCCTCTTATTTCTCGTGCTCTTAATGGTCTTTTCGGATCATATATAGAAAGTCCTTTTAGTAAATAGGTGAACAAAAGGACATATTTTACTAAGAAAAAAATCAATAATTTTGTTGTCACCTTACGATTTTGCAGGCAAAATAATTAAATTGGTGTGGTTCACTTTCACATTTTCAATCCCTTGAATACATTCCGCAATGTTCAACTACACAAATTGCTTGTCATTTTTGTACGCCTCTTAAACTGTTTGTCCTTTACTCCGAAGCATGTTATAACTTACTTTTCTTTCTTGTCCTCATCTACCATTCAAAGGCATATCTCGATTAACAATTTGACCAAAATTAAAAATACGTACACATATCACATATTCCCTTTCAACTTTTCGTTAATTCCACACGTAATCGATAATTTTAAAAGATTATATGTGAAAAGATCGAATATTTAACTTGACTTATATTTCAAATCGTATCACAGGTTGATAAGTGATGAGTGATGAGTGATGAGTTCGAGTCAACACGCTCTACCCAGTCAACACTCTCTTTCATGTGCGCTCACTTTATTATCTTTCACCTATTATTTCCTTCCTATTATCTCGTATCTATAGATGGGAGTGGCTCATATTTCCTATCTATTATCTCCTTCGAAAAGTAGTCGGTGGCCAATATTTCTTATCTACCGTCTTCTTTCTGCTTATTTCTTTCATAGTTCTCTTTCAATTTTTCATTATTGCTTGGTGTTGTTGGATTTGAGCTTTAGAACGGCTGCAACAATGCTGCTACCTCCACTTTTCTGCATTCTCTTTCAACTTCTCATCATTCCTTCTCCTGTTCAGTCTTCCCATTCTTTACATCCCCACACAAACAATGCTTCGGATGAGCAGGCTCTGTTGGCATTCAAGTCTGCAATCCAATACGATCAAAACAATTCATTCATCACATGGACTTCCAACGTCTCATTCTGCAACTGGATTGGCGTCACCTGTTCTCACCGCCGACAAAGGGTCGTCTCTCTCAATCTCTCCAATGCGGGCTTGGAAGGTACCATCTCTCCCATTCTCAGAAATCTCTCATTTCTTAGTATTCTTGACACGAAAACAAATACCCTTCATGGTCACATCCCCTATCAGTTGGGAACCCTTTCTCTCTTAAGGTATCTATATTTATCCTATAATCAACTTGTGGGTTCAATTCCCACCGCTCTTAGTGCCTGCTCTAGTTTAATACAAATCCTCTTTTATCGAATCATTTGATTTGGAAATATTCCTTCAAAGACTCATTTTCTCGACATTTAGAGAAGATTAATCTTGGTCGCCACAATTTGAGTGGTAACATTCCCCATACCATTGGAAACATATCCTCTTTGAACTATTTATATTTATCGAGAATAATTTGGAAGGAAACGTCCCTTGGGATGCGGGTATGCTATCTCAACTCTATGAACTCTCTCTATACCAGAACCATCTCTATGGACATATTCCTTCCTCTTTGACAAACTGCACTAGTCTGGAATACTTGGATATAGGTACCAATAACTTATCTGGAGAGATTTCAGGGGAATTGTGCGCCAAGAATACCCTCTTGACATAATTGTATCTGGGTGTTAATAGACTTAGAGGCAGAATTCTTGTTACACTCTTCAATTGTTCGCAACTCCAAATACTTAGCCTTGCATTTAACGAGCTGAGTGGAATAATGCCAATAGAGTTTGGAAAGTTGCATGCATTAACGAGGCTTACCTTAGCAAAAAACTATTTTGTTAGCGGCAGCAAGACAAGCTTGCCCATTCTTACTGCTCTTACCAATTGTTCTCTTCTCAATGTTGTAGTTCTATTGGATAATCAGCTGGCAGCTGTCATGCCCTCTTCTGTGGGAAAACTTTCTACAAAACTTGGACAATTAAGCTTGGATTCCAACCAAATAAGAGGGAATATTCCTCCACATATTGGAAACCTCACTGACTTAACTCTATTATCTTTATGTGGAAATCATTTGATGGGGAAAATTCCACGCGCAATGAGTATGCTTTGCAAATGTTGGAGATATTATACATGAGTGGGAACAATTTACAAGGACACATCCCAATGCAGATCGAAAAGCTTAAAAGCATAGGAATTCTAGATCTTGGTGAAAATAAGCTTTCAGAAATATTCCCAACTCCCTGGCCCACCTCCAACAGATTAGAGAACTCTACCTTAATCACAACCAATTAAGCGGTGATATTCCTGCAAGCCTAGGTGAATGCTCGAGGTTGGAGCTGCTTGACCTCTCATATAATAGGTTCCATGGACACATACCTCAATAGGTGGCAGGTCTCCATGATTTAGCTCTTTATTTCAACCTTTCAAATAATTTATTGTAGGGTCCACTACCTTTAGAACTCAACAAGCTGAATAAAATTTTGGCCATAGATATTTCTGGAAATCATTTAACAAGCCATATTCCAAATGCAATTGGAGACTGCATTACTCTTTAGCATCTGAATCTTTCTTCTAAACAACTTGAAGGTCCAATTCCAAATTCTCTTGGTAAACTTCTAAATCTCCAAGATTTAGATCTATCCTCCAACAATTTGTCTGGCACAATACTAATGTCTTTGGGAAAATTGAAAGTGTTACAACATTCGAAATTTTCTTTAAACAAAATTGTCGTGGGGAAAGTCCCAAAATATGGGATTTTTAAAAATCTCAACACAACATCATTTACTAGAAATCTTGGCATGTGCGGACTTTGGGTACATTTACCACCATGCTCTACTCCCAAAGACAAAAGTCTTCAACTATTTAAAAGAGGTTTCATACCTATTGGGACTGCTACATTTGTCACATGTTGTGTATTGATGGGATTCTTATGGAGGCACTATTGCAAGAGACACCCTATGACCTCACAACCCTTTGAAGTGGGGCCTAAGAAAATTTCATTTCAAGAGCTTCTTAGTGCAACTGATGGATTTAATGAGGCCAACTTGTTGGGAGTTGGTAGTTTTGGAAAAGTGTACAAAGGGGTTTTGAGGGATGGTACAATGGTTGCTATCAAAGTTCTTAACTTGGAGAATGAGGATGTAGGAAAAAGCTTTGAGAGAGAGTGCAATGTTTTGAGAAGAGTACGACATAGAAATCTACTTAGAATCATATCCTCTTATTCAGATCCAAACTTCAAGGCCTTAATATTTCCTCTTGTGCCAAATGGGAGCCTCGACAAGTTCTTATATTCTTTGGGCGGAAAAACTTCACATGGGCATGTGTGTAGTTTGGATTTGATTCAAAGGTTGAGTATAGCAATTGACATTGCACAAGGCATGGAGTACCTTCATCACCATTGTTTTGTGCAAGTCATCCATTGTGATTTAAAGCCCGCCAATGTGCTTCTTGGTGAGGATATGACAGCTTATTTAACAGACTTTGGCATTTCAAAAGTATTCCATGGAAACTCTATGGATTCATGCACTTCTACATGTACATTAAAAGGATCCATTGGCTATATTGCTCCAGGTATGGGTTCAATTAGTTATCATGAAAAATGTTGATTTTATTTATTTTGTTTGTTATTGAAAATTGTCAAAATAAATCCTTATGTTTAGTTCTCATGAATGCTAGAATATGGAGTAAGCGAGAGGTGTTACTACAAAAGGAGATGTCTACAGCTATGGAATATTGTTGTTAGAGATGCTGACAAGAAAGAAGCCAACCAATAGCATGTTTGTAGATGGAATGAACTTGCAAAAGTGGGCCAAAAGAGGTTATCCAGATAAAATAGAAGAATTTGTTGAGAGTCATTTGCTAAGTGTTGTTACAGACAATGAATATGAAGTGTTCAATTGCCTTAGACAACTCATATGTGTGAGTTTTCTTTGTACAAAAGAATCTCCAGAAGAAAGGTCAAGTATGATTGACATTGTGAAAATATTATATGATATCAAAAACACTTTTCTTGGAGCTGCTTCAATGCCAACATTCCAATCAAATTTATCACATCTCCTTGAAAGTAAAAGTGTTGTTTGTAGAAATGATGAAAACCAAAGTTCATCTTCATTATAAAACAAAACAAAAAAACTTCCAAAGTATTGTGACACCTTTCAATATTTGCGTACCATGATATTGGTTTTGTGTTTAACTCCAGGTAATTTTTCCCTCTTAACAATTTCAATATATGTGGGATATTATTTAGGATCCCTGTATAAATGTAAGCAATTCATTATTGACCATCGCGTTAATAATATGCAACAAGATGTGTTACTTGGTTTATTTTTAAATGACAATAATAATTTGTAGTAAGGTTTTTACCAAAGTTGTCAGTCTTCATTTTGAAAAACATTTGGTAAGCATCAACAAATTATTTTTATAGAGAACAAGTTTTTGGCTATTACTAAATACACTATAGTATATTATTACATACATTGCTTTTAATAGTTTCTCATCTTATGTATAACAAACTATATATTGTTTTTTCTTTCTTTTGGTATTCACTTGTTAATTATACGTAATTGACGTAATAATTTTTAGTTTGATACCCTATCAAATATATACTATGTAACTAAAGAAGATTTGGTAGTAGACAACAAAAAGAATTATGAGTAGAAACATGATGTTTTGTAGTGTTGCCTCTGTTTTTATGGGAATGACAAGTAAAATGAACTAGGAGTAGAGCATGATTTTAAACTCTCAGGTTAAGAATATTAGAATGGAACCTTTTATAGATGGTCTAAATAAAATAGGATGGTTACATATGTTAAAGGTAGAAATCTCAAGAGATAAAAAATAGGGATGAGGTTGAGTTCTCCTTGGCAAATTTAGAAGAATGTATATCTCTCAATCATTGATACTAAGTTGAAGAAGATAATTATTCTTGTACATCTAATATCAACAAACGTGAAAAGGCTTTGATCGATTACTTCATTCAATCTTTCATAAAAATACATGAGGCATTAACAATGACGTGTCAAAATCTTATTTAATTTAAACAAATGAAAAAATGTTTAGATTGAGTGCAATTGGAGGAGGTGGAGGTGAGAAAATATAATTTATACAATATTTTTAAGTTTGTAATGAGTAGAACTTATTATTCTTATATTTATATAATTTTAAATTAGGTAAACAATATTTATCTATGTGGTAGTTCAAGATAGCATTTTAGGAATAATATGAAAAAACTAGTATATCACTAGTGTGTCAACTGTTTCACCACAAAGGAGTACTGTATGAAAAAATGATTTAAAAAGGTAGAGGTAAGGTACGTGAGGAATACGGAGGTCGTGAGAAGGTTGTGCACCATAGAAGACCGGGACGATTGTAGAGAACTCCTTTTTGTCTTGGAAGGACTACCCAAATTGCAAAGCAAGACCACAAGATAGAATTAAAATCATAAGTCAGTGGATTTCCTAGCAGAAGCTAGATCTGAGAAACGGGGTGCACTCATTTTTTTCTCAATCTCTCCATCGCTGACTTGGAAGGTACCATCTCTCCCTTTCTTAGAAATCTCTCATTTCTTAGGATTCTTGACCTGAGTACAAACCAGCTTCATGGTCACATCCCCTATCAGTTAGGAACCCTTTCTCGCTTAAGGTATCTATATTTATTTTATAATCAACTTGTGGGTTCAATTCCCACCACTCTTACTGCGTGCTATAGTTTAAAACGTATCAAATTTTATCAAAACCATTTGACTGGAAATATTCCTTCAGAACTTGGTTTTCTACCAAATTTAGTGATGATAAATCTTGGTTGCAACAATTTGAGCGGTAACATTCCCCACACCATTGGAAATATATCCTCATTGAAGTATTTAGATTTTTGTGAGAACAATCTGGAAGGCAATGCTCCTTGGGATTTGGGTATGTTAACTCAACTCACTCATCTCACTCGTACCAAAACCATCTCTCTGGACACATTCCTTCCTCTTTAACAAACTGCACTAGTCTCCAAAGCTTGGATATATGTACCAATGACTTATCTGGAGAGATTCTAGATGAATTGTGCTCCAAGAATAACTACTTTACATACTTGTATTTGGGTCCAAATAGAATTAGAGGAAGAATTCATGTTACTCTCTTCAATTGCTCGCAACTCCAAATACTTTCCCTTGTAAAAAACCAACTGAGAGGAATAGTACCCATAGAGTTTGGAAAGTTGAATGCATTAACTAGGCTTTACTTGTTGGGTAACTATTTTTTTAGTGGTAACAGGACAAGTTTTCCCATTCTTACTGCTCTTACCAATTTTTCTCTTCTCAATGTACTATCTCTATACTCTAATCAACTAACATGTATCATGCCCTCATCTATGGGACAACTTTCTACAAAAATTGGAATATTAGCCTTGGGTTCCAACCAAATAAGAGGGAATATTCCTCCACGGATTGGAAACCTCATTGGCTTAACTCGACTAGTTTTAGAGGAAAATAATTTGACAGGGAAAATTCCATGCATAGTCACTATGCTTTAAAGGCTAGAGGAATTATACTTGGGTGGGAATAATTTACAAGAAAATGTCTTGAAAGAGATCAGAAAGCTGAAAAGCCTAGGGATTCTAGCTCTTGAAAATAATAAGCTTTCAGGAAATATTCCTGACTCCCTGGCCCACCTCCAACAGATTAGACTACTATCCCTTGATCACAACCAGTTAAGTGGTGAGATCCCTAAAATTTTAGGTGAATGCTCGAAGTTGGAAGTGTTTGACCTCTCATACAACATGTTACATGAACACATACCTCCACAGGTGGCAAGTCTCCAAAATTTAGCTTTCTATTTCAACCACTCAACTAATTTATTGCAGGCCCCCTACCTTTGGAACCGATCAAGATGAATAAAGTTTTGGCCATAGATATTTTCGGAAATCATTTAACAATCCATATTCCAAATGCAATTGGAGACTGTATTTCTCTTGAGCATTTGAATCTTTCTTCTAACCAACTCCAAGGTCTAATTCCAAATTCTTGTGGTAAACTTCTAAATCTCCAAGATTTATATCTATCCTCCTACATTTTGTCCAGAACAATACCAATGCCTTTGGGAAAATTGAAAGTGTTACAACATTTGAACTTTTCTTTAAACAAGTTTTCAAGGTAAGTCCCAAAAGATGGGGTTTTTAAAAATCTCAACACAACATCATTTAGTTGAAATCTTGGCCTATGTTGACTTTGGATACGCTTGCCACCATGCTCTGCTCCCAAACACAAAATTCTTAAACTATTTAAAATGGTTTTCATACCTATTGGGGTCCTTCTACATTTGTCACATGTTGTGTATTGATGGGATTCGTATAAAGGCAATATTGCAAGAGACACCATATGTTCTCACAACCCTCCTTTGAAGTGGGTCTTGAGAGAATTTCATTTCAAGAGATTCTTGATACAAGTGATGGATTTAATGAGGCCAACTTGTTAGGAGTTGGGAGTTTTGGAAAATTGTACAAAGGGGTTTTGAGGAATGATATAATGGTTGCTATCAAAGTTCTTAACTTAGAGAATGAGGATGTGGGAAAAACATTTGAGAGAGAGTGAAATGTCTTGAGAAGAGTATGACATAGAAATCTAATTAGAATCATATCCTCTTATTCAGATCCACATTTCAATTCCTTAATATTTCCTTTTGTGTCAAGTGGGAGCCTCGATAAGTTCTTATAGCCTATGGGTGGACATACTTCTCATTGGCAAGTGTGTAGTTTGGATTTGATTCAAAGGTTGAGTATAGTAATTGAAATTACACAAGGCATGGAGTACCTTCATCACCATTGTTTTGTACAAGTCATCCATTCTGATTTCAAACCCGCCAATGTGCTTCTTGGTGAGGATATGACAACTTATTTTACAGACTTTGGCATTTCAAAAATATGCTTTGGAAACTCTATGGATTCATGCACTTCTACATGTACACTAAAAGAATCCATTGGCTATATTGCTCAGTGTATGAGTTCAATTAGTTATCATGAAAAAAATGTCAATTTATTTTATTTTATTTTTTATTGAAAACTATGAATATTAATCCTTACATTGAGTTCTCATGAATGCGAATATGGAGTAAGTAGAGGTGTTACTACAAAAGGATATGTCTACAACTATCGAATATTATTTTTAGAGATGATGACAAGAAAGAAGCCAACCAATAGCATGTTTATATATGGAATGAACTTACAAAAGTGTGGCGAACAGGTTATCCGAGATAAAATAGAAGAAGTTGTTGGCGAGTCATTTGCTAAGTGCTAACTACAAACAATGAAGATGAAGTGTTCAATTGCCTTAAACAACTCATATGTGTGAGTTTTATTTGTACAAAAGAATCTCCGTAAGAACGGCCAAGTATGATTGACATTGTGAAAATATTATACGATATCAAAAATACTTTTCTTGGAGCTGCTTCAACTCCAACATTCCATTTAGATTTATCACATTTCGTTGAAATTACAAGTGTTGTTTGTAGAAACGATGAAATCCAAAGTTTGTATTCATTCTAAAACAAAACAAAAAACTTCCAAAGAAACAATATTGTGACACCTTTCAATTACCATGATATTGATTTTGTGTTTGACTGGGCAAGTCTTCTCTCTTAACAATTTAGATATAGGAGGGTTATTATTCGGGATCCTTGTATAAATGTAAGTACTTCATTATTGACCATCACTTTAATAATATGCAACAAGATGTGTTACTTGCTTTATTTTGAAATGACAAAAATAATTTTTACATAACTACCTCAAAAAAATATCGAAAATTAGATTTTTTTAATATGTATAAAATTAGGCCTAGTTTGGGCTAGTATATTTTTTTCAATTTCGATGAGCCAAAAAAAAGATATATGACAAAAGATAGACATGTTTAAACTTCAAAAAATAACTATAAAAATGTATAGTTAGAAAATAAATAATATGGAAAACTTGTATTAGTCATAAAATTTGAAAAAATATTTTTTGAGAAAGAAGAAACTCTGCTCTATATCATGGTATAATTTTCTTTAAACGAATAGATTGTTTTATGTTGATTTATCATGGTGAAAGTGGCATTTTTGTATTTTCTGCAAAAACACGTGGTTTGTTGTGTTTATTTAGGTCCATGCCTCTGGCTTGGGGATCAAGCCGGATCAAGCCTTGGGGCATGCCTTGGAAAAAGTAAAAACACAAAACGCGTACTCATTTTTCATAGTATAAACATTATATGTGATTTTGGCATGCTTCTATTTAAAAATCAAATGTTTATGTATAATTTTTTCATTTATTATTATTTATATTTTATTTAAATTTATTTTAGTAAATATAAGAAATTAGGGTCACTCTGCACCTTATGGAACTAGTCTCACAGCTCCATGAGTCGCGGTTTAGGAGATAGTTTTTTATAGTATAATCTTGTTAAGTACGTAGGTAATTTTCAAGATTTAGTATTCAGACAAAATATTTTAGCGTTTAAGTTATAAAATCAAAACCATAAACCCTAAACCCTAGGCCCTAAAGATAAACCTAAACCTTGAGCCCTTAACCCTAAACCATGATCCCTAAACCCTAAAACCTAAACCCTAAACCTTGAGCCTTAAGCCCTAAGCCCTAAACCCTAAACCTTAAACCATGAACCATGAGCCCTAAATGCTAAACCCTAAACCTTAAACCATAAAAACTAAATCCTAAACCCTAAATGATCCATAAACCCTAAACCTTAAACACCAAATCCTAAAACCTAATCCTAAACCCTAAGCCTCAACCCTAACCCCGATCCCCGAGCCCTAAAATCTAAATCCTAAACACTAAGCCATGTACCCTAAGCCCTAAACCCTAAACCCTAAACTTTGAGCCCTAAACCATAAACCCTAAACCTTAAGCCCTAAACATTAAATCCTAAACCCTAAACCCTAAACCTAAACCTTAAACCTTAAACCATAAACCATAAACCCTAAACACTAAATCCTTAACCCTAAACACTAAACCTTTAACCTTGATCCCTAAACCTTAACCATAAAACCTAAACCCTAAATCCTAAACCATTAACCATAAACCTTGAACCATAAAGGTCCTAAACCCTAAACCTTAAACCATGAACCATGAGCCCTAAACACTAAACCGTGAACCTTGAACCATATTTCATCAATATTTCCTAGTCTGTGCCTAGAACCATCATTGAGTATGCTGGTATAACTACCTTGTTTATGAGAGGTGGGACAAATAACTAAATGGATATAAAATATACCTTGTGCCTTTAATGTATATTACACATCTCTGCGAGCTAAACATGTTTCTCCCCACATATACTTTTCTCTTGAATGTCAATTTATTCACACTGAAAAAAATTCACATTTCTCATATTTCCATGTATAGTATTATGTAAACCAAGATGGCCCATTGGAAGCTAGAAAAAATAACCATCGTAACACAAAAATTAATCTCAAAGGAAATGGAAGAAACAAATAAAATATACCAATGCGGAGGTGTAGGATGAAAATCGAATTTCTTGTAGTATCCTCTCCTCTAGGAAAAGAAAGCTCTTTTCTGCTATTGGAATGGATAGCAAATTTGTAGAACTTCATGAAGTGTTGAAAATAAGCATAGTAATAGGGGAATGACTAAGAAAAAAAGGGGTTATCAATCACGTACTAAATCTTTCTTGTTTAGTTCTGAATTGGATTCAGTTGGCCTATGACTTAGTGACCTTTCATTCATTGATAATTCCTTCTATGATAAACCCATGGATGATTTCAAAAGTGCCTTCAAAAATATAGGGGTAGTCATCAAGCCTAGTAAAGGGTGTGATGTGCTTTCAAACCAACTTGAAATTCATATAGATTTAGAGGTCATAACATGAATTTAAAAATATCTCTATCGTTATAAATGGAAGCCAAGTAATGGTGTCTCCTTGTATCCAAGGATCGAGGACTAGTAGGATATGTGGTAGGATTGGACATTCAGGAATCATTGAGTGTCTGAATCATAATGTCATTGCATTTGGAGAAACATTTTCAAACATTGGAGTAATGCATCTTGGAAAATAAAATTGAACCTCAAAAATCTTCTTAAATCATCTACTTACACAAACCTTTGGACTTATCAAGCTTTGTTCTTCAAATGAAACCTTCATTCCCAACAGCTTGCAACCGAAATAATTATTCAAAAGAGCGTAAAACTTTTTCTATATACCAAATTATTCTTGGATATTTGACATTTCTCTCCTTCAAAATATCAACAAATGAAAGACATCAAATTATGATGACTCTCTTTGAATGTTCTGCCTATGAAGTTGATGAACCCTTTTCAATTGAATACTCTCTGTCAATACTAATAAGAATGGGTAAGACACAAAACATTACAGTGAGTGAAATAGTTCCCATGCGATGGGAAAAAGAAGATAGTTGTATTAGGTAATATTTCTTTGTATCAAATTATTCTTAGATATTTGGCATTTCCCTCCTTCAAAATATCAACAGATGAAAGGCATCAAATTATGATGAATCCCTTTGAATGTTCTACCTACAAAGCAGATGAACCCTTTTTAGTTGAATACTCTCTATCAATACTAATAAGAATGGGTAAGACACATAACATTATAGTGAGTGAATGGGTGAGCCTAAACCTTGAGCCCTAAACCCGAGCCTTAAACCCTAAACCCTAAACCATGTGCCCTAAACCCTGAACCTTAACCCTTAAACCTTAAACCCCCTAATCCCAAACCACAAACCATAAACCCTCAACCCTTAACCCTTAAACCTTAAACATTAAACCCTAAGCCCTAAACCCTAAATCTTGAGCCCTAAACCATAAACCCTAAATCTTAAACCCTAAATCCTAAACCTAAAACCTAAACAATAAACCATGAAACCTAAACTTTAAACCCTAAACCCTAAACCTTAAACCCCAAACCCTAAATCCTAAACCCTTAACCCTAAAGCCATAAACCCCAAACCATAAACTATGAAACCTAAACCCATGAGCCCTAAAACCATAACCATGATCCCTAAACACTGAAAAACACTAAACCCTAAACCCTAAACCCTAAACCTTGAGTCCTAAACCATGAGTCCCATAAACCCTAAACCCTAAATCATAAATCATAAACCTTGACCCAAAGGAAATTCCTAATAATATCATTCATTGTGTTTAGGTTGTGTAAGGAATAGTGTCTAAGGTGATCGATCAACTCATTTAGTTTTGATGAGAGACTACTTCCTCTGAAAGCCTAAAAGGCCATTTTTGGCCATTCTGTAGCTAATTGAACACCCTTCAGAAGTTTTTAGAGAAAATATAAAGCATCTAAGGGTGATTTTAGAGATAATTGAATATGTCTAAGTAAATTTAGGAAAGTTTAGGAAATAAAAATATCATTCAGGAGCAATTTGTTTAAGACCGAGTTTTCAAGTGTAGGGAATGAAAGCTAAAACGGTAAAAGATGACTTCTCTGGATGATTCCAGGAGTTATGGAAAGAATTAGGATGAAAAAAAGGAATTGGAAGGATATTATAATACTCTATAAGGTGGAATAATCAACATTGATTCAAGGCTTAAATATTTCTTTAGGAAGTCTTTTAAAACTCTTTTGCCCCTCTAAGTTCAAAATGAAATAGGACCTAAATTTTGAGTTACATGAAGAATTAGATTTTTAGAATAGTTTAATTGATCATAAAATGTGATTTGTAGTGTTTTAATGAAGTATGGAGGTCAATAACATGTAACTCATACTCAAATTTCATTCAAGGATTCATCCCCTATCCAGAGGAGGAAACCCATTTCCATGAGGAACAACTTGAGAAAAAAGGTGTCCATGTACCATAAGCATGCTTACACCTAGGTTTCATCTTGGTCAATAAATTGAATTATGAAGGATTCATCATATTTAAAGGTGAAATGTGGAGCTCAAGGAGTGACTTGATGATAATCATATCATTGTATCAAATCTCTGGATCTGTCATTGTACCCAAATCTCTCAAAGAACAAGCTAAAATGATTTAGTACCATGTCACCGAGGTATTTAAGACCATCATGTCCATGAAGTATTAAGGCATCATCTATCTCCATGAGATACATATGAGTAAATACACGTATGAGAATATTGAATTTGATTCTTGAATCTGATTTATGAAAGGATGACTTTAGGTCTAGGAAAGGTGAAGGGATGACCTTTATATGGAGCACCATGTTTCTAAGAATGAGTAATCATCTGAGTTCACTTGATGTAATTCACTTGGTACTATTCATAAAAAAATCATTCAAAACCTAATAGTGTGATCAAACCTTAAGGAGGAGGTACATTACAATCACCTCATTTTTTCCATAGGATAGAAATCCCATTCAGGGAGCAATCCTCTATCTACAAAGTGAGGATCTCATTTTAGTAAGAAGTAGACAAGCATCATAGAGTTGATTCGTGGTCACTAAAGCAAATTATGAACCAAATTTCAAAATTAGTACCAATTCAAGAAGTGGTAGGGCCAAAATCAATCCAGAAGGTCAAAAAACCTACAAAATGACTATATGTTTTCACAAAACAAAGACCAACTACAATATATATGGCCTAAAAGTTTTAGGTCATTACTGAAATTCTGAAAATGAGTAAGTACTAACCAGATTATATTTTGAAAAACTATCTTCTAGATTATAACTATCAAAGCTACAGGACCACTTCCATCAGGTGTAGAGTGACCCTAACTTCTTATATTTACTAATATAAATTTAAAGTATAAGACCCTCCTAAACTTCATATAGCTCAAAACACATACGCATTTCATAGCACTAGAAACGCGTACACGTTATAACGCATGTGCACTATAGTGTGTATGTGTTATAAGTTCATGAATTCTTGGACCTAAGAAAACATAACATGCAATCACGTTATTGGAAAACACAATCATGTTTCGTTCATTTTCAATTTTTGTCCACTTTTTGGCTCCCAAACTTAGTGCACTTACCTTGATTCCTTGAACGCTTTCTCCATATTATTGACATGGCTGAGTAGGTCCAATATAGTTTAGTTTCCATCTATCTCATCACCACCATCCAACTTACTTGCTTCAATTTTGCCTTTCAAATGTTTAACTTTACCCATTTCAAAATCAAAAATAGACTTGGGGTCTTCGGTAGAGATGGATTGTCCTTTGCTACCTGGATGGAGAGAAGACCTAAAATAGCTTCCCCTTCACCTCTAAAAAGTGGGTTGGTGGTGTCATATCCTTAACTACAATGTTATCCCTCTTACTCTTGATGGGTTTGGTGAGAGAGGAATCACATGGGCACTTGCTAGAAGAAGGACCAGAAATGGAAGAAATGATAGGGGGGAGAGGAAGGAGGGGGAGGAGGAATATGAAGTGAAGAGGACATAGAAATGGGAAGGGTAGAAAGGGAGTGTTTTGGGGCCATGGGGGAGGAATATGAGGAAGAGGATAAGTGGTGACAGGTGGGGAGGTGAAAATGTTGGGACCGGAGGAAAGGATCGAAGGTGGAGGGTTAAGAATGGTAAATTCAAAGTATTTGTATAGTAGAATGATCACAACATGGTGGAGAGGATGGACATGTTTTCCCCTTTTAAATAAATCCACATAGTTTTCAAGGGAATGCAGGATGAAAAGGAAACCGACTAAGTACTTTCTCCAAAAATTATTAAGAAAAATGATGTGGTAATAAGGTATAACTAAATACCTTCCCTCCATTGAAGTAAATTTAATGATCAACAACACCACATTGTTATAAGGAGGAGGCAGAGAGTCATGAACATAACCCCCTTTATTTTGAACTAAAGACTCACCAACGCTCGAAAATTTATGCTCCTTCGCATCAATGTCGATCTTGTTCTTATAAAAATTCAACCCATGTTCAATTGAAGTTACCTTGGCAATAATTTTTCATTAACTTCAAAACCTATGCTTTTGTAAGTAACCTTTATAATGTTCTAGTTATTTACCATTCACTGAGACATGTGAAGTTCATGTCCCTTAATCCTTTCCATTATATGCTACATATCATTTTATGCTATACATAAATTATTAGTTAAACCTCTTTTGGCTATAAATATTAAATTTGTGCAATTTAGTGTCTTTTCCATCAATTTTTGATAAAATATGGATCAAATATTCATCCACTTTAATAAGGTTGTGTTGGGTGGAGAAGGATAAATCTGTTGTTAGTATTTAGAGGAGGTGTTTCAACATTTTTACATAAAATTTAATGTTCTTAGTTAAATGTAATGCTAATCATTATAGGAAAACATCTCAATTTTAGAAATATCATATAAGGAATTTATTAAAGTATATAAATTGTGGTGTTGAAAGAATGATGAACATGAACGGATGAGTTAAAGGGTAAGGTGTTGTGTATGCCATTAATGTTACCCCCATTTCCCTCTATACTTTTAGCTTCTATATTTGGGCACAAGTGAGGTAATAGGTGGTACTAGCATGGAGGAAATAAGGTAGTGGGAGGACGGGGAAGAGTGCTTGTGAAAATTTTAAGGATTTTTTTTGTTTGCTTATATAGTCTTCGGTGTCTATCTATGCTACTATGATAAAAAAAGACAATGAGAGTACAATGGGTAGTTGTTGAGGTAGTAAAATGAAGATATTAGATTTATACCACAAAGGATATGTTGTGGCTCTTTAAATTTCTTATTTTCTACTCAATTTGGTATTGATCTCTTTGTTTCCCATTCTCTATATTTTCTAGGTTTTTGAGAGGCTTCCCTTGGGTAGATTTTTTTTTCACCTTTAGTTTTTCTTAGAAAAGGTTTGAAAAAGAGGTGGTATTTGGGATTTCAATGGTTTAATCCTTTGGCTTGTAAGGTATATTTTTTAATATTTGCATCTTGTTGTGGCTTATTGATTTTAAATTAGAATAGTGGGAATATTGTTTATGAAATAGGCATCAATATATTATCTTTTATAAGGCATCGATATTTTTCTTATTGGGAAAAACATTTTGTAGGTTTTAAGAGCATTTAAAGATACAATGATGCACTCTTGGTTAGGGATTTAAGTGAATGGAAACCATGGACTATGCATCTAGATCCTTCCCACTCAAAAAATCACTTACATGTAGTAAAGGTACATCAAAAAACTTAATTTTTATGTTTTCTTGATGGGAAACTACAAAACATATAGAAATCATGACTCTCATATTTATTATTGACTCATAATCATATAGAGATGTAATACTATACTTTGCAATGAACATGGTTTTATCCTACAACTCTATGTTCCAACCTTTGCACACTCTAGCAAGTCATTCTTGCGAGATATACATAATTGTAGTTCAAGAAGGACAACATTGTATTCCATCCTCAAACTACTCAAGTATCACCACCCATGTCGAGGAAAAAAAGAACTCATTTAGGTTCATCATGACTCTCATAAATAAATTCCATGAAAGGAAAAACACTTCATCCTCCATACATGGGATGTGCCGGTTCCTTGTCATTATCATTTAACTTCTTATCGAGTTACATCGGGTCAAATTGGATGGGGTATTAACATCGACCTCAAAGCGATACATGAAAATTTGTTAATTTTTCATATATGGAATGTGATGCATATCTAGATGGGTGATGCACTTCACAAAAGTTAGTCATAAACCTACTCCTTCCATTAGTTCCAAATTATTATAAACTTCTTTATTGTGCAAGATGTTCCAGCCTCCTTGTTAGACATAGGTGTTCATCATGTATTTGCATAGGAAATCTTGAACTTCACATAATTTTTTTAATATAAGTTCATAGTGACTCATACACATAGGGTTTTGTGGATATTAGGTAGAATTCTTCCACCAAGGATATTGTTCATATGTTTATAAATATTTACATACACCCAAAACAACAAGAGGTTCACTCCCATGTGTGGATTATAATGGTTTAGATCTGTTAAAAAATCAAGATGTACGAACAAACTTGATTTCTATCTATTTTTGGTTTATCCAGAGTGTTTGTGAATTTGGATGCTCCTCCATCATACATCACATGTAAGTGAAATTAACCATGAGATTTTTCTTATGAACATTTCATAAGATATTCTATGGTTTTTTATATTTGGAAATATTGAATGTACTCATCCAAACTACGTGTTCACTTTTTATTTATATTTCACAATGTAGTCAGTGTACTTGTCTCCTCTAATATTTTTATCGAGTTGGGATTATATCATCATCTCAATCTCCTCTCACTCTCCTCTAGTATTCTTGATCATTTGGGATTATATCAACATCTCAATCTCTTCTCTCACTCTCTTTAGTAACTTTTTGTGAAGTCCAAAATTAAAATTTGAACCTACATTCTCATCACTAATTTATCTATCATAATATGAATACAAATCTATACATTGAATACTAGTGACATATCAATCCCATCAGGTACCCCTATATCTTAGGCATTTGCTACAAACTTAAAATCTTGTATAGTACTCTTCCACTTCAACTTGTTTTAAATGAGCTAAAACCATGTCACGCACTTGAAGTTATTGTTATCTTCTCCTCATATCAACATGTTTCTTATATTTCTTTCGAACTTCTCATTGACTTTCGATTTATTCCATTCATATACTAATATAAATGTTATGGTTTAACACTCTTTTCAATTACATTGTTATCTCACAATTTTATAAACCCTATTGGGCTACACCCATACAAAATATAGAATGGGGTCCTTTGGTGCTTACATTGACTAAATTGGTGTAAGAAAATTTACCTTATGTTGAGAATTCCACATCCCTAGTTTTCTTCCCATAATATATCGCAAATGATTAACAAAAATTGAAATAGATTACCAATAGTTTTATTTACAACTTTTATGTAACCATCCATTATAGATAGTATTATAAATCGAATCACAATTGGATATCCATCATATTTCATGATTTCCTTCAAATATGCCCACCATTTTTTAATCCCAGATAGATACTTATGATATTAGAAAATCCATGTAACCAAAAAACTTTGAATGAATTTTTATAAAATATTGATTTAATTGACTTGGATGATATCAATCCATTCTTAGAATGGATTGTTGAGAAATGGAACCCGTGTTTACCGAGGAGGAGATTGTAGATTTTGAGAGGGAAGAAATGGAAGAGTTAATGGCAACAAAGGAAGAAGTGGAAGCATTAAGGGGGTTGGTGAGGATGATATATTTGGGGATGATATTATCCTGTAGGAGGGATTTTTACCTTCCACTTCTAGGTTGCGGTAGATAGTACACATTAGGTGGAGATGATATTATGGTTCATTGATGAGCATTGTACTCTTTTTTTTTTTTGGTCCATTTTTATAAAATATACCTATGTTCTCTACATTCATTTTCATGTTTTTTCGGTGTTTTACATGTTATTTAAATTTATTTTTGAATTTATTTGAGGGAAATTGGCTAGTTTTTTTGTAAGTCAAAATTTCAGTGATACTTTATATGCTCAAATCGTCTTTAAATTAGAGACCAGAATGTCTAAGATACTGCTTTGATGAAAAGATTGTTTCCATGGTGAACTCCTGTGACCTTGAGGCATTGAATGTGTAGCATTCATGCCATTTTTTTGAAAAATAAAATACTATCACTTTTCTTGGGTTTAGTTTTGCATTTTAACGTCTGGCATGGGATGGCTGATTACAATCAAAGCTTATTTTCACTATCATTCATTAATTGGTATCAGTGCTGCTGTAAATCATGCCATGGTTTTTGATAAGTACATACGAGTGAATGATTGCAACTATTAGTACACTCATTTGAGATACAAATACATGGGATCAAGATGATACAAATGCATGGGAACTAGATATTTGTAACTTGGTCAACTGTGTAAATGATGGTTTAGAATGACGGGAATGTTACAAATATTGGAGAGTAAACCCGGTTTTCATTCTTTCTTTTTACCCCCTTTTTTCTGTTTCCCAAGATAGAATTCATGAATACAGTTAATTTGCAAAGGTAACTATATTTTTTTAATCTAAAATTATCATAGCGAGAGATACTCAAAGAAGGAAATGAGCGACACATGACAATAATTCCTAATGTCATCGATTGTCATAGAATATCCAAACTCGCGTATTCAATTATACTTTTATTTCTGATGTAAATTTCACGGCAATGAATTTTAGAATTAGAGATCTCAGAGATTTCAGGTAGTGTGAAGCATGGATTTCAAAGCAAGAATACCACTAATTAGAAATCTTTCAAATATTCATTACAAAAAAAAGAATCTTGATCGAATGGGGTGAATTATTTTCCAACCAAGGCCATGAGAATAAGACTTGCATTATGCAGGTTACACTAATAGATTATTAGAGCATAAGACATGGAAGAAGTGCAAAAGAACTAGGAGTTTGTATGATTATTTTGACCGAATTGTTCCCTAGCTCTTACGTTGGTGACATCATGCATAAATTTGTGTTTCCTAATAAAATAGCGTAAATATATGGCATGGGTTATAAAATAGAAAAATTAAAATAAATAATTTGGGCCTATATTCCCCTGTTTGACCTTGTGTGGTGGATAACAATTTGGGATTGGCATTCATAGTTTGATCTTGTCATTTTGATTCAAGCACGATCTGTTTTGAGATGGTTTGGCGTGAAGTGTGATGGCAGGAGAAATCAAAGAAGTTTATTGGTGAATACATAAGAGAATGGTAGAAGAAATGGTGATGGCATTTTTTGCTATACACCAACCACAACCTTGAATGTAAAACCATCAAATGCCTGCATCTTTGTCATTTCACTTCCACAAAATTTGATTTTAGAGCTTTAAAACTCTTCAAATAGGCTTTATATGGTGTTATAACCACCTAAGTGCAGATATGGTGAATGATGGTGAATTCCAAATCTGGAAATGAGTGGAATGGTTGACAAGATGACTAAAACAATCACAATGATCAGGCCCAAAATAAGTCAGATATTGTCAAGAATGAACACATTTTTTTGTCATGAGGCCCCATTATTCCAATAGTCGTGATGCTTGAAAAAAAAAGGAGGAATGGTGCCGATGGGACTCTTGAGAGCAATGGTTGGAAGATGCAAATGCCTAAAGACTTGTCACCTAAAAGAGAGGTCGAGTAAGAAATACAACTATTTCCTGAATCGTCATATCAAACACTAGTTAT
Source organism: Taxus wallichiana var. yunnanensis (assembly GCA_018340775.1). NCBI lineage: Eukaryota > Viridiplantae > Streptophyta > Pinopsida > Cupressales > Taxaceae > Taxus > Taxus wallichiana. Next base: position 227,210,399 of record CM031240.1, on the reverse strand, counting down.
AAAGATAGTCCATTTTGGAGTCTAATGAGGCCTAAAGACAACTCCATGGTTTGTTGGAACACAAAATGACATTGACGTGAGTGCATTGATTTAATAAAATTAAATCTAAAATAAGGGCACCGCTTATTAAATAGATATAATAGTATTCAAGCAAGGTTATGCAAACAAGACTGATAGATAGGGTTTGGAAAATAACTTAGCTTGCCACCGTAGGTCTGACTTGATTCTGGGTTGATGAATGACATGGAAAGACATATTCTAGACTATCTTAGCTCTGTGATTGATTCTAAATTGTATTAGCTTTGTGTTTGATTATGGAAAGTGACAATCTTAGGGACAAGAGTTCCTGGAAGGGGATGGCGACCCAGGAGCTAGCATCTATTTTAGGTGTTGGTGTCTGTAGAAGTGCTAGGAATTTGGTTCTTTCTATGTCGCTTAGTGTCACTCCTTGTTCATTATGTGTTGCATCATCAAATTCGATGTGTCGCACATGTAACCTACAAGATAAACCTTAGATACATGCACAATACTTAAGAACACATTAGATGAATAAAATAATGCAAATTATTGAGTCGGTGACCGACATTGGAAGTCACCCTAATGTGATTATCACCAAGCGTTGCACTACATTTCAAACTCTATGTAGTTCTTGTGTGTGTGTGATTGAAATAGTGTCCCTTGAGCTAGGATGCCCTAGTGTTAGTTGCACAAAGAGATAGCAAGCTACAACTACTTTGTCCCAAATGCAAATGTGTGGTATGGAATTAGAATAAACCCTCCTATGCAGTGAATTATGTAGTCTAAAATGTAGTCCTTGATGTAGTAGATAGAAAATATTAGCTCCTTGTAGATATGTGTCTCTTGAATGCTTGTCCCCCAATGAGTTTAAATAAGACATGTATATATATATATACATGATTCATTTGCTTAAGTTTTGTCATTAACAAGAGAAAGGTCAACTAAGAGGGATAAAAGAAGACAAGAAAGAAGTAACATTTGAAAGACCAAAAAAGAGGTAAAGAGGACACAGGCACTTAGAGGGGACAGTAGCACCAGAACGCTTGTGTCCCACAATGGGACTGATCTAGTATAGGGTGTTGGAAAGATAAAACAAGTAAATAAGAGCTAAATAAGATATCGAATAGTGTAAAAAACTATAATTTGTTAATAAGAATGCCTAACCACCTACTTACTAGGAATGAACTAATCCAATGCCTCATACCCCCAACATCGATATGGTGATTGATCTGGTTAATACATTGGAAAAGGCAACACAGGCTTGTGGAAGGCAGAGATAGCAGATTATAGAGTCGCTGGTCCTTGGTGACGTGGACAAAGAGACTATTATTTGCCACATCAGCCACCCAACAACACAAAATACAAACGATTTACTAACTTTATTCAAAACTGGTGGCGTGGACCTGGGAAAGAAAAATACAACTGTTGAAAGCATTAATGGTGGGTGTAGCACGCTTATTTTAAATTCGAATGGAAAAGGCGCATTGAATATGAACGTGGTTGTTCCTTTGAAAATGGACCCATAGGTGGCTATCAGAAAAAATAATGGGGTATCGGTTGAAAAGACTGTGAATTGTGCCAATGAAAAGATATCCCGTCCTAAACAAGGAAACATGGGCCCTTCCACCTCGGGATGCATGGGGAAGGGTGATTCAAATGAGAATGTTGTTGATAACTTTGAAGCATTAATGGTGGCATCTATGTTCAATGAACTGGGTGGAAATATAGTAAAACAAATAAAGTAGTGGTTCAAGTGGGGTCCACAGTACATTTGAATACCGCCACCAAGGAAGCGAGTCCCCTTACAAAGAATGGCAATGCAATCTTGGTTTTAACTGAGTCTCTGGGTAAGGTTGATATTATTGCTTTGTTTGATGGAGATGATGGATGGACAAAGGTTAAAAAGAAAATGCCTCACACTGTCCATCCCACCATGACCCAGAGTCGTGGTAGGAAATTCTAGTTGTCCCTTGTTGATCATGTTCGGGTTTTATTTACTTTCCTTGGTTTTTGACCATACCTGAACTGGTCCTTTGGTTTATGTTTGTTTTTACAGTGTTCCCATTGTTTGCAGTTGTGGTACCGATGCAGTCTTGTTGTCTTTGGGATTCTTGTTGGCAGTTTTCCCTCTGCCTTTGTGCTTCTCTACTCTTTTTGGCTTCTAGGCCTTTTCTTTATGTTCTAGTCTTCATGTTTCTTCTAGATTTTCAGCCTCTCTGTAATCCGGGGTATGGTCCCCTCCAAAAAATCATTTATCTTTAAAAAAAAATCTATAAGTTGTCAATAAAAACAACAAATAATAGAAATGAAAATAATAAAACAATGTCAAAGTAAAGTAAAGACATGTTAATGAGTAGTTCTCTTGCTTAAGAATAAAGCATATAAATGAAGCATTTAAAGGATAGATCTACATATTAAGTACATGATTTAGTGACTACATTTACCCCCACTTTATGTCGGTGAATAAGGATTTGGTATCATGAAGTAAAATAAAAAATCGTACATTGGAGAGCATTATGAAGATTGTACCCAATAGCGTGTTGAATGAGTGTTATAGCTTGTCGAATGGACTAATGCATGATGTGTACCGTGAAATGCTAAGGAGAGGGAAAGATAAGGATTATAGGGGTGAAATTTGTGTGCGTGGAGTGTTAGTGATGTGTGTGTAGTCCCCTTTTTTAGATCGTGTTTAAGATTTGTTGTATGGTTGCTTGTGTGCTTTTTCTTCGTTGGGATGGGATATGACCTGTAAAAGAAAACAAGTGTAGTTAATGCTCTAGGTAAATGTAATTAAAATTTAACTTGGAAAATATGTAAAAAATGGAAAAGTGTGATGGAAAAGCTAAACCAAGGGGTTAAGAGTACACCTAGAATGTTGAAAGAGAAAGGGATATAAAAATTTTCCTACTTGTAGACCCGATACTTAGGAGCTAGTTGGAATAACATGAAGGATTTGGGCATCCTATTTCCAAACTAGGGATTTGAGTGTCCCAATGTTAAACTTGGGATTCAAGAGTCCTGTCGCTGTTAAGAGAAATTGTATTGGGAGAGTAATCTATTTTTTCCTCGAACCATTAACGATTCTCGATGGATAAGTACCATTGCAGATGATCAAAAACTTGATTTGTAACTTGCCTCGAGTGACACAAAATCACTATGCATATCGTTGTCATGCATATGCTCTAGGTTTCATTCCCTTATTTAGTTTTTTCTTTGGTTCCTGAATTAGTAGTTAGTTCCTGTTAGTGACTAATTATAATCTGAAACTAGTTGTGTAATTGTTGAAAGCGGAGAAAATCATGACTATGCAATTTTTGAAACTATTCTATAATTTTTTTGCCATACAGGAGACAGAAGCACCTAGATAGAACACTATTGCCCAAGTGTTCATGTTTGATATAGGCGCTTGTGTCCATGTTGAATTTTAAGACCATGTTTGTTTCTAGCCTTATCATGTAGCTGATTTTTGTTTTGTTTGTGAATCGTGCCTATAACTATTGGGAGAGTTAAAAGGTTTAGCCGATGTTTTCCCCACTCGTTTGGGGTGCATGAGATAAAAAAATGTGAACAAATCCCAAACGAGGAAGACTGAAATTGATGTGCACATATGATATAGGAATCATGCAGGGGAATAGGGATTACACATGGTAGTTACCATGGCACAAATAAAACAAAGGAAAATGTTAGCATACAAGTTTTAGTGAAAAACATGCATTGCACATGGAAATAACAACTAGTAAAAGAATATAGGAAAATAACAAACAAGGACTCAACGAGGAGTTGGTTGCATACATGAGGATACCACTCAGGATGTCACAAGACAATTATAGCTATCAAGGCTTGTGCAAATAGTTAATCAAGAAAACATAGGGCATAACACACAAACAATGACAAACAAATTACAAATGAATCGGATAACCATGATTGGAAGGAGTCATATAAGGAAAATGCTACACATGAAGCACATGTTAGCATGTTAGGGAAGATAAATAGTATACAACAATGTGATATCTGAATATAAGAATGAAAATGTGAAATATAAGAATGATAGGACTTGATAGCAAGGAAAGGTAGATGCCACCAGGAGCCTTAGTGAGACTGGTAATGGATAGGGCCAAACATCATACATCGTGTAACAACCTGTAAGTGACTTGAATTCACCTCAAGATACCACGTGAACATGCATTTGTGTATGAAAAATGATAAATCATACTATGAACCGTAGTAACATGTTAAGAAAAGGTGCAACATATGATAGTATAACGGAAGGAATAATGCGTCTAATCAAGATCCAAGCTAATTTTTTTAGATTTTTTGAAGTATATATGTGAAAGAAAGTCAATGAGAAGGGAGAAATAAGGATTGCCCTTGGTGTGGTGTGTGCAAAGTGAGGTCTATATGAAGAAACCATCAACAGTCAAGTATGAACCAAGAACAAGAGTGCGTCATCGGGTGGTGAGGGGGAATTACGATGCCCCAAGTGTGAATGCCAAAATGATCTATGTAATGAAAGTAGTAGGAAAGGGCCCAAAACTAGCTGATGTAAAAGAAGTACACATGAACATGCTTTAGGATCCAATGGTCACGAGAGTGCATGAGGCCAAGTACATGAAATAGTTTTAGATCGAGCATTTAGAGAAATAGAGCACAAAATATGTCTAGACAGAGCATGTGAAGCATTCAACCAATGTGAAGAGCTACCCCCATGAGGTGGGCCATGGGATTTATAGATGCACCAATGCCTATGAGTAGTAGCCATATGTGAAGGAAACTGAGATAGATGTGCAGGAGGTGCTACAGGAGGAGCAAGGGATCTATATACCATAAGAGATGTAAAGGCTAAGGAGCCATCATGAATAGGATAAGATACACTAGGAGTAGGAGAAATTGAATATGGGATGGTTGGAGGATTCAAGGAAAAATTTGTATGTGATCTCGTAAATGTAAAAATAAAAACACATGTGAACATGAGGAAATGACCTAGTGTCATGTGAAAGTGCATGTATCATAACATATGGATTAGGATTGTGTCATGCATATGGAGAAACTAGAATATGTAGAACATTGGTAAACATGATCTACCAGATAATAATGTCAACATGGTGAGGGGAAAGCCCTATAGAGTCCAAGATTCAAACTGGATGAGTAGGAAGTGTATAAACAAGAATAATGTGGCCATTAGGAGAAAATAAAATAGATGTAACATTGGACTTGTTGGCAATAATAGAAGGAGTAAGTGCAAACATAAGGATCAATATGTGATTCAAAATATGTGTAACATATGTAGTTCTAGGAAGCTTGGTAGTATCAACATCAAGCAATGGGGGAGATACAAGAATCATCATAAACAATATATGCAATTTGGAAAGATTAGAAGAATTAAAGTAGTATGAATTATCGCCTATGACCATAGACATAAATGTGGAAAGATGGGAATTGATTTCCCCCATGAATGCAACAAGAGAATGTGCAACCATTCTAAATGAATCATGCATAGAATCTCAAAAATTGAAAGCATTAGGAATCATTTTCAAATCAACATACAATGCTCTAACTTGTGATGAGGAAGATGCGGAGAGATATGCAACATTGGAAGCACTATGCAAATGATCACTAGAAGTGCATCGAAAGTGAGACATAATGGGAGGAGTATCATTGGTGTCAATAGAAAATTGATCTTATAAATCAATAGCATTAGGGTGCATCCCAAGAGGAGAAGGATGTGCAATGTAGTTAATATCATGAGCATCATGTATGCGAGGAATATCACAAGGAGTAACAATGAGAGGTGTGGAATGTATTGTAGCAGTATCCATGGAAGGTGTAAGCAAGGGCATGGGTAGAAAGAAGTGTATGCATAGTATGTAACCAAGGATGGCCTAGGAGGATTTTATAAGGGACATCATGAGGCATAACATGAAATCGAACATTAAGAGTGCAAGGGCCTATAGTAATGGGTAGAATGATTTCTCCTAACACTTTCTTAGGGGTGTTATCAAAGCCAAAAATATATAGGATAGACTGAGTCAAATTAGCAATAAAAGGCCTATTTGATGGAGAAAGGAAAAATTGCATATATTAAGACCCGAGCCAAGATCAACTAGGACACACCTAACAAGCACATTATGAATTTGAACTTGAATATAAAAAGGGGAAGAATTGAAATAAAATTCATGTGAATCCATGAAATAATTTTGCACAAGCAATCCAATCAAACAAATAAATTTGTATGGAAAGTGATGTTGATAAAAAACAATTGTCGTTAAATCAATAAAATGACCATATCTCTAAATGGAATTTGAATTTTGTAAAACAAAAAGAGGTTTTTTTGAATGTTATAAATTGAAAGAAAAACCTCCAAGGTATTTTTCCAAAATTTATATTGATCAAATTAGGCCCTAATGACCAAAAAGAGTCATTTTGAATTTCCGAAAATTGTGCTAAAAATTAGAGCAAACAAAAAGAGTTTTTGTTAGATATGGAAAAAGTAGAAATAACCTCAAATGAATTTAAAAATATATTCGTTATGATCAAGATATGAATCAAAATGTGATTTACAAATTAGGAGCTCTAGAAAGTGACCCAAAGGGTAGGATGAAGCATGAAACCCTAGGAAAAATTTTGCATATGTGATTTGTGGCAGGTGTTAGATGAAAAATCAGGTTTGGATTTGAAGATAAGATGTAAATATGAACCATAATAAAACTATGGTTTGAGTTTGGAGAAGAATTGATTTGATAAAGACAATGTAAGGGACGGGTTCACCAAATGATTTAATAAAATTAAATCTAAGATAATGACATCATTGTTTAAATAGATATAACAATATTCAATCAAGATCATGTAAAGGAAATGCAAGCAAGAGTGATAGATAGGGTTTGGAGAATGACTTAGTTTTCCACCGTAGGTCTGGACTCATTTTGGGCTGATGAATGACTTGGAAAGATAGATTCTAGATTGTATTACCTTTGTGTCTAATTTTGGAAAATGACGATCTCATGGATAGGAGCGCCCAGATGGGGACATGGACGCACATGTGATAGCATTTGTTTTGGGTGTTCGTGTATGCATAAGTGCTCAGAATCTAGTTCTTTTTGTATCTCTTAGCACCACTCCTTGTTTTTTTTGTGTTGCATTAGACTCATTGTGTCACACATGTTACCTGCAAGATAAACCCTCGATACATGCATATTACTCAAGCACACATTAGATGAATAAAATAATACAAATGCTTAAGTCGGACTAACCTCGACGGTCACCCCAATATTATTTTCATCGAGTGTTGTAGTACATCTCAAACTATATGTAGTTTTTTTGTGTATGTGATTGAAATAGTGTCCCTTGAGCTAGGATGCCCTAGTGCTAGTCACACAAAGAGATAACATGATACAACTAATTTTTCCCAAATGCAAATGTGTGTTATGTAATTAATAATAAATCCTCTTATGTAGTCCAAAATGTAGTCTTTGATGTAGTAGATAGAAAATATTAGCTCCTTATAGATGTATGTGTTTTGTGAATCCTTTCCCCCCTAATGAGCTTAAATAATACATATACATACATACATAGATACATACTTACTTACATACATGCATACTTACACACACACACACACATATATGACTCCCTTGCTTAAGTTCCATCATTAACCAGTGAAAGGTTGACTAAGAGAGATAAAAGAAGACAAGAAAGAAGTAACATTCAAAAGACCAAAAAAAGAGGTAAAGAGGACACAAGTGCCTAGAGGGGATAGTAGCACTCTGTCCCTAATGGATGGTCCTATACAGGATGTTAGAAAGATATAACAGTGAAATTAGAGTCGAGTAAGATGTCGATTAGTGTGTAAAATTGTAAGATGTAAACAAAAAACAATAAAAAATAGAGATGAAAAGGATAAAAATAATGTCAAAGTAAAGTAAAGAGGTGTTAATGAGTAGTTCTCTTGCTTAGGAATCATACATATAAATGAAGTATTTAGAGGCTAGATGTACATAGTAAGTATATAATTTAGTGACTACATGCATCACCAAGTGGCTCGCTCATTGTAATAGCTTTGAATGAAAATGAAACATGGAGAATATGCATTGACTATATGACATTAAACAAGATCACAATGAAAACATATATCCTTCCAAATTTAAGTGAATTTTTTGATTAAGTTCCCCTTAATCGAGCTACAATAATCTAACATAAATTCTTGACCACACAACCAAATTGTGATCTTTCTTTTCTCAATTAAAGCGAATGGATCATTGGCCTAACGAGGAAGGGAGTGACGACACCTTTATCCATGTCCTCATAACCTTGCCCCATTCTACTACTTCAAAACTCATCCATGCACTTGGTACTTGTCTATTGCTAATCTTTAAAATCACCTACAAGCTCAATCAAACAACCACTACATATAATCTATTTGTAGTCTAGAGACTAAGATTCAATTCAAGGTATTCCCATGTCCTTGTATATAATAAAAAGGCTTAAATTTGGAGACATTATAAGAAATTTAGACCAAGGAGACCTTTGAATTATTTAAGGAAAACAAAAGAGTAGAGAAATTTATCCCTAAACTTTGTAATGAGCTTGGCGGCCGAGAAATATTTGGACATTAAGAACACTAAATAACATCCTATCCATGTCGAACACTATTTCACCAATCACAATAATGCAACTAGAAATGGAAACAACTTGTAATAAATAAATAAATAAAGAAAAAGAACTCGAAATGATATTGAATCGCAGGCCTCTTCGAGGGGGCAACCTCCTTCGAGCAAGCGCAACACAATATATTCGTGGATGCTTCACTGAGCCTCAACACCTTCTTATATACTGATTCCTACTGAAGAAACTACTGCTTCCCGCACACGTGGGATTGTTAAAATATGCCGAAGGGGCGACTCACAAAGCACATGCGTCCAAAGTAACTAATCTGCTATGAAGCAAACAGAAGGGTAGGAACACGGGTTCCTAACATCCCCTCCCTCTTGGAAAAATATTTGTCCTCAAAGCTTCAGATGTGGAAATTATTGTTGAATCTGGAGAAGTGGTTCCCATGTTGTGTCTTTGGGTTGCATGTCATGCCACTAGATTAGGACTTTTGTGATGGAGCAGGAGTGGAGTTTGTGGGTCCTCTTTTCTAGAATGGCTTCTGGTTTGAGAAGGATGGAGCCTTCATTATCGAGTTGTGGTAAAGTGGTTTGTGCTTGGACATTGGTTCCCAAAACTTTCTTTAAACAAGAGACATGGAAAACTAGGTGAATTTTGGAGGAAGGTGGAAGCTCCATCTTGTAAGCAACTAAACCAATTTTCTGGAGGACATTATATGGCAAATAAAATTTTGGAGAAATCTTATGACATCCTTTGAGCTTCAAGGAGGACTTCTTGTAAGGTTACAGATGAAGAAAGACCATATCTCCTGGTTGGAAGGTGTGCTCGGAGTGGTGTTGATCAGCCTGCTACTTCATGTGGTTTTGTGTCCATGTGGATATTGGCTCGTAGAGTGCTGAGAATCTGATCTGGTTGTGGAGAGTAGTGTCAAATGCATGAACTCTTGAACTTGTCAGGGTGATATGGAAGAAGAGTTGGTGGATTTTGACCATAGATTGCTTCATATGGGGTCATTTTAGTAGAAGTGTGGTATGAGGTATTGTACCACCACTCTGCAAGGGGAAGCCACTTTGTCCACTAGTGTTGTTGTTCTGAAACAAAACAATGAAGGAACGTTTCAAACACTTGTTGACAATTTCAATCTGGCCATCCATCTAGGGGTGATATCCAGAGCTCATCTTCAGTTGGGTGCTTGTGTGTCGGAAAAAGCTCTTTCCAAAAGTTGTTGGTGAAAGTTACATCACGATCAGAGACAATGGAGGAAGGAATGCCATGCAGATGGAAAATTTGATCCATGAAAATCATGGGTGACTATGGAGGCTGAATATGGATGGGTGAGGGAACAAAAATGACTATATTTGGAGAGTTTTTGACCATAACCAAGATCACTAATTTACCTCCCGACTTAGGGAGACCCTCGATAAAATCCATAGAGATATCTATCCAGATCCTAGTCGAAATTGGCAAGGGCTCCAAAAACCCAAAATTATCATTGTCTCACCTTTTTTGCATTGGAAGGTATCACATTCTACCACCATCTATTTAATAACACCCTTCATTCCTTTCAAAATAAGTTTCATCATGCCCGCTCATATGTTTTGAGAAATCCAGAGTGTCTTATTGATGGAGAAGCATGGATTTCATAGAAGACATCTTGATGAAGGTCTATGTAATGGGGAAGCACCAAATGGCCCTTGTGTGCTGAAATGCACCATCTCATGAATAATGTGGTATGGAAGTGGGGTCATGGCTAATCGTTGGATGAGGTGTTGTGAGGATGGATCAAGTGCATACCCCTTTTTCTGATTCCATCTAGTTTGGGATGGGAATGGAGATGGCCATAGAGGATGTCTGGTCCTCGAATGCATGTGAGAGAGCATCGACCACAATATTGTCTTTACCCTTCTTATAGGTTATCTCATAATCATACCCCATGAGTTTGCTGACCCATTTCTATTGTGTTGGGGATGAGACCCGTTGTTCCAAGAAATATTTCAAACTTGGTGATCTATTTTGATGTAAAAATGATTCCCTAGTAGGTATGGCCGCCATTTTTGTATGACATGGAGAATTGCCATCATTTCCTTCTCATATGTAGACGAGGCTAAGTTTTATCCTAAAAGATATTTTCTAGTGAAGGCAATTGGGTGACCTATTTGGAGAAGGATAGCACCCAAGCCATTCCCACATGCATCACTTTCAATGGTGAAAGTTTGAGTGAAGTCTAGCATGGCCAAAACTGGTGTGTTAGACATAGTATGTCGAAAATCCACAAAGGCCTGGTTAGATGTTGCGTTCTAGGTGAAGGCATCCTTCTTCAATAAGGTGGTCAAGGGGGCCATGATATTTCCATAGTCCTTGAAAAACTTGTGGTAGTACCTGTAAGGCCTAGGAAACCACGAAGGCTCTTGAGATTTTTTGGTCGAGGCCACTCCTGCATTGTTGATCTTGTCTGGATCTACATGGACCCTGTTGGCAGAAACAATGTGCCCTAGATATTCCACTTATTTGAGGCCAAAGGAACACTTGGACTATTTGGCACATAATTTATTGTCTGCCAGAATTTTTAATGCCCTGTCAATATGTTGGAGGTGCTCGGCCCATGTGTGGTTGTAGATCAAGATATCGTCAAAGAAAACCAGGACAAATTGATGGAGGAAAGGCTAAAAGATCTTATTCATGAGTGCTTGAAAGGTGGAAGGGGAATTTGTAAGGCCAAATGGCATGACCAAAAATTCATAGTGACCCTCATGAGTGTGGAAGGTTATTTTTGGAATGTCTTCAGGATGCACTCAAATCTGGTGATAGCCGAGCGAAGGTCCAATTTGGAGAAAAAATTTACCCCATGGAGCTCATCAGAAGCTCATCAATGACTGGAATGGGGAATTTATCCTTGATGGTGAGGTGGTTGAGGCAAAAAATTCAATGCAAAGCCACCACAAGCCATCCTTTTGTGGACAAGAAGTATTAGAGAGGATTATGGGTTGGTGTTGGGGTGAATGACACCAGATTTGAGGAGGTCTCGGACTAGGTTTTCAATTTTAGACTTTTACGTAGATATGGATAGTGGTAGGGACAAGATGTTGGGGGGATGCTTCTAGAGGAGTGGGATGCGGTGATCTTCGAGGTCATGAAGGGGAAACCCATTGGTTTGAAAAAATAGTAGCATGTTTGTCGAGGATGGCTTACAAATCCATAGGGTTGCTAGTGGTAGTGGGGGTTGGAGTTGGATGGAGTGCAACTGGGAAATTATACCATGGGAGCCTTTCTTCAGAAGATTTTCCATGTAATGGGAGTTGATGATGGAAGCATATCCTGAAATAATCCCTTTAAGGTGTGTTTTTGGCCGTTAGCTGTGAACTGCATCCAGAGCTCAGAAAAATCCCATAGAATGGGTCCCAAAGTGTGCGGAGCCATTGTGCACCTAAAACCACATCACATCCACCTAGAGGGAGGGAAAACATATCTGATCGCAGAGTGTATTCACCAATCATAATGCGTACATTCCAACATTTCCCTTTATAAGGAAATGTTCCCCATTAGCAATCATCACTTCAAATCTAGAACAAGGGTACACAAAGTAGTCTTCCTACTTAGCAATGCGGGGATCGATGAAATTATGTGTGTACTCTGTTAGAGTCAATGAGGATTGTGAGAGGAATATTTTTGAAGCACCCCTTGACCTTCATAGTTTGTGGGGTGGTAACACCAGCTAGTGTGTGTAGAGAGATCTTTGGTTGATCCACTGAGGTGTGGAATCCTCTACGGGGCTTGGTTCATCTAGAGCATCATGGAAGTCCTGGCTATCGGCCTCATTTTCTTGCTCGGTGGTGATTCCACATCGAGTAGGTAAATATTTTGTGTGATGCACTGTGACCCTTAACCCATTTATCATCACAGTTGTAACATAATCCCTTCTCCTTACGAGCCCACATCTCGGCCTTGGTGAGACGCTTGATCTAGGTGTTGGACATTGGCCATTTGGTTGGTTGGGTTCTTGGTTGTTGATGACAATGGGAGTCGATGTTGCGCTAAGATTTTATCTTCAGCCAACTTATCCAAGCCCAAGGCTTCCATCATGTTGGTGGGGTGAAACATTTTCACCTCTAAGCGGATTGGCTCCTTGAGGCCACTAACAAAAATATACTCTTGAAGAAGTCTTTGTTAGCCCTTCAGTATGATTAGCTAGTTTCTCAAACTCCTGTTGATACTCCCAAACAGTACTTGTCTGGCGGAGTTTGGTGAGAGCTCTGGTGAAGTCCTCGAATTCAGAGGGACCAAATCTGCCCAAAATGAGGGATGTAAATTTCTTCCAATCGGGTTCATCATGTGTTATGAGATACCAATGGTACCATTGTAGTGTGTCCTTTTCCAAGTGGTAGGAGGTGATTGGAACTTGATTAACAGAATAAGTGCCATGAATGTGGAAGAACTACTCGACTGATAAATCCATCCTGTAGGATTTGTACCATTGAACTTTGGAAAGTCCAGCTTGGGCCCATGGGATTGGGTGGAGAAGGAGTTGTGTGAGGACTCCTCCTTTTCCATTGTTTGATCAAAATATCATTCTGTTGATTCAATCCTTGCAACCTTTGAGCTAGCTCAGTGACTGGGATTTCAATGTTTCAAGTTCTTCCTCCATGACTTTTGTGCATGTATGGGTGACAACCATAACCAGGTTTTTTTTTGGCAATGGATAGAAAAACTCTTTCTAAAACACGTTTAGTAATGGCAATTTGGGATTTGAGCTGAAGAAAATGGGGAGAATGGACTTGGACGAAGTTTTGACACTTTCTAGGCAATTTTGATGGAGGAAAAATGCAATTTGGGGTTGTAATGGTAAGAACTGGAAATTTTTTCCTTGAGGAAAAAAGGAGCGGAATAGTGAAAGGAAGAATGTGTGTGAATTTCGGGGCAATTGGGTAAAAAATGAAGAAGTTATGGCAAACCCTAAAAAAATGAAAATGATGATTTCTGAGTGATAGAAGTGGAATTGGGTCTTAGAACCTCAACATATGAAATGTGTGGATTGGGATTTTGGGTGTTCCAGGAAAGTTTTAGGGAAAACAAAGCTATAATACAAAATATATGGCTAAAAATAGAATTTCCAATGCCTATTAAATTTTAAATATTGTGTTTGTGAGCTTGAGAATGGTAACAAACACCCACCGAAGACCCTACACAAAAATGAAAAATGAAACCAAATGATTTTGGCCCGATTTGGTTTTGCATAGAGAAGAATGGTCTCAAGAAAATGATGATGATGGCTTCTAAAGCTTGTGGTTTGGAAATGGAGACCACCTAGAACTTTCAAGGTTGCCTAGCTCTAGCCAATGCCCATGCCAAGTGGTTTTCGTGTGAAAGTTAAGGAAGTGCCTGTGCACGTGAACAAAATGTGAATGGAATGTAATATTACTAGAAACAACACATCTCCTAGCTTCCATCCAGATATGTAAAATAGAATGCAACAATGCGAACAAAATGCAAACAAGATCTCTGAACATAAATGCAAACAAGATTTGGACCACTTTCGATCACCAAGATCCCATTTGGGTGAGGTGAGAGCATACGGTGGGAAAAATTAGATCGCCATGATTTACTGTAGAGAGAAAAAAAAAATTGGCTATGGAAAGTGCTCTAGTACCAGATGTGAAGACCTTACAACACTATTTTACCAATCACAATAATTTAACTAGAAATGGAAACAACTTGCAACAAATAACTAAAGCAAAAGAACTTGAAATGATATTAAATCATAGGCCTCTTCGAGGGGGAAACCTCCTTTGAGCAAGCTCAATACAATATATTTGTGGATGCTTCATTGAGCCTCAACACCTTCTTATATACTAATTCCTATCGAAGAAACTACTACTTCCCGCACATGTGGGATTATTCAAATATGAAGGGACAACTTACAAAGCATATGCGTCCAAAGTAACTAATCTACTATAAAGAAATGATGGAAAAGTTTAAAAAGGAAAAAAGAGCTTGATATTTTTAGGGTCCATTACAATCTAAACATGAATTTTTATTTTTATTTTTAAAATTAATTCTTGCTTGTAGTAAAAATGTTACTTATTTATATACTTTAGGGCAATATTGGACGTTTTCAATTGTTAAAACTATACATATGGTTAAGTTCATATTAAAATAAAATGTATATTCAAGTTTTTAATAAGATAACTAAGATGATAAAGTGATGGTAATAATAAAGTCATTGTGTTTGTCTAGTTTACAATTTGATTGAATTTTTATTATTGGTTTGTTGATAGATACATTAGTTTATTATCTTTATAAATCTATTGCTTTGATGTTTATGTGTCTTCATCTTTTGTTTTTTTAACATTTGTATTTTTTGATAAAGTTGTAAATATTTGAAATTAAATTAAATTAAAATTATTTTTCTTAAAAGCTTTGAAGATTACTTTTTAATTGTTAAGTGTACATTTGTCTAAATGGTCACACAATTATCCTATTAATATGTTTACATGTTAATGTATTCTCTTGAGGATTATGTGTTTATGTGGGCCTCAAGAGATAGTGGAGGAGGGATTTGAGTTGCTAAGGGATTTCAATTGGGTTAACAATCTCCTTTGATTTTACCTATTGGATTGCATTCAAATAAACCCCCATTGAGTGTTTCTCATGCCACATGCGAGGCTTTGCTAGAAATATAATCCAAGATGCACATTCTCAAGCCTATCGCCAACAAATTTATGGCCACCTGATGGTGAATGCCTTGATAAGTTTCCTCTTATTTCTTCACTAGATTTAATGAAGTCATGTGAGGTTAAAGATGATTCCTAGAGCTTGTTGTGTTCTTTTATGACAAAATAAGTTGAAAAAACATCCATGTTATCGAAATTGTAGGTAGAAGATATTGGTATGAAAATTCATGTTGTATAATTTCAAGTCCCATATCAAAAATAAATACATACAATTTAGGTTCCATATCAAAATGAAAATTGACATACAAATAGGCACAATAATAATGAATTCATTATTTCATTTATTATTGGAAGGAAGAGTGAAGATGCACACGATATGGAGTATTGATCTTAATCTCAATCATTTTTTCCATATGTTCTTTATTGTATATGTAGTTTGTTCCTTTTATATTTTCCTATATAAGAAATCCCTTGTTATAAGCTGCGACATAAATGCAAAAAATAAAAAGAAATTATGGAATCGAAGAATCGAGTAAATCTTCCTTTTAAATCCTCGTATTCTTTTGTTTCACATGGAAAACCACCTATTGGTGCTAGTTTATGTTCTCAATAAAAATTCTCAACTAGGTGGAAGGCTAACAAAGGTGTGAGTTTCACGTAAAAATGAAAAAAATAAGAGCAAAGTTAGCTCGCATGTTTAAACCCTTGTAATAACAATAGTAACATAAGAAAAGCCAACTTTAGCATGGCATATGTGAAAAAGCTGGCAAGATATAATAAATTTATAGACATCCATCCTTTCTATTATCAATTGAATGTTCTCATGAAAATGTATTCAATGCAAAATATTTGAATAGTCAAATTGAGATTGATTTCTATTAGGAAACCATGGACTTTGCAGCAATGAATACACATAAATTTAATAAAAAATAACAGTTTACAAATATAGAGATAAATGAAATATAAAACATACCAAACATGTAAGAGATGAACACCAAATTTACATGGTAAAACCCCAACTGAGTGCTTAGGGAAACATCGATGGTGCAAGATATCAATCTTTTATTAACTCAAGATGAACATATTACATGCGAACTTGTTATGAGAAACTTTATATCTCCACAAAAATATATACACCTAATTCACGAAGTACAATTAAATAGAGTGGAAAATTCCATTAGGATTTTCCTTCCTAAAAATTAAAT
This sequence comes from Taxus wallichiana var. yunnanensis, assembly GCA_018340775.1. Taxonomy (NCBI): domain Eukaryota; kingdom Viridiplantae; phylum Streptophyta; class Pinopsida; order Cupressales; family Taxaceae; genus Taxus; species Taxus wallichiana. Next base: position 227,193,904 of record CM031240.1, on the reverse strand, counting down.
TTGGTTGAATTTGTCTTTCTAGAAACAAGGGATTAACTCCTTAATTTTTTTCTTTGAGGCTCCACCCCCAAACCCCTAGACCCCCGTGATATGAGTGGGGGGAAACCCCTTTGGGAAGCGAGGTACAAATCGTGCCTCAAATGGATTCAAAATTTAACATTGTTGGCACATATATAACAATTTCTTTATAGGATCTATAATAAAACCTTCTTAGACTAGATAACGATGATATTCATAAACTGTAATGTTTTTGATGTTATAATTGATCACCCTTCCTATCATTATATGTGTGTAATAACATTTAATGAATCGACTACTAGTGCATATATTTTGATAAATATAGAAATTAAAAACCTCAAAGATACCATTGACAAAGTTGGCTTTAGCATGGTAGTTGTCAAAATATTGCAAGATATAAAAATATTATACTCATATATCCTCATGTCTTTCATTAGTTGAACATCCTTAAAAATGCCTTCATTTCATATTAGTATGGCCTAATGCTAAAAAAATGCATTTTTGTTTCCAAAAGAAAGATTTGATATTTTGTTACTCAATACAAATTACAAGGAAAATTTATTCTGTGAGGACTAAAAGGTTATGATTTCTACAAAAATCATAAGGTAAAGGTTGGTCTTATCGAATGTGGAATTGACCAAGTTAATTTTGTTGTCTATAAATCGACACAACACCAAATGACATGTCGTGTTTTGTGGTTATCAAGTACTATAATTGCATTGGCCCAACATAAGATGTTAAGTACCCTTGCCAACGTGGTGAAACCACACCCACACCAAGTGGAATGTGGAACACTTGGTGGACTTGGACATTCAGAGGGAAAAGGGTGTTTAGGAGACGTTAGAGGCATACTCTACCCTTATAGAGTATGGTCATGCAGAGTTGTGCATCGAGGATCAGCAGTGGGACTCTAGAGTGAAGTGGCAGTGGACTTGGGGAGACCTTGGAGGTGGCAACATCCTTAGAAGCAGAGTTCATGTAGAATGCAACCATGGAGTGAGTTGGAGTGGGATTGGGATCTGGAGGTCGAAACAGAGGAGAAGTAACTTGGATGTGAGTGAGCCAAGAAGTGGCGAGCTCCTCGGACTTGCAAAGGTGGATCAACGCAGATGATTCAAGTGCTCACGTAGATGTATCATAGGTGCGAGTAAAAGCATGGATATATAGTGGGTGCATAAGCGATGTAGTTGAGACTCATGGACGTGGGCCTAGAGAACGGTTCACATGGTGTTGCATGACATGGTGGTCTGAGAAAAGGACATCATGGATATGGTTGCAGTGTGGAGATCTGGCAGCTAAGGCAGAAGACTTGAGTGGAGATTCATACGATCCCGAACACATATGGGTATCTTGAAGAGTAGGCATGGCAGTGTCAGTGGCCATGGCATCAGGGCGAGATCAATGTTGAGATTGAGCCAAGGGAAGAAGAGTACCTCACCTACATGGGATGTAGTCTACAAAGATGGAGAGCTTACAGTGCTCCCCGTAGGGATATTTGGTGTTGGGACTTGGGTGGTAGAACAGTCAATAGGTCATAGTGAGTTGGAGACTCATGCACAAGAAGGAATCTTAAGGAGGACTTCCCCCACTTGTGTACATGTAGGTGATCGGTGTGACAACTCAAATAGACTCATGGATGGATGGAAATAAGGACTGTGGTGTTCTTCAATGGCATTGTGCGGAGAATAGTTGAGTGTTCGATAGTGAGTTGGCCAAAGCGTGTCTACAAAGATCTATTTCAGCGATGGGTCAAGGAGGTAGGAGTTATGCATTCCCTCAGGTGGACTAAGAAGATATATTAAGATCTCCCAGTGGTTGTATGGGTGGCCATGGTATTCAAAGTGAGTGGTCTTCAAGCAATTGTATGGGCAAGTTGTGAAATTGTTTGAGGATTTCACTTGTGCATAAAGATGGAGTTTGTGTAGGGAATGGAAGGTGGGTGTAAGGCGTAGTCCGGTACTACCATAGTAGTTTGATCCTCTAAAGCGAGTGAAAAAATTAGCATCTCAGTGTCATGTGGTGGTTAGTTTTATCCGTTGTGAATCTAGCCTTGGTGTTAGTGTAGGTTATTATTTATCCTTTTATTTATTTATTAGGATAATTCTTACACTTGTGTTAGCCCTACACTTGTTGGGTTAGCTTGCTTAGGTGTACTAGTTGTGTGGAGTTAGCTTCATATTTGTGTTGAGTTAGCTTCTCAGTTATGTGGAGTTAGCTTACTAGTCTTCTGGAGTTAACTTAACTACTAGTATCAGTTAGTGGGAGTTCTTCACCACTGATTTAGGTAGTAGTTGCACTTCCCTCCTCCTATATGTACATATTTCTTATTGAGTAATTCAAGTCATTGTATTGTAATGTATTGAGCATTATGGATTATGATGGATTTCCATATATGGTATTTTAGCTCTTCTATTTTACAAATCTAATGTGGTGTGTTATTATCATCTGAGATTGTGACTTGGAACAATCTTCTTATTATTCCTTTCACTATAAATGCATTGGCTCAACATAAGATGCTAAGTACCCTTGCCCTGTCCCTATCTCTACATTTTCCCATAGCAAGCGCAAGTGAATTCCCCTAAAAATGGCGTGGGCTCTAATTATCCAAAAAAAAAGTGCACACATTACAAAAAGAAATTAGTGACGTTGAGAATATCGAATGGAAAATACTTTAAGAGCTATCTCCAAAGTATAGCATCTCATAGATTTAACATGTCATCCCATTTGTTCTTCAAATAGTTTACACAAATTAAACGTGGTTCATATGCCACTTACCGAAAGAAAGAAGAGGATCACCGTGCACGTACCCAAAATTGTAGGGTACTTGCACCATCGAACAACGTAACACGTGCCTCAATGATGATACAGTCTCCTCGCAAGGTGTTCAGGATATCTAAAATCTCTCTGAGTATGCGTTATCATCCCGCATGCCCCGCTTAGCCCTGCGTGCTTTGCTTTTCTCTTTTCCCCTATTTTCTTTGCCTTTTGCTCTTGATTTACAAAACCGTCACCCGCTCAGGCGGCGGTCTCGTGTCCCGCCGTGATCGGGCGGCGGTCCTTTACGCATTTTCCAGAATTCTCTTTTAACACAACTCACGTAAATTTCAACGATTGCCAACTTTTTTCACCGCCTTGGGCTTGCATTAATGATTCTAGTTCCTGGAATATTGTTTTGCAATTGTTTATAGTTTAAGAGTTCAATTTGGTTTTTACCTTGGGTAAATACAAATGCTATAAATAGTTGGCTTGTGCTCAAGCAAGTGGCCCCTCAAATTTGCCTCTGAATTTCTCATTGCAATAGATTAGTCTTTCTTTTTGCTTAGAATTATTAGTTTCATTCATTGCATACTTAGTTAGTGTTGTTTTGTTGTTAGGAAGCCACATATCCATCTTATGCAAATCTTTGTTAATATTTCATCCAATCCATTGGAGTAGAATAGTTTGTTTTCAATAGGAAGCCATTAAAGTTGCAGGTTTTGTTCTTCAAGCAGGATAGTTTCAGGTTCTAGACATTTTATGTTGCATGACTCGCAATAAATCCCGCTAGGAATTGCATAAGGCAAACTCTGTACTCTTGCGCTATCTCTCTCATACTCGCATTGTATTCAGTCTGTATCCTAAGTTGCCTTTGTCCCAATATCTACTTCTATTGATGCTAGCATTACACACTTTTCTGGATCCATGTGAACACGAAGGAGCGAGGAGGTCACACTGAGGGGACAATATCACACACATCATTAGATTTGCCACTGTTCTGCAGAATCCAGGTTCTAGCTTTCAAAGTTCTAAATTAGAAGCATATCAAATAGAGTAGCCAATCACTTTATTTCAGTCAATTTTACTTTCGATATTGCCAGGGAAGCTGTGAGGATTGATAGTTTCTGAGAAACTATGATTCATTCCTCACTTCTGAGGTAGGATTGAGGGTCTTTCAAATAGATCAGATCAGTTATTTCATTGTTTAGAATAGATTTACAAGCGCACACGGGCAAGTAGTTATACTCGGTTACTTTGTTTGTTTTAAATTCGTCATTAGATTAATCGTCAATTTCTAGATATATTAAAATAGTTGCTCCTTCAATTTCATCTATAAATTCATCAGAAAAATACAAAAATAGAGAAGTCATATATGTTATAGATATACTTCACATAGTTAAATTTACTTTGTTGCATTTAGTTTACATTGTGGCTTTTGTATGACAATCACGGGACCTAGAGAGCCCGGGGAATACGTATTGAGCCAATCGTACCCCAACCCAATCTTGTCACAGCCATAACTGATATAGATCATAATCTTAGGATCTAAGTCTTCCGAACAACGGTAAACTTACAACAAATCAGTTTCCAACTACTCAGTTAAACATAGAAGACGACCAAGCACACACATTTTGGTCAAATCAACCAAACTACATATTACCCTAGATACATATCCACATGACTATGGAAGGGTTTGAAAGAGATCATACCTTTGGTTGTGATCCTTTGGTCCCATGACCATACGCAAGAGACACTCTCACGAGATATAGATACCGACTTGAGAATTCGGGTTGCACAAACACCTGTGAGATACTCAAAAAAAGATCACACAACTGTTAAATCTGAATATAGAGGTTGAGAAAGCGTATGACTATTGGATACTAGGGATTAAGGACTGAATATGCACATGACCATAGCAGACCACAATAAACATGAATCTACGGTTATGACCCACGAGTCTCACACCCAACGAGTCCATAGGTGAATCGACATAGATGCTGGCCTATGTACATTAGTATTCAGATCTACTCCACTTCCACCTATCATCATCGAACAGTTATCCTTGTTAGACATAGCAGCTAACGAAGCTAAGGAGTTATGGACTAGGCTAGAGAATCACCCATAGAGTCAATTATATTTACCATCCGCCCTATGACCTTATCTGGAGACATACACGAAACTATCCCGAGTCATTTTCACGTATTCCACAACCCATAGACCGAATCACACTAGAGCTCGAGATTGATTGGAGCCTTCGAGTCATCCTTGCTGATTGATCTATCACACCGATTCAGTTAGGAGTGCCTTCTTTGCCTTAGATTCGCAATTTCCACTAGTGCGCATCAAAGACATCGATGACCTAACTAGTTTGTCTGCATCCCATGTATATTTAATCCCCACCGGCTGTCTCGGCACGACCTCGGGAGGTCGGGTGCGAGGAAGAGTTACTTGTAGATTCTCATGCTCACATGTCACTTTTCCATTGTACAAAATTGGTGAACCCAACGTGAAACCTTTCTACTTTCTGATTTGGAGTCAGATTTCTGCTGGTTCTTTTAAATTAAACGACCTTTTTCATCTTTACTACCTCGTCAGCTTTCACCATCACCTTCACTCCTTCCCATTATTCTGTGGGTATTCATATACCCCCCGAATATGTCGGGATTTGATGCATATGGTAGACCTCTCTTAGGTCTTGAGGCATACTACGCTCAACTGAATAGACAATCATCGCCCTCGCTCTCAGTATGGGGTGACAACTACTCAACTAACCAAGTCATCAACACAAAATCCAAAGGTCGATATAGCTCATCTTTCCAAACAAAGGAGTTGGATCAGCTCACTCAAACACAATAAACAGAGCCTTTAGGCTCAAACAATATGACGTTCACAGGAGACTCTGGTTCGTCTCCTCAGATACTACTTAGACCACAAATTAGCAAATAATCAAACCCATACCTAGGTTTAGATGATGAACATTCGATACATTATGTTAGGGATGAATGACGCTCTCAGTATGGGTATTCCACTTCGCATACGATAAATGCCCTCGGGGAAACTTGGCAGGGTAGCGATCAATTCATAGCAGGATATCACATGCCTATACAACACCATGATATAAAACAAACGCCGCTAAGACAAAATACCGTGACTTCACCAAATGAAGTCATTTCAACGTTAGTATAAAAAGTGAGGGGGTTAGAACTTGCTCAGGAAAATTACCATTCTCAACTCATGCATGCGGGAAATTCTAATCCTAGCCAAATAGACCTCCTCACAGAATAGGTATGTTAGGCGTGACCCTCGGTATTCACAACAACGCGCCGACTAGAACCGTCATGTCTAACACCGTTCGGAACCTCCCGGTCTAGTACAAAATAATCCAATTTTGGACAATCCCCTTCATACTTAAACATATAATCCAAATCACCACAAGGGGATATGTTCTCCTCTCCCGGCATGGTTCCTCAAACACAAGGGTTTCCTTATGCCCCCGCCAATGCGTACGCTATGCCATATCAACAACCCATTCCACCTCCACTCCCTCAATAGGTACCATCAATGGTCGAAACCTATGCGATAGGGACATATTCAGAATACTTGAAAGAGCCCTTAGATTTCACCATACGAAGCGTCATGCTTCTAAGACCTCTTCCCGATTTTCCCAAGTACAAAGGTGAGGGAGATCCGAATGCACATATCAAAGCTTACGCCATAGCCATCCGAGAACTACTCCCTTGGGATGGGGTTGTTGCTAAAATATTTCCCAAAACCTTGGAAGGTATCGCTCTCGATTGGTATTATAGAATACCTGAGGCTTCCATCCATTCATTCAAGCAACTCATTTCAGAGTTCATCAAGGCATTTGAAATGAACAAACTATTAAGAACAGGAATCAGGGAATTCTTACACATCAAGCAAGAACACAATGAATCTGTCGCCCATTTCATCCAGAGGTGGCGTACAGTTCTTTATTCTTCGGAAAGTGCTCCAAATATGGACCAAATGGAACTATGCAATTTATTCCTTCATTCTCTCAGCAGAGAAGTGAAGGAAGAAGTCCAGAAGTTCCCACTAAGAACTTACGATGAAGTACTTGAGAGTGCTCTCTGAATAGATCAAGCGGCAATTGATAGTGGTTGCAAAACATATGGAGCAAATGGGAGGTTAATCACTTCCAGCCAGAACACTACAACTTATCCTACTACCACGAATGTCAATCAAGGACCTAAAATCCTTAATAAAAATTGCGGAGTGACAACAGATGGAGTAACTGATCAAGCTAGAAAGGTAAATGTTGTGAATACTCCACCATAAATAAACAACCAACGAAACAACAACTTTACTCCAACAATCAATACAGTGGATTTTAATCATCCACAACAACAACAGTGAAGCCCTACACAGGATCCAAACCAAAATTCAACTGGGTATCAAAGCCCAAATTCAAACCAAAGACAACAAACGCAAAACTTTAATAGGTAACGGTTTGATCAAAGTTTTAGGCCACAATATACACCAAGCCAACAAACTAGGAATTACAATCCTAACTCGTATTGTGGTTTTCACAAAATATGAGGCCATAACACTAGAACGTGTCGTGACTACAATAAATTCATGCAACATTTTCCGAGAGGAACAAAGACAACTTTTTATAGATATGTTCTTGCGAGATCCTACGTCACCAGCACCAAATACTTTTACAGGGGCAGTTTCCCCTCAAAATGCACCCCTCCAGATCTTCAATGATCTCACTCCCAAATCACAACAATAACAAGTTAAATCCAAATGGGATAAACAAGGGTGTAATTACAGAAACAATGATCATGAGGCCTCAACTTCATTGAATCAATTAGTTGCACCATAATTAGGAAGTCACCACAACCTAAGATAGTCAGATTAGTGGAGTTAGATGCCGAACTACCCATAGAAGCCGTAACAAGGACACGAGAGTATTCCTCTCAGCTAAGTCCAAGCTACCCGTTAGAAACGGACAATATCCAACAAGTATTAATAAAGCCTGTGGGTGCTTACGATTTAATTAATGATCTAACAAAAACCTTCTCGCACATCTCCTTTTTGGACTTATTGAAGAACTCCCCTGCTCACAGGGCTACTCTTTTAGAGGCATTGGGTTAATGTCATCTAATTAACATCACTCCACCTCCCGAAACACACAGTGAACCATATAGACTTTGATATCCACCCTCCAGGGCAGCCGGATAAGGACATGTCGACAATAAAATTTTCCTCCGTAATTTCTATTTCATTAATGTATGTATTAGGAATAGGATGTTGTTAAGTATAATTAGTAGTAGCGTCGATAGAAGATAACTGGCACTGCCAGTATGACGCCGCCAATAATGTATAGTACGGAAATAGTCAAAAGTACAATAGGAATGTTGTGGTAAAAAGTAAATAGTTGTCGTAAGTGGTCCAGTAATGTTAAAATGTCAAAGTTGGGGTAAGTAGAGAAGTAGGGTCTACATGATTAGGAATTAGAAATATTATATTGGTAATAAGGACAAGGAGTGAGGTCATAAATATTTTGTGTATTTTATTTGTAAAAAGTCTAAAAATGTGGAACCCATGTGAAATGATAAGGTTTATCTTATCTTAAAAGATAAGCTTACATGTACAGATAAGAGTTAAGGTATGGAATATGATTCGTCAGAGTGGATTTCTTATCTTATCTTACGAGATAAGATAGATAAGCTGGAAGTTCTATAAATAAAGAGGCCACCCCCTCATATAGCATAGAAGGAAGTAGTGAGAAATATTGTATGAAGTGTGTAAAGGAAGCCATCGGTTTAAAGGTGTGTTGAAGAAGCCATTAAGAAGTGTAATTATAAAGTTTCTCCCATAGTATTGGTGGAAGGTAAGTGAAGTCAATAACACTTGAAGTACCTCATGGGTGAGATTGTAACAATTTCATGTTAACATTATAATTTACTTTGATATTTTAGATTTGTCATCATTCCGTCTTATCATAGTCGATGGTATTCTTGTGTTATGTTTGTTGTTTTGTTTCATTACATCCACCAAACTAAAGGTGTGCATTAGTAAATAATCATAGCACGAGGAGTTCGGTGAAGAATTATCATAGTCGGATTGGTTATGACATTTTGGTTCCGTTGCAGGAATATTCCTCGTTGGTGGATTTTGCGGAGAGATATTCCCACTTAGTCAAAAATCAATTGGAGGGTAACCTTGTTTTTATTGTGCATAGTAGTTACCATGGTAAAGTCATTTTTGTCGTGAATAGTAGTTACCATGGTAAATTCATTTTTGTTGTGAATAGTATTTACCACAGTAAAGTCACTTTTTACCGTGAATAGTATTTACCACACTAACTTCACTTTTTACTGTGAATAGTGTTTACCATAGTAAAGTCAGTTTTTACATGATAAATCAAGTTTTACCATAGTTTACCGTGGTCATTTCTATTATAGTGATTTCAATTATTTGTGCACATAAGTCTTGTTAATTGTACTTGTGGGTTGGTATTTCACTGTGGTTACTTTTGAAAATGGGGAAGATTCTATTTTTTTCAGCCCAATCTAATGAAGATGCTTCCTCTTTCATTCAAGAGTTTAAACGATCTTGTATTTGTAATGGCCTTATAAGAAGGGAACAATGGACTGAATTTTTTCCTACCTTTTTGGATGGTTCCGCCCTTAGGTGGTTTGAAACACTAGGTGATAATGTGAAAAACTCATGGGATTTATTAACTGAAAGTTTTCTTGAAGAATTTGGTGAACAACGAGAGATATGCGAGATCTCATGATCGATATCACAAAGCTATCCCAAAGAGAGAGAAGGAGAAGATAAGGGATTATCATGCTCGTGTTCTAGAGCTAAGGAGGAAGCTCGATGCCCAGATACGGAAGGAAGGATTAGCGAGATGGGTTGATGAATGGCGTGGATAATCTCTATGTAAGCACTTCATTCTTGGGATGAAGCCGAGAGATCGAAAACGAGTGAAGTATGACCGCCAGCTACCATTGAACAAGCAAAGGAGATTGCAAGAAGGCAAGAAGAAAGCATGGAAGAGGAGCCCAAAGAAATTGTTGCTAAAGTAGAGCCTACACCAGCACCTTTGGTCTAGAATCCACAACCACTCTCGGTGAGCACAAATATTTCTCCTAGTACATCTACTAAGTATGAAGATCTGCTCAAAAAGATGGGTCAATTAACTATTAATCTTCTTCAAGGAAAAGAATTTAGTTCTCAGGGAGGAGATAGAGGTCCAAAAAGAAATATTTCTGAAGTTGTATGTTATGGTTGTTATAAAAAGGGTCATTATAAGTATAATTGTCCAGATAGAGCTTCTACATCTGGTAAAGGAGATAATGATAAAGGAAAAGCACCTGTGAATTCTTTTGATGTAGTAGATAAGAGCAAAAATAATGAAGTAGATGTGTTTGTAACAAAAAGAAAGAAAAAAAAATAATCAAGATAGAAATGATCCTAAGAAGATGAAAGGAGAAACTAGTAAGAAACATAGGAGAAGAAAGTTGGGTGTGCGGGATTTTCTAATTTCAGGGGGGCAAGGACCATACTCCATCTTGGAAGATCATATCAAAAGGCCTGCAAATATTACATATGGTCAACTCTTGGCTATGTCTTTTGAGAAGAGGCGGGAGCTGCGAAGTGGACTTAATGCTCGACGAAGGAAGGAGGTTGAGGTCCCTGTTTTGGAGGCAGAGGTGGATCCCTATGCTCCACAAGCTGAGGTATTATGTAATGGTATTTCAATTCATGATGTCTTAGTTGATGGAGGTGCTGCAGTTAATGTAATGACCGAGTATGTAATGAATATGTTGGGTTTAAAAATTGATCGCCCTTCAACACTTATGTTAAGGTCATTAAATAAGGGAAAAACTAAACCAGAAGGTGTAGTTTCAAATGTGGCAATATCTATTATGGGTGTTGTATGTGTGGTAGACTTTCAGGTGATGAAAAATGAGTGCTTTATTGCGTACCCAATGTTGTTGGGAAGACCATGGCTAAGGAGAGTTCATGCAAGAAACTACTGGAATGAAGGCTTCATGACACTTGGACGTGGTAGAGAGAGGGTGAAGATAAATGTGATCCCTCGACATCATAAGGTAGAACCTGTGGATTCAAGTGATGAAACTGATGATTGGACATCCTCTGATTACTCTAGTACCGGTGAAGTGGACACTGAAGATGAAGAAAGTGAGGTTGATGTTTTAGTCATGGATATCCTTCCAGTCACACCGACTCATGACCCCATAAAATTATCGAAGAAGAAATTGATGATCGTCTCAACAAATAAAGATTGGTGATCTTTGTGATGGAGAGTGAGAAGGAATCCTACCTCCAGCTCTTTCGAAGGTACATACACATATTCACTTTTGATTACAAGGAACTCCGTCAAGTAAGTTGGGTAGAACATTCTATTGAGCTGGTAGATGGTGCTAAGCCTATAAAGCAAATGCCATATAGAATGAATCCTAATTTTTCCAAGACTGTAAAAGAAGAAATAAATAAGTTGCTTGATGCAGGATTCATATTTGTTGTGGAGAATTCAGAATGGGTTTCTCCCATTGTGATCTCAATAAAAAAGAATGGGAAGCTACGCATTTGTGTTGATTACAAGAAGCTCAATAAGGCAACAAAGAAGGATCATTACCCTCTTCCATTCTCAGATCAAATCTTGGGCGAAGAAGTAGCTGGCCGGGAGTGTTATAGTTTTGCTTAATGGATATAGCGGATATACAACCAAGTCCGTATAGCGGAGAAAGATCGGTGAAGACCACGTTCACCACTCCTTGGGAAGCGTTTGCTTATATAGAGTTATGCCTTTTGGGTTGTGTAATGCTCAGCAACATTTCAACGTTTGATGAATAGGGTGTTCGAACCCTACATTGGGACCTTCATCGAGTATTTATGGATGATTTTGCATCTATGGGAGCAAGTTGGACCCTGCACCGAGATGGAGACAACATTTCAAAGGTTAGATGAAGCACAAGCCTCATTAAACCCCTACAAAGTGTCTTTGGATGTTATAAAGGCATTTTGTTAGGGCATGTTGTATCAGAGATGGTATTAGTGCGATCGATAAAGTTTCAAAAATCAAATATTTACCATTTCCTATGAATAGAAGTAAGTTGAGATCATTTTTAGGCCATGTGGGTTACTATAGAAGGTTCATCAAGAATTTCTCAAAGATTGCATAACCACTAACCCAGTTCTTAAAGAAGGATGTTACTTATGAACCAGGAAATAAGGCACATGAAGCTTTTGGACAACTGAAGGAAGCCCTGGTGTCTTCACCTGTTTTAAAGAATCCAGATTGGAGCAAGCCATTCATTGTGTACACTGATGCCTCAGATGCAGCACTAGGAAGTACTTTGAGCCAAAAGGATGAAAATGGGAATGAACATCCAATTTACTTTGGGAGCAGACAAATGAGCAGTGCTGAGGTAAATTATACTATAACTGAAAAAGAGGCTCTAGCTATCATTTTTGTTGTAAAGAAGTTTAGAAATTACTTGCTAGGGCAGAAATTTATAGTTGTAATAGATCATCAGGCTCTAAAATATATTGTCAATAAGCCTAACCCATCAGGGAGGATAGCAAGATGGATAATTTTGCTACAAGAATTTGAATTTGATATTATAGATAGGCCAGGAAAGAAGCATGTCAATGCAGATGCACTCTCTCGAGCCTATGATGGTTTAGGATCATCTTGTGATGATGATGATTTTCCCGATGCAGCATTGTTATCCCTTGACACAATCCCTAGTGAATACATAGATATTTGGAATTATCTGAATGAATTCAAGTTTCCTGATGGTGTCAATGCAAAGACTAAGAGAAAGATTACTCAAGCCAGTCATCCATATTCTATTCTGCATGGAGTATTATTTCGAATAGGACACGATGGACGATCTACAAGAGGCGTTGGGCGTGATCAAGGGAAGGAAGCTGCTAGAAGAATTCCACAATGGTACATGTGGAGGGCACTTCTCTAGAAAACTTATAGCAAGAGAAGGATCTTGGATGCGAGGTTATTGGCCCACTCTTTTTAAAGATTGTTATAATTATTGTAAGACATGTGATATTTGTCAAACACATGGTAACCGTAAGACTTCATCAGCTCCATTATGTCTTATTCTTCCACTTGGTCCCTTTGAAAAGTGGGAATAGACATTGTGTAGGTCCACTTCCAACTACCTCACGCCAAAATAAGTATATTGTAGTTGCCACAGATTATTTAACCAAGTGGGTTAAAGCTAGGTCATTGAAAACAACTTCCATGGATGAGGTGGCAAGGTTCATATATGAGCGCATTGTCACCATAGTTGGTTGTCCATTAGAAATTGTAACAGATCAAGGAAGCCACTTCATTAATGAGGTGGTAGAAGCCCTAGTCAATAAGTTTTCTATTAAGCACGGAAGGCAACAACATACAAGCCAAGCACAAATGGACAGGTGGAACGAACAAATTTTGTGTTGTGTCAAATTCTAGCAAAAGATGTAGTCTTGCAGGTACATAAATGGGATAAGAGGATTCATGCAGCATTGTGGGCATATAGGGCAACATCAAAGTCAAGCAACAGGATACTCCCCATTTCGGTTGGCTTATGGCATTGATCGATTCTTCTATTGAGTTTGATATTCCCACGGTCAGAGTAATGGAAAATGAAAGAATGGATGAAAGTGATTCAGTAAAAGAAAGGTTGGTACATCTTCATTTGCTAGAGGAAATGAGGGAAATAGCTAAGGATACAAGCTATAAGAAGAAAATGAAGTAGAAGGAATACTTTGATCAAAAGATCCGGTGGTCTCCATTTCATGTGAATGACTTGGTTCTAGTATATGATTCCAGATACAAAAAAAAGAAGGCAGAGAAAATTTCTTCCAAAATGGATGGGGCCCTACAAAATAGCAGTTGTGCATGAAAATGGTACATTACCGACTAGAGGAATTGGATGGCACTCCCATTACGAAATGGGTCAACCACGACAAGTTGAAGATTTTCCAAGCACCAGAATAGTCTACTCGAGGATGGAGTAGAAGCTAGGAAGGGGGAAGATGTCGACAATAAAATTTTCCTCCGTAATTTCTATTTCATTAATGTATGTATTAGGAATAGGATGTTGTTAAGTATAATTAGTAGTAGCGTCGATAGAAGATAACAGCTGCTTGCGAGTGCGGCGTCATGCCAATAATGTATAGTATGGCAATAGTCAAAAGTACAATAGGAATGTTGTGGTAAAAAGTAAATAGTTGTCGTAAGTGGTCCAGTAATGTTAAAATGTCAAAGTTGGGGTAAGTAGAGAAGTAGGGTCTACATGATTAGGAATTAGAAATATTATATTGGTAATAAGGACAAGGAGTGAGGTCATAAATATTTTGTGTATTTTATTTGTAAAAAGTCTAAAAATGTGGAACCCATGTGAAATGATAAGGTTTATCTTATCTTAAAATATAAGCTTACATGTATACAGATAAGAGTTAAAGTATGGAATATGATTCGTGAGTGGATTTCTTATCTTATCTTAGAGATAAGATAGATAAGCCTGGAAGTTCTATAAATAAAGAGGCCACCCCCCCTCATTTAGCATAGAAGGAAGTAGTGAGAAATATTGTATGAAGTGTGTAAAGGAAGCCATCAGTTTAAAGGTGTGTTGAAGAAGCCATTAAGAGGTGTAATTATAAAGTTTCTCCCATAGTATTGGTGGAAGGCAAGTGAAGTCAATAACACTTGAAGTACCTCATGGGTGAGATTGTAACAATTTCATGTTAATATTATAATTTACTTTGATATTTCAGATTTGTCATCATTTCCGTCTTATCATAGTCGATGGTATTCTTGTGTTATGTTTGTTGTTTTGTTTCCAGATTACATCCACCAAACTAAAGGTTGTGCATTAGTAAATAATCATAGCATGAGGAGTTCCCGGTGAAGAATTATCATAGTGCCAGATTGGTGATGATAGACACCGAATTCATATTCGAAATAAACAAAATGCCAACAAACGCCGAGATTACATGCCGAGGTGATCCGCCTTACACTTGCAAGTATGGGTTTATAACAATTATGTGAAACGAGCAATGGTTGACGATGGGGCAGCAGTTAACATAGTCCCTTTTTCTTTCCTTCAAAAGCTAGGGTATGGAGAAGTGAATTGTTCCATGACGTGAAATACACTAAGAGGCTATGATAGCCTTAAAGCCACCTCGATTGGAACTATAATACTACCAGTCACCTTAGGACCCAAAAAAATCCTGACTGAATTTTATATTATAGATCGGGAAACTAACTATAATATGATCCTCGACCAACCATGGATACACCGTATGAAGGCAATCCCTTCTACGTTATTTCAAGAAGTAAGATTCTTGCATTTAGGAAAGGTGTTCATAGCTAAAGGTGATCCAAAACCATTCGATGTACACCTGGCTGACCTAAAGAAAATACCAGGTGTGCACTCGGAGTTTGAACTCCCAACAAACCAACTTAATAAACCTACCGATGCGAAACCAGAAGAAAATTTGGTACCTACGACAGATCTTGAAACTATGAGCCTAGCCAAGATAATCCCAGCCCTCAAAGATGAGGCTAACATTGTAGAAATAGTATCATTAGGAACTACTGCAAAAATTTTGAATTACTAGAACAGGATCTACCAATGTTCCTACCATTTGATTTTGTAGGCATGGGGTACACCCTAGGTGTCGGTTCTCTCCCAGTAGTGGATCTCTGCATGATAGAGGTAGAGGATATTAACACAACAAATATCCCAGCGCCCATATTCCCAGCTAAGTATTGGACTCTCCATTTTGATGAAGCTAGATGTCGTTACGGAGCTGGGGCAGGCGTAATCCTTACTTCTCGCAAAGGAAAAGTCGTACCATTTTCCTTTAAACTAAATTTTGAATGCACAAACAATGGCGCTGAGTACGAAGCCCTCCTCCTTGGCCTCATCTTAGCTAAGAGAATTGGTGTTGATAACATTAGAGTGTTAGGAGACTCGCAATTGGTAGCAAACCAAGTTCTTGAGATGTATGAAACCAGAGCCGAGCACTTACAACTCTACAAAACAGTTGTACTGAATTTAAGCAAGGAGTTTGACTTCATATCAATTGAGGCAATCCCACGAGAACAAAATCTTCTCGCCGATTCAATAGCAACCTTAGCATCGCGCTTTACTCCAAATAGTAAGTTAGAGGACACCCGTTTCATGGTATCCTTTATCTTGAATCACTAATAAAAACAATGTCAAATCCTCTTTTAAATGGAAATGAAAACAAATCTACTATCCTAGGCCACATCGATAGTGATACAACCACTCTTGATTTCTTGAACGCCTATGCGGCGTTACATCTCGCCCATCACATAATAGATTTGTCTTTAATCCCACATTCATCTTCTTACTTGGGAATCCCCATGTGAACTTCCCCCACAAGATTAACTCAACATATACACAGTCAAGAATGGAGATGATGCGGGAACTACCTCCAGCCCCGCCTGAGTTTGAAGAAGGTAACACTTCTTTAATCAAAGAAACAATTGATATTAACATCGAGCGAGCGGAAGATGAACCAAGGATATTGAAGTTAGGATCCTCATTAACTCCATCAGAAGTAGAAATACACACTCGGATTCTCAAGGAACATCAGAAGGCTTTTACATTTAATTATAAAGAAATGACAGGGGTTGCACCACACATTGCGGTGCACAACCTCGTCACTAAATCAGATGCAAAACTGATTAAAAAAATCGAGACCAATGAAACCCAAGGTAGCTCTCATGGTGAAAGAGGAGGTAATGAAACTCCTCCAAGTAGGATTCATCAAACCAGTCGATTACTCTCAGTGGGTATCTAATATCGTTCCGGTTCTCAAAAATAATGGAAAGATACGCATCTGTGTAGACTTCCGAGACATTAACAAGGCATGTCCTAAAGATGACTTCCCATTACCATCTATAGATGTCATTGTTGACACAACAGCTAGATTTGAGCTTTTATCTCTCATGGATGGATTCTCGGGATACAATCAAATCAGAATATCTGAACAAGATCAAGCTAAAACCACATTTATAACTCCTTGGGGAACCTATTGCTATGTTGTTATGCCATTCGGTCTCAAGAACGTTGGCGCTACGTACCAGTGGGCTATGACGTATATATTTCATGATCTTATTCATAAAATTGTGGAATCCTACGTAGATGACTTGTTGGCCAAGGCCAAGAAGCGTTGTGACCATCCGGAAGTGCTTCGCGTCATTCTTTCACGTCTAATAGAATACGGAGTCACGCTAAATCCAGAAAAATGTGTCTTTGGTGTAACAGGGGGAAGCTCCTAGGTTACATTATATCATCATGCGGGATCGATGTTGACCCAACCAAAATTAAGGTTGTTCTCGAAATGGTGCCACCTTTGGATGAATCTAGAATCAGGTCATTTCTCAGAAAGCTTGGTGCAATCCAGAGATTCATCCTGGACTTAAGTTTCGCCATTCATCCAATCAACAATCTACTCAAGAAAGATTATAACATTGATTGGACCGAAGACTACAATGAATTTTTCAACGCAGTTAAGTGTTTCTTGTTATCACCACCTACGCTAATGCCACCTAAGCCGGATCACCCGTTAATTTTATATTCACGAGCCACCAATGTCTTGCTACCATGTATCGTTGGCTCAAGAAGACGATGACAAGAGAGAACGTGCGATCTATTTCATTAGCAGAGACATTGCTCGAATATGAAACATGCTATACATGCAGCGTAACGAGAATGCCTCGCCATAGTCTTTGCAACCAAACGCTTAAGACATTACATGTTAAATCAAGAAACAAAGGTCATTGTAAAGACAGAACATTTACGAACTTTCCTCATGCAAGGGTCCTTGTCTAAGAAGAATTTGGGACGCTTTATAACCTTGATGGGTGAATTTGAATTAACATTCGTAAATTAAAATTTGAGTTAAAGGAAAAATCATCACGGATTGGTTAGCTGATAATCCATTAGACGGAGGTGATCTAGTAGATCTGGACTTTCCGATGAGTGCGTATACTACATCGAAAAAGACCTCCCATCTCTGAGTGTCCTTGGTATACTGATATTATTAATTACATCATGGATCATACGTATCCGAAAGGCGTTACATCGCAACAAATAAGGTGGTTACGTATTATTGTAGCCAAATACGTCGTTATAGAGCAAGTGCTCTATCGAAAAGCGTTCGACGGAATGCTTCTAAGATGTGTCGACACAGAAGAATCCAAGAAGATTCTCCACGAATCTCACAGTGGAATGTGTGGAGGCCACTTTGGTGGTCATGCCACCACTCGAAAAATACATCGAATGGGTTATTTCTAGCCTACTCTAGAGCACGACGCAAGAGAGTTTGTATGAAGGTGTCATAAGTGCCAATAATTCTCTCATGAGATTCACATGCCGACACAAGCTCTCTGACAACCAATCGATACTCCATGGCCTGTTGGTGGCGAGACGCACCCACGGGACTCGCTGACATGATGGGTTGAGAATCTCAGTGTGATTGCACAACATGGAGCTTTTCCCAAGTGTGGGACCTTGCGAAATCGGAAAATCTCTCCGGATGAAGGCCGGCTCCTATTCCTCTGTTCAGATGCACGAATAAACGCAGAGGATTTACCAAAAACCTAATCTAACTTGCCAAGGAGACAGGGTAGAGAATTCATAAAAATAAAACCTAAACTACGGAGGTGATGCACCGAGGAATGTTGGACACCCGTTTTGCAAAGTTAAACACGAGACCACATAAATGCAATACAACACCATGCACAGTAGCCAAAATGCAATAAGAGATCAAAACGCAAAGCAATGAATGTATGAGAGGGTCTAAAAACAATCACGAGACATACATATATTGCTCAAGGATCGATTCAATACATTGCGGTGGCCAAGAGGCAAAAATGGTATTACAATCCATATGGGAGGTTTGAAGGCTCCACAAAAACTCTTACAAACAGGAGAGAAGGGAGGATGCAAAACGAAAAATGTCCAACCATTTTTAGAGCCTCTCCGACCATTTATACAAGAAAAATGAGGGAGAAGAGAAGAAAACGGAGCTCCCAACTACTCTGTTATCCAATTTTGCACACCTGGCAAGATTGGACAAGGGGGTCCTGTCATGTTCAAAATGAAATAATAGTCCCAGGAACCCACCTTCGGTTATTATCAAGATGCAATAATTAAAAATAATTCCTAAATTGCATATGAAGAGATCACCTAGCATCGAAAGGCACCCAGTTGATCTCAACTCAGTGGAGAGTTCAGGGTCGAGTTGATAAAGAACCCGGTGTCAAATTGATAATCATCTCAAAAATCATCTCAGTGGAGACTCTCAGTTGTAAGAGCTCAACAAGGTCTTGTTAATGCAAAATATAGCTCGTTGAAAATTGACGAATGAAGGGAACTCTATAAGGATCTCGGTAGAGATCGATGCATGCGGAAGTGAAGGCCAAGTCAGGGAGAGTCAAAGTTTGAGCTATCAATAAAGTCTCAATGAATTGGAAAGGTTCAAGCCACAGGCGGAAGCGAAGGCAGAGATAAGGAGTTCGACTCATCTTCGTGACTCGTTCATTTTGGAGATCATGTGGTGAGCTTCTTTTAGGACACATTCTGCAGAGCTAGGGTGATTCAAACGCAAGCCAAGGCATCAAGAGTGCCATAAAATGAATGGAGATTGTTGCGTAAATAGAGATACGTGATGGAGCCCTATCAATGGGACTCATCGAGCATGATGGATAATTCAAGGCAACTCGTTTCGTGTGGATGCATTAAAGATGGTTTCTAGGATACAATTCCAGGGCTCATTGATTAATGCAGAACTGGGAGGCCTACTCGAGATAATTTTTCAATGGTAAGCTCGCAGAGATAGCAAGAATGTCGGGCCAGGGTATTAGTGAATACAGTATATATATTTTCGCTGGCGTTGTTCAGACCTTCCTCGGCCGAGCATTTGGTGCACAGGCAGTTGACATGTTGCGGTATGGCAGAAGCCTTTTTTAGCACTTCCAGCAAGCAGGTCGCCCAACTATGTTTTTATCTGTTCAGCATCGAATGCATCCTCAAATTCAGGATTTTTCCTTCAAGATATTTTTATAAAAATCGATTAAGTGACAGTAAGGGTGTTACCGGGAGACTTGATTAAATTTATTTTACGATGCAACTCATGGAAACGGATCTCATAGAGGTGGAACTGTTTCATATCAGAATATTCATGGAGCATAATTTGCTTTGCAATTATATGAGCATCTTCAACGAGTCACTCAGAAAGTCGAGCATGTTTTTTGGGAGAAAGGAAATAGCTCAGCGTTGAAACATTTGAGCTCACTGAGAGATCAAGCTTATAGCTCAGACTGAAGTTCAGTTAAAATATTGATCCTAGTTAGACCCAAAGGAATTGATGGTCGAGTTTACTGATATCTTGAGTGAAATCACTTATGGCATAGCGGTTCTTAGAGACATGTTGTAGATATGATAAGATGACATGAGAAAATAGGATATGGCTGAACTCAGCCTGACAGATAAAATGATATTTTTATAGCCATGAGTTCGAGGGATCACTTAGATGGACTCTGTCCTGCAATATCCATGTTTGCAGAAGCTTGAAGCTCGAATGGGTCATGAAAATCCCGCGAATGGGAAAAATTTCACTATCTTGCCAAGGTTGCGTGGCAAAGCTAAGGCCGGGGCCCGTGGATTGGTGTGGCCGAGCCGTTACGGGGAGATTTGGAGCTATTATGCCAGGCGTGGAGATATTGGTTTGGCAAACCATGACCGAAATTCCACGCGGGGGAGATTTGGAGCAGCACCGCCAAGTGGAAATTTTAAGATGGAAAACCATGCTGTTCACTCCACGTGGGGGAGAAATCCGGTTGAACTGCCAAGCATGGAGATTTGATGATGGCAATCCATCATGAGACTTCCGCATGGGCCATGTAAACAAAACCCCGCGCAGCTTGGAGTGGTCCGAGTCTTTGGGCGAGTCACACGGAAGGTAAGTCGGAGAACGTGGGAATGAGGCAGTTGAAGTGTTTAATCAGATTGGACGTGGTTGTCTAACCTGGCCAAAGTCGAGTATGACATAGAGATGGGCGAAGGAGGCTCTACACATTCTGCTTACCACGCATAACATTCTAGTCGCGAGAGCGAGATCAACCACGAGCAGATGCATGTCAGTAAAGATAGAAGCCATTTTTAGCGCTTCAAACAACTCAAGCAAGAAACAAACATTCACTGCCGTGTACGATGGATTGGAGTCACGTTGTTCAAGGCTTCATAAAATTTGCGAACCAGGAGATGAAGGTTTAAAACGGTGCAGAATGAAACGATTCATATTGCTCAGCATTCCTTCTCCTAGAAATGAATTGAATGTGAAGGTCAACTCTGAAATACCTGGTCGGCCGTTTTGCATGCTGCATCCTTGTTACTTGTAAATGGTCTCTTTGAGAAACTCTGTGGGCAGTAGGCAATATTTATACCCTTCCATTATGTACGTCCAACCAGACAATAACAATATTCTTTTACCAGGTTCAGAGAAGCTCGTTTTTAATGGACGATTATACTGTAGTTTCAAGCCGATTTTATCTAGCTTATTTCTATTAGCTTTGATCCACGACTAAGGGAGAATTCATATGGTTGTTACCTGTACATTTTTCCAAGGTCCTCTTGGCTGCCCCAGTTGTTCAATGTATTTTGTGAAGGGCTCCTTTTGTGTTGCAAATTGTAACATGAAGGATCTTTTTAGTTTCTGGAAAAATGAGTGTATTGTTTAGCTCACAGCTACTTATGCCATAATCCCAATAGTGGCATAATTGTTGATTGGAGCTGAGATTGCTGAGTGCACTGCCAAAATACCAAGGGGCTCTTTTGGCCAAAAAATCAGTCTTAAGGGTGTCTATCGACATGTTATGGGCATGAGCCTGGGTCATCATCATGGCAGCATTAGGTCTTTATTGGTAATGGCATTTTCTCATCGTTTGGAAGGTACAATTGTGCTTATTATGGCCAAGCTAAAACATTCTTACTGCAAGTGTTATATGATAAGGAAGAACCGTGAGCATTGTGGTAAAACCATTCTTTTCAAAAATGTTGGGTTAAGCTCGACATTCAAGTGAGTTTGAGCCCAGGAAAGGTAAGATCGTTTGCTGGATGAAGAGCTCGGTGACTTCGCAGGGAGCTCATGGTGATGTTTCATGAAGTTTGAACGTGGAATGCATAAATGGCTTCGAGTTAACAGAGAAAAATGATAAGAATCAAGTTTGATAGCCCACCATTCGGAGGACTCAATGCAAAAGAGCCCGATTGCCAAGACGAGGAAAGAGTTGGTGTGGGGTTCAAAATCAATTGCAACACCGAGTTAGAGGATTCGAAACTCACCGAGTTGAGATTTGTGCAGACTCCATCCACATGGACCCCCCTCCTCTTCAAGTCAAACGGGTCAACGGGGGGGTCCCAACATTATGTTAATTAAATTAATATTTTTATTTAAATATTTTAATAATAATATTTATTATTATTATTTAAATATTTTATTTAAATATTCTTTTAATTAATTGAGAAGACTAGGTCATCAGGCAATTAATGACCCATGATGGAACCTTCTCAGGTAGTTCAACTAACTGCAATAAATACATCATGGGCCTTCATTTTAGGAATGCAATTATGATCATTTCCTCTTCTTTCTCACATATTTTTCTATAAATGTAAGTTGGAAGCTCATTTCAAAGGGTTCCAACAGTTCAGACAAGTTGGACAGTTAGATATCTCAGGCGAGTGTATACTTTTCAAGAATCCTCTCTCTTCTGCAAGTTGTTCTTGTGTGTTGAGAGAACTTTCAAGCCTCCTCTTCAAGACTGTAATGGCAACTATTGCCTCTTCTGAATGTATGATGCATTGTGCATGTTATTGAAGCAATAAAAGTGTGTGTTTTGTGACTAATCTCGGTCCTTTCATCCTTCTGTGCTTCTTTGTGCCTTTCTCATACTTGCAAGTACACTGTGCAAGTTTAAGTTCTATTACAGGTTCTTGGAGTTCTGTGCTTATCGAGTGGTGAAGTATTGCATGCAGTTGAGTTGTGGTGTCTGTTCACCCTTCTTGAGTTCATCCTTCTTCTTTGGGAAAGCTGGTATATTTCTTGGTCCGATAAAGTTTAACAAAGGGAACGCGTGTCTCTTAGTCTACGTGGTATCCTGTACCCTCTCTAAGTTGTAGTAGGTGAAGTTGACTGTGGTGCACACACCCTCTTCAAATTAACCCTTCACGAATCAAGACACCCTTTATACGGTGCATCACCATCCCTAGTATAGTTTCATTTCGTAAATCTCTTTCCCTAAAACCCCATGAAAATGTTAGCATAGGACTAGATAATCATTTTTGTTACACTAGAGTAAGACAAAGACACTTAGTTTAGGAAGAGGAAAGTGGCCTTCTCCGGAGGTTCACCTCGAGCCCAAGTCCCACACGGCTTGAGAGGTGATCCCATGTGTCCCAATCACACCGAACGTCCTATTCACATCCACGGCCATTCGGAGGGTGCGGTGATTTGGCGACAACACTACCTCCAAGACTGCACTTAATTCATCCCATAATGGCGGTAGGTGGGATCCCCAACAACTCAAAACATGGCGAACTGTATTTTTGCATTTTTAAGAACTTTTTCCCACCCAATTAAATATATCCAGTCGTAGTTGGGTAGAGGACGCCGAGAGCTTTCCGAAAAGTCCAACCTTGTGTGAATCTCGAGCTCCCTGTGAAAAGTTATGGCGATCTGAATATTTCCGCGTCAAGGTCTTCTGCCTGTCGGGTTCGGGGTTCTCCTCTGCATTTGCATCGGGTTTGGAGGATGCCTCGACATGTTTTCGCCCCATGCTTCTGCGCCATGTTTCTCCGCCTCGAAACCCGCTTTCCCTTTGCGTCGGGTTTTCCAACCCTTGCGACATGTTCTTTGGCGTCGGGTTTTCAACCCCTCCGACATGCTTCTGCGCCATGTTTCTCCACCTCCGAAACCCGCTTTCCCTTTGCGTCGGGTTTTCCAACCCTTGCGACATGTTCTTTGGCGTCAGGTTTTTCAACCCCTCCGACATGCTTCTGCGCCATGTTTCTCCGCCTCCGAAACCCGCTTTCCCTTTGTGTCGGGTTTTCCAACCCTTGCGACATGTTCTTTGGCGTCGGGTTTTCAACCCCTCCGACATGCTTCTGTGCCATGTTTCTCCACCTCCGAAACCTGATTTGCTTGCGTTTATCTATATTTACCCGGGGTAAATATATACAACAATTTGGCGACTCACGGGGTTACCTGCCTGCTAGGTAGAAGATCAATGGCCTTTTAGCGATCCATTGGGCATGGAGTCATAAGCAACCCTGAAACCGATCTGATACCTGAACTCCTTCTCCGAGAACACGCTGAACCGTAGAAAACCAACCCAGGAGCAACAAAACCTGTGCCAAAGCACTTAGGGAAACTGAAACCTAACTACAACAAGACAATGTGCATACGCACTTAGAGGAATTGAAATCTAGGCTAATATTTACAAGGGTAGAACTTTTCTCTCTTCAGTAGCAATGTTTAAGATAGATTCCGTTGACCGGAATCGGAAGTTCTTCTCCGTCCAATGTAGACAATTGGAAGGCATTGCTATTTTTACATTCCATGACCATGTAGGGGCCACTCCAAATGGCGTCAAACTTGGAATGCCTTCCCGGTTTTGCCCGGTCTGCATCCCATTTCAGAACTAAGTCCCCCTCCAGGAAGGTCCTTGCTCTTGCTTTCTTATCAAACCATCTTTTCACTAAGGCCTGATCTTTCTCAATTGTTTGAACTGCATGTTCTCTAATTTCTGCCAATTCCATCAACTCTGCATACCAGGCCTCCATTGGTTCAAACTCAGCCAACTCTAATTGTTTCATGAACTCCAATGCAGGCAGTTCTAATGATATAGGCAATACTGCCTCTTTTCCATAGACCAACTTGTAAGGGGAATTGCCTGTAGACCTCTTTGGTGTTATCCTGTCAGCCCACAATGCTGATTTTAGCCTGGTATGCCATGTTCTTTGATTTCCATCCAGAGTCCTCCTGATGATTTTTAGCAAATTTTTGTTCATGGACTCTGGCTGTCCATTACCCTGCGGTAATAATTTGAAGAGGTACTCAAGTAGATTCCATTCTTTGACAGCCCATTCGTAATCCTGGAACCTATGAATGCCAATCCATTATCTCGATATGATAGTGGCGGCACACCGAACTCGCTCACTATTCCTTCATAAAAGTCTAGTATATTAGACTCATTTGCCTCTTTGAGCGCGCCATCGCTTGATCCACTTGGTGAAATAGTTCGTTGCCGTGAGAATCCACTTGTGGCCTTGGCTTGAGTTTGGGTTGATGACCCCGACGAAGTCCAATCCCCATTGCATAAATGGTTGGTCAACCGAAATTGGGTGCAATGGAAGTGCTGCTAGTCTCTCTTTGCCTGTGAAGAGTGCACATTTCTTGCACTTTCTTATCCATGTATAGCAGTCATTGAACACTGTGGGCCAATAATACCCTGCTTTCATTATCTTGAGAGTTGTTACTCGTGGGGCAAAATGTCCACCAGAATCTTCATCATGAAAATCTCGTAACACCCTCTCAATTTGACCTGTCCCAATGCACCTCAATAGAACTCCATTGATGTCTTTCTTGAACAAAACACCATCAACAAGCACATATGGAATGGCTTGTAATCTGAAATATCTCCTCTTTGCTTTGCTCATTTCTGGAGGGCATAGTCCTGTCTGTAGGAAGTGTATCATATCCTGAGTCCAACAAGGAGTAGGCACATCATCATTTTCCTGTTCTTGACCATCTTGTAGTATGAAGGTAGTCTCCTTTTCGTCACCTACTTCAACCTGTTGACTCAAGGCTAGCTGTTCACATAGTCCCTTTCCACGTACTAGTTTTGTGACCCTGATCTCGATGTCATACTCCATGACACGAGTTATCCATCCTGCACGTTTCTCATTCAGATCCTTGTTTAGAAGGAAGTCCTTGACTCCCGCATGAGAGACCAATAATTGGATCTTGTTGTTTGAGACTAGGTGCTTGAATTTATTTAAGCTCCTGATCACTGCAAGGACATGCTTTTCAATGAAAGAGTATCTAGTTTCATATTCCTCCAAGCCTTGACTGAAGAAAGCAACTGGTTGTTCTAATCCTCCTTTGTTTTGTTGGACCAGGATTGCAGAAATTGTGTCTCCACCACCGAAGGCATATAGCACGAAGTCCCTAGAGAAGTCTGGATTGACGAGAGTTGGGGCTTGAGATATAGCCTCTTTTATTGCCTCAAAACTTGCCTTGCCTTCAGATGTCCACTTAAATTTCATGCTCTTCTTTAACATCAGCGTTATTGGCTTTACAAGAGCTGCAAAGTTTGGAACAAACCTGCGGACAAAATTGATCCTTCCTAAGAAGCTTTGAAGAGCCTTCTTATGACTTGGCAATGGCAAAGCTTGAATTGCTTCAACTCTCTCTGGGTCAATCGTCAACCCTTCCTTTGAAACAATATGGCCTAGAAGATTTCCCTCGTGAGCCAAGAATATGCATTTTTTGGGATTCAATGATACCCCAAATATTCTACACCTCTGAAATACCTACCTTAGATGAAAGAGGTGATCCATTGCATTTTTTGACAATACAGTGATGTCATCAATATATATCAGAACTATTTTATTGATCAACCCCTTGAATGCCATATCCATTGCCCTTTGGAAGGTGGCTCTAGCATTTGATAGCCCGAATGGCATCTTCTTATAGGTATAGGTGCCCCATTTGGTGGTGAAAGCCGTCTTGAATTGGTCATCTTCTTTCACCATCACCTGATTATACCCTGAGTAGCCATCTAGGAGAGAGAATCTCTCTGAACCGGATACTACTTGCAATATTTGTTCCATTGAAGGAAGTGGGTAATGATCTTTGAGAGATGCCCTGTTGAGGTCTCGGAAGTCCACACATAACCTAATTTCTCCGCTCTTCTTCCTGACCGGAACCAAGTTCGCAACCCAGCTTGAGTGCTTGATCGGGAATATAATGCTTGCCTCTATTAGCTTGTTTAATTCTTTCTTCATTAGAGGCTCAATGTGAGGGTTGACTGGTCTCTGCTTCTGCCTGATGGGCTTAGCATCCGGATCCAATTCTATGGTATGTTGTGCCAAATTTGGATCGAATCCTCTTAAGTCTTCATAGCTCCAAGCGAAGACATCTGGAAATTCTTGGCAAAGTTGTATGAAATCTGATTTCTCCTGCTCAGTGGCCACTTTACCAATTTGAAGTGTTTTTCCTTCCCCAACTAGAATTGGCTCTGAATCTTCTCTCTTGACCTGTATGTTAGCCTTTTCCTTACGGAACTGGTCGTTAGGGTTGAAGATAGACTCCAACGTTACTAAACCCTTAGGAAGCTTGTTTGTCCGTAGTTGCACCACTTGATCCCCATATTGCTGCTCTAGCCTATCCTGATTTCTAGCTGAGAATTCAGCTTCTTCTTGTAAGAAATTGACGATCTGTTGATCGTTCTCAAACACCGCCACTTATGTTATTATCTGGGCTGAACTGTTGGCCTCACAACCACATGAATGTGTGGCTGCGTTTTTTCTCTTCTGATGTTGTCAACCACATCAAACGTTGCTCCAACTGCTGCGAGCCTATCTGCAGCTTCATTTTTCTTCCTGGGTATGGACACAATGTTGAAAGCTTCGAAATCCTCAATGAGGTCCCATACCCTATTCTTGTAGCTCTTTAGCAAGTCGTTCTTTGTAGCATGTTGTCCCCTAACTTGGTTGACGATTAGCTCGCTATCTCCAAACACCTGTAGGTTCTTTATGCCCTTTTTCCTGGCCCAATGAAGTCCATGAATCAAGGCCTCATATTCAGCTGTGTTGTTTGAACAAGAAAACTGGAAATGAAAAGCTGAATAATACTTGATGTCTTGTGGTGAAATCAACACTGCACCACCTCCAGCACCTTGTCTGCTTCTCGAACCATCGAAGAATAATTTCCAAACTTTGCTTTCATCTCTTTGTTCAGGCTGAATGACGTCGGGAATGGGTGAATTTTCTTCGTGTACACAATACACGCCCAATTCAGATTCTTCAATTTCCTTGTAGGGGTCAAATTCATGACTTTTTTTTGCCCATTCATCCAAAGTTAAATCAGGAATTCCCTCGACCTTAGTACCTGCTTCTAGATCACTTGAACACTCCTCCTGATCAAAAACTGAGCAATTTGCATTGATAGGACCTGGTACATAAGGCTCAATATGCAAATTGGCAATTGATTCTGATCTGATTGTTGCTTTAGCTCCATACCTTGTCCTGAAAATCATGTGTGACCAATCTGTAGATAAATATCCACCGATCTTTGCAGTGAAGTCCCTTGATAAACACAACGCAAAGAGTGGCGGGAGGTCAATTACAGACACATCTTGCAGGAACTGTAACATTAGGACATGAATGTAGTGTTAGGCTTAACCCCTTGATGACCCCAACTGTTCCCACTACCATTCCATCTAGTTGTACTACTCCTTTCAGCACTAGCTCATACTTCAGACCCAGTTGATCCGCTATTTGCTTCGGCATCACTGAACTACTTGCTCCTGAATCTATCATGCAGTTGTGTACCAAGTGGTTTCCAACAATCAATGAAACATAGAATGGTGGAGGCTTCAAATTTTTCTTGTCTGGCCCCCATCATGTTGCACTGCATTAGTGAGAACTTTCTCATGTCCCTGGTTTGATACATTTGTGGCAGACCAATTAGCCATTGCAGCTTGCAATAAATCTCGTTGCCCCGGGATCGCAAGTGATTCCCACATGGAAATGTTCACATGTGTCTTCTTCATTTGATCGATGATGTTGAAGGGGGATGAATTGTCCTTTTGTTGTCCCTTACTTGGTGCAAGCTTTTCTGGAGCTTGAACAGTGCATGTGTTGCTACAACAGGTACCTTAAGCTGATTTTACACATTTGGAGCTATGTTTGGTCTGTTATCTGTTGTGTAAGAGTGGGTTGAGAAACAACTAGATTAGGTGGTTGTCCCTCTACTATGCTTCTCTTCTTTGACCGTGTGTTGGCAGCCACGCCTTGAAAAGGCTATTGGTTAACTCCACAGAAGTCTTCCGTTTGCCAATTTGCCAATGTGGTTTCTGTCGGAGGTCCCTCTTGTTGCGTTCCTTGCTGCTGATTCTCTTCCTGACTTGGTTCTTGAGGAACACCAATGGTTTGCACCATCAAGGCCTGATTCAGTGCACCATTAAAACATGCTGACTGATTGTGAGGTAGATTGCAAGGGTAACACCAGTCGTACTCCTGTGCCATGTTGTTTTGCGTTGGAACCAAGGCTCTTGAGGATGTCGTTGTATTTGGATCATACGGCCGAAATGGCCTGGCAGCTTGAGGTTGTCCTTGGTTTTGGTTTTGATTTGCAGCCTGAGGTGGTGGTGGTCTATTCTGTTGGTATGAGGGCCTAGCCTGGTACTG
Source organism: Taxus wallichiana var. yunnanensis (assembly GCA_018340775.1). Lineage (NCBI taxonomy): Eukaryota > Viridiplantae > Streptophyta > Pinopsida > Cupressales > Taxaceae > Taxus > Taxus wallichiana. The sequence goes on along the minus strand of CM031240.1, from coordinate 227,164,586 downwards.
CGCTTGAGGCTGATACGGTCTAGCACTTTGAGCTTGCTGTCTTTTGATAGTCACAAGCTCATTTCCAAGGTTCTGCAGTTGTTTCATGACCTCCTGCAATTCCTTTGAAGTATTTGAAGATGTGGATGCCTCATTATTGCTTTGATTTCTAGGAGTTGGAATGGGATTCAACTCTGGTGCTTGACTGGTTGTAGGATTTCCCATCTCTGGATAGAGAGGCATTGGCGGCCTTGGTGCAAGCTTTCCAGCTTGGATCAAACAGTTCTCTGCTCTAATAGTTGTGTCATAGGCCCCTGGCAGTGTTGTCCCTCCCATTGATTGGATCATCATGGCTATGTCTGAATTTATAGCCTTTAAGAAATAAAGGAATGCTCCTTCGGCAGTTGGTCTAACAGCTATTGGGATCCTGTCCCATGTCCGTTGGAACCTGAAGTTGAAATCTGTCATTTGCTCGTTAGGAGCCCTTTTAATTGTTGTCAGTTGTTCTAATAAAGACAAATTATCCGCCCTCTCCCCAAATTGGTTGCAAAGAGCTGAACAAAGTTGGTTCCAATTCGTAATAGACCCTGCTGTAAGGCTCCTAAACCATTGTAAGGCCTTGCCTTTGAAAGATGAAGCCAACAACTTGACTGCAACATCCATTTCATTTATTTCGTGGATTGCGCATACATTAGCAATATCCTGGATGTGATCAATAGGAGTAGTATGATTTTCTCCTGTGAAATAGGGTATATTCTTTAGCGCTGCAACTGGAATTTGGTTCTGAGCATTTAGGGCAAGTGGACTACTTCCCGTGAAATTGACAAAGGGATTCGGTGGTAGATGCGCCATTATGATTGGCCTAAGAACCCTGGTTGATGCGAGAAAAGGCCTACCAGGTGGAGGTGTAGACAAAGTCCTGTTAGGCGGAGATGGTGATCTTTGTGATCTTCTTCCTCTCCTTCCCCAACCTGGTGAAAGTTGCAAGTGGAAAAATAGCCCTTCTTCTCGAGTATTAGACCTGGTTCGAATTCTTCTCATGTGCCCGGGCAACTCGTGCCGCTATACCACCAACTCTATCCCTTCGAGTCGCCAGATGTGTTAGAGAACAAGCCTCTAAAAGGCTGGATTTTGCCAAGTTACACACCAAACTTGACAGTATTGAAAATATAATTAAAATTTGAAGGACCCAGAGGAGACAATCTTCAATCCGGAATTCGGCCCTTGTTGTGCAGCTGCGGATCCTTGAAAAGTACAGGCGGAACTCAGGTCATGCGATGCAACTCACAAACCCGAATTGTTATGTGTCGGAAACTGTAACATGCCCGACATCCCTCAAAACCCGAATTGTTGCTTTGATGTTTTCGGACCCCGAAAACCCGAAATCACTAAAAAACATGAAATTTTGAAAATCAAAATCTCAAAAAACCAAAGATACCCTTTTGAAGATTACCCTCAGATCTACCAACTGGTGAAAATTCAGCCTGTTTCGAGCAATTTAAGCCCTTCTAAAATGATTTCGGAGTTCAGCCTGGAAGAAGCAAAAATCAAAAAATTTAACACTGCAATTTCTCAGTCTGAAAATCGTGAAAACTCCTTCAAACCTTCATGGAATGACCTCTTGGTCCCACCGGGCGTGCCAAAACTGTTGGTGGCGAAACGCAGCACCCCTGGGACTCTGCAACACGATGGGTTGAGAATCTCAGTGCGATTGCACAACATGGAGCTTTTCCCAAGTGTGGGACCTTGCGAAATTGGAAAAGCTCTCCGGATGAAGGCCGGCTCCTATTCCTCTGTTCAGATGCACGAATAAATGCAGAGGATTTACCAAAAACCTAATCTAACTTGCCAAGGAGACAGGGTAGAGAATGCATAAAAATAAAACCTAAACTACGGAGGTGATGCACCGAGGAATGTTGGACACCCGTTTTGCAAAGTTAAACACAGACCACATAAATGCAATACAACACCATGCACAGGTAGCCAAAATGCAATAAGAGATCAAAAATGACAGCAATGAATATATGAGAGGGTTTAGAATCAATCACAGACATACATATATTGCTCAAGGATCGATTCAATACATTGCAGTGGCCAAGAGGCAAAAAATGGTATTACAATCCATATGGGAGGTTTGAAGGCTCCACAAATTCTCTTGCAAGCAGGAGAGAAGGGAGGATGCAAAATGAAAATGTCCAACCGTTTTTAGAGCCTCTCCTGGCCATTTATACAAGAAAAATGAGGGAGAAGAGAAGAATACAGAGCTCCCCCAACTACCTCCAAGACTGCACTTAATTCATCCCATAATGGCGGTAGGTGGGATCCCCAACAACTCAAAACATGGCGAACTGTATTTTTGCATTTTTAAGAACTTGTTCCCACCCAATTAAAGATATCCAAAGTAGTAGTTGGGTAGAGGGCGAGAGCTTTCCGAAAAGTCCAACCTTGTGTGAATCCGAGCTCCCTGTGAAAAGTTATGGCGATCTGAATATTTCCGCGTCAGGGTCTTCTGCCTGTCGGGTTCGGGGTTCTCCTCTGCATTTGCATCGGGTTTGGAGGATGCCTCGACATGTTTTCACCCCATGCTTCTGCGCCATGTTTCTCCGCCTCCGAAACCCGCTTTCCCTTTGCGTCGGGTTTTCCAACCCTTGCGACATGTTCTTTGGCGTCGGGTTTTTCAACCCCTCCGACATGCTTCTGCGCCATGTTTCTCCGCCTCGAAACCCGCTTTCCCATTGTGTCAGGTTTTCCAACCCTTGTGACATGTTCTTTGGCATTGGGTTTTTCAACCCCTCTGACATGCTTCTGCGCCATGTTTCTCCGCCTCCGAAACCCGCTTTCCCTTTGCGTCGGGTTTTCCAACCTCTTGCGACATGTTCTTTGGCCGGGTTTTTCAACCCTCCGACATGCTTCGCGCCATGTTTCTCCGCCTCGAAACCCACTTTCCCTTTGCGTCGGGTTTTCAACCCTTGCGACCCTCTTTGGCGTCGGGTTTTCAACCCCCGCCATGCTTAGCCCGCGCCATGTTTCTCCGCCTCGAAACCCGCTTTCCCATTGCGTCGGAGTTTTCCAACCCTTGTGACATGTTCTTTGGCATTGGGTTTTTCAACCCCTCGACATGCTTCGCGCCATGTTTCTCCACCTCCGAAACCGCTTTCCCTTTGCGTCGGGTTTTCCGACCCTTGCGACATGTTCTTTGGCGTCGGGTTTTCAACCCCTCCGACATGCTTCTGCGCCATGTTTCTCCGCCTCCGAAACCCGCTTTCCCTTTGCGTCGGGTTTTCCAACCCTTGCGACATGTTCTTTGGCGTCGGGTTTTCAACCCCTCCGACATGCTTCTGCGCCATGTTTCTCCGCCTCCGAAACCCGATTTGCTTGCGTTTATCTATATTTACCCGAGGGGGTAAATATATACAACGAGCCCTTTTCTACATGGGGCCTAGATTTAATAGGAAAATTCTCTCCCTTGTCTATGACGGCCACAATTTCATAATCACGGCCACCAAATATTTTACCAAGTGGGTAAAGGCTATTCCTCTTACTACCGTGTGTCGGGTTCTCATGTAATCGCCAAGTTCATTTTGAACCAAATCATTTGCAGGTACGTCATTTCGCAAATCATTATCTTAGATAATGGGACTTCTTTTAAGAATGACGAAGTTCACGAATTGTGCAATAAATTTAAAATAAGCCATCATACGGCCTCCTTGTATTACCCTCAAGCCAATGGACTAGGCTAAGGCGACAAACAAAACATTAAAAGCCATTCTCCTTAAAACGGTGAAAGAAAACAAGTGAGATTGGCATTTGAAGTTATATCCGGCCTTATGGGCCCACCAAACTTCAATAAGAACACCAACAGGAGCCACTCCTTTTTCGTTGGTATTTGGGGCAGAAGCAGTTCTCCCGCTTGAGGTTGAAATACCCAGTCTCTGTATCTCATTACAAGGGATTCTAGACGAAGACGCTTACGAGAGAAGCGCGTCTCTCCCAACTAGAAAGCCTAGATGAATCTAGGATAGATCTTTGAATAGCGGCACAGGTCTATCTTTGACCGAATGTGCCGCAGTATAACAAGAAATTCTATGAACGCGACATATATGAAGGTGATCTAGTTCTAAGGCTAGACAGCCGGATCGACAAAAAGACCGGCGAAGGAAGTTCCGGCCCAAATGGTTGGGCCCATACCAAGTCATGAAGGACTATGGAAATGGTGCATATCTCCTATGTACGCTAGAAGGTGAGGAATTTGGTGAAACAGTCAATTCCCTACACCTCAAACGATTCTACGCGTAAGCAACTAGTACTACTTGTATAATTATATCTACATTGCATCTTCATATAGTTAGGATCATTTTGTCCGCTTGTTTCGTACAAATTTGTGATCAAGGAATTTATTCTCAAAGAAATTCATTACAAACTCATGATGTTGTTGGCATAAACACTCTAATCATACTTCTCTATTTCCATGATATCATCAAACTATTTCGGAATCACTTCATCAAATAAAGCTAGATATGACAAGGTCTTAACGGTAACCATACCAAGATTTGCGGGTTTATTCTCACTTTTGGTTTCTTCTTAGGATAGGTGTCTTGCCTATGGTCTGTTCTAGAAGCTTCATGGTGTCACATCTATCCCGTACGTATATCTCTTTGGAAATAAGAGCATGCTAACATTTTACTCAAACAAACAAGTCAAATATAGATCAAATAGAAAATTTTAAATTTACACATTTCCTTGCCCCACCAACCTTCGGTGATGAGCTTGCGTCTCTTACTAGTAACGTAGGGTTGGGAAAGGATGGAAGTGCCCTTACTCGTCTATGCCTTCCTAAGGTGATAAACCCACGCTTCTTACTAGTAGCATGGGGAAAGGTGTGGGGGTCCTCTTGACAAACAAACGTAAAAGGTCATAAACAAACAATTCAAATCTTGAAGTCTTGAGTCAAAAACAAATGAATCGGATGTCCAAAAATTCCAAGAGAATTAAAAATCCTAAAACCCAGATTTTATCTACCATGTGGCCATCTACGGATCTATGTCTAGATAAACCGCAAAGCAAGTTGCATCCTAAAACTATGAAGTCGCTCGAGTGGAGTAGGCTTGTAGCATCCTAATTTGGTTCCGCCAAAGCTTTGTCTATCTTTCATCAATATCATTTCAACACATTTCATAACTTGTGCCCTTTTCAGCTCTCGGTGATGAGCCCTCGCATCTTACTAGTTGCGTGGGGTTAGGAGAGGGGCAAGTCTATCTACTCATCATACCGGCTTGTCTTCACCACTTTGCCAAAACAAATATGAAGTATCCAAAATTGCTTACAGAAACTAAGATTCAAAATCACATTGTATCTACATTATCATATATCAGCATCATGAAATACGAAAAGAAAGTAAACATTTGTATCATTTGTTCTCCATTGCATACATTCTAAAAAGCATATAAGCATAACATCATAATGTACATGAGGAAACGGAAATGGAAGCAAAATCATAGATACCAAGAGTTTGATCCAAAAAATATATATATATATATATATATATATAAATGATCAAAATTTCTGTACAATGCCATCATGCGCTAAGCATGGTCAAAACGCTCAAAGAGCCCGAGATATACAAAAATATCATACAAAAATCTAGGAGAGCCAGGTGGCTTCTCAATCCCTATGAGACCCCTCTAAAGGTGCACGCCCACGCCTAGGACTCTGGCTATGCCGGCGCTCTGAGTGCACGGAGGGCTCAGGATCCCGAGGGGCAGCCGCAGTCTCACCATGAGAATGACTCCTCATCAGGCGCTCGGCTATCCTATACCCCGCTAGCTCCGTACGGAGAGTCGATACCATCCTGGCCACATGCCAGATAGGGGCAAAGATGTCAGTATGTCTGCCAGCTGCTGAGGGCTCCCCAGCATCCACAGACAACTCTACATGGGTCCTCTCCATGGGGATCATCAGGGTATTGGTGCATACCCTACGGATCAAGTCTCGCCACTCATCGGCGGTCTCTGCAAACAAAGGAGAAAAATGAATTAGAAATAAAACAAGAGATAAACACAAATGTAAACAAAAGGAGAGATGGCAATTAAAGCAATCCTAACTCAAAGCAAAGAGAAGATAACTTACTCGGATCACCGGGCCTCCAGGATGGATCTCTAGGGTCGGCACCTACCACAGATGCCACCGCTGACTGAGGTGCTCCCCCGTGGCTGGAGCAATGTAGCATCCTGCAATGGACTCATCCTCCCCACCATGGCCCTGGGAGAGTGGCTCCTCTGAAACCAGAGTCACTCTCTCTGCACTCTGCTCTGCCCTCTCTACTGCATGATATCCTGAGTGTCATGCCACTCAGGATCACTATCCTCCTCGGTCTCCTCCTCTGTCTCTCCCCCTGTGAACTCCTCGGACTCGGAGTCTATGTCAATGGGGTCATCGCTGCTATGGGCAGGACCCGCAGCAATCTGAAGTAAGGGTGCCTGAGGAGCACCGGCTCTCCCTCGGGCACGTACTACCCTCCTGGCTGCAATAGGAACGCCAGGTGTAACAACTGTCCAACCCCGGCCTCTAGGACCCCCTCTGGCCTCTCGAACTAACCTGTATACTGGCACTACCGGGGGAAGCATGCCCATGTAAGGTAGGCCAAACTATTGAGGAACTCGGCCAAAGGGGTGTACCTCCACTCGCCCTACTCTGTCAATAAGTTGCCCTGTGGTGGAGCAGGAGATCAAAGTAAGAGCCTCCTCGCCCCATATGCCTGCCATGGTCTGATATGGTGTGGCCTCCATGTCATCGGTGGTCAGAGAAGTAACTGGCTGATGAGGTGCTCTAAGCACCGACATATCTGTCCATTTGGGTGCCCTCACAGCTCCAGGATCAGTCACCTCTACACCTCTGCCATAGGGGATAAAGTGCTCATAGACCCAACTCATGACCAGGGTCGGGTGGCTCAAAGACTGCCCTTGTAAACGGACTACCTTGTATAAGTCATGGTAGGTAGTCCCAAGTATATCTTCTCCCAGGCGTAAATCCGGCCATGACCCTCGATCTGTGCAATGATGGGGGACCAGCAATATAGCAGTGTGTCTCCTCCCTTGTCCCCGATCAATCTTGAGGCAAGGATCCCCATAATAGCCTGGCGAAGCAAGGGGATGGGAAAACTAGGAATAGACCGAACTCTAACCCCTTCTTCGAACCTATGGAGATGACTGCATCTCCCATGTAAGAAGCCCACTATGCTATCTGGGCCCGTGAACCTGTTGTCTCAAGGGTGAGTCATCTCCGATGATCGGGACCCCCAAGATACGGTAAACATCCTCTAGTGTGATGGTCCACTCACCTCGGACCCCTAGTAATCGGAAGGTGTTCGATCAGCATCCCAGTAGGAAAATAAGTCATAGAGTATGTGACTGGATGGTGCAACATGTGGAACCCGCGATATACGTAGTATACCAGACCCTCTGAAGAGTATCCTGCTCGCCTGTGAAAGGGCATCTAACACTACTGGGAGCCAGTCACACTCCCTCTCTCTCGGCTCCACCGAATGTACTCCTCTCTCACCTGCATACACCCAAAAACACACAAAACAAAGCAAGTTAGCATCCGAATGACATTAGAAAAATCATGAAAACACATAGAAATGCTAAAAATGTAAAAACAATCTCAAACAAGTGTTCTTTTGACATTCTGTGAAGAACCGCTGCCCTGAGTAGGGCGGCGGTTTCACAACCGCCACCTTAAAGGCGGCGGTCTTATGCCGTCGCCTGAACAAGTCGGCGGTCGTGTAACCGCTGCCTTGACTGGACAGGGGCGGCGGTGTCCCGAAAACCCACGCGGGTTTTATATCCTAAAAAGGCCAAAAAAACACCAAAAAAGGACCATTTTAACTAAAACAAAGCCTACCCAGTAGGCGCCCCCTAGATGGACCTTTTGAACCTAACATTTTCAAAAATAACCCCCCCACGACAAAGATTTTAGCATTTTAAAAGTTTGGAGGTAAAAACAATAAATTGAGGAGAACTAACCTGTGATCTCACGGGTTGATGATCTGCACGCGGAGGCATGATCGCTATCTCGTCACGGACGTTTTGACTCTACTCTCGTAAGAAACTATCACCGTGGGTCCCAGAGCTCAGAATCAATCAAATCAACATGCGCAAATGAATAGGAAAATGGGCCCACTTTCATATATATAGCAGCCTGACTTGTTTTGAATGTTTTTTTCGCAGGTTTGGAGCAACGGAGGTAAGTTCTTACCCCCACACAAATGGTACGTCCTCATTTCCCATTATTTTAGCGTTTATTTTCCGATCTATCTTGTCTATCTGCACTTGAGTTCTCTTTTCATTTTGTAGGGAGTGGGAATTTTGGATGGCGTCATTTCAACACACGGACGTATCAGGTATAACTTCCAACTTCCCATTTCGGGACCGCCATACTCGGACCCACCGTTTTATGCCTCTTCATGGCTAAAATGCTTCTCGAGGGGCAATATGTACATACCCAAAATTGTAGGGTCTTGCACCGTCGAACAACGTAACACGTCCCCAATGATGATACTGAGTCTCCTCGCAAGGTGTTCGGGATCGGAAAAGCTCTCCGAGTATGCGTTATCATCCCACATGCCCCGCTTAGCCCCCGCATGCTTTTATTTTCTCTTTTCCCCTATTTTCTTTTCCTTTTGCTCTTGATTCTGAAACCGCCACCCTACCTAGGCGGAGTCTCATGACCGCCCCCCCTTTCAGGGGCGGCGGTCCTTTACGCATTTTCCAGAATGCTCTTTTAACACAAATCACGTAAATTTCAACGTTTACCAGCTTTTTTTCACTACCTTGGGCTTGCATTAATGATTATGGTTCCCTGGAATAGTGTTTTGCCATTATTTATAGTTTAAGAGTTCAATTTGGTTTTTACCTTGGGTAAATGCAAATGCTATAAATAGTTGGCTTGTGCTCAAGCAAATGGCCCCTCAAATTTGCCTATGAATTTCTCATTGCAATAGATTAGTCTTTCATTTTGCTTAGAATTCTTAGTTTCATTCATTGCATACTTAGTTAGTGTTGTTTTGTTGTTAGGAAGCCACATATCCATCTTGTGCAAATGCTATTAATATTTCATCCAATCCATTGGAGTAGAATAGTTTGTTTTCAATAGGAAGCCATTAAAGTTGCAGGTTTTGTTCTTCAAGTAGGATAGTTTCAGGTTCTGGACATTTTATGTTGCATGACTCGCAATAAATCCTACTAGGAATTGCATAAGCCAAGCTCTGTACTCTTGCGCTATCTCTCTCCTACTCGCATTGTATTCAGTCTGTATCCTAAGCTGCCTTTGTCCCAATATCTACTTCTGTTGATGCTAGCATTACACGCTTTTCTGGATCCACGTGAACACAAAGGAGCGAGGAGGTCACACTGAGGGGACAAGATCACACACATCATCGGATTCGCCACTGTTCTGCAGAATCCAGGTTCTAGCTTTCAAAGTTCTAAATTAGAAGCATATCAAATAGAGTAGCCAATCACTTTATTTCAGTCAATTTTACTTTCGATATTGCTAGGGAAGCTGTGAGGATTGATAGTTTCTGAGAAACTATGATTCATTCCTCACTTCTGAGGTAGGATCGAGGGTCTTTCAAATAGATCAGATCAGTTATTTCATTGTTTAGAATAGATTTACAACTGCACAGGAAAGTAGCTATACTCGGTTACTTTGTTTGTTTTAAATTCGTCATTAGATTAATCGTCAATTTCTAGATATATTAAAATAGCTGCTCCTTCAATTTCATCTATAAATTCATCAGAAAAATACAAAAATATAGAAGTCATATATGTTATAGATATACTTCACATAGTTAATTTTACTTTGCTGCATTTAGTTTACATTGTGGCTTTTGTATGACAATCATGGGACCTAGAGAGCCCAGGGAATACGTATTTGAGCCAATCGTACCCCAACCCAATCTCGTCACAGCCATAACTGATATAGATCAGAATCTTAGGATCCAAGTCTTCCGAACAATGGTAAACTTACAACAAATCAGTTTCCAACTGCACGGGTTAAACATAGAAGACGACCAAGCACACACGTTTTGGTCAAATCAACCAAACTACAGATTACCCTAGATACATATCCGCATGACTGTGGAAGGGTTTGAAAGAGAGCAGACCTTTGGTTGTGATCCTTTGGTCCCATAGCCAGATGCAGGAGACACTCTCACAGATATAGATACCAACTTGAGAATTCAGGTTGCACGAACGCCTGTGAGATACTCTGAAAAGATCACACAACTGTTAAATCTGAATATAGAGGCTGAGAAAGCATATGACTATTGGATACTAGGGATTAGGGACTGAATCCACACATGACCATAGCAGGACCACAACAAACACGAATCTACGGTTGTGACCCACGAGTCTCCACAGCCCAACGAGTCCATAGGTGAATTAGACATAGATCTTTGGCCTACGTACATTAGTATTCAGATCTACTCCACTTGCACCTATCATCATCGAATAGTTATCCTTGTTAGACATAGCAGATAATGAAGCTAAGGAGTTCTAGACTAGGCCAGAGAATCGCCCATAGAGTCAATTATATTTACCATCCACCCTATGACCTTATCCGGAGACATACACGAAACTATCCCGTGTCATTTTCACGTATTCCACAACCCATAGACCGAATCACGCTCGAGCTCGATATTGATTGGAGCCTTCGAGCAGTCATCCTTGTTGATCGATCTATCACACTAGTTCAGGTTAGGAGGGCCTTCTTTGCCTTAGATTTGTAATTTCCACTAGTGCACGTCGAAGACATCAGATTTCCTAACTAGTTTTCTCATCCCACGCATATTCAATCCCCACCTTTGCTCTCGGCACGACTCGGGAGGTCGGGTGTGAGGAAGAGTTACTTGGATTCTCATTCTTGCATGTCACTTTTCCATCGTATAATCACCTACCTTTCCTTCAAAAATTTCCATTCTTTTATATTTCTCCTCCATCTATCCCTTTCTTCATCACCCCTCTACCTTTTATATTGTTTCTCCTTTTCTCATCCCTATTAGTGTGTCCTCTTGCACCACTCGATGTGATTGTTAGTATATGAAATTTTGTGATAATAAATGGTTTGTAGTTTCTCTCCAAAGTGTGATGTAATAGGATAGATGGATTGTTGAGGGCGCTAGCAAATTTTAAGTTTTGGAGGATGTTAGCAGACTTTTAAGTTTTGGAGGGTGCTAGAAAATTTTAAGTTTTAATAGGTTTTTTAGTGTGCTCATGTATTAGATTAGATAAGTAAGTAGAATTTGAAACTAACATCTAGTAGTCCCTAAACAAATCTAAAATAAAAAAACCATCATGCTAAGAGCTAAACAAGAATAAACATCAACGTTATGCATTATAACGTTGAAAGAACTTCAAACTAACACACTAAATACTTATCCTCTACTCTTTTAAAAGCTAAACAAAGAAATGGACCTATGTAGATCCTTAGCTATCAAAGGGTGATAGTTGTTGCTTGATCCAAGGGGATTAAGGATGGAGGTTCATCAAGCCATGGCTACAAGACCTTTCTTGATTAACTCCACATTCTTCACAAAAAGCTTACATGGATGAATGAAAATGAATGATGCTTAGCTCCACTCTAATGGAATATTTTCTCTAAGATGAAATGCCTATAGTTTAGGCTATAAGCTTTTAAAGGTGTCGGTCGAAATATTAGATGAGGGTTCCTTTTATAACCCAATGGGTAAAAGAGGATTTTGTATCCTAGTACATGTGCGATAAAATCTCAAAAGTAACTTTAGCTAAGTTAACCAAAGCTAGGTGAGTTAACATGTGGGTTAGTGCTTTAGTCTACACTTCATGGGAATTAGGGGTGCATATAATTAATTAATAGGAGGATATGCCTATTAGGCTAGTTAGAAGAGATTTGGCATGATTTGAGTGATACAATAGAGGAATTTGATCTAATAGATGAAGGTCTATTGACTTAGACTAGCGGTCGTAATTAATTATGAATAATTAATTAACTTAGATAGAAAGGGGTGTTAATTAACGAAAGGTCGTTAATTAGGGTTTTGAGAAACAGAAGGGCTAGTCAATTATCATAATGCAATTAATTAGTGGTGATAGAGGAGAAGTGGGCGTTAATAATGGTGTGTCGCTAATTTGCAGGAAATGGTGTAATTAACGCAATTTAAGTGTATTAAATTTCTCAATCTAAATAATAAGTGTCTACATTTTCCCCTCTTTGGGGTGGCATAAGCAACACCATTTCAAAGATAGTAGCGAAGCAAAAACATGTGAATTTTGAGGAGATAGAGAAAAAAATAGTGGAGAGAGGAATGCCCCTCGAGTGTCGATGGGTGATGAAAGAGGTCAATCAATAATCAAAAAGATGAATGAAATGAAAGAAGGGGAGGGACAAGATGCCCCAAGTGAGGAATGATGTTGATGGGAAAATGATATAGAAGAGGTATGAAATTGGAGAGTGAAGATCTAGCTTTCATCCATTGCATTTAAACAACTTTATCATCATCATATAGCCAAAGATCTACGTCATCGCTCCTTATTGTAAATATATGCATACGTCAAAAGTGTAGAACGACATAAAAATCCATAATACAATTTTTTTCCATTTCGAAAAAACCAACTCCATGCAACATGCAAAATTCAAGGCAAGACAAGAAGTAAACAAGCTCATTTAACATAGAAACAAGTACACACACATACCCAAACCAACAACGGTCAAGATTATTACACAAATGTTTTGTTATCAAGCTGAAGATCCCAGATGTTTGTGATTAATGAAAAGGGTTAAAAATGATGCCTCGGGTGGAGTTACGGTGAGGGAAGTGACGAAGGACGCAGGTCCAATGATAAAGCTTTGTGTGCCACGAAATAGTACCAGAGAAACTCGGTGTACCCCATAATGCATTTAAGCAAGTAGGCTCACTTTGTAAATGGTTGTAGATCCAGGTGATCCGTGATTCATTTGGTTCAAAAACACATGAAAATGCCAACAAGATATGGGATGAATACCATGCGTGTGACATAGATTTCAGCCATGTATCATCTTTTTACCAATTTTTGCAAATTGTTGAATTTTACAATTTTTAGGATTTTTAACCAATTTTTGCAATTTTTATATTTTTGTGATTTTGACATCCTTTAGAAGAAATAGGAAGATGGAGACTCACCTAAGAACAAGAAAAATGCCCCAATGAGAAGAAATGGGTGCAGTGGCAAAAAGATGCCCCGAGCAATGAAAATTAATTAAAAAATAATTATTTACTAAAAATAATTATTACGACAAAGTGAATAGAAGTGACGAGAATGAAAAAGATTGCCTAGAAGCAACAAAAATGCCCCAAGGAGAAGAAAGGAGTGCTAGGTGGCAAATAATGCCTTGGCGTAGTGAAAAATTAATAAAAATAATTATCATAGGTGAGTAGAAGAAGTGTTAGAATCATCACGGCAGTCAAAAAATACCCTAGGGGCATCACGGAGAGTGAAAATAGCTTGATATATCCCACCTGGGGGGTAAACCATCGCAATCAGTTCATTTTTTGTGGAGCTCTTGTGAATTCTTACGAAGATTGATTTATGAGTCTGTGAGAGAGATGGTGAGACTTGAAAGGAGGAGGAGACAAGCAGAACGGATTTGGGAGTATCTACGGGACGAGGTGGATGGACCCTTCATGAGTGCACTATCCCTTCCTATTAAATTTTGCATTTATTCATTGTTTTTTTAGCTTTTTACGTTAGTTTTAACACGTGTGCATGCCTTAGCGGCATGTAGGCAACATACAACGTGCACACACATTAGAAACATGGGTGCGCATAAGCGCATGCGTTGGAAACACGGTGCTCATATGTGCACGCATTGGAGGGGACATGTATGTGTCGGTGTGGGAAAAATAGATGCACACACGCACACGCGTCAAACCATACGTGCAGGTGTCATTATGGAAGTACATGCGCTGGGGGAGGGTATAGGGTAGGTTGGAAATCGGTTAGGCGCGCATGCCTCAACGGAGAGGTACGTATGTGCCTTAGGTGTGTAGGCATCCATAAAGGCGCGCATGCGCTTAGAAGAAGAACTTAGCCAATTTTTGAAGAAAAACTAGAGAAGTATAGAAGAATGTCTACTAGAATTTTGTAGAAGAAAGTAGAAATTAGCATTTTTAGAAGAATATTAGAAGAATATAGATAGAAAATAACCGTAACAAGTGTATTGTTATTTTTGCAGAGACAATTACCCATTCTACATATCAGAGAGCGTTATGGTTTCCTAGCGGCTATAGAGGTAGATTTTGATGTAGAGGATAGGAAGATATTAGATATCTTACGATACATCACTGAGACAGCCTACGTGGCTAATATGCCCACAGATCACTCTCGATCACCGCCTCCTTACTGACCTTAGCCGAGAGGTGGCATAGCGAGAGTCGGTGTTTTCGACTCCCCACTCGCGAGATCACCATCACTTTGGAGGACATGTGGAGGATATATCGGGTTCCTATATCGCCACTAATTAATTGCATTACGACAATTGATTATCCATGTTGTCGTTCAAAACCCTAATTAACAACCTTTCATTAATTAATAGCTCTTTCTATCTAAGTTAATTATTTAATTACGACCGCTAGTCTAAGTCAATAAACCTTCATCTATTGGATCAAATTCCTCTATTGTATCATTTAAATCATGCTAACTCTCTTCTAACTAGCCTAATAGGCCTATCCTCCTATTAATTAATCACCTTTGATTAATTATATGCACCCCTAATTCCCATAAAGTACAAACTAAAGCACTAACTCACATGTTAACTCACCTAGCTTTGGTTAACTTAACTAAAGTTACTTTTGGGCTTTTATCCGACATGTAATAGGATGCAAAGCCTCTTTTTCCCATTGGGTTATAAAAATAACCATCCTCTAACATTTCTACTGACACCTTTACAAGCTTATAGCCTAAACTATAGGCATTTCATCTTAGAGACAATCTTCCATTAGAGTGGAGCTAAGCAGCATTCATTGCATTCATCCATCCAAGATTTTTGTGAATAACACGGAGTTAATCAAGAAAGGCCTTATAGCAATTGCTTGATGAACCTCCATCCTTAATCTCCTTGGATCAAGCAACAACTATCACACTTTGATACCTAAGGATCTACATAGGTCTATTTCTTTGTTTAGCTTTCAAAAGAGTAGAGGATAAGTATTTGGCATGTTAGTTTGAAGTTCTTTCAAGGTTCTAATGCATAATGTTGATGTTTATTCTTGTTTAGCTCTTAGCATGATGGTTCTTGTTTAGTTTAGATTTGTTTTGGGACTACTAGGTGTTAGTTTCAAATTCTACTTACTTAACTAATCTAATACATGAGCACATTTGGCACGCCTAGTGGGACTTTCTCCATAGTCCTTTAGAAGTCTTTTCTAGGTTTTTCATTTCCATTACTAACCACTTTCATACTTTCTAAGAATAAATAGCTTTTTTCCAACTGATTTCACATTTTTAATCGAGCTAAATCTTCCTTTTTTATGAATGTTTAATGGGTTTAAGCTAGAAATAGGTTTTAGTGGTCAAAAATTAACCTGTTTGCTTTTTTTAGAATTTCATTTCTATGGTTTTTTGAGTTTTTACGGGGGTGCACGAATGCATCGTGAACTAGTGCACATCCTTCATAATAGGCATGCACCACGCTGAACTCCAGTTGTGCACCCATCTATCTATATCCCGACTGCATCGACATCAACATAAAAAAATTACATAGGGGCACACATCGTATTAATCCGTGTGTAGACGCTAACTTGCATGTGTATCCACTTGTCTGCGGACGTGTAGGTGTCATTTCAAAACAAAGTGTTGTCCTTGCATTTTACCTTGCACGTGCACCCATCCTTTGGGGTGTGCATCCGCTGAAACCCACGTACACATGTTTTTCTTCCCACGCAGTGTAAAAACCTATTGTCATATCTTGTAGCTATGTGCATCCGTCATTAAGGGCATGCATTCGTTCGTCGGTCGAGGTGTGCATGTTTCATTTTGGGTACGCAGCCGTCTCTATCAAAAATTGAAATTTTACGAGTTGTAAGATCAAATTTCTAGTTTTTTCTAATAGTTTGCAAGTTCCTAACAGTTTTTGTAGGGTCTTTTGGTTTTATTATAGCTTAACTTAGTTAAGTGTTTGCATTTTTTATTGATAGAGGTCTTTTGAAGCATGTATGCTCTTCCCTCACACCTTATAGGTGATCTTGGGAACCAAAAATGCTTCCAAAACCTTCTTCTTGCTTTCTAAACACTTTGACTTGAGCTTTATAATGGATTAATTTTCAAATTTGGTCAAAAACAAATTCCTTTTTCGCAAATCACTTAAAGTGTTTTCCATTTCTTATTGTAGTTGAGTTTTTGTGTTGTGTATGCTCTTCCCGACACCTTTTAGTTGATCTTGGGAATCAAAACAACACTTAAACTCTCTGTCATGATATTTTGATCTTTTGAAAAATTACTAATCTTTCACGTGTAGATGAAACAAAAAAACACACTTGAAATTTTCCTTGTGAGTTAGAGTAAAACTATATCGCGACCCTAGTTACAATACAATCGAATGCACTAGTTGCTCATTTTATTAGAATGGGGTAAAGTAAAGACAAGGGGTAAGTGCATGAAGTTGGTGGACAATTTATGGACATAAAAACCCAAAATTCAAGAACCGCGATCACGGTTCCTGAATTTCGGTTTTGCAATAACCGAACCTAAAACCATGATCGTGGTTTAGAACCATGAGCGTGGTTATAAACCGCGATCATGGAACTCTGAGACAAAAAAAAGTAGTCCCGCGAGTCCTCATTTTCCCCATTTTTCATTTCAAACCGCGATTTCTCCTAGACGTTTTTCACTGGAGCTTTGAATACCACCTCAAAATTGCTCATCGGACTTCTGGATCATGATAGATTCAACCATGCCACCAAGACGAGGAGGTAAGCCCCGATTTTAATCATTTTTTTTGCATTTTAGGTTTTTTTTTTGCATTTTCATGGGTTTTTTGAAATGTTTGTTTATGTATACAATTTTCTTGTTTTGTCAGTTGGTCGGCAAGCTCGAAATCATGCAAACCATCAAAACATTCCTCAAAACCCTCCAAACATTCCTCAAAACCCTCCTCCAAACATAGATCCGCCTCTGTGGCTCCTTCTGTCCCCCACTTGAACAGCAGGAACACAAGATAATATCATTGGAAGAATATGAGAAAATAAAATTGTCATTGAGAACCTTATTCAGACTATAAGACAAAATCATGCCACAAATCCATCCCGCATGACTTTAGCCAACACATTGCAAACATTGATTGGTGAAGTCGACTCCGCAACCAACCAAATACATAGATGGAATACCTTTAGAGGTGATTGTAGGTGGTGGTATGTGGATAAATTATCCCATGCGGCCGTAAAAGACAAAAAAATTGGAAAAGACCTCATTTGTGCATTATTTACTGACCCGAGAACCAATGCCCCCCATAGACTACTTGCAAATGGTTCCCAATCCATTGGTGCCATGATGACCGAATCAAAAACAATTTTTGGGACCGATGGTGGATGGTTTTTGATTATCCACCATGCAACAACAATGAGGTTCCTCTCTATTTTTTGAAGAAATTATATTGTGAGTTCGTGCTTAATGAGGTCCCAAATTATTTTGACTTTTCTAACTTTTTTGGGTGAGGAGGTGGCTCTACACAGAGTAGAACTGTTGCATGCGTAGGTCAACCAAGGATCCCCCATGCCCCAAAACCCCCACTTTGCCTTCGGTTATCCCTCCTACAGTGAAGGAGGTTGTGGAGATTGACACACTGCATGCATTGAGGGAGCTCACTGACACTCTGACCCAACATAGTGACCAGATTGCATCTGGTGATGTTGGTGGAGGTGCCAGTTCTAGCGCACCACACCACTGTGGATCATGTGGTGCCATATGCACTATGGGTGAGACATCATTTGTTGGTTCACATGATTTCTTTTCTATAGATGAGATGTTGGGGATGTTTTTGGAACTGGTGCCACTGATATTGGTCTTTCATAGGTAAATTTCAAATAAATATAAATATATATATATATATATACAATAGTTTAATTCATGTTTGAGATTTTAATATATATGTATTTGATTGTACGTCATGTACATACATGTAAAAACTAATTTTTATTTTATTTTAAATAGCAAGAGCCGGTGAAGGAAACATCCGGCGTCGACATGCTAGCTATTGTAGTTGGGCGTGTTTCAAACGTAAGTTTCAAGTTGTACAAACTTACATTTTTAATTTCATTTGATTGCACTAGATTATTATTATAATGTTTCACGTGTATGTTGTACATATTAATATGTTTGTCTTTTATACATAGGAGCTGGCTGGGTCATCATCTGCTCTGGGAACTAAGGCTATTGGCATGCCTCACATGAGTTTTACGTAGGTTAGTTTCTCTTTACACTTTGTTTCTAATTGTGGAAGTTCACGTGGATTACATGCTTTGGACCTCTGTTATGTGGTGCAGTCATGTAGATTTTAATATTGATTTGTACATGTTTTTGTATAGCTTATGACTACCAGAGAGACTCCTCCATATATGCAGACTGTGGAGGCTGCTGTAGATACTGCCATAGCATCTGCAGATCCACTAACTGAGGTACAATTTTTCAAATTTGTTAAATTTTGGAGGTTCATTATTTCTTATTACTTAAATCTACAATATCAAATTTTGTATGTATGTGAAATATTTAATTTGAAAATTAATTATTTGTATGTAGCTTACCCCTCGTGAGTCTATTGTTGTCCTTATGATGCGTCAATGACAAATTGATAGGGATCATGACATTGCGGTAAGATTTCACATGCATTTTAACTAAATTGTACAAGTTTCTAAATTTTGAATGTATTTTAAAATTTTGGGTGTTAAAAACTTGTTGTTTATGAATGTGCAAGTTAGGTTGCAGACCTGCTTAGAGCCTAGGACCACATGGATGAAATCCGTAGTGGCATCTCCCTCCACTACATCCCCAGGTCGTGGACATGCTACTTCTAGTAGGGAAGAGAGGGAAGATGTTTCATGAGTAGATTCATAGTCCACTGGATGTATATATATATATATACTGGATGTACATATATATATATATGGGCCATCTGGTCCTAGTGAACATGTTTCTTCATATAGTCCATTGTATATATATAGCCTTTTGTGACCGCATGTGGTCCTATATACATTATGACACACTTAGTTTGAGATGTACACATGTTATGAACTTACATATTTTTAGAGACGTGCATCTGGAGCACACTTTGTTTGATTCTTATATATCCATGTGTGTTGGTTTTCATAACGATATTACTTCTATATGTTTGATTCGATTTCATTGCATGTATGATATCCTTCTATGTATGTTTTCATAACCATTTATTAGTTCTAGATATGTATGTTTGATTTAAAATTAAAAAACCATGTCCGGAGCACTACATGGTACAATTGTTAAGCAAACCTATTCCATTAAGCAAAACCATGCTAGGTGAACTACAAAAGGGCAATACGTAATTACTTTTTTTTCTTTTAAAGCTAACACTCATCTGTTGCATATCAACTAATGTGAACATTGATAGAAATAAGTGAGGTAGAGTTCATCTTGAACTATATGAATATAACGTTACTTATGGTGCAACATTGCATGGTACAATTGTTAAGAAATTAAGGGAAGCATTTACATTGTTTTAGAGAAATTAAGGGAATCAATAGATGTACACACCTTATCTCTTTATAATTTGGTGTTATATGCCAATCAACTAAGAAGTTAAACATTCAATTTGATTATCGTTTAAAGTAGATTCACTTCTCTCTTTCATTTTCATTGTTTGTCTCTTTCTTCTTGGACTTACCATCCTCTCTTTCCTTTTATTTGCTTGTATGTATTCAAGACTTCTTTCTTTCTCCTTCTTATTTTTCCATTGTTCACTCTTTTTTCTCTTGACTTGTCTCTTGTTGCTTTGAATATCCTGTCATAAATATCTCCTCAAGCCTTTGTATTTCCTCATGTACAACAAGTATTCACTCTCTCCTTCACTTTCTTCATTTATTGATCACAACCATTACATGCTTGCCTCAAACTGAAATTTGACCTTTTCTCACCACTTTCCTCTTGTTTCCCATTTCATATTGAATGAGTACCTATTTATTCTCTAAGCATTTCATTTTGCACTTCCTTTCTCCTCCATTATTCTTCTTTCGTGCTATGTTCTCCATTATGAGAATTCTTTTCTCTTCTTCATGTTTCTCATGCATGGAAACTATTTTCCTCTTATTCCTTCATAGGCTCTCACTTATTTGTTTCCTTCACTTCTTTTAGCATGCTTCATAAGTGACTTGATTGGCCACTTCACTCTCCTTCTAAAATTCCATCCAAATATGCAAACTTGAAGCTACTTGCCTTAGCATTTTATTGATAATCTTATTCATATGTTCACATTCTCACCATACTATTAGAAACAATGAATAAATGCATTTCATTCCTTTAACATGACTTACCTTTACTCACCACTTTTCACTAGTTCTTGCTTCACTAGCAATTATGGCTCATTTAATTTCAACTCCATTTAGTATTCTTGACCTATATTCAAATACTTAATCCACTATTAGAATAACAAGGGAATGCTTTATTCTTGTGAATCTTCAAAGCATGATAATTAGGGTATTAGATACCCATTAAGGGAGATACCCATTAAGGGATGAAAAGTATGTAAAAAGTTTGAGGTAGCCAAGAGCATGACCAAAATATTCAATGAGATGGAAGGTAAACATAATGAGCATGTAACATAACATATAGCAGTGAAGTCATGCATGGGAGATGGCACCAAACCGAAAGCAGCACATATCAGGTGGCTAAGATGAACACTAGAGGAGGTGGTGTTTTGGTGAGCGACAAGGTCGTTTAAGGCTACTTCGTTCGGGCGTAGTCCCTTAAGAGCCCTAAGACCAAAAAGTTCAAGACGGAGTGACTACAAGAGAGATGGAGAGAGAAATCAAAAGTAGGGACCCTCTAAAATAACCTCTCTGAGCTTTTTTTTTTTAGATCGGTGCTCTCTGCCCTATTGTTTGAAATGAAATAGAGTTTGAGAGTGAGAAGTCAAATGCCTCAAATGGTGGGTCATGGCACCAAACTGACTATGTTAACACATCTAGGTGGCTAGGTGAATGCTAGAGGAGGTGGTGTTTTGGTGCGTGACAAGGTCGTTGCTTCGGGCTACTTCGTTGGGCGTAGTCCCTTAAGAGCCACGAGACCAAAATATATTCAACTTGACGGTGTGGTGACTACTCTCGGACTCCGTGGCACCTAGAGACATGTCTCATCTAATCCAAAAACCTTGTGTAGGGACCCTCTACAATATCCTCTCTCGGTTTTTTTCCTTCCCAGATCGGTGCTCTCGCTGCCCTATTGTTTGTAAACGTGAAATAGTGTAGTTTGAGCCAGTGTAAGGTTGTCAAATGCTATATTTTGCAAACGGTGGGTCATGGCAAACCGAACGAATACTGCCGACACATGGGTGGCTAGGTGAATGCTAGAGGAGGTGGTTTTTTAGTGCGTGACAAGGTCGTTGCTTAGGGCTACTTCGTTGGGCGTAGTCCCTTAAGAGCCCTGAGACCAAAAAATATATCGTTCAACTTCGATGGGTGACTACTCGAACTCCATGGCACCTAGAGATGTCTCATCTGATCAAAACCTCAGCATAGGGACCCTCTACAATAGCCTCTCTTTTTTTTTTCTTCCAAATCGGTGCTCTCTCTCTGCCCTATTGTTTGCAATGCGCGTGAAATAGCGAGTTTGAGCCGAGTGTAAGGTTGTCAAATGCTATATTTTGCAAGCGGTGGGTGGTGGCGGCACCAAACCGACTGTGTTGACACATCTAAGGTGGCTAGGTGAATGCTAGAGGAGGTGGTTTTTGGTGTGTGACAAGGTCGTTGCTTCTGAGCTACTTCGTTTGGGCGTAGTCCCTTAAGAGCCCTGAGACCAAAATATCATTCAACTTCGACGGGTGACTACTCGGACTCCGTGGCACCTAGAGATATCTCATCTGATCTAACACCTCAATGTAGGGACCCTCTACAATAGCCTCTCTCATTATTTTTTCCTTCTCAGATCGGTGCTCTCGCTGCCCTATTGTTTGTAAACGCGTGAAATAGTGCAGTTTGAGCCAGTGTAAGGTTGTCAAATGCTATATTTTGCAAACGGTGGGTCGTGGCACCCGAATATGCCGACACATCGGGTGGCTAGGTGAATGCTAGAGGAGGTGGTGTTTTGGTGCGCGACAAGGTCGTTGCTTCGGGCTACTTCGTTCGGCGTAGTCCCTTAAGAGCCCTGAGACCAAAATATCGTTCAACTTCGACGGGTGACTACTCGGACTCGTGGCACCTAGAGATGTCTCATCTAATCCAAAACCTTAGTGTAGGGACCCTCTACAATAGCCTCTCTCATTTTTTTCCTTCCCAGATCGGTGCTCTCGCTGCCCTATTGTTTGCAAAACGCGTGAAATAGTGCAGTTTGAGCAGTGTAAGGTTGTCAAACGCTATATTTTGCAAACGGTGGGTCGTGGCACCAAACCAACTGCTATGCCGACACATCTGGGTGGCTAGGTGAATGCTAGAGGAGGTTGTTTTGGTGCGTGACAAGGTCGTTGCTTTCGGCTACTTCGTTCGGGCGTAGTCCCTTAAGAGCCCTGAGACCAAAATATCGTTCAACTTCGACGGGTGACTACTCGGACTCCGTGGCACCTAGAGAGACATCTCATCTAATCAAAACCTCGGCGTAGGGACCCTCTACAATATCCTCTCTTTTTTTTCCTTCTCATATCGGTGCTCTCGCTGCCCTATTGTTTGCAAAACGCGTGAAAATAGTGCAGTTTGAGCCAGTGTAAGGTTGTCAAATGCTATATTTTACAAACGGTGGGTCGTGGCACCAAACCGACTACTGCCAAACACATGTCTGGGTGGCTAGGTGAATGCTAGAGGAGGTGGTGTTTTGGTGTGTGACAAGGTCGTTGCTTCCGGGCTACTTCGTTCGGGCGTAGTCCCTTAAGAGCCCTGAGACCAAAATATCATTCAACTTCGACGGGTGACTACTCGGACTCGTGGCACCTAGAGATGTCTCGTCTAATCCAAACACCTTAGCGTAGGGACCCTCTATAATAGCCTCTCTTGGTTTTTTTTTCCTTCAGATCGGTGCTCTCGCTGCCCTATTGTTTGCAAACGCGTGAAATAGTGCAGTTTGAGCCAGTGTAAGGTTGTCAAACACTATATTTTGCAAACGGTGGGTCGTGGCACCAAACCACTATGTGCTGACACATCGGGTGGCTAGGTGAATGCTAGAGGAGGTGGTTTTTTGGTGTGTGACAAGGTCGTTGCTTCGGGCTACTTCGTTCGGGCGTAGTCCCTTAAGAGCCCTGAGACCAAAATATCGTTCAACTTCGACGGGTGACTACTCGGACTCCGTGGCACCTAGAGACATGTCTCATCTGATCTGACACCTCGGTGTAGGGACCCTCTATAATAGCCTCTCTCGGTTTTTTCCTTTCCCATCGGTGCTCTCGTTGCCCTATTGTTTGCAAACGCGTGAAATAGTGTAGTTTGAGCCAGTGTAAGGTTGTCAAATGCTATATTTTGCAAATGGTGGGTCGTGGCACCAAACCGATTGTGCACACGCATAGGTATGGTCTTGTAAACACTTGGGGAGGAGTCATTTTTTGGTTCTCTAAGCACCAGGTGCTTCTGGGCTACCTCCTTCGGAGCCAAGAACCCCCTCCATGGGTACATAAATCGTTGTTAATTGCTTCTCTTTTCTTGTAAAACAATGAAAGCTTCTCTTAGCTTGAGAATTTAAAATTCTCTACTAATAGTGCCAACCACGTGAAGGTGGAAGCTTTTTTGGCACCACTAACCTGAACATAAAAGTGTTAGTCAAAGAAATTTAAGTTTCAAATCAAAACCATACTAGATATATACAAAATACACAAATTTAAAATAAAATATATGAACTTAAATCTATCTAACTAAAAATTTATATATATCAAAGAAATTATATATACCAAACATGAGCATTGTAAATTCATTCCAATGAACCATCAGGATCGGATCTACTCTGAATAGCGGACAAGATTGCTTCATGATCTGACTCTCGAACCTTCCAAAGAATCTTGTTATTAGGCCTTCCTCGATATCTATACAGCTGAATATTTGTCGCTAGAACTAGATGCGAATATAAGAGTATTTTCTGTGTGTCTCAAAGTCTTCAAACACCCAAACAGAGGAGTTTTTAATGGATACCGTCGAAGCCAAGTTCCAGTAACTACCACTGACCCTGTAGGATACTCAATATCTTCGCCATCTATAATAGGAGAAGTCAACTTCTTTCTTTCCTCGATGCAATGACATAAGAAATAGTCTGTTCCTTCTTCATTGTCTTTATGTCGCAATAACTGCAAACACATGTCCTACAAAAAAACAAAGGTTGAACAACTCAAATTTAAATTACATATTAAAATTTCAATGGACATAACTCAATACAAAAATTAAATAAATAACCATAAATACCTTGTCACACCAAAATCAAAATTTCATCAAAGTCCTTGGATGTTGCAACTTCATCTGCAGAAACAAGTCGTAATGCTTGTGGAGGTTGATAACTAGGAAGTGGAGTTAGAGGCCTACAAATCCATCCATCCACCCATTCTTGTGAATCACACTCAGCAGTGACAAATTTGATACAAGATGCACAAAAACATGTCAACTTTCTTGTCCATACGCCCACGAAGTAGCGTCTGAGCTACAAAATGAGTGCATATCATTGGACCCAGTGAGTGTCATACAATCCTCGTAGTTAGCAATTTGTTGTTCCTCTATCAACCAAAAATATCTGTGAATTGTGGAATTTTCTTGAGAACCTCGGGCCATGTTGTCAATACACCATTCCACTATGCTCTTTGCATCTTTTAATTTAGCACCATCTTTGTACTTCAACTCTTCTCTTGCAAGAGCTCTTTTCACACATGCCCCTGCACCGTCATGCTCTCCTTTTCCATGTCCAAGCCTCAGTGAAACTCCAAATATGTTGCACACCCATCTTGACGTGCATTCTACTCATCCAATAAAACATTCGTGCATTCTTAAACTGAGACGTGTAATTATCTGACCATATATAATGTTGTTTGAAGTGGATGTCCCTATCAGACAAGTTTCCATAAAATAACTGGAAACACCCTTGCACAAATTCAAGTAGAATGAGTACGATCATCACTGATATAAAAGTGGTACTCTCTTAAAAAAATTGATCATTCTCTGTATTTTTAGGAGAATGTAGAAATGCTATATGCACAAAAATGGCAACTTGTACTGAGTTGTAATATTGCGATTGAACCTCCATTTGTGGTTGTAATGTGTAATTCTCTACAAAATCGACCACTAAAACAATAGTACCAATAGGAAATGTGTCCTTGCATATCTTGAACTATTCATCCAACCATCGAGCTCTATGTGTATGCCTAGCATACTCATAAACAATTTCATCCTTAAATTTTCTCAAAAATTAGAAAAACAGCATTTGTTTTGTAACTAGCTCACACCGTTTAGACTCTTTTCCATCTTTCAACTGGTATGCAACTGATTTATATTTATCAAACTCAACTAAATTATGTCCTATTGTACCTTCAATTTTCTCATGGATGTAACTTTCCAATTTAGGTAATCCGCCGCATGTACTACAACTTCCATCTAAACAATCCTGACTATAAAAAAATTGTCCAACTTCTTTTTCACAAAATATAGTAGGAATGAAATCCTGGAAGATATTGGTGGAACTTGAACACCACATTCTGATAACATAGTTTCAGAATGAAAAATAGAACGAATACGTAAAAATTTAGCATAATGCATCGCAAATTCAACATGTTGCCCTACAACAACAAGTGGTGCGAGCGTGGTTGATTTTCACATAGAATGGTTTCAACATTTCAAAAAAATGTTGACTAATTTTAATTTCTAGATTCTCTTGTTCAAACTTACGAAAAAATTGAGTTTGAGTCATATCTAAGAAATGCTTTGGATGTGGTTCACGATTAGTAGAACCAACTCTCCATTTTATAACATCTCTTGTATTAGGTGAAACTCTAGTGTTATCATGCCAAAATTGAATAACAACTTCTCTTATAGCATCAAAATTATTTTTGTCCTTATGCGGTGCTCTAGTAGAAAATGCCCAAAAATCGGCGTTATTGAGTGATTGAAGGATATTACGTCTTTCAATTGCTTTCATTAGAGTTTTTCGATTAACTTGCAACATTTGACTTGTTTGCGTAATCAAACGTTGTTTTTTTATTGATTCACTTACAACACTAGTAGCAAGTACACGACGCACAATATTACTATCCCTAGTGCGTCTCTTGACACCAACAGTGTGATATGCATCATGAAGGTTTTCAACAATTGTAGAGGTTTGACCACGTATATTAGATGTTGTCAATCCTAAGGTGTTTAATGTAGGTCTCATTTTAATCAATTTCATCAAACTAACCAACAACTGACATCTTTGGGAATCATTTAAAATTTCAAAATGATTATCCCAAATTTTAGTGGCTTTTTTTTTGATTTTGTGTTTAGAAAGTTTGTCAGACATTGGTTTCAAAATGTTTTCATCAATTTCAATAAAAAAATTAGGTTTCTTACGTAAAATCCTAGGAGGTGTTTTTGTCAAATTTTTCCTATCTACAGTTTCAACATGAATTTCCTTATTCACATTTTCATTGTCTCCTTCAATTTCAACATTTGCTACATCATGAGTATTTAATTCTTCTTCAACATTGATAGTAAAAACATCTTCATCACGAGTATTTAATTCAACTTCAACATTGACTGTAGAAACATTACCTAGTTCTTCATTGCTTACAATAGTTGGGGTTGAAGATGAACCTCTTCTTGATTCACGAAGATTCCGCATTCGCTCAACATTTTGAATTTTGTTGGCCTCTAATTCGTTTGGTGTTTTTTTACTTAATGACTTCCTTTTTGACTTCGTTTCTTGTCTCCCATGATGTTTTGCTTCCGGTGATAAGAAAAATGTAGAAAAAAGATAGAATTTCACAGTAATTCATACGGTAAGGTCAAAGAGTAAAAATCACATGGTAATTCAGACATTGGGATGTGTGTAAATATGATTTATGAACCATGAGTGTGCTTTATAAAATGATCATCGATCATGGTTTAAAGTGCGCTCATGGTTTGTGTTAAAAAACCATGATCGCACTTTATAAACCATGATCGCGGATCTATCTGCCGAACCCTAAGCCTCGGGAAATCTTTGTTTTTCCCCAACCAAAGCTATGGAAGGTCATTATGAAGTGTAAAAGGTCAAAAAACCTCAAATTTTCTCTTCCAAAGACTTGAACCATGCTAAAAAACTGAAAACATTTCACAAAAATGGTGTCATCGCGTAGGGGATATTGTTAGCTTCATAGAAATATTGATTTTAAAGTGAATAGAATAAGATAAATATCATTTTATAATTTTTTATTAACAATAGGTTTTAAGACATATTTTCCGTGAATGTTCATGTCTACGTTTAAGACTGTAACTTTTGTTTCGCTTATCAAAATGTGATAAAACTTATACCATCCCAAGCATGGACAAATTCTATACACGTTAAAAAAAAAATTATTTGATATTTTTTGATATAGTTATGGGCAAAAACGGAAAGCGCTCCGTTTTCTAAATATTTTCAGACCACTTTCACGGAAAAAATCATTAAAAAAAAATATTGCTGAAAAAATACAAAATAAAATCCATCCCAAGATAGACAACTACATCTAACTTTTCACCAAATGAAAAAAAAAAACAAGATTTCGTCATCCAAATCGCGGGCAAACGGACTACAATCTTATAAGTTTTTTTAAAAAAAAAAAACCAAGTCATATAATTTTAAGTGTTTAATATAGCTAAACTTGTCCATTTTTTAAAAAAACTTTACTTTTGCTTAGTTTTTCACTTGTTGTAAGATGAGTAGAAACTGCAGTCGAAGTAGGTCCAAACATTTTTCAACCCCACTTGATCTACTTCCTTTGTTTTCTTTTGACACTTTGTTGATCAAAAGAAGAACAACTATACGAGTGTTGTCAATTGATGTATCACCACTTTTATGTCCGTTTACGCTCATCCATGTTTGTAGTTGAGTTGTTAAACGTCTAAAGTGTGTGGGTACGTTTTTACATCATTGATAGCCATTTGATCTTGATACCCAAGTCAAGATCATTATTTATAGTTAGGCTTGGTTCTTCATTAGGTTCTCCTTTGAGTGGTTACATTGTTGTATCATGTCGTAACAATTTTGATACTTACCTCTTGTTTATATCAAACTTGACTTAAGTGTTTGGATTGTAATGTTACGTTACTCGCATTTTAACAACTCCTTGGTATACTTTATCCTTGGTTTACTTTTGAAAATTACCTTATTTTTGAAAAGTGTCGTTGTTACTTTGTGCACGTTGTATTAATATCATTTCGATACTAACACCTTACTTTTCCGCAAAGTTTGGTTAAGTGTATCTTAGTGGTATTGTTAGGTTGTTCATATTCATAAGCCCCACTTTTTGAGATTTAGGTCTTGTTTGGACTTAAAACTAGCTTTGCGTATACCTTATTTGGGAATCGCTTAAACTATTGGTTATCACTTACACCTTGTTCACTTTTGAAATCAACATAAGTGGTGACACTTTGTTGATCATCTTACACACCAAACTACCTTTTGGAAACAGTTAGGAAGTACTTCATTGATTTGGTTTAGGACAAAACCTTTTGTGATTGTGTCTTATCATTTATTCGTCACTTTGATTTATATACTTAGGAAAATCACTTTGATTCTTTGATTTATCGACATTCATTATTCTTTAGATAATTGACATTCTTTATAACGACGTTAGCAAAAATCACATTCTAGGTCTTCACTTAGGTTTGATTGTAATTTCAAACAAACTCAAACAAAAACAACTTAGTGAGACTCTCATTAGCCATGGCCCCTATGACAAGAATGGGATCTAAAATACAAACACAAATATGGGAAACTTTGACCAAGAAAGGGTCAAATCCCTTTATTGGTAGTGACTTAGGACCTCTATTCTCCATGGAGAAAGACGAAGAGGAAATGATAGATCATAGTAGTGACAAATTGGGATCACCACATGCGGAATTTGAATTTGACCCCACCCAATTAGATGAGTTCTTGTTTTTGAATAAAGATAGGGTACTTGTGTGAGTTGTGGAGTTAGGTGTTAGGTTATCCATAGAACATGAAATTGTTCCACCAAACAATGTTTTTTTATTATGGGTAAATAGTTTTGAAGGGACTATACCCTGTGTACAAAAAGGCTCAAAAGCCAGATACCAAAAGAGGTAGAAACAACCCAAAAGAGAAAAACATCCAACATCAGAGGGCTCAACAGCCAGATAATACAATATACTAATAAAACAGGATCAAGATATATAGTGATCTGAACAAAAAAGTAAGAGACAAAAAATGAACAAGAGATAACCATCACCTGGTCATCTCACCAAAAACAAACACCAAAAACACCGATCAACAACAACTTTGCCTCCAAAGAAAAGCAACAGAGCTCCACATCACTTGATATCCTGGTCAATCTTGGCTTTGATCATTTGAAAGCGAGACGAAGAATGCAATGGTGGTGGCCTGGGAAGGGTCTTTCAAATCTTCCTGGACAATTGCAATATCTCTTTTCTCCTTGGAGCCCCAAATGTCCTCTGTATCTTCTGTTGAGACTGCAAATACTACGAACATGTTGTTCGATAAAATTGTAGATACTTTTAAGGGTAGAGAGGATATAATCATTGTGCCCTTTTGCATTTCCAATCTGTCATCCAGAGATTGAAGCTTCTTGAAAATTTCAGCAGTGATGTCATCCTCCTCATCATTTTGCAGCTTCCTTTTGCCCTTAGCTTTATCCATGTCCCTAATAACACTCTTTAGTTCCTGAATTTCCTTTTCCATCTTTCCAACTCTGGCCAACAAGTCCTCATCCTTAGGCTCCTCCACCGGATTACTAATGTGCAATAGATTCACAGCAAGCTCCAGGTCTTTATGACTTCTAAGAACCCTCTGAGAAGCAGGGACCTTAGTTTTCATCTCCTTCCTTTTCTTGCTAGTTGAAGCAGTGTCAAGCTTCCTATCGGGTAGGGGAGGAATGGAGGCAGGGGGAGTAATGAAGGGAGGGGGAGGAAAAATCCAAGCGGGGACAGGCTGAGCAGTGGTGGTGAATAAGTAGTATTAACCCTTGATGAAGGGGAACAGCCCTAGTGTGATTTTGTACTTCCAACACATGATTTCTCCAGAGAGTTCAACAAGTAATGAGGAAATTTGATGGTGATGTTTCTACGAAATTGATTAAGAAAGATCAAATGCTTTTGGGGAATAGTGACAAATCTCCCCTCTAGAGTAACATACCTTACTACCATCCTTGCGATCTCAGCAAAAGGCTCGGGAACAGAAGCAAGCTTGATGTCGGCCGTCACAAATTCTAGATTTTCCCCCTCATCAAGAAACTTCTTTGCCTCCACCTCTCTGTCCACCCACTTGTTAAAGAACTTGGTGCCGTCTAGACTGAGCCCGGTGACCTAGGCAATAAGCTCTTCTGATATCTCAATCTTGATGTTGTTGTACTTGACCACGCGATTCCTCCATCCCTGAGCAAATTTAATTGAGAGATTCCACCAAACAATGTTAATGAGGAAGAACGCCCCCTCATTAACATGGATGACATTTTAGGTCATGGACATGCTTCCACCTCACATAATAAAAACAATAACACATGCAATTTTAGAATTCCACTCCTCGAAAGCCATGTAGGGTAAGAGTGGAACGTGGGGACGAAGAACAACCCTCTCTCCATGAAAATGAAGAGGAAAATCACGATGAGAACATAACTCTACAACAACAAATTCAAAACATTAGTCAAAAATTGGATTTATTAGCTTCCCATGTACAAAAGGATGCAAACAAAAGCACGCATCAAAAACCTAAGGTTAAGAATAATGACACAAAATATCAAGAAGGAGAAGCATCAAAGAATAGTCATGTACATATATCGGCTTCTCCCACTAAGGAGCAATTGCTTACACAAGAAATACACTCTATGAAAGTGATACTTACTAGCCTATAAGAAAGTAACGTTGGACATAGCAAAAAGTATCAATATGAAGAGCTATGCCCTTACCCATTTGATAAATCTATGGTACTCAACCCTTCCCTAAGAAATTTGACAAGTACAAAGGAAAGGGATATCCAAGAGACCATGTGAAAGACTTTTACATGGTGTGTCAAGAAGTATCATATAGTGATAACTACATCATATGATTGTTCCCAAAAAGTCTAGGAGGAACAACACTAGAATGGTTCATTTGTCTACCTAAAGGGTCTATCTTCACGTGGCCTGAACTCGCAGAGATATTTTTGTGACACTTCTCCTTTAATGTGGAAAGTGACGTAACTATGGCCAACTTATGTAATACAAAGAAAAAACAAAATGAAACATTTGTAAACTTCCTACAGAGATGGCGAGGGTTAGCTAGCTGCTTCCCATGCTTAATCCCATAAAAGTAACTTGTTAGTATCTTTGTACCAAACATGAATCCAAACATTGCTTTTCATTTACAAATGGATTGTGTTCAAAAATTTGAAGAGGTAATAGATAAGGGCACACAAATAGAAAAGGCCCTCATTGGAAAGGAACAGTCAAGCCTTATTCAAAGGACAACCAAACTCATAAACATACAGAAAAACCTAAGATCTTTAACAAGAACAAGATTGTTGTAGGCGACGGAATCACAGATTCCAAAGCAGTACAAGCGGTTCAAATTGGTCCACATTTTAAACTAACCAAAGGACCCATCTAACCACCCGTAAAGTGAAAGGTATTCACTCCATTGACGGACTCATTGTCCATGATCTTGAAAAATTTAGACACAATCAACTTAGTGACGTATCTTATGACAAACCCTTTTGACGATAATGCACCTAAACCTTCGTGGTGTAAGGAGCATGAGTATTGTGATTTTCATCGTGTAAAGGACCATAAAATAGACAAATATTTAAGATTACACCACTTCATACAAGATCTTAATGATAGTGGTGAGATAGAAGTATATTCCTAGAGACCAATAAAATGGCAAACCAAAATAAGGGCATATTTAAAGATCCTTTCCCTGAACATGGTAAGTCGGGTGAGAAGAAGTCGGATCAAGGAGAGTCCTCCCAAAGTTATAAAGCTACAAATTATTTTTATACCAGAAATGATAATAACCAATGCGACTCCGTTATTGGATGCATTCACTCTTCTAATGAGCGTATCATCACCATTAGGATCAAAGGAAAGGATTATGTGGTAACAAGGCGCGCTCACCCTGCAATCCCATAACCTCCTCTTTCTACCCCTCAGGATATTCGGTACAACATTATAGACCAACTTGAGAAAACATCTGATAAGATTTCAATCTTAGACATTCTCAAGATATTAAACACACACAAGGACATCCTATATAAGACTCTCCAAGGGTCGGTAGTGTCAACGGAAGTAGCGAACACATCACCTTTGATCATAAGGAAATCCCCAATGATGATTATACACACAACCTACCCCTTTACATAGAATTATTTTTTACTCGTGGATAAAAAGGGTGCTTGTGGACAACGGGTCGAGGATTGAACATATGTACACCAAACTGTTTAAATAGTTGGGGCACAAAGAAGAAGATTTAAAGTCTCATATTATCACCATAATCGCTACGACAACGCGGGGTGGGAGTAATCAGCACAATAACATTTCTAATGGAAGTAGGGGCTACTTGTCACCAAACAAATTTTCATGTCTTGGACTTGGAAATTCCTTACAATATGATTCTTGGACACCCATGGATTCATGTCATGTAGGTTGTACCATCAACGTTTCATCAGTGTATCAAATTGAAGCATGAAGGACATATAGTTACCATTTAAGGAGATCTAGAACACTTCGCCCATTGCAGAGCTCTTAATAACTTTGTGCGTAGGAATATATATGACTGTCCCCTATGGAAATTGTTATCCCGCTTCATTCGGAAGCTCTTGAATCACGAGTAGATTCGAGTCTTTGTTATTGTACCCACGATGTGTCTACATCAACTTCTCCTTTTGATTTATGGGAGATGAAAATTATTGAGTATGGTTATGGAGAGTACAATATCCAATGGGCTCTTCTAGTCTTAGATGTTTATTTATCACCTAAAACAAGAGGCAAACCTAACTACCGATTTAAACGTCCCCGTATTGAATAAAAAATTGGGACGTTTGTACATGGTGGTCTACTTACTGAAGAAAAATTGTTGGAACCACCTACCACTTGGCTCCATAAGGACATTAAACCTAATTGCTTAACAAATCCAGAATATACAAAATCTCACTAGATGATGTATTACATGGGATACAAAGGATTGGGATGTGGAAGATTTGGACAAGGAGCAAGGGAACCAATCCCACTTCCTCATTTTAAAATAGAGAGATATGGTGTCGCATTCGACCCAATGGGTCTCACTCCATGGATCAAGATGTTACCTTCTCTAAATGCAAGAATGAATTTGTTCATTAAGACAAAGTGACATGATTCCCATCATAGCCAATATAAGGATCTTGCCTCTATAAACCTTTTTATGGATATCGGTGTCCTTACTATCATCCACACCAACCCAACTATTGACCTTGTATACCTTTCCCTTGTCAAATGGGACCAATAACATCACGCGCCTTTGGATCTATTTGAGAATGATGAGGCCATTGGAGAGTTTATGGGTATAAGGGATATTATTCCTATCAGAGATCACAAGAAAGGATTATTCATTGACTTGGATACTTGTGCGTACTTTAGTGAGGAGGCTAGGCTTTGTGGTTAGCAAAATTTAAAGAATAGCGAGGGAATTTTTCTTTTACAAAGCCTCAACAAAAACATAAGTCCAAGTCGCACAGTGAAAACCTCTTTGAGGCATTGACTGACAAATAAATACAAAAATCAAAGGGCAAAGAAAGTGACCACACTAAAGGTGAAAATATCATTGAGACACCTTTAGATAAGATCTCAACCTTCCTCCTGATCCTACACGTATAGAGGATATGTCCAAAATGCTCGTGGAGGAAACCATTGATGTGAATATCTGAAATAGATGAGGAACCAAAGATGGTCAAGCTCAGAGCTTCACTCTCTAAGCACAAGAATAGAAAACATTCACCATGTTTCTAAGAGAATTTGTAGACATATTCACATGGTCTTATGTGGATATGCTAGGCTTAGATCCTTCACTGGTGGTGCACAACTTGTTTATATATCCAGACACAAAGCCCATCAAATAGAAGCTATGAAAGATGCACCCATGGGTGGCCCTTTTGTTCAAGGAAAAGCTAAAAAGATTGTTAGCAGCAGGGTTCATTAGATCCATCGACTACTCGGAGTTGATATCAAACATATTCCCAGTGCAAAAGAAACCTGTTGGAATCAGAATTTGCACAAATTTTCGAGACATCAATAAAGCATGTCCTAAGGATGATTTTCCTTTACCCAACATCGATAAGATCGTCGATTATACTACATGTTACAAAATTGTCTCTTATGGATGGTTTTTCAGTTACAATCAAATTAAAAATAACAGAGGAGGATCAACACAAGAATGCTTCTATAACCCTATGGGAAACGTTACGTTATTAGGTAATGTCCTTCGGCCTTAAAATTTAAGTGCAACATATCAAAGGGAAATGAATTTTATATTCCATGACATGTTGAATGAAATCATGGAAGACTATGTGGATGATATCCTCGAAAGTCAAAGACAAGAGTGTTGGGGTGTGGAACCTGTTTTGGTCTTCTCAAATTAGTATTGAAGTGTGGAGCTCAAATTGGGAAGATGAAAGGTCATGACCATTTCTTTTCTAGCCATGGGAATATGAAAGGTCATGATCATTTCTTTTCTAGCCATGGGAATATGAAAGGTCATGACAATTTCTTTTCCAATTGTGGGAAGATGAAAGGTCATGACTTTCAAACTTCTAGGGTCAACTTTTAGACTTCTTAAGGAATTGTAATCCTATAAATAGAGGTGTTAGGGTATCTTGAAGATATCTTGTGTGTTCAAGAGGTCTTGAGTCTTAGTGATCAAGAGGTGATCAAGAGTGATCAAGGTTAAGCAATTGGGTGTCAATTGTGGTTTAGCATCTTTGGAATTTTGTTGTGAGTTCATAACTAAGAGAATACTGTGAGAGTTGTTTTACTCTTATTGATAATAAAATCTAAGCAAGTTCTTAGTGGACGTAGCCCACATTGGGTGAACCACGTTAAATCTTGTCTTGTCTTCTTTTGTGCATTATTTATATATGTTGTTATATTTTTGCATGTATACTTCTACTATATAGTTTCCTATTGTTGTGATTTGAGGAATTGTTTCCACATATTTGTTCTCTAATTCCTAACAATTGGTATCAGAGATTTGGTGGTTTTTTTTGAAGAGATAAATCACAGGAAATTTTAGCTTGAGTGGGAGCTATGTCGGATGAGGGAAGATCAAGGGTTGAGAAGTTCAATGGGCAGAACTTTGGTTTGTGGAAGATGCAAATGGAGGATTACTTATATCAAAAGGACCTCCATGTTCCTTTGGCTGGAAAAGCAAAGAAACCTATAGCCATGTCAAATGAGGATTGGGAGTTGGGGAAATTCGGTTATGCCTTGCATCTTCGGTTGCTTTCAACATATCGTAGGAGAAGACCACGGAAGGTCTCATGAGTGCATTGGGGAAGTTATATGAAAAACCCTCTGCCTCTAATAAAATATTT
Organism: Taxus wallichiana var. yunnanensis; assembly: GCA_018340775.1. Classification (NCBI taxonomy): domain Eukaryota; kingdom Viridiplantae; phylum Streptophyta; class Pinopsida; order Cupressales; family Taxaceae; genus Taxus; species Taxus wallichiana. Next base: position 227,128,674 of record CM031240.1, on the reverse strand, counting down.
TTGATGAAAAAATTATTTAATATGAAGATGTCTAAGAATGGTTTTATTGTTGTTCATTTGAATGAATTTAATACGGTTGTGAGTATGTTAAACTCGGTAAAAATTGACTTTGATGATGAGATCAGGGATTTGTTGATTTTGTGCTCCTTACCAGATAGTTGGGTTAGCTTGGCTATGGCTGTAAGTAATTCAGCCTCTAATAATTCAAAGCTGAAGTTTGAGGATGTAATAGGTGTGATCCTAAGTGAGGAAATGCGAAGGAAGAGCATTGGATATTCTTCTACTTATGGAAACGCTTTGACGGTGGAGAGCAGAGGGAGAAAAAGAACAGAGGGAAAGGTAACCATGGGACGGAAAATGATCGTGGAAGGTCAAAGTCCAAAGTCCAAGAGTAAGTTAGAATGTTGGCTTTGTGGGAAGGTTGGTCATGCTAAGAAAGATTGCTTGGCTCTTCGGGATAAGAAGAACAAAAGGAGGAAACTAAAGAGGTAAATGTGGCGGCGAGTGATGTTTGTCGGGATGCCTTAATTCTTTCTTTAGATAATATTGTTGAGTCTTGGGTGTTTTATTCAAGGGATTCTTTCCATGCCACCCCACATAGACATTACTTCTTGATTTTTTTCAAGGAGATTTTGGACATGTATATCTTGGTGATGATGAACCATACGAGAATAGTAGGGAAATGTTGTGTTCGGTGAAAATGGAGAATGGGAACACATAGCTACTTAAGGATGTCAAGCACATGCCTAAGTTGAGGTGAAACTTGATATTAGTGGGTAAGTTGGGTAGTTATGGTTGTACACTTAGTTTTACAATGGATTCTTGGAAGGTTACCAAGGAGTTCTTGTGGTTGCAAAGAGGTAAGAAATCGGTACTTTTTATTTAACCAATGGTGTTGATTATTGTAATTTATCTACCGCAGATGGAGATACAACTTTGTGGCACCAGAGACTCGGTCATATGAGTTAAAAGGGCATGCAAATTATAAAGGATGGGTTGTCCGGATTAAAGGAGTTAGATTTAGACTTTTGTGAGGACCTGTGTTTATGGAAAACATAAGCGGTGAGATTCCTCAAGGTTGGACCTACCTGGGAAGGAGGGTAAGTTGGATTTAGTGCATACATATGTATGAGCGCCGGCCTAAGGTAAAATCTATTGGTGGTTCATGTTATTATGTCACTTTCATTGACGATGCAACTAGAAAAGTTTGGGTATATTGCATTAGCAATAAATTTGATGTGTTTGAAACCTTCAAAAGATGGAAAGCTTTAGTTGAGAATGAAACAAGTCTCAAGTTGAAATGTATTAAGTTGAATAAAGGAGGGAGTATTACAGCAATGAATTTCTTGATTACGGTTTGGTAAATGGGATCTGCGGGAAAAGAACGGTTCTAAATACTCCACAGAAAATGGAGTGTCGAGAGAATGAATAGGACAATCATGGAGCATGCTAGGTGCATGAGGTTACATGAGGAGTTACCACTCATGTTTTGGGCGGAAGTGGTGAGCATAGTTGTTTATCCGATTAATAGAGGACCCTCATGGCTTTGGATGGAGGTACACCCGAGGAGGTTTGGTGCAGTAAGAAAATTGATTACTTATTTCTTAGAGTATTTGGATGTGAGGTATTTGTTCACATTGATAAAGATGGTAGGACCAAGTTAGAGACTAAGTCCGAGAAATGCACCTTTGTTGGATATGGTGAGGATGACTTTGGTTTCCGTGTTTGGAGTCTTAACGACAAGAAAATATTTTGGTCTAGAGATATGGTATTTAATGAAAAAGTCATGTATAGAGATCCGTTACGGGAATAGAAAGAGGAATCAAAGAAAGAATACAGTGTTAGAGGACATTGTAGACAATAAGGTGTCCAAGGGGTGGTTCGGAGTGCACATGTTACTGGGCGAGCCGGTTCAGAACCTACTCATCGGGAACCCCAAACTCCCGAGGTGAGAAGGTATTCTAGGGTAAGAAGGAACCTAAATGATTTACTCCATCTTTGAATTATTTATTGCTCACCGAAAGTGGAGATCCGAGTTCTTTGAGGAAGCGGTGCGGTGGATGCTAGGAAGAAGTGGGATCAAGCCATGGATGAAGAGCATACATATCTTATGGAAAACCAGACTTGGGATTTGGTGGAGCTACCCGAGGGAAAGAGAGCATTGCAAAACAATAGCGTGTATAGAATCAAAGAGGAACATGGAGGTAGGAAAAGATACAAGGCCCGGTTGGTGGTCAAGGGATTTACACAGAACAAAGGTATAGACTTTGATGAATTTTTTTCTCCTGTTGTTAAAATAACTTCTATTAGAACTATTCTTGGTTTAGTAGCAGTAGAATACCTACACTTAGAGTAGTTGTATGTGAAGAATGCATTCCTTCATGGTGAGTTGGAGGAGGAATTGTATATGCAACAACCACAAGGTTATGAGGTCAAAGGGAAGGAGAGGTTAGTGTGAAAATTGAAGAAGAGCTTGTATGGCCTAAAACAAGCTCCACGACAGTGGTACAAGATGTTGTGACATTTTATGCGGGAGCGCAGGTTACTCCAGTGTCACTCAGACCATTGCGTGTACATTAAGAAGTTTCTTGATGGTATTTATATTATTTTGTGCCTATATGTGGATGATATGCTTGTTGTAGGGAAGAACATGCAGAAAATAAAGGTACTCAAGAAGCAACTAGGTGACTTCTTTCCTATGAAGGATTTGGGGGTAGCAAAACAAATCCTTGGTATAAGAATAAATCGAAACATGAAAGAGAGGAAGTTGGTGTTATCTCAAGAAGAGTACATAAAGAAGGTCTTGGAGAGGTTTAGTATGCAGGATGATAAACCAGTTAGTACCCCTTTGGCATGTCACTTTGAATTATCAAAGGAGCAGATTCAAGACTGAGGAGGATAAAATCCAGATGTCCAAGGTACCGTACTCATCAACGGTTGGTAGCTTGATGTATGTTATGGTATGCACTAGGTCTGATATTGCCCATGCAGTGGGAGCAGTGAGCAAGTTTATGAGTGATCCAGGTAGAGAGCAATGGCAGGCAATGAAGTGGATCCTTCAGTATTTGAGAGGGACCATGGGAGCAACAGTTTGTTTCAGTGGATCAGACACTACATTATGTAGTTATGTAGATTCATACATGGCAAGATATTTGGACAGTAGGAAGAGCATGACAGGTTATGTATTTACGGTTGGTGATACAGCGGTGAGTTTGATTACACGGCTACAAAAGGTTGTGGCTTTATCAACCACAGAGGCTGAGTATGTTGCTGCCACAGAGGCAAACAAGGAGATGATTTGGATATAGAAGTTGCTTGATGAGTTGGGTCATAAGCAGGAAGTTGGGAGACTACATAGTGATAGTCAGAGTGATATTCATTTAGCAAAGAACTTCACTTTTCACTTTAGGATGAAGCACATTCGGTTGAGATATCATTTCATCAGACAACTTTGTAAGAAGATAAGTTGAAGCTAGAAAAGATTCATCCCAGTCGAGAATCATGTGGATATGATGACCAAGGTGGTTATAAGGGAGAAGTTAAAGTTGTGTTCAACTTTGATTGGCCTTCATGGTTGATAATGAAGGGTTGAGAACTTTTCTCAGTAGGAACAATCTCCAAGTGGGATATTGTTGGGGTGTGGACCCTTTTTTTGGTCTTCTCAAATCAGTATTGAAGTGTGGAGTTCAAATTGGGAAGATGAAAGGTCATGACCGTTGCTTTCCGATCATGGGAAGATGAAAGGTCATGACAGCTTTCTTTTCCAGACGTGGGAAGATGAAAGGTCATGACTTTCAAACTTCTAGGGTCGGCTTTTGGACTTCTTAAAGGATTGTAATCCTATAAATAGAGGTGTTAGGGTATCTTGAAGATATCTTGTGTGTTCAAGAGATCGTGATTCGTAGTGATCAAGAGGTGATCAAGAGTGATCAAGGTTTAAAAATTGGGTGTCAATTGTGGTTTAACATCTTTGGAATTCATGTTGTGAGTTCATAATCGAGAGAAGACTGTGAGAGTTGTGTTACTCTTGTTGATAGTAAAATCTACGCAATTTCTTGGTGGACGTAGCCCACATTAGGTAAACCACGTTAAATCTTGTCTTGTCTTCTCTTTTGTGCATTATTTATTTATGTTGTTATATTTCGCATGTATACTTCTGCTATATAATTTCCTATTGTTGTGATTTGAAGAATTATTTCCGCATATTTGTTCTCTAATTCCTAACAAAGAGAAGACCATCCGAGGTCTTGAGACATATCTTTGAACGTCTCCGAGAATACAAGGTAAGGTTGAATCCAAAGAAGTGTCTTTTTGGGTGTTATCAGCGAAACTATTAGACTTCATTATATCTAGATGAGGAATTGAGGTTGATCCTACCAAAGTTACAACAATCATCGAAATGCCTCCACCCAAAAACATTGAGTAGGTGTGTAGCCTACAAGGAAAGATACAAGTTATACGACATTTTATCTCACAACTTGCTGACAAGTGTCAATCCTTCACCCATCCGCTCAAAAAGGATGTTGACTTCATATGGGGACCAAAGCAATAACAAGCCTTTGCCTTGCTAAAGCAATACTTGGAAAATCTACCGATCCTCATACCGCCAACCCCAGGTGAGCCACTTTTGTTATACATATCCACAACCCAATTTGATGTTGGTGTTTTACTTGCTCAGTATGACCTAAGCCAAAAGAGAAGGCAAAGTATTATCTTACCCGCACTCTAATAGCATATGAACTCAATTATCCCCATATTGAAAAAGCTTGTTTGGCCATTGTTTGTACCTTTCAAAAACTTCACCATTGCCTATTGAATACTAAAACCAAACTTATCTCTAAAGTTGACCTACTTAAATATTTTTTTATCAAAACCCGCACTTATCGGTAGGATGGCTCATTGGATAATCCTACTCAATGAATTTGATATTAATTAGTGCACCAGAAATCGGTGAAAGGATAAGTGCTTGTAGATCAGCTAAGCGAAGCACCCTTACCTAGAACAAAGTCGGTGTGTCTTGACTCTGCTAGATGCATCTATGATGTATATTGAAGAATTTTTCATGTGGAATGTACACTTTGGTGAATCATTTACTTTCCATGGTTCAAGGCGGGAGTAGTGCTAATCACTCCTATAAGAGACCCCATACTACAAGCTTTACGCCTTGGGTTTCCATGCATTAACAACATTATAGAGTATAAAGCGCTCATTTTGGGATGAAGCTAGTTATCAAATGAAATATCCACCATCTTAAAGTCATTGGTGACTCACAACTAATTATCAAGCAAGTCAACGATGAGTATAAGGTCAAGGATGATAAGCTCATCCCCTATAAAATGCTAGTAGAAACCCTACAAGAATATTTTGTGCGCATCACCTTCGAACAAATTCCAAGGGCACAAAAAAGATATGCAGATGCAATGATGATAATGGGTTCTATGCTGCGCATTCCACCAGAGAATAATGACATTCCATTCTTCATTGAAAATCTACGTCAACTTACATACGAATTTCTAGAATCGTGCCTGGCATGTGAAGTTATTGGTCCCTACTCCCTGTGGTATGAACCTATCTTTAACTATCTCAACTAGCGGTACCTTCCTCCTCAATATCACCCATTCTAAAAAACAAAGCCTTATTCATAGAATAACTCATTATACCCTCCTAAGAGGCACCCTTTATCGTCGTGGCTATGATGGGAACTTGTTGTGCTATTTAGATGTAGTGGAGTTAGTCCAAACAATCAAAGAGGTACACGCAGTGCATGTAGAGCCCATACAAATTGCTTTCTGCAGGAGGCCCTCTCCGCATATAGTGTGTTTTTGGAAGAGCGGTTCATTCACTGGAAGTGCACAAGAATTGCATGCGGACTTCCACATGAACTAAAAATGAATCTAAATTCATGGCAGCTTACTCTCTATCCATCCACGAAAGCGAGAAAAATCTTCTATGTGAATTTTATCTTTGCAATTTTATGCTAGAGAAAAACACAGGATTTATGATCAATTTGTATGTAGGGGAGAGCCAGCTCAATGCATTTGTCTCTGTTTTGCAAAACCAAATTGCATGGAAGGAAAGGGAATCTGAATTTTTATTGAAAGCTAGCTCAACAGGTCTCTGTATGAGAGCTCATTATGGTAAACCCTCTGCCTTCCTCACACATTTTAGAACTCATGCCTTTGATGAGAGATTCAAGACACACTATCTTGCCATTTTGCAAAAGAGTATTGATGCCTTCACCTCCTATGAGGAGGAAAATTTTGAAGATATTTATGAAGGATGCTCAAAGAGGTGGGAACTCCTTATTGTTTCCTTGAGAAGAAGGAAATAATTTCCCTACAAATCTGATCGGAGTCTAGAAAGGGCAAAAACATTATGAACAATAATTCCCAAGTCAATGAAACCTACAAGCAAATAAAGATGTGAATGCGAACAAGGCCCCCTCTACTTCTCACCCCCATGTCTCCTTGGAAAAATAGAGAACCTCAAGACCCTACTAAATTTGAACAGTGGGAGAGGAAAATAGAAGCAGGAGCAGGGTACAATACATCTAAGTTTAAACATTGGAAAATCTAGTTTCAGCCATTTGATCTAAGCAATCAAATGGAATGCAGAACTTATAACCCAACTTTTGAAGAATGAAGTTTGTAAAGGGACTTACAAACAAGTAAGTTTGGGGTAAATTATGAGGCCAGATTATGTCTGATTATTGTATAATATATGATCTCATCTTACTCTCCTTTTTATTAAGTATGATTGCATTGTGTGACTTTTAGTTGATCTAATATGAGTTAGGATGTAATTGTCTATCTTTTGATTGATTGTGATTCTAATGTTAAAAGCTCTAGAATTCCTGATGAAGTGTGTGTTTGAAATTCAATTTTGTAATAAAGTGTTAGTGTGAGTTATCCTATGTGTCCTCCTCTCATGTTGGAGGGTCATCTCACATGGGTTAGGTTTAGGGTTAGGTTTAGGGTTTCATGTGTGTCATGCACTAGGGTTACTCAGCACCCTATATGTACCCCTTTTCTATTCATTTATGAGTATGCCAAGACACTCCGTTGTCTTTTTCTTATGAACAAGCTTTGTTCGGTTATGCAAGTTTATTCAGTTATTGATCGATTCTTACTTGTGATTACGCTGGAGCTATTTTGATTCAACTTGAGTGCAACTTCTTTGTGGTGCACAGTTTCCGATATGATCCATCAACTCTTTCATGGTATCAGAGCTACGATCGGTAAAATGTGCACTAGTTTTTAGTTGTGATTACTCTTATTTTTCGTTCCTCGTGCAAGCTTTTCGATCTTAATTTCTGTCCTTTCTTGCTAACGCATTTTTTAACAAAGTGTTCTTGGAAAAGTTTTTTTTGTGTTCTTTGAGCAGGTATCACCTTGAATTTTTCATGGTTTCTACAACAAAACAAGAGGTTTTTGGTTTTTTTTCTAAAAACTAGTTCTTTTTTTCCCTCTCTTTGTGTTATTGTGTTTTTTTGTTATTTGTGCAGGTGCAGGTTATTGCAAGGTTCATTTTTTTTAATTCCTTAAAATTAAAAATTTGTTGTGCCTTTGTTGCGGCCCGGCCTGCCGCGATCCTGCTAATTCTTTAGCTCTACCTTTGGTTCATCTTCTTTGTGTGAAGAATACCCGTTGCTCATGTTGGTTTGTGCTAGTTCATTTGCTGTGTGGCGTCCTTCACGTGTGTTGGTTCGTCTTAGTTTTCGTTTCTGTGTGGCGTCCTCCACGTTTGCTGCTCCAACACCCGCTGCTCCAGCACTCGCCCACACTGCTCCAGCATGTTTCCTTCTTTTTTTGGTAAGTTTTTTTGCTGCTTCGCTCACCCACACACGTCCCCTGCTGGCCGCTGCCTCAGCTACCCACTGCGTCTGTCCCTCTGTGGACTGTACTGGCGTGCGACATGCATACAAAAACTTTGCAACCTTATTTGGTAAGTTTTAATTACCTTCTAACTTTTTAACAACCACATTTTTTTACACGGGTTACGACCTGTTTCACTTTCATTCAAGCGGCCAGGCAAGTGAATATGTGGCTGTGGTTTTTGGTAAGTTTTTTTAGTTTTAATTCTTCTTCACAATCTAAACTTCAATACGTGGTAAGTAAGGAAACTTAGTAAGTTTAGTAAGTTTAAACACTTTCCATTTTTTTTAGTTTGTTTTAAAACAAAAAATCAAACTCATGCTTTTTAAACAAAACCGTGGAAAGTTTAAATTTCTTTAGTAAGTTTTTTTAGTTTTCTTTCTCATGTTTTTTAAATTGATTTCTTTCTAATCTAAACTCAAAAGTTTTAAAATTAGAATAGTTTGTTTTTTTAGATTTCTTTCTTTTAATTTAAAAATTGTTTTTTAAACCAAAAGAAGGAAAGTCCCTTTTTATTTTTTTTTTTAGATTTAATTTGCTTAAATCTTTTTTTTTATTAATTACAAAATAACCTATCTCTTTTTCGATTTATATTAACAATCGTCTCTCAAATAACCTCTTTATCGTTTTTATTAAAAACTCCAATAGCTCTCAAAATAGTAAAATTGGGCGTTTCCAAATGATAACATTTAGGGGTTATTGTCGATTTCTTTCACTAATCATGTGCTTAAGTGTGCAGTGACACTTCGTGCACCTCCTTGCCTTCCAAGCTCTTTTTCCGATGTTTTGAAGACTATCTGAACTCCTTGAGTTCCCAAACCTTGTATTTGACCCTTATTATTGCTTGCGACTAGTGAGCGCATCCGCCACAGTCTGCAGCAAGGGGGTTTCCTTTTACGATGTGAGATGTTTTTTCTCACCACCAGGGTTGGCTTTCACCTCCTTTCTATTTTTTGCTTGTGCTTGTTTACGGTGTTCCTTTTTTGTTGTGCTCCACGAAACATTGTTGTGGTCTCCTCTCTTACGCGTTATTACGCTAATTGCAAGACGAGTTACCAAGTGTTTCAAACCGCACGCACGGACCCGATTGTAATCAACACACTAAACTATAAAGTGCCAAAAGTAGGGGGTTGTTATTGTCCTGGGTGGTTGTGTTTCTTTTCTGCATTTCCTCTCTCTCTCTCACTATGGATGCACTTTCAATTCCTTTTCTTACGCCGTTAAAATTTTTTGAATGGAGATCAAAAATAATAATGAAACTAAGGGGTAAAGGGTTATACCGCATCACCATGGGAACCGAGATCGAACATTTGACGAACCTGAAAAATCTAAGTGGTTAAATAGTAGTGATGAAGCTTTAGGTCTTCTCTACATGTTCGTTTCTCCTGACTTGCTCTTCCACATTGAGGCGTCTGAAACACCTACATTTACGTGGAAAACCCTAGATGCGATGTTTGGACAACTAGATGACATGAGAGTGCATGAGTTGGAAAACGAACTTCTATGGTTAAATCCTAGTGACTTTGAAAACCTACAAGCCTTCTTCTCAAAATTTTTCCACATTAGATTATTGTTAAAAGGATGTCAAGTAGAAAAGAAAGATTCTCAACTGATCTTGTCGATTCTCTCTAAACTAGGTCCCGAATACTCTGTCTTCGTGTCAACTTTCTATGCTACAAAAGCTACTTTGGGTGATACTTGGATGATGCCCTCCTTTGACTATTTTTCATCCCAACTCATTCGAGAACAAGACAAACTCATTCAAATGGGGTCTCTCAAGTCCAAGTCACATGCCCTTGTAGCAAGTACTAGCAAGGGAAAGAAGACTGAAAAGAAGAAAGAAACTAAGGATCAACCTAAGAAAGAAACCAAGATCAAACCTAAAAATGACACAAACACTTCGACTTCTGAGCCTAGGGTGCAGAAAAGCAAGTATTTGTGTTCCTATTGCAAGAAGACTGGTCACGACGAGCAACACTGTTTTAAGAAATAGATTGATCACTTATCTCATTTACTTGAGAAAAATAAAATAAGTGTTCCTAAATCAATAAAACAAAGTGCTCTGAAGGCCAAGTCTTCTGCTGCAAAAGGTGCTAGAAATGATAAGAAGAAAGGAAAGGCCCTTGTAGCCAAAGTTGCTCCTTCATCGACATGGATTATAGATTTCGGTGCCTCGCACCACATGGGTTCTTCGCATGTTGAGTTTTCCAACATCGAACCTTGTGGAATGTCCCAAATCACGATGGGTAATGACACAAAGTGTCGGTTTCGGTAGTGGATCGGTAGAGATGGATGGGGGAACATTTAACTAAGTGTTGAGTGTTCCTGATCTCTCTACCAATCTCCTATCAGTTTACCAAATTACTCACCTTGGTGAAGGAATGTGAGTGGAATTTGGTCCTAACTCGGTGATTATTCATGAGCTTAACAATGACATTACAGTGGTGAGAGAAATACAGATCACCATTCACGGTTGTACACCTTCTCCCTACTTTACTTCTGATTCTATGCCCATTTCCTTGCTCACTCATGCAAATGAGGTTAGTAAGTTATGGCATGAGTGTTTTGGACATCTAAACTATCACTACCTTGAACAATTGAGTCAAAATGAAATGGTCAACGGGTTGCCTCGTGTCAAGTTTTCTAAGGGTCTTTGTGAGGGTTGTACCCTTGGAAAGCATCCTGAAAAGAACTTTGACAAAGAAAAATCCTGGAGAGCCACTCGTCCCTTGGATCTTGTTCACAGCGATGTTTTTGGTCCATTTCCTTCTCCTTCGTTTACTAGAGCTCTTTATGTGCTAACCTTCATTGATGACTATTTGTGATATACTTGGGTATATTTTCTTAAACTTAAGTCTGAAGTCTTTGAACATTTTCAGGACTTTAAGGCTCTTCTCCGAGAAACAAAGCGAAACGGTCTATCAAGGTTCTCCGAACCGAAAATGGAGGTGAATATGTAAACAATAGGTTCATGGATTTATGTACTTCTAAAGGGATCTCTTTGCAACATACAGTTGCTTATAGCCCTTCGTAGAATGGAGTCACAGAAAGAAAGAACCGTACTCTGAAGGAGATGGCCACTTGTATGATTCACTCGAAGTCTCTTCCTCCACAGTATTGGGCCGAAGCAGTGAATTGTGCAAATTACATTCAGAACCATGTTCCACACAAGGCAGTAAGAGGGATGACACCCTTTGAAGCTTGGTTTAGATGCAAGCCTGATGTTGAGCACTTTCGAGTCTTCGGATCCAAGGCTATGGCTCAGATTCCCAAGAAGAAACGTAAGGCTTTGGAACCACAATCCAAACCTTGTATCTTTGTAGGGTATCCTGATGGCATGAAGGGATATCGATTGATGAATCCTACTTCTCATGAGCTATATATTGAGAGAAGTGTTAAGTTTGATGAGTCTTCTTGACTTATAATTCTCCACCTATTGAGGTTCTTCACTCGCCGATTCGGATTGACTCATCAGATGATGATACTATTGAGCGTGCTCCTCTTTTGGATCCTCCCGACCATCAGACCCTTCAGTCTTCTGATTTTGACAGTAGTGATGACGAGGACTATGTCCCTTCTCACTCAAGTGAAGAATCTTCGACTGAGCACGATCCTCCTGGTCCCCTTTGGGCTAGGAAAACTTTGCAAAGTGCTGGAGATTTAGTTGGAGATACTTCGGATATGAGACATACTCGCTCAAATTTCATTGGACCCCACTCTTTCTTTGCCTCTACTTTTGATCCACAGTCTTTCCGGGAGGCTTCTAGTATTCTTAAGTGGGATTCTGCCATGGATGAGGATTATTCCTCTCTCATGAAGAACGATACTTGGGATCTCACCACTCTTCCGAAAGGAAGAAAATCATTCGGTGTAAGTGGGTGTTCGAACAAAGTATGGAGTAGATGGAGACGTCAAAAAGTTTAAAGTGCGATTAGTAGCTAAGGGTTTCTCCCAGATAGCTAGGGTTGATTATATAGAAACCTTTTCTCTGGTTGTGAAGATGACTTCTATTCGACTGACCCTAGCCATTGCCATAGCGAACAGATGGAAAGTCCATCAAATGGACGTTAAGAGTGCCTTCCTTCATGGTGACCTAGAGGAAGAGATCTATATGGAACAACCTCCGGGTTATGTCCAAGATTCCTCCCTCATTTGTAAGTTAAAGAAGTCTCTTTATGGCCTTAAACAAGCCCCTCGGGCTTGGTATGCCAAGATGGACTCCTTCTTACTTACATCAAGGTTTACTAGGTGTCACTCTGATCCAAATGTTTATATTCTACGACAAGATGACTCCATACTCATTCTTGTTCTCTATGTTGATGACTTGTTGATCACAGGTAGCTCTTCCTCTATTATTGATTCTGTGAAGATCACCTTAGCCAACAAGTTTTCCATGACTGACTTAGGTCTTCTTCATTACTTCCTTGGGATCTAGATTTCACAATCTGACTCGGGAATCTTGATTTCACAACCTAAGTATGCTCTTGATTTTTTAGCTCGGTTTCAGATGTCTAATTGCAAGTCTTCTCCTACTCCTTTTCTTTTCGAGGTTAAGTTGGTTTCAGATTGCTCTACTCCCTTGGTTGATGGTACTCTTTACCGACAGTTAGTTGGGAGCTTGATCTACTTGACTCACACTCGACCGGATTTATCATATGTTGTTGGGATCGTGTCCAGATTCATGCAGGAGCCACATGAGCTGCATTGGAAAGTAGCTAAACAGATCCTTCATTATGTTCATGGCACTTATGCTGATGGCATACACTATCATGGAGGGGTTGATATTGACTTGATTGGATTCACAGATTCTGATTGGGCCGGTGACTTAGATCATCGGAAATCTACTTCTGGCTACAGTTTCTCCCTTGGTTCGGGTCCTATTAGTTGGTCTAGCAAGAAGCAGAATGTAATTGTGATATCATCTACAGAGGTAGAATACAGAGGAGCAGTCAACGCTGCCACATAAGCTATTTGGCTATAGGGTATTCTGACAGAGTTTGGCATCCACTTTCGGCGGCCTACCATTATCTACTGTGATAACACGAGCACTATCTCTATTTGTAGAAATCTAGTTCAACATCAGTGGATGAAGCACATTGAGATCCATATGCACTTCATACAGGAGCTTATTCATGATGGTATCATTGACATTTAGTACATTCAGAAAGCTGATCAGATTGCAGACTCATTCACCAAGCCTTTCACTGAGATGAATTTTCTTCACTTACGGTCTCTTCTTGGGGTGAGATCTTATGTTGATGCCCATCTTCTTAAGGCTATTTAGTCCTTCTTTTCTTCTTCTTCTTCTAGGAAGATTGTGTTTGTACATGGGCACCTTATCAGGCCTTTAGTTGTTGGGCCCCATTGACACATCTTTCTTAGTTGTTTAGGAGTGTCTTCCTCTTCCATCTGACTCATCACAGCCACTACCCCATCTTCGATGAAGGGGGGGTGTTAGTGTGAGTTATCCTATGTGCCCTCCTCTCATGTTGGAGGGTCATCTCACATGGGTTAGGTTTAGGGTTTCATGTGTGTCATGCACTAGGGTTACTCAGCACCCTATATGTACCCCTTTTCTATTCATTTATGAGTATGCCAAGACACTCCACTGTCTTTTTCTTATGAACAAGCTTTGTTTGGTTATGCAAGTTTATTTAGTTATTGATCGATTCTTACTTGTGATTACGCTAGAGCTATTTTGATTCAACTTGAGTGCAACTTCTTTGTGGTGCATAGTTTCCGATACGATCCATCAACTCTTTCATAAAGTAGGTCTAATCAGTCGAGGAAATGAAGCAAGAAGCGTTCAATATGTTTTCAGCAACATATGTTCATACACAACTTAGTTCTGGAACTTCCAAGCTAGTTTCGAAACTCCATCACACAGTCATCATCTAGTTAGGAACTTTGGACTTAGTTAGGAACTCCAAGATTTAGTTCATTTTCGGACTTAGTTCAGAACTCTTGGGGATAGCTCCGAAACTCTCACGGTTTTGATCCTTAACAATTTCCTATGGTTTTGGAACTTCTCCAAAGTTCCAGAACCAATGGGAGTTATCTATTCTAACCACATCTAGAGATTTTGCATCTATGACCCTTTCAATTAGGAAAGGATGAGAAGATTTCTGAATGTAGATCCAGGAGAGTTATCTTCTAGCTATTTGATCAACGCAATCTGACTCATCATCTATTATGGGCATGATTCGATTTCATCATAATTGTTGAGACAGTTGTGATTGTAAAATGTATATAAAAGAATACCTGCAGTAGATAGTTAATAGAGATATAGAATATGATATGAGATAGATATAGAACATAGAAGAGAAATATAGACTACATACTCAGATCTAGTACGTTTTGTAATACTGAATGTTTTATCAATAAAATAGTCATTCCTATTTGAGAGAATTATGAGTTGTTAAATCCTAATTTGAGGAGGAGCAAGGGCCCACTCCCCCAAGGACCAGGATATTCGTTTATTTCATATTTATATTTCTTCAAGTAAATAGTTTAGATCTATTAATTCTGTATTGTTTTAATTCTTTCAGTTCAACTCTGTTGTATACTTGTTCTTGCAGGTGTTTAGATAGATTCTTATATTTCTTGCAATTATTTTCAAGCATTCTAAATTGAGTGTGTTTACTTTCAAAAGCAAGTGTGTTTATTTTCCAACAACAAGTGTGTTTCCATTCTGCATAGTGTGTTTCCTTTCAGCAAAGCTTTCAGTGTGTTTACTTTCAACAAGTTTTCATAGTTTCATTTAAATAAGGTTTTACCAAGAAGTCCTTAAGACATTGAAGAGATCACCCAGAAAATACAAAAATAACTACAGTCAACTACTAGATCGGATAATTACTCTTGTTGCATATAGCTTTAGACACACCCCTGGTTTGATATGACATCAACAAGAAGTTGATTAAATGAAGGTAATAATGACACCCATAATTTTTGGTGCCATTACCAAGGACACTAGTTGGAAATTTCTAATTAAGTTTTAGCAAGAGCAACAAATCATACATCTAGTAGTTGAAGGATCTTCCCTGCTATATCACAAAATATATGAGTAGACCAAGATACTCACAGGGTAGATTCCTCCCAAAAACATCTTCACAAGAATTCATAACATCCTCTAGTCAAAGTAAGGAAATTGATCAAGAATTGGAGGCACCATCATCCCCTATCAGACAAGAAACAAAATTGCCATTTTTGGAATTCTTAGATCAGTCACCTGAAGGAAGTGGAACTTTTAGGAGAAAGCTTATTACTCAAGATCCATTTAGGGTGAGTTTCGATTCTCAATTGAGTAGTCAACCTCCTACTCCTAATTTTTCACCTTCCCAAGGCATACCGCTTACCACATTGATTGGGAGGAAAATTCAGAAAATATTTTTAAAATGGCATGAGAAGCTGAGAGAGAACCTAATAGGACCTTTACCTATCCAATCCAATTGGGAGATGATGATACATCAATGAAAAATATCTCACCTGCACATTTACCCACATTTAGAGGGATGCCATATGAAGATCCTGACTAATTTTTGTTTGAGTTCAAGGTAATATGTCAAACCTATGATTATAAAACAAATAATCAAAAACTCAAGTTGTTTCCATCTACTTTGAAGGATGTAGCAATGAGGTGGTTCATGGGATTACCATCCAACTCTATTATCACTTGGGAACAAATGGAGACTACCTTCCTAGATAAATACCAGGATTATTATAGAGGGAGAAATAGGAAGGAAGAATTCTTCAAAATCAAGGAGGATGATGAAAACATAGAAGACTATTTAGATAGATTCCTCTTTGTTAGCAAAAGATGTGGATTTGTGCTTTCAGAGGAGTTAAGTAAAACCATTTTTCTTAAAGGTTTGGATGACGAATCTAGAGAAGCCCTTAACTTGATAGGAGGTGGAGACATTGATCAGATAAGAATGAATGGAATTAAAGAGATTTGTAGAAGCTATTCCAAAATGAGAGGTGGACCTAGAAAAGGAAAATCAGTGAAAAGTCTGAATCCAGATATGAACAAACTAATGGATGAGTTAGCAAACTTTAAAACAAACATTTTAGTGTAATTAACCTCTACTATGGATGGATTACAAGCTAAAGAAAATTCCAAAACTGAACCATTGGCTATGTATTTTCCTAGATGCAGGAAGAAGCATGCATTAAGAGAATGTCCTTTGGATAAAACAAAAATGTGTCTTATCTGTAAATCTAAAGAACATGATACTGATGTTTGTTCTTTACTTCCCATTATTAATAATCAACTTAAACAAACCAGTTCCTCATCTACAACGAGAAGAATTGAATATTTTTCAGAGACAACCTAACCAAGGTCATTTTATGCCAAGGTCGGTTCCTAATCCCTGGACAATGTCATGGGCTGCTCAGTTGGTACCACAAAATTGGGGACAACCACCTTAGGTACCTCAACCAACTTGGAACCCTCAAGATTGGGTAAATCAAGTTTAGTATGCTCAGGGACATCAAAAACCATGGGTTGGTCAAGGAAATCCTTATGCTTGGTCACAACCTAGATGGAACCCTAGTAATTATTCTCAAGGAAGAACATATCCAAATCAGAATCAATAGGCCATCATGGGATCTCTGCACAGAATTCACAAACTGAGAATGTAGTCCAAACACAAATGCCAGCATAACTAGTAGCAAATCCAAGAAACAAACAAATAACTCCTGTTTATGGAACAGAACTAGAAAAATCAGTTAATTTACATGATATGGATTGTAAGGATATTCAAACTAGATCTGGGAAAATCATTAATAGTCCACCCCTTATAATCACTGAAATGACAGAAGAAAATGAAATCCCTAAAACTTTGTTGTTCCAAAAGAGGATATAGAAAGAAAATAAAAGGAGCCAGATAGCAACACTACTGAGACTCCATTTCCAGAGAGATTCAAATAGGCTATAGAAATCAAGGAGTCTAAATTGGTACAGGAACTAAGGAAATTGAATATTGAAATACCACTGTTACAAGCAATTAAAGATATTCCAGAATTGAACAAATTAATCAAAATTTTATGTATGAAAAATCCTGGAAGGAAGAAACAATACCCCAAGACTATCAAAGTAGATGGGAAACTTGTTGATTTATTAGCAGGAAAAATTTTACTTCCCAAATACGAAGATCCGAAAGTCCTGTTATTTTTGTCTCCATAGGAAATAAGGATGTACATAATGTTTTGATAGATTTGGGAGTTGCTATCAATGTAATGATAGTGGATACTCTAAAAACATTACCATTAACGGGTATACAACCTACTTATACCATATTGCAGATGGCATCTGTAGCAAAACTAGAAGGAATTATTGAAGACGTGGCGGTTATGGTGGAGTCATGGTAACATCCAGTTGACTTCCTTAAACTACTGCCAAAAGGTAAAACATTGGGTTATCCCATTATTTTGGGTAGATCATGGTTAGCTACAATTTGCTTTGATAGATTATAGGTCAGGTGATATGACAATCTCGAATGGTAAGAAATCTAAACAAATTTCCTTATATCCTATTGCACAACCTTTTACTGACAATCATGAACAATTATGGGTTGATTCTCCTGAAACTAATAAGAAAAAATTGTCTTCTTTGGCTATGATCACATTGTAGGATCATGTAAGAGAAGTAGAAGAGATGATTAATCCACCATTGGATGAGAACCTGTTGTCCTCGAAGAAATCAGAAATAGTTTTGGAACCCGCGAACTTAGTTCCGGAACCACCACATTTATTTCTAGAACCATGACAACACCATTCTCTTTAATTGAAAATGAATTCACTCGGAGGAATGAGATTTCTCATGGGGAGAGGATGAATCAGTAGCTTCAGTTTCAAGTACATCAGGAAGTGGTGAAGAATTTCTAGAAAGTAGTAGTGACGAAGAATTTGGCCTACAAAGAGATAAGTATCATAATTCTCATTATTGTCCTTTTTCCATTGTCTTAAGGAAATTTTGGAGATGTTGCTACATACCATATGCTATTACCACATGCATATCCATTAAATAATTTAATGAAACCCTTCCTACAAATTAGTTCATCACATATTGGAACCAAGCATGTTGAAATTCAACGGGTAAAACTTTAAACATTGCTTGGTTGGTCAAGGAGGATGAAGAAGCTAAATTGTTTGATGTTCTAAAAAATCATACTAAATCTTTTGCTTGGGATTACAAATACATGAAGGGAATTCATCCAAGTATCTGCACTCATCACATCTATACTAAAAACATTAAACCAGATTACACACGGCCTCAAAGAAGGATTAACCCAACTTTAAGGGATATAGTCAAAAAGAAATTGAAAAACTATTACAAGTAGGTTTCATCTACCCTATCTCGAGATAGTCGGTGGGTATCTCCTCTTGTAATTGTTCCTAAAAAAGAAGGTAAAATGGAGAATATGTGTTGACTATAGGAACCGAACAAAGCCACAATGAGAGATTATTTTCCCTTACCATTCATAGATAAAGTCCTAGATAACCTTTCAGGTAAACAATACTTTTCTTTCTTGGATGGATTTAGTGGGTACAATCATATCAGAGTTGTTCTGTTGAGGATCAAGACAAAACTACATTTACATGTCCATGGGGAACCTTTGCCTATAGAGTGTTACCATTTGGTTTATGCAATGCTCCTACAACTTTCCAGAGAGTTGTACTTGCAATCTTTGCTGATCTAACAAATGATTGTGTTGAAGTATATATGGATGACTTCTTTGCATACGAGATACATTTGAAGATGCTTTAAGAAATCGGGACATGAGTGTTAACAAGATGTGAACAACACAACTTTGTCTCTTAGTGATGAAAAGTGTTTGATGATGGTGGATGAGGGGATTGTATTAGGACACCATATTTCAAAAAAAAGGAATTCGGTGGATCGAGATGAAAATTAGGATCATTTCAGATTTACCTATTCCTCAAACCCCACATATATCAAATCTTTTCTAGGGCATGTTGGGTACTATAGGTTCTTTATAAAAGATTTCAGTAAAATTGCTGCCCCATGTCAAAAGCATGCTTTTGAAGAAATTAAAGAAAAATTAATCAGTGCCCCAATATTGAGAGGACCTAATTGGGAAAATCCATTTCATATCCAAATAGATACCACAAATTATTCCATGGTGCAAGATTGGGACAAAAATATGAGGAAGGAAAGATGTATGTCATTTATTATCTTAGCAAGAATCTTACTCCCACTTTGAAAAGAATTACACCACCATTAAAAGGAATTTCTTCCGTGATTTATGCAATCAATAAATTCAAACATTACATTACAAGGTACAAGATATTTGTACACACATATCATTTAGCAATTAAGTATTTAATGAACAAACCAAAGTGGTTGGGGAAGAATAATTAAATGGTTATTACTTTTGCAAGAATTTGATATTTCCATTATGGACAATCTAGGAAAATCTAATGTGGTAGCTGATTTTTTGTCAAGACTAACCACCACAGGGGAGCAAGATCCGATCAAGGATAACTTTCCGGATGAACAAAAAGCTGTTTTGCAATCTCAAAGCAAGTACACCATGGTTTGCTGATATGGCAAATTATCTTGCAACAAGGAAGTTTCCTCCTTCTTTCACTAAGAAACAAATAAAGAAGTTAATTAAAACCAATGCACAATTCAAATGGTTAAATGGAATGTTATTTAAGTGTGGTCTTGATTTTGTCTTACGCAGGTGTGTAAGAGAGGATGAAATCTTTGACATCCTCAAAGCATGTCATGATGAACCAAGTGGAGGACATTATTCAGTGAAAAGAACAACTCATAAGATACTTGGCACTGGTTATTATTGGCCATCTCTGTACAAGGATGTGAAGAGATATATCAAGAGGTGTGATCCTTGTCAAAGGATGGGACAACCAACTTTCACCAATGAAATGCCTCTTCAACCTCAAGTTGTGGTTGAACCATTTGAGAGATGGGGATTATATTTTGTTGGTCCCTTTAATCCTCCTTCACAAGGGAAGGAATATATTCTTGTGTGTACTGACTATGTGACAAAATGGGTAGAAGTGCAGGCATTGACAAATGCCACTGAGGAAGTAGTTGTTGATTTCCTTTGGAACAAAATTATGATAAAGTTTGGAGCACCAAGGAGCATAGTTTCAGATCAGGGACCACAATTCATGTCTAATATGATCCAAGCTTTCACAAGGTATTACCAAATCAATCATAGGAAGTCATCTCCTTACCACCCATAGTCAAATGGACAAGTTGAAGTAACAAACAGAGAATTAGAGAACATCCTTACCAAAATAGTTGAAGCTGGGAGAAAATATTGGGTAAAAAGACTACCTGAAGCTTTCTGGGCTTATAATACAACTTGGAAAACTACAATAGGGTTTTCACCATATGAATTATTATATGGGAAAAATCCCTTGTTGCTTATAGATTTTGAACTTCGATATTGAGGACAACAAAAAAGTGGGAATTGAGTTGAATGTAGATCAAAAAGAAAGAATCCTTCAACTCAATGAGTTGGATGAATTAAGGTTGGAAGCACTTTGCAAAACAGAGATAATTCAAGATAAAAAAGCAATGACATGACACACATATCAAGAAAAGGCAATTCAAAGTAGGATCTTCGGGCATTGTTGTTTAATTCTAAGTACCAGCCTCCAGGGAAAATTGAGAACCGGATGGTTGGGACCCTATCAGTTGAGCAGATATTTGACAATGGTTCTATTCAGTTACTTCCCATTGATGGTAGTAGAAGAAGACTCTTGGTCAATGGGCATTAGCTGAAACTCTATAGGAAGCCTCCTACTAAGGATGAATTCTTGAGGAAGATTGAGGTAGACAAAGAACTTGATCATATGGAAGAACCCAGTTCTTCCAAAATTATCAAATAACTAGATGATAGATCCAGAATAAAGGGAAGAAGATAAAAACTAGCAAATGGCATTTTCTTCCCCCCAAAAAAATACAATTCTCTCAAAGGTCAATTGAAAACCAACAAATGGCGGTTGACCTCTTTTTGGCTAGTTTAAATAAGGGAATTCTTTTAAATCCATCTGTCTTATCTAATCATGTTTTGTTCCACTTGTAGGAATGACGAGTCATCATAACAAAAGGGTTACATCATTAAGGACGGTAATTATATCTTTTAACTTATTTAGGGTTGATTAAATGTTTGCATGTGTGATTTGACTTAATTTAAAAGTAGGTATGATGAGTCATCTATTTATACATTATGATTACAAGTGTGTAATCATGAAGTTGATTTGGATGGAATAAGTGGTGGCATGGTTATCATTAATAATCATTATTGCAAACTCAAGTGAAATAAGTTGCAGAGATTTTGAGGAAGGAGCATCGAATTAAGTTTTGTTCCGTAGAAAAGAACAAAGAATTTAGCAGCTAAGAATAGAGGTTCCGCAACTAAGAATAGAGGTTCCGCATGACTAAGAACGAGAGGTTTTCTGACCAAATTTGTTAGTTCCATAGCTAAGAAAAAGGGCCTGCAACCAATTCACACAAAATCAAAAGAGACAAAACTCAAGATGATATGGGGATTAAGAAGAAATCAGAACCAGAGGATGATTCCCAGCTACTCGCAGATGAAGAAGTGGCATCCATCTTTGAGCATGCAGGATGGCTAGAGTTCCTGAAGAAATTTTCAAGGCATAATGACGAATTGGTAAGAGAATTCGTCATAAACCTAGAACAATCTAGGACAAAGGTGAGAAATAGCTTTATTTCTTTTTCTGTAAAAACTGTAAGTAATGTGTCTGGAATACCAATTGTGCATGTTCCAAAACCTGCCAAGGGGACTTTGAAAGAACTGGTTTCAAAGTCTTACTACAAGAAGGAGAAACTGAACCCCAGTACATCTACAATACAAAAAAAATCATAAAAGGGGTCAGTTTTCCCAAACCCTTTGACAGGGTAGCATTTTGGATAGTAAAATATTTAACCTGTGATGGTCAATTTGGGTGCAATCGGAAAAGAAGTCCTAAAAATGCTCATATATCTGAAGTATGGAGCCACAAAACTGAGCACATAATAAACCTTCTAGGATTTCTTTTTTATTCTATCTAGACCATGGCTCAGAGGTATTCTTGGGGTGTTGGAACAATTAGGCATCATGGTCTAATTCATTTAATATGCCAACACCATTTTCTATCAAAGAAGAATGGAGAAGAAATTTGGGACAAGTTTCTTAGCAAGTTCAAGAAAAACCTAATATTTTCGAAGGACAATTCCAACCCCATTCTCTCCTTCAACTAACTGAAATTGATGCCCCTGTAGAAGAACAGAGGGAAATAAAAAGAGAAAATATACCAAAAAGAAGAAGGTCGGTAAGAAAGATCAAAACAACAAAGCCTTTTGTACCTGTGAAGGAAATTCCTTCTTCTGCAGTAGCTTCAGGGGAGCCAATATCTGTCTCTGACGGTGATAGCTCACCCACACAAGAGCAAGAAAGAATAGTAAGAAGAAGCTCTAGAAGGAAATCCACCATTTGGGCATGTTGAAATTCCCCAGAGAAGAAAAATTCATAAGAGGTATAGGAAACCCCAGAGGGAAGGAGTGAGCAAGAAAGGATGGAAAAGGAAGCTACTGATATTTTGGGCAGCATGGCCATGACTCCTCCTGAGCCAAGTCAAGATGAAATGGACTAGAGGAGAAGAAAGATTTGAAGAGCAGGATTTTTAGGAATTGGCTAAACCATCAGCAGTGCCACATGAAGAAGAAGAGTTGGCATCCTAGAGAAGAAAAGGAAAATTTCCTTTAATAGAGGAAGAATGCCCAACTCCTCAAGTAATTTCAGAGGAAGAAGAAAGACATCAAGTTAAACAGGCTCTGTTCTTGTCTAGAGTAGAGCTCATTATCAGAGAAAAATATGAGGAATTAGATTTCCTCAAACTCAAATTGGAACAAAGGGAAATGCTCATTGGAGAGCTAACAACTCAACTTGCAATCCAGGACTGAGGAATTATCAGCAACCAAGAAACAATCTGATAGAAAAAGAGGAAGAATTTCAAAGGCTTCCAGAAAACAGAGTGTTGTGTCCACAGTCTCTGCACAGACTGAGTTAACCTATTTTCCACTTAAACAACTATGGAATGACACTTGCAGGGAACTCAGAGAAGCCAAGACATCAAATGAAGAATTGAAGACCAAGATGGAAGAAGAGATGAAGGCAATAAAAGAATGGGAAGAAAAGTTTTACAAGGAGGAAGGAAATAAATATAAATGCCTTGCAAAAATTCATATGGTTTGTATTATGAGTGAGAAATTTCTTGCTGCAAGAGGCCCTCTCCTGCATATAGTGTGTTTTTGGAAGAGTAGTTCATTCAGCTGGAAGCTATCAAGAATTGCATGTGGACTTCCACATGAACTAAAAGATGAATCTGAATTCATGATAGCTTACTCTCTATCCAACCCTGAGCAGAAAAATCTTCTATGTGAATTTTATCTTTGCAATTTTATGCTAGAGAAAAACACAGGATTTATGATCAATTTGTATGTAGGGGAGAGCCAGCTCAATGCATTTGTCTCTGTTCTGCAAAACCAAATTGCATGGAAGGAAAGGGAATCTGAATTTCTATTGAAAGCTAGCTCAACAAGTCTCTGTATGAGAGCTCATTATGGTAAACCCTCTGCCTTCCTCACACATTTTAGAACTCATGCCTTTGATGAGAGATTCAAGACACACTATCTCGCCATTTTGCAAAAGAGTGTTGATGCCTTCACCTCCTATGAGGAGGAAAATTTTGAAGATATTTATGAAGGATGCTCAAAGAGGTGGGAACTCCTTACTGTTTCCTTGAGAAGAAGGGAAGTAATTTCCCCTACAAATCTGATCTGGAGTCTAGAAAGGGCAAAAGCATTATGAACAATAATTCCCCAAGTCAATGAAACCTACAAGCAAATAAAGATGTGAATGCGAACAAGGCCCCCTCTACTTCTCACCCCCATGTCTCCTTGGCAAAATAGAGAACCTCAAGACCCTACTAAATTTGAACAGTGGGAGAGGAAAATAGAAGCAGGAGCAGGGTACAATACATCTAAGTTTAAACATTGGAAAATCCAGTTTCAGCCATTTGATCTGAGCAATCAAATGGAATGCAGAACTTATAACCCAACTTTTGAAGAATGAAGTTTGTAAAGGGACTTACAAACAAGTAAGTTTGGGGGAAATGATGAGGCCAGATTATGTCCAATTAATGTATAATATATGATCTCATCTTACTCTCCTTTTTATTAAGTTTGATTGCATTGTGTGACTTTTAGTTGATCTGATATGAGTTAGGATGTAATTGTCTGTCTTTTGATTGATTGTGATTCTAATGTTAAAAGCTCTAGAATTCCTAACAAAGTGTGTGTTTGAAATTTAGTTTTGTAATAAAGTAGGTCTAATCAGTCGAGGAAATGAAGCAGAAGCATTCAGTATGTTTTCAAAGCAACATATGTTTGTACACAACTTAGTTCCGAAACTTCAAGCTAGTTCGGAACTCCATCACACTGTCATCATCTAGCTTCGGAACTTTTGGACTTAGTTAGGAACTCCAGTATTTAGTTCTGAAATTTTTGGACTTAGTTCCGAACTCCTAGGGATAGCTCCAGAACTCTCATGGTTTTGATCCTTAACAATTTCCTATGGTTCTGGAACTTCTCCGAAGTTCCAGAACTCGATGCGAGTTATCTATTCTAACCACATCCGGAGATTTTACATCTACGACCCTTTCAATCAGAAAGGATGAGAATATTTATGAATTCAGATCTAGGGAGAGTTATCTTACAACTATCGATCAATCACAATCGACTCAAAGATCTATTACGGACATGATTCGATTTCATCAGAATCGTTGAGACAACTGTGATTGTAAAATGTATATAAAAGCAAACCTGCAAAGTAGATAGATAATAGAGATATAGAATATGATATGAGATAGATATAGAACAGAGAAGAGAAATATAGACTAAGTACTCAGATCCAGTACATTTTTTAATATCGAATGTTTTATCAATAAAATAGTCATTCCTATTTGAGAGAATTTTGAGTTGTTAAATCCTAATTTGAGGAGGAGCAAGGGCCCACTCCCCCAAGGACCAGGATATTCGTTTATTTGGTATTTATATTTCTTCAACAAATAGCTTAGATCTGTTAATTCTGTATTGTTTTAATTCTTTTAGTTCAACTCTGTTGTATACTTGTTCCTACATGTGTTTAGATAGATTCTTATATTTCTTGTAATTGTTTTCAAGCATTCTAAATTGAGTGTGTTTACTTTCAGAAGCAAGTGTGTTTATTTTCCAACAAGCAAGTGTGTTTCCATTACGCATAGTGTGTTTCCTTTCAAGTAAAAATTTCGGTGTGTTTACTTTGAAATTTTTAATAGTTTGATTTAAATAAGGTTTTACCAAGATTTCCTTAAGACATTGAAGAGATCCCAGAAAATACAAAAATAACTACAATCAACTACTAGATCGGTTAAATTAATCTTGTTGCGTATAGCTTTAGACACACCCCTGGTTTGATATGACATCAACAAGAAGTTGATTAAATGAAGGGAATAACGACACCCATCACACCCCTCTTGGAGATATAGATTCCTTCCCGAGAATATCTCTTAGGGATTTTCTAGACAAAGATGAGGATTACAAAGTGGCTAGACTAACGAACTATAATTGCTAGATGAAAGGCGCATCCGCACACTCAACCATATTCAAGTATATCGGGACAAATTTTCACGCATCTACAATAAGATAGTTATACCTTGTCGGTTCGAGGTTGGAGATCTAGTTATGAAGGAAAACAGATTCAACACAAGGAAGAAAGAGAAAAGAAAGGTAAGTTCGAACCTCATTAGTTAGGACCCTATGCCATGTGGCCAAATTTGGGTTAGGCGCATATAAACTTGCCCATCCTAATGGAACCGATCTACGAGAGCCCATGAACACTATGCACCTCAAGCGTACTATGCTTGAACATGGAGCAAAAATCAGAAAAAGAAACAAAAAAGTAAAAAAAAATTTATGCAAAATACAAAAAAATAAAAAAAGAGAAAATAAAAGAGAAAATAGGTCATCCAAATGTGAAAACCATGCAATTATGGCACTTTGGATAGGTCCCCTGGTGAAAATCAATTTCCATGCCTTGGGAGAATTCATTGTTCACAAGCATCTTATATCTAGGGGGTACTTTTACTTAGCTTTAGGCTAGTTACGCACTCCGCATATGAGATTCTTTATGAACCTATCCTCACAAAGCTTTGATCCGGTTAGTTCTCCTCTTATTCATCTCGTGAAGGGATTGCCTTTGAAAATACCCATCTAACTATGGGGGCATATTCACAACTTCACCTTCTTGTTTATAACACATGGCATCTACCTTTGTATATTCCCACATCATGTGGGGGTATCCACGTTTCTTGGTTTCTTGTATTGCTTGACAACTATTAGAAAATCAAAAATATTCAAAATATGTAGAAAACACAAACATTTGAATAGGATTGAAAAACCCTAAACAATGGAAAATAATAAAATATAAAAACAATAGAATATTGTTTCATAAAACTCTAAAAAAAATACAAAACACACTAAAAATAGTCTTACAAAAACATAGTACTTTGCTTACTTTGTTTGTTTGTTTTTGTTTCCTACTTTATTTGTTTACTTGTATATTGTTTGCATAGTTTTCTTGCTTATGCTTTGGTGTTGTGCATTTCTTAAACATACCTTTTAGATTGATTTTTTTCTTGCTTAGATTATATTTAGTCTTGTTTGTACATTTTAAGTGTGTTTGACATGCTTGTTTATAATTGTACTTAGTTGCTTTGTGAAGTTGTTTAGTATGTTTATTTTGGTAGGTTGTTTAACTTTTGTGCTTGCTTGTTTGTTACTTGTACATGGTTTTGTTATCACATCTATTATCTATCATGCATCTCATCACATCTAACATCATCTATACATCATATATCAATAAAATGCTAAGTTTACATCGTACATGTATATTAAGCTAGTCATCACATATCGTATCATCAATGGGGGCAAGAGGGATCACAAATATCAAAATCTACCCCCTCCCCCTCGCACCAATACCATCCCGTACTTAACAAATTAAACATCTCATCTATAAATCGAATGATATCATCTACGGATCTATCATAAAATCGAGACACATGTGATACATCATCTAACATCCAACATGATACATACATGAGAAATAAAATCATACAACCTCATGATATAATCAACATCCATAAGCATGAGTCATCATCATAAGACATATCAAAATATGGCAAGTAACATCAAATGTCCATGTACATGTAGAAATGTTTGTCTCAAAATGGATATACATCATCGATACAAAAATCCACCATCAAAGGGCATGGATCATAATGAATCCTTCACAAGAGGCATACAATCAACAATGATACATCTATTAGTGAATAAGGGATAAAATATGCAGAATAATCCCTCACATAATCGCAATAGTAGAAACTAATATGTAGAAAATATTATAGATCTTAAATAAAAGTGTAGAATAAAATAACACAACACAAAGAGACAATATTTAATGTGGTTCACCCAATTTGGGCTATGTCCACCAAGAATCACTTGCTCAGATTTTATTACAAGCCACCACTCTCTCAATACAATACCCAGATTTGTTTGGAGCTATGCTCAACAAACTCTACAGAATTCACACCGAATTCAAAGCACATCTGCAATGTTTTTCATACTTCTATCATATGCATAAAACCATATAAATAGACAACTGCTTAAGCAATTTTACAAAACCGTGGGTATCAAAACCATGGGAAAAAACTGTCCCATAAACCTATGGGTCAAAATCCCGCCATATGAGAAAATCATGTTTCCCGATATATCGGGCACGTTTTAAGGCCCAAAAAAATAAATTCCCGGTGAGGATACATGAAAAGTGTACAGTACTCTTAGTGTACAGTCTTCAACACTTTCACACATGAAAACATGCTCCACAACCTAATAACATCAATACATACGTTGATCAAAATGAGCCTTCATAAGAGGCATACATACGCATATCAATACATCATATGAAGATAGAGCCATCCACGACTCTCCCCCTCTCATCGACTACTTAGTCTCGGGTCTTTGAGTAAGAGGACATTGTTGGTGATGATGAGATGGCTCATTTGAAGTTGCACCACTCTCTTTGAACTATGGGTTGCTCCAAGTAATCTCACCGAATGAGAAGTCCTATGTGACCTAGTCTCAAACCTACTCACATCCATCGATCAAAGGGTACCACTCGCTATCCCTCCGGAACTACTCGATAATAGGGTTGCCTTGTAATAGGAAGCCTCGCCACTAGATCTCATAATATCAAACAATAGTTATATCCGCCCAAATGTGGTGGTTTCTGTAAAGCAATATCTCACTCTCTTGTAACTCTACCAATATCGGTGTGATCCTGTTTCAATGCGGAAACCTATTAATCTCTATCCGCAATAATGGTCTACACAGGTTTAAGCCTAATCTCTCTGTGTAGAAGTGGTCTACACTTGGGCCTAGGCCGATCTCTTTATGTCATAATGGCATGCAAATGTGCTTGTGATTGTTGTAAAAGGCTCATGATCTATGCACCTTAGGCTACCAACTATTGTATCAACTGCAACCACACGGCCCCATCTCCTCCTTGACCAACTTGGGCTCTAGCTTGATCTCACTCTGCGGTGATGGCACTGAATGCGTGCTTTGGCCGGTCTCTCTCGGCCGCTACACGAAGTTGGACGACTATCACCGCTTGTAATCTTGTTGTTATAATGCAACTAGATGCTCTCCATCATCTCCTCTTCCACCCCGGAGCACGAGGGGGAGGACCTTGATGTCTAACTGGAAGCACCTATGCCAACAGAATGTGAACCCCAACTCATATATCAACTTGAGGAAATTACATATGTGGAGTCTGGGGTACCTATCTCCATCCCGATCTTGGCCCTTGCCTCTATCCCTATGGTTGTTGTAGTGGAGGACTATGTCCCCCACCCCCATCATGTCGCCAAAAATGAAGGGATAATCATCATCTCCATCGTCATCCTCATCATCACTATCGGTGGCCCTTTTAGAGGTGGTCTAACAATTGCATCCCAAGCTCCTCACAAAATAGTCAAGCGACGGGGTAATACTATATAGTACCGGGGCCCATACTTAGCTATGCATCCTAGATATCTCGCCTATCTCAATGGTACCCACTATATCGACACTATCTCCGATAATTGGTTATGGCCCTATCCATCCGAATTTGTGGCCCCATATTAAAACCTCTCGGGCATGTTTACGTACCACATATCCGACCCCGGAACATCCCGAGTGATGTAAAAGCTGCTCTCGACATCTATCCACTCTGTAGATATATTTGATATACTACAGATCCCAAACATAAAGTGCTCTACCGTGGCTATCTTTGAGCTCTGCATCATCCTCCCGACCACCGGAAATATCTATAAGGCCTCCATACCATTTGGGCATGCTACTGATTGTTAAACTCTCGAGGATAATGATAAGTGTCCCCATGTTCATTTGAACATCATCTTCATCCATAACCCAACCCATAGTAGATGGCTCCTCCTGGAGCACGAACTCGTAACACACCCGTGGGGAGGCCTATGGCGATGTGATCCCAAGCCAATATCTGTAATAATTTGGTGGACCTACTATCTTCTTCGACGGTACTATGTAATAAGGTGGAGATCCCGGTAAAAAGTGGGCCAATATCGCTGACCATCAATCAATCCATATATCACTTTGATAAGGCCAAGCGGATGAAGCTTTGGTCTTGTCGGTGAGTAAAACGCCACTAACAAAGGCCATCAAATATACTACCACTCAATCTAGCTCAGGATCTGCTATACACTGAGATAATCTAACTGTCATACCTCAGTGAGGTATATCCTCCACTCCAAATAGCTCCAATAAGCAATGATCAATATTAGGCTCATGACTCATATACTCAATCAACTCACCCTGGATGGGAACCTGATATATCCTCCATACGTCCTCCAAAGTGATGGTGATCTTGCCGGTCAAAGTCGAAAACATTGACTCTCGTTGTGCCACCTTTCAAAGCTAAGGCTATAAGGAGGCTATGATCGAGAGTGATCTGTGTCATATCATCCAAGTAGGCTATTCCGATCACGTATAGTAAGATATATAATATCATCCTATCCTCTGCATCAAAATCTGCCTCTATAGCCGCCAAGCGATCCATCTCTCTCTCAGTGTAGAATGGGTAAACATCTACGAAAAAATAATGATACACTTGTTACGGCTATTTTCTATCTATATTCTTCTAAAAATGCTAATTTCTACTTTCTTGTACAAAATTCTATGAGACATTCTTTTATACTTCTTTACCTTTTCGTAAAAATGGATAAGTTCTTCTTCTAAGCACATACACACCCCTATAGATGCCTACGCGCCTAAGGCACATGTGTGCCTCTCGCAATGCATGCATGCACATATCAACGCATGAGCACCTAACCAACTTTTGACCTACCCCTGTACCCTCCCCGATGCATGCACATCCGAGAATGATGCCTCGCACATATGCTTGACGCACGCTTGTGCATGCATCCGTTTGATAGCTAAGGATATACATAGGTTCATTTCTTTGTTTAGCTTTCAAAAGAGTACGGGATAACTATTTAACATGTTAGTTTGAAGTTCTTTCAAGTTTTTAATGCATGATGTTGATGTTTATTCTTGTTGTAATGTAATCAACTCACCTTGAATGGGAACCCAATATATCCTCCATACGTCCTCCAAAGTGATGGTGATCTCACCGGTGGGGAGTCAAAACACGACTCTTGTTGTGCCACCTCATCAAGCCGTGCTCTACAAGGCCTTTATTGATTAACTCCATGTTATTCACGAAAATCTTGGATGGATGAATGCAAATGAATGATGCTTAGTTCCACTCTAATGGAAGATTTTCTCTAAGATGAAATGCCTATAGTTTAGGTTATACGCTTGTAAAGGTGTAAGTAGAAATGTTAGAGGAGGGCTCCTTTTATAACCCAATGGGTAAAAGAGGCTTTATATCCTATTACATGTGGGATAAAAGCCCATAAGTAACTTTAGCTAAGTTAACCAAAGCTAGGTGAGTTAACATGTGGGTTAGTGTTATAGTTTGCACTTTATGGGAATTAGGGGTGCATATAATTAATCAAAGGTGATTAATTGATAGGAGGATAGGCCTATTAGGCTAGTTAGAAGAGAGTTAGCATGATTTGAGTGATATAATAGAGGAATTTAATCCAATAGATTAAGGTTTATTGAATTAGACTAAAGGTCGTAATTAATTAAGAATAATTAATTAACTTAGATAGAAAGGGGTGTTAATTAATGAAAGGTCGTTAATTAGGGTTTTGAGCGACAACATGGCTAATCAATTGTCGTAATGCAATTAATTAGTGGTGATAGAGGAAAAGTGAGGCGTTATTGACGATGTGTCACCAATTTGCGGGAAATGGTGCAATTAGTGCAATTTAAGTGTATTAAATTGCTAAATCTAAATAACATGTGTCTACAAGTTAGCTAAGGTTAATATGCAAACATCTAAAAATTCTCAAGGGAAGTGAAAAAATTGTTGTTACACGTGTCATGGTGAAGGCATGTAATGTAGGGTGAGTGAAGGCATGTAATACAAAAACATAATCCATGTTGTTTTTCATAATGGGATTTGATTCCTCATGTTCAAAGGACACAATTACGGAAATGAAAGGGATTTATCTTGATTCACATGGAATTTTATTTTTAGTTATAGGTGACAAAGAGGCATATAATAAGCCCTAATATTGTCATCACACTCGAGTAGGTTTTCCCTACAACTTATGAAATCAACAGTCACAAATTTGTTCTTCCATGCATTTTTCCTTATATTGGTGTTATTGTGACCTCATAGGACATGGTTTTCCTAGGGGGACGATGAGATAGGGTCTTGATGATGTAATTCAGATGGGAATGCATGCAATGATGGATGTAATTTGGTATTCTCAATGTTAAATAATTAAACTTTACTTTTAGTCCCAAAAACATCCTAATCCCATACCAGTTTAGATTTTTTCCCTTCTTTTCTCTATATTTTAATGGTAAGGTTTTTAATTTTTTCTTACATCAAAAATCATTTTGATGTTCTTTAACAAGTGGTTATTGGTTTTTGAATTTTGCTTACATCCATAACCATTTTGATGTTATTTAATAAGTGGCTATTGATGCTTCCTAATGGCTCCTAGAGGAAGTAATTTCGTATTCTTTCTTTTCTTGTTATGTTTTTCAAGCCAAGTGTTTTGGGAATCCAAGTTTGTTTTTTCCTTAATCAACTTGTTCATGCACCATAGGGAGTTTATAGAGAGATACCATTTTTTTTTCCAAGCTTCCTTGCATGGAGTATTTCATGAATAGGATCAACATGCCTAGGTAAAAAAATTTCATTCCATTTTTGTTTTTGATTGTGGAAGAGTCCCATCAAAAATTGCCATGAGAAAAAGGGCACCAAAAGTGTGCTTGTTTTGGGAAAAACATGCCATTTTTTGGGTTATATTTCTCCAATCACACTTTCACTTTTATATAAGTTTGATTAAACCATATTTCGTAACCTTCCAACTCATGGATTGTATGATATTACTTACCATGTCCAAGATGACCTGTGTGCTTGTCATACCTAAAAATTATTTTCTTACAATATTATCCCATTTTCATTTTTGTTCATGGTGTTATCATTGTGGAACATCTTCTCACTTTAAAATCAAATTCTTTGTGTTGAATTTTCGTTTTCTCATTGTATAAAATAGTTTATGCAATTCACTACGTCCTTTTATTATTGGACCTCTTTTCACAATACGATACCTATTTTCATTGGTTATATCAGCTTGATTCTAACAAATAAAATTACTCTTGAATGCATTCATGTGTTATTCACTATGACCTTGGGTGACTTCAAGTGCTTATCATAGCTAAAACTTAGTATTTAACATTGTTACGTCATTTAACTCTTTCCATTGATGATTTCTTCTTCAATAGCCTTTGGCCAACTTTGAAATTTTAATCTCTACATTGAGTTGCATTTCCCTCAGCACGATGTAGGTTTGTTGTATTACCATGCAAAACTTACAAAGCTACTTGGGATAATTGTTAATAGGTTACCATTGAGATAACCTTCTCTATGCAAGTTTCATAGACATCGTAACCTTAATGCTTTCATTCATTGTTGTTGCTTTATACTAGTATTAAAGACCAACATATGTCCATTGTTTTTTTTTATTATATGTAACATTTTAACTCAACTATTGCATGTCATTATGCACTCTTATTATGTAAGAATATGGTATGGGTATACTACTCAATCGATATCTTCAAGAGGTTCGCACATTCTTGTAGGAATAATATGAAAATTACTTTATTTTCGGGGTATTTTATTGTTAGGTCAAATAAAATTAAATTGATAAAGTTACTTTTAAGTATATTATTGTTGTATTTTATAGGTGATATGATTCACGGTTCATGTTTCAAGATTGTTGGTTAAGCAATGTGAATTCCTTATTTGTACTTCCTATTCAAAAGCTTGATCTGTCATTGGGTCCATCACATCTAATTTTAGTGCCATTAATTGAGAATGTTACAAAACTATGAACTAAATTATGATGCTGTCAAGATTCACCATACATGCTAGTTTGCTAATATTAGTAAAAACATACCAAAATGCACAAATATACGCCATGTAATGGTATGAAATTCTATTTTGATTATACTAGATGCATTCCAATTTAGTATTTAGTTATTGGACATCAAAACCACGATTATAAATCGCTATTCAATAATGTTATTGAAATTCAATCTTGGGTGCACAACACTAAATAATGTTCCCAATATTGTTTTTTTCCTCTTTGCATGTGTATGGTTCGAATTGCCAATTTTTGTATGCATGTGCATCACATGTAAGATTATGAATTTTGACATTAACCTTATCCATCCAACACAATTACAAGTTGCAACTTCGTATCTTTGCATATATATTTCTTCTAAAAGATTCTACTTTGTTATTTTTGGTTCATGAGCCGAAACATGTACGTATACGAACAATGAGGAGCTATGGAACCTCCTTCAAAAGGGAGGCATTTCTAACTTCATAGAGAACATTCAAGGGCACGACCAAAATATTTCGGTTCATTTCACTATGGACTGGAAGGACAGAAAGGTGGAGTATGGTGGTCACCGAGTAATTATAAATGAAGAATTGATAGTTGAGGCAACAGGCCTCGAGTTGGAGGGATATCGTTTTTTCAACAAAAGGATTGATAAGGCATCGAGGCAAGGAAATTCTCGATGACGATGAGGAGCTCGAATTTGTAATGCGAGTGTTAGGGTAAGCTCTATCCCCAAGCCTTTTGATGAGGTTACAAAAATTATGGTTAGGTACATTTCTTTAGAAGGGACGCTACATAACAGTCCTATCAAGCACCTGGTCTTTCTTGTTATGTTTGTGGAGCCTATTTGCATGTTAGAATGTGGTACACCTTCTATGTGTTACACTCGGGTATTTTTACGGTGGTCCTACTCGCCGGTGAGCGGGTCGGGGTTCGGGGGCGAAGCCCCCGAAGTAAATTTTCATGGGTGGTTTATTAACCCATGGGTAATGGGTAACCGTTATGGGCTGCTTTTGGCCCCATGGTTTTTTTTTCGATCTTTTTCCCATTGTTTTGATACCCACAATTTTTGCCCTTGGTTTTGATACCCACGGTTTTGTATCAAATCGCTTAGCGATTGTCTATTTATATGGTCTTATGCATATGATAGATGTACAAGCAAATGTATTGCAGATGTGTTTTGAATTCGGGTGTGAATTCTATAGAGTTTGTTGAGCATAGCTCCAAACGGATCTGGGTATTGTATTGAGAGAGCAGTGGCTTGTAATAAAATCTGAGCAAGTGATTCTTGGTGGACGTAGCCCAAATTGGGTGAACCACGTTAAATACTGTCTCCTTGTGTTGTGTTATTTTATTTTACAATTTTATTTCAAATTTGTAATAATTTTACGCATATTAGTTTCTCACTGTTGCGATTATGTGAGGAATTATTCCGCATATTTTATCTCTTATTTCCTAAAAATTGGTATCAGAGCCTGGTTTAGTTTGTGAAGTGTTGAATCGCAGGGAAAGTTTTTAGCTTGAGTGGGAGCTATGACAGATGATGGAAGATCTAGGGTTGATAAATTCCACGGGCATAATTTCAGTCTTTGGAAGATGCAGATGGAAGATTACCTTTGTCGGAAGGATCTTTATACTCCGTTGTCTCGAGAAGATGAACAAACCCTCGAGTATGACGAGATGTGGAATGGGATCTGTTGGATTGAAATGCACTTGAACGATCCGGTTGTGTCTTGCATCTTCGGTATTATTTAATGTTTCAAAGGAAAAGACTACAAAAGATCTAATGGATGCATTATGGAAGTTGTATGAAAACCCTCTCCTCTAATAAGATATTTTTAATGAAAAAGTTGTTTAATATGAAGATGTCCGAGAATAGTTCAAGAGAAAATCATTTAAATGATTTCAATACGGTTGTGAATATGCTAGCTTCAAGCTTATTCAATGGAATTTGATGAAGAAGTTAGGGCTTTATTAATTCTCGTGCTCTTTACCCGAGAGTGGAATAGCCTGTAATGGTGGTAAGTAACTCGGTTCCAGCCTAACTCAAGTTCAAGTTTGAGGATGTTGTAGGGGTGATTCTAAGCAAGGAAATGTGAAGAAAAAGCTCTGGGAATCTTCTACTTCAAGGAATGCTTTGACCAATGGAAACTAGAGGGAGACAAAAGAATAGAGGAAACCGTGGAAAATCAAAAGATCGGGAAAGGTCAAAATCCAAGAACAAGATCAGATCTTTGGAATTGTGGAAAGCTGGGCATGCAAAGAAGGACTGTTGGGAGCTTCGAGATAAGAAGAAACAACAGGAAGAAAATAAGGAGGCAAATGTGGCATCGGGTAATGTATGTCAGGATGCTTTGATTCTTTCTTTGCATAATATTACTGAATCTTGGGTTTTAGATTCAGGGGCTTCTTTTCATGCTACTCCACATAGGCATTATTTTGTTGATTATGTTCAAGGGATTTTGGGCATGTTTTTCTTGGTGATGATGAGCCTTCATAAAGATAGTTGGAAAAGGTTCTGTTCAAGTTAAGATGCAGAATGAGAATACATGGCTATTGAAGGATGTCGACATGTGCCTACATTAAGGAGAAATTTGATATCGGCGGGGCAATGGGAAGTGATGGTTATATCGTGATATTTACAGCCTAACTCTTGGAAGGTTACAAGGGTGCTCTTGTGATGGCAAGAGGTAAGAAGGTTGGAACCTTGTATTTAACCACCGATAGTACTAATGATTGTAATTTTGTGGCTTCAGATGCAGATACAACATTATGGCACTATAGGCTCGGTCATATGAGCCATAAGGGCATGAACATCATAAAGAAGAATTTGCCTAGATATACAAAAACAGGTTTGGATTTCTGTGAGAACTGCATATATGGGAAACAAAAGCGAGTAAGGTTTCTCAAGGTTGGACCTACGAAGAAAGAGAGTAAGTTAGAGCTGGTACATTCTAATGTGTGGGGACCGGCTCAGGTATCATCTCTTGGGGGTTCAAGTTATTATGTTACTTTTATTGATGATGCAACAAGGAAAGTTTGGGTTTATTGTATTAGAAACAAATATGATGTATTTGACACTTTTGTTAAATGGAAAGCCTTGGTAGAGAATGAAACAGGTCTTAAGCTAAAATGTCTCAGGTCAGATAATGGAGGGGAGTATTGCAGCAATGAATTTGATGATTACTATTCTAAGAATGGAATCCGCAGCAAAAGATGGTTCCAGAACTCCGCAGCAGTAATGGGGTATCATAAAGGATGAAAGAACAATAATGGAATGTGCTAGCTAGAGCATGAGGTTACATGCAGGATCGCCTCTTTCTTTTTGGCGAAGCGTATGTGAGCACAAAATTTGTGTACTTGATAAACAGAGGACCCTAAAGTGCCTGGATGGAGGCATACTTGAGGAGGCTTTGGTCTCCGGTAAGAAAGTTGATTATTCATTTCTTAGAGTCTTTGGATGTGAGGTGTTTGTTCATATAGACAAGGATGATAGGACCAAGCTAGAGGCTAAATCAGAAAAATGTACTTTCATTGGTTATGGTGGTGATGACTTTGGATTTAAATGTTGGAGTATTAAGGACAAGAAAATCATTCGGTCTAGGGATGTGGTCTTTAATGAGAAAGTCATGTATAAGCAACAGTTGTAGGAAAACAAGGAAGAATCCAAGAAAGAATATGCAGTGGTAGAGGATCTTCCGGATGGGAAAGTGACCCATGAATCAATTCAGGAACCTACTCAACAGGAACCCCAAACTCCTACAGTGAGGAGGTCTTCTAGGGTAAGAAAAGAACCTGAACGTTTTTCTCCTTCTCTTTATTATTTATTACTCACTGATAGTGGAGAGCCAGAGAGCTTTGATGAGCGATGCGATGGTAGATGTCGCATAAGAAGTGAGAGCAAGCCATGGATGAGGAGCATAAGTCTCTCATGGAGAACAGAATTTGGATTTGGTGAAGCTATAGTAAAAATGAGATTTTGATGAGATTTTTTCTCCGTAGTAAAATGACTTCTATCGAACTGTTCTTGGAATAGTGGTAGCAAAATACTTGCACTTAGAACAGGTTAGATGTAAAGACCGCATTTCTCCATGGTGATTTGGAGGAGGAGCTATATATGCAAAGAACTGAAGGATATGAAGTCAAAGGTAAAGAGGAGAAGGTGTGCAAACCGAAGAAGAGCTTCAGATGACCAAACAAGCTTCACGTCAATGGTATAAGAAGTTTGATAGCTTCATGATGGAGCAAGGTTATATTAGATGTCATTCGACCATCATCGTGTATACAAAGAAATTTGAGGATGGAAGTTATATTATCCTGTGTTTGTATGTAGATGACATGTTGGTTGCAGGTAAAAACATGCAGGAAATAAAAGTACTCAAGAAACAACTAAGTGAATCCTTTGATATGAAGGATTTGGGGGCAGCCAAACAAATCCTTGGTATGAGGATAACTCGGGATAGGAAGGAACGGAAGTTGACTTTATCTTAGGAAGAGTACATTAAGAAGGTATTGGAGAGGTTTAACATGCAAGATGCTAAACCGGTTGGGACTGCTTTGGCAGGCCATTTTAAGTTATCAAAGGAGCAGTGTCCCAAGACAGAGCAGGAAAGAAACTAGATGTCCAAGGTACCTTACTCATCAGTAGTTGGCAATTTGATGTATGCTATGGTGTGCACTAGGCTTGATATTGCCCATGCACTGGGAGCTGTGAGTAGATTTATGAGTGATCCAGGTAAAGAGCATTGACAAGTAGTAAAGTGGATCCTTCGGTATTTGAGAGGGACTATGGGGACAGTTTTGTGCTATAGTGGATCAGACACCACTTTGCGTGGTTATGTAGATTCAGACATGGCTGGAGATATAGACAACAGGAGGAGCACAACAGGTTATATTTACACTGTAGGTGGGACAACAGTGAGCTGGATTTCACGACTACAGAAGCTGGTGGCTTTATCAACCACAGAGGCTGAGTATGTTGCTGCCACAGAGGCAAGCAAAGAGATGATTTGGCTACAACAATTGCTTGAGGAGTTGGGGCATAAGTAGGAGGAATGTAAGCTATATAGTGATAGTCAGAGTGATATACACCTAGCTAAGAACTCTGCTTTCCACTCCAGGACGAAGCATATATAGTTGAGATATCACTTCATCAGGACAACTTTGGAGGAAGATAAGTTGAAAGTGGAGAAGATTCATACAGTCGAATCCTGCAGACATGATGACCAAGGTGGTCACAAGGATAAACTAAAGCTATGTTCGACTTTGGTTGGCCTTCGCAGATGACAAAGTGAAGGGTCGAGAAGCTTTCGGTGGAAATCAGTCTCCAAGTGGGAGATTGTTATGTTTGTGGAGCCTATTTGCATGTTAGAATGTGGTACACCTTCTATGTGTTACACTCGGGTATTTTTACTGGCGGTCCCGCTCGCCGGTGAGCGGGTCGGGGGTTCAGGGGCGAAGCCCCCGAAGCAAATTTTCATGGGTGGTTTATTAACCCATGGGTAATGGGTAACCGTTATGGGCTGTTTTTGGGCCCATGGTTTTTTCGGTCTTTTTCCCATTGTTTTGAGCATACCCACAATTTTTGCCCTGGTTTTGATACCCACGGTTTGATCAAATCTCGCTGCTTAGCTGATTGTCTATTTATATGGTCTTATGCATATGATAGATGTACAAGCAAATGTATTGCAGATGTGTATTGAATTCGGGTGTGAATTTATAGAGTTTGTTGAGCATAGCTCCAAACGGATATGGGTATCAGTACGAGAGAGCAAGTGGCTTGTAATAAAATATGAGCAAGTGATTCTTGATGGACGTAGCCCAAATTGGGTGAACCACGTTAAATACTATCTCCTTGTGTTGTGTTATTTTATTCTCGCAATTTTATTTCGAGATCTCGTAATAATTTCGCATATTAGTTTCTCTGCATTGCGATTCTCGTGAGGAATTATTCCGCATATTTTATCTCTTATTTCCTAACATTTCTTAACCACTTTAGAAGACAATTTGTGGTCTGCTTCCCGCATTACTTGCTAAATTCCCTTGAGTGCTCCATTTTAGAATTCCATAAGCACTCTCGTGCCATTCCTCTTCACCAAGGCCTTATTTTTCTGCTTCATAAGCTCTGTGTCTCTAAGTTCCCGACTTCCCACCCTCTCCCAGCGATCCGCACATCCCTACCATCACTGCTCCCACTTCCATCCTAAACACCTCTTCCAAACCCAAGACTAAGAACCCAAAACTTCCCAAAATTGACATCCCTCACTGCTCGGGTTCTTAGAAGCACTAAAGAGCTGGAAGTTGTGCATAATCGCCGCATATTAGTAATGCTGGCTAGGATACGACCTTGCAACAAGAGGGGAATAATATTCCTCACTAGGTTGGATTCTTTGGAAAATGAGATGATGAAGTTAAAGAAGGACCTGCAACACATTGCCAAACAGAAGGGCAAAAGAAAGGTTGATGATGAAACTGATAATGGGAATGATCAGATTGCAGACATCTACAAGAAATTGAACTCTTTGGACAGATTGGGGAGAGCCAAAGACAGCATGACCATAACATGGCTATCTTCAATGCCATTAGTGACTTTTTGGAACAACATGTTCGCAACATTTCCATGCTTAGCGGGGTCCTTGAAACTATCTGGGGGACTGACAAGGAGAGAAGTCAGACCATATCGAAGTTGAATGCAAGTGACCCCATGCACATCACCACTTTGGTGTTGTTCACTTCGCTACAAACAATCAAATCCAAGATCAACAGAGCTTCCAAGAAATAATCTCCCTCGGGTCGAGGGCTTCGTTACATTAATCGCTATATTTCGGTCTTTTCGTTATTTTTCTAGCTCATTTTTTTTGCTATCTTGTTGCAGCTTTTGTTCTATCGCGCCTTCTACTAGTAACTATCTTTTGGTTACTGTTGGGCATAATGCTTTATCTGGATTTTGATCCTCTTTTGTTGTCCCTCTATAGCTCTATTTAGTTGTTGAGCCCTTATTGTAACAGGTATAGTCCCTTCAAAACTATTTACCAATAATAAAAAAACATGTACGTATACGATGCTAATATTTCCTTTGTTTGGATTATAAAATTCAATAAATATGTGTCATGAAGGATGTATAGATTATCATGCAAACCATATTTGTTTTTATTGTTTTTTTACAATAATAGGAAATGCTATAATTTTCTCATATATTCACTATTTTACGATTAACTTTACCTATTTTTCAAGCATTTATGGGACGGCATAATTACAAGTTACGACTCCATATCTTTGCATATATATGTCTTCTAAATGATTCTACTTCGCATATTTTTGTTTCATGAACAAGAAACCTATATGAATTCAATTTTTTTAAATTTTTAAAAGAGAGTTGAAGGGACCCTTCCCTATACAATACCAAGATATATCAGTAATAATGACAACATACTAGCCAAATATATAATGATGTTAAGACAACATAGCCGTGGAAAGGAAAAAAAGACTTGGAAACCAACCTGAAACAAAAGGACAAAAGATAAACTAGAGAACTAAGAAAACTAAAAGACTTGTTATGCCACCTCATCCATGGAGTCCGAGTCAATTTCAATAACATTCCCATCGACATAACACCCCGAATCTCCCTTGAAGCGATCAATTCCAAAAAAGTAATAAGAGAGAGGAGAGGCCCATGTGTGCCGTATTTTCTCCAAATTCGGTAGTGGAATACAGGAGAACTCTCATCCTTAGACCTACAATAACCAATAATTTTATTTCAAGACCCAACGTGACTCGAAAACATTCTTCAAGCTCTAATAAAATCTTGCGATCCACTAGCCCAACTTGAAACATGGCGGAGTCGAGAAGATAGGAAGCATGGATAGGCACAATCTTTCAATTTGTTTCTTCAATGTCGATTCTATGAATCGGGCGGATGAAGAATTGTCCAATTCTCGTGGCCACCTCTTTATTAATCAACAAATGTCCCACAAGTAGAGTTTTTCTCATAATATTTATTTTTAGCAATATGTTTATAAAAATGTGTTTAAGAGGTTGTTATGTCATAAGGTTAAACACAAATATACCAACATCATATCATTTACCTATTCCCAAATAGTGTTGTGCTTAAATTGTTTGTGGATGTCTTAAACTTCACTATACTTACTTTTGCATACCTTTCCTTTCTTTACCTTTCAAAATTTTCTTGTCTTTGCTTTTATATTCCATTTTTGCATTCGAGAGTATATTTTTTTAATCACTTCGCTTTTCTTTTGTTCATTCATTTTCCACACGTTTCATTCCCACCCCTCCTTTTTCCTTCGATTTACTCCTCATTTATATATTTGTTTTACATTCATATCTATTTGTAGAGACGTTTCCATTACATTATTTGGGTGTGATTGCTAGTATTTAAGAAGGAAGTGTAAATTCAATTCACCCCTTTTTCTATTGATAAAAGCTTTTGAACATTTTACATAAGCGAATTTTTTTGTCATAATTCTTACCTAATATGAAATTGAACTTGCACATAATTTTTATCCAATGTTTTTTATTTAATCTTATCCACATAAAATCTATTATTATATTAATTTACAATTGAATCATTTATTTATGGTAATTAATTAATAGCTTGCATGAACAATTTAATTATTCTTATTATTATATTTTGAATTTTCAGTTCCTAGACGATTTCTATAAAAAGACATTATAGAACTAAAAACATTATTCAATCACTTGTTAATCTAATATAATATCTTATTCATCATTTAAAAATAAAAAAGCAAAAACGTATTCAACAAGAAAGCAAAAACGTATTCAACAAGAAAGCAAAAGCGTATTTAATTAAAATCCAAATTTCGCGGGCTAAAACCCTGTATAAACCCTGTATTCAACCTGCTGAATCTTCTCTTAGCGGCCGCATACTGGTAGAGATTGGCTGATTTACAAATTCCAAGCTTTGTACGCGAATTTCCTGATCGAAAAAGCCCACGCAAATTGAGTTTTTACAGGCGTTGTGGAACTTTCTGTTCAAATTCAGTTTAAGGTATCGCAATGGCTTCACGTTTTTGGACCCAGGTAAGGCAGGGATTTGTTTCCTTAGCTGTACTTTCTGTCAATGACAAGCATCGAATTGTTTTGTTTTGGTCTGTGAATGTTTAAGGTTTTTATTATATGTATTTTTCCCCTTTTATGGTCTGTAAAATTCTAGGGTTTTGATTCTTTTCCCTTGTATGGTATGCTCTGTCGAAATTTAGGGTTTTGATTATTTTCTCCGTGTACAGGGTTAGGGTTCTGTTTTCTCTTACTCGCATGGTCCCTTCAAGTTTAAAACTTTGATAGAAATTTAGAAGTCATCCCATCTGCGTAACTGGTATTTTTGTTTGTTTATGTTACTAGGGTGATAGTGAATCCGAGGAGGAGGAAAGTGAGATTGAAGAGGAAGAGAATGATGTTGAGGCAGGAGATAAAGACGGGGGTGGTACTGCTACAACGTCCAAGTATTTGTCGAAGAATGCGAGTGACAGTGATGAGTCTGATGGTCAGCGGAGGGTTGTTAGATCTGCAAAAGATAAGAGGTTTGAGGAAATGAGCCTTACTTTTGATCAGATAAAGAATGGCATGAAGATTAATGACTGGGTCAGCTTGCAGGAGTGCTTTGATAAGCTTAACAAACAGTTGGAGAAGGTAATCCGAGTGGCAGAGTCCATCCAGGTCCCTAGGCTCTATATCAAAGCCCTTGTTATGCTAGAGGATTTGCTCGCTCAAGCCCTGGCTAACAAGGAGGCTAAGATAAAGATGAGCAGCAGCAATGCCAAAGCCCTCAATT
Organism: Taxus wallichiana var. yunnanensis; assembly: GCA_018340775.1. Classification (NCBI taxonomy): domain Eukaryota; kingdom Viridiplantae; phylum Streptophyta; class Pinopsida; order Cupressales; family Taxaceae; genus Taxus; species Taxus wallichiana. The sequence continues at coordinate 227,085,321 of CM031240.1, read as the reverse complement.
CAATGAAGCAAAAGCTCAAGAAAAATAATAAACAGTATGAAGCTGATATTGAGAAATACAGAGCCACTCCTGTGTCAGATGGCACTGATAAATCTGACAAGGGTGACGGGAATGATGATGATGTGGATTCTGAAGCAGATGTCGAAGAAGACCCTGCCAAATTAGCTGCTTCATATAATGCAGTTTCTGATGAGGATGAAGATGAAGAGGAAGGTCAAGATGAAGAGGGTAGTTGGGAGAAAAAGACGAGTAAGAGGGATAAGCTGATGGACAAGCAGTTCATACGAAACCCAAGTGAGATTACATGGGAAATGGTAGACAAGAAGCTAAAAGAAATAATAGCTGCTCGTGGAAGGAAAGGAACAGGTATTTAGGGGGAGTTTTTCAAAATTTTCATTGATTTTATTTATTTTTAGTATAAACTGTATTAAATCTGCTCGTGGAAGGAAAGGAACAGGTATTTAGGGGGAGTTTTTCAAAATTTTCATTGATTTTACTTATTTTTAGTATTAACTGTATTAAATTGTAACAAAACTATAAGTTCCTTTCATCGTGTAAAAATGTGCTAGGCTTTCCAATCTTCTAAAAACGTGTTCCTCACTCTAATTTTACCAACAGGCAGGGTTGAGCAAGTTGAACAACTGACATTTTTGACAAGGGTAGCAAAGACCCCTGCCCAAAAACTAGAGGTATTGATGAATGTGGTATCTGCACAGTTCGACGTGAATCCCAGCCTCAACTCTCATATGCCGATTCCTGTGTGGAAAAAATGTTTGCGAAATATTCTCACTATGCTTGATATTCTGGCTCAGTACCCAAACATAGTCATTGATGATTCTGTAGAAATTGATGAAAACGAGACCCAGAAAGGGACGGACTATCAGGGGACTATCCGAGTGCGGGGTAATATTCTTGCATTTCTTGAACGAATTGATAATGAACTCTTCAAAAGCTTGCAGTGTATTGATCCCCACACTAAGGAGTATGTTGAGCGGCTGCAAGATGAACCCCTGTTTATGGTACTTGCTCAGAATGTTCAAGATTATGTTGAGCGCTTTCATGATATGAAGGCAGCTGCAAAGGTGGCGTTAAAGCGCATGGAACTTATATACTATAAGCCTCAGGAAGTATACGAAGCCATGAGAAGCCTTGCTGAGATTCAAACCAGGACAGATGGTGCTGCATCTGAGGCTGATTTGACTGGAGCTGAAAATGGAGATATAGATGATGACGGCGACAGAAAATTTGCTAATTTAGAATCTAAGTCAAGTGAAGATTTTAGAGGACCTTCAGCATTTATTGCAACTCCAGAGATTGTGCCACGTAGGGCAACATTTCCAGCGCATAGCAGGACCCTGATGGATATTCTGGTTTCCCTTATTTACAAGCATGGTGATGAACGGACAAAAGCAAGGGCCATGATTTGTGACATTTATCACCATGCCATTCTAAATGAATTTTCAGTTGCTCGAGATTTGTTGCTCATGAGTCACCTGCAGGATGGTGTGCAGCACATGGATATTTCCACACAAATTCTTTTTAATCGAGCTATGGCACAACTTGGTCTTTGCGCTTTTAGAGCATCTTTAATCTCAGAAGCCCATGGGTGTCTCTCTGAACTACATGCAGGTGGGAGGGTGAAAGAACTGCTGGCCCAAGGGGTTTCACAAAGTCGATATCATGAGAAGACTCCAGAGCAGGTCTCCATTCCTTGGAACTGATGTCTTTTTAGGGTTGTCTAATGATTTGTTTTCATAAATTAGATGCTACTTCTAGTAATGTTGCTAATCCAAATAATATTTTCCTAGGCAGTGGTTGTTTGTTTTTTAATATCATTATTTTTGTGCAGGAAAAACTGGAGCGGAGGCGGCAAATGCCTTATCACTATCATATAAATTTGGACCAACTTGAAGCTGTTCATCTGATTTGTGCCATGCTCTTGGAGGTACCAAATATGGCTGCAAATGCACATGATGTTAGAAGGAAGGTGATAAGTAAGCCGTTCCGCCGTATTTTGGAAATTAACGAGAAGCAAACATTCACTGGTCCTCCTGAGAATGTAAAGGATCATGTTATGGCTGCAACCCAAGCATTGAGCAAGGGCAACTGGGAGAAAGCATATGAAGTTATTGCAAGTCTTGATACCTGGAAACTTTTTCGAGAAAAGGATAAGGTGCTCGATATGATGAAGTTAAAAATTTGTGAAGAAGCTCTGAGAACTTACCTATTCACCTATTCCACACACTACGGTTCCCTGAGCTTAGATCAGTTGACAGCTATGTTTGAGCTTTCTGAAGCACAAGTGCATAGCATAGTAAGCAAGATGATGATTGCAGAAGAATTTCATGCAAGCTGGGACCAGCCTACACATTGCATTGTTACTCATAATGTGGAGTCTACCCGATTACAAGCTTTGGCAATACAGTTTGTTGAGAAATTACCAGTTTTTATTGACAGCAATGAGGAGCTTTTGATGCTCGGACAGGAGGTGGATTAGAGGGACCTCTGGCAACTAGGAGGAGAGAGACACAAGACTATGCCGGTGCTGCTTCTGGTAGATGGCAAAATGATTTTTCTACTGGACAAGGCAGACAGAGTGGTTTTTCTGCTCGCTCAACCTTTACAGGTGGACGGACTACAGGTGGCCAGGCACGCAGTGGTGCTCCTGGAGCAACATTTTCTAAAGATCGATTTGGTCAAGGTGGTAGGTGCTGGATATAATTCTGGTTATCAAAGTACACGCTACCAAGATGCATACAGTTGTGTTGGGAGAACTCCTTACCAAATGGGTTCAGCATCCTCTGCTGGCATCAGAGGTACTCAGCCAGATGTAGCAGCTCGAATGGTGAGATTAACAAGATCAGACAGGTTTTAGTTAATTTTGAATGCGGTATTTAGTTTTATGAAATCAGTCTTAGTGGTAAGGCATTTTGTCTCGAATCAGCCTTAATGTGTGACATCATGATCTGTATGAATTTTTATTTATATTTCTCGGAAAATACATATATTTTGCAGTTTCTTAGGGTTTTACATGTAATGTAATTTATAAGCTGTTACATATTTTTATGGTTCATGTATTGGCTAGCATATTTTCCAAACAATGTTGGTGGTAATACCGGTCTCAACACATACATTTAGCACAATTGAATTTCTACCATAAGCTCTACGATATTATGATTCAATTTCTTGAATATAATATTGTGGGGGTTGTGTATTTCTACACAGTTCTAACTTTTGGGTTGTGTACGGTCCTGTCATAGAAAAGTAATTTTTTCCTCAATTGTTATATGCTAAGTCACAAGGTTCGAGTTGGAGTTCATGTTCGACAAGTTTGGGTCATGTTCAGCCAATGGATTAAGTTAAAAAACGTCTTTAAGTTCAAAAAAAGAAAATTTTCATCATTTTAGTTTTTCAAAAATGCATAAATATGTTAGAGGAACAGAGTAGAGAGGGCTGTCTTGTTTCACTCTATATATATACACATTTATAAAATAGTGCAAAAGCATATTAGGTAAAAATAATGGATAAAATCGAGTTCATGGTCGATGAGGATAGAGTTCAGCAAAGTTTGAACACTTTACTTTATTTGGCATAACTTGTGACACAGGTTATATCATATATGCGTGGTTGTTTCCTAACATGCTCCACTTTCAATACTAAGAGCATTGAACAAGGATCATTTTTGCGCCTTTTTCTGGCACTTCAAGAGATTTTCTGCAAATACTAAGAGCATCTTCGGGTCATGTTTGCCAATGGATTAAGTTAAAAAAATGTCTTTAAGTTAGATTTTTTTTTTTTTTTTCATCATTTTAGTTTTTCAAAAATGCATAAATATTTTAGAGGAACAGAGTAGAGAGAACTCTAGGCTGTCTTGTTTCACTCTATAGATATATATATACACACATTTATAAATTAGTGCAAAAGCATGTCAGAAACTTCCCATGTAAAAATAATGGATAAAATCGAGTTCATGTTCGATGAGGATAGAGTTCAGCAAAGTTTGAACACTCTACTTGAAATTTGGCATAACTTGTGACACATGTTATATCATATATGTATGGTTGTTTCCTAACATGCTCCACTTTCAATACTAAGAGCATTGAACAAGGATCATTTTGCGCCTTTTTCTGGCACTTAAAGAGATTTTCTGCAAATACTAAGAGCATGTTCGGGTCATGTTTGCCAATGGATTAATTTAAAAAAGATCTTTAAGTTAGAAAAAAGAAAATTTTCATCATTTTAGTTTTTCAAAAATGCATAAATATTTTAGAGGAACAGAGTAGAGAGAACTCTAGGCTGTTTTGTTTCACTCTTTAAATATATATATACACACATTTATAAAATAGTGCAAAAGCATGTCAGAAACTTCCCATGTAAAAATAATAGATAAAATCGAGTTCATGTTCGATGAGGATAGAGTTCAGCAAAGTTTGAACACTCTACTTAAAATTTGGCATAACTTGTGACACATGTTATATCATATATGTATGGTTGTTTCCTAACATGCTCCACTTTCAATACTAAGAGCATTGAATAAGGATCATTTTTGCACCTTTTTCTGGCACTTCAAGAGTTTTTCTGCAAATATGCCTCCATCTCACTGGTTTGATTCTATAGATTAAATTAAGTCAACCATGAGTCTCTTATTCTAAAATAGGCAATTATCCTGCTCCTCTTGTATCTTCTTTTGTATTCCATGATGCAATTCCGTGGTAGACAAAGTCAGGCATTCATTATTTGGTATGCAGTGTGTAAAATTAATGGATAGAGACAGATATACACGCAGTGTGTAAACCAGTGCGAGCAGCTCTACACGTACGTTTGCATCCAAATGTGCAATTCTTATGTGTACGCACACTGGCATGCTGCAAAGGATTGACATGGTAAGGTTGCTGTTGCATACATTATATATTTAGCAAACAAAACTATTTGGAGAATGTTTGTGAACCTGCCATGGTTCTCTTCAACGGCCTTAGTCCAGGCACGGTGGTTTGGGACAAATATGTGGGGTCTGATTTTAATGTTTATGCGTGCAAAATGACATGAATAGAATTTATATTTATTATTTTCATTATTTTGACATCTGTCAGACAAATATGTGGGGTCTGATTTTGATATTTATGCGTGCAAAACAACATTAATAGAATTCATGTTTTCGTTATTTTGACATCTGGTTGACATCTGGTTCATGCTTACTAAATAGCCATGGTAGATACATTTTTAATTTTGTGTGATATTCACATGAAACTCTGAATCTATTTAATATCTGAATGCACCTTTTATTTTCTAGTAATCTTTCTGTATGTATTGTTCTTGATATATCTGTGTTTTCAATATTTCAGGATCAGTATAATTTCTAACTCTGCTACGTGTTTATTAAAATATTCGGTCTCCTGGTTACCAAATAGCAACAATCGATACATTTCTATTATTCTGTGACATTTTACAGTAAACAGTGAAGCTGATCAATATCCAAATAAACCTTCTGTTTTCAGTTTTTTTTTCTTATATCCTAAATAACCCCCAACCATACAATTTTGAAGGTAACTAGATAACAGCCGCCTCACCAAATTCCAAAAAGAAAACAAAATAAGAAGTAAGATTTATAGCAACGCTCCCAAAAATTTTCTTTATTCCTACATTTGCTATATATCCCTTAGTCAATGTTTTGTTGCAACAAGAAATTGCCTAACTGCTTCAGGAAGGTATGTATTTCTTTTGTACAATGAAAACATTAAACTACCTTTACTACACTAACTATTTTTCCTCCCTAGAACGACCACCTGATCTTTGCAATACTAGCAACTCACTATCAGCAAGCATCATTACTCCTGTAACATAGCCATTGACAAGACAAACTCTGGTATTGTTAATGGCTTCAATTTTGTCACTAAATTATGTACGGGACATGTTTTGCACATAGCCCTATTCTTTAGAGTATATCTTGATCAAACTCCTATTGCTGATGATAGAAAGATGATGCACCGAGTTCAACCTTGAAGAGTTTTCTGAGACAAACATTAAACTAAAAAAAAAAGCGAGGCCATGATACAGCGGATCCATTTCATTCATAGAGTAGAAACTTAGAAAGTAATGTACCTGAATAGGGTTATTATTTGGTCAGACTGATTTGGACCTTTCTGTATCTGAAGTGTGCAGGGACTGAATGTGGTTAACATTAGTTGAAAAACAATCCAAAATTTAAGGGTCTACTTTGTCTTAGAGTTATCAGGATATGCAAATACCCACACTTAATTTTGGATAATGCAATTAGGATGTATATGTGCTCCTACTTTACATTTGGCTGTGTACTTACACAATTTTTAGGCCTCCTTCACTGTCAAAGGGCTTGCTGTGAATGGTTAATCAACTTCAGAGCAGTGTTTTAAAAACCGGCCGAACCGGAACCGGAACCGGTTCGACTGGTTCAACATATTTAGACATGAACCGGTTAAAAAACCGGACCGTTCGACCGGTTTGGTACTGAACCGGCCGGTTTTGTAAGGAACCGGCGGTTTAGTACCAAACCAGTCGAACCGGTCCGGTTTCATCCTGAACCGGCCGAGTCATGTAAAGATATATGCATACAACAATGAGTAAAAAAATTCAATTTTTAATTCAAAATTTCTGCTTATAACACCATTCTTATTTGGAGTTCGTGTCATTTTACTATAAACACCTTTCTTACTGTTATATAGTATATAGATGAGCAAACTTTGTATATTTTGTGTGTAATTGTAGGAATCATGGTTTCTAATCTTTCAAATATATTGTTTTCTTTAAATGTGTAATTTTTATGTGTTTTTAGTAAATCTGGTTCATAGAGTTTGAACGGTCCGGTTCAGTTCGGTCAGTCCAACCCTTGACCGATTCCGATTTTTAAAACATTGCTTGAGTTAGACGATGCTTGGAAGACGCTTCTTAAAATCTAGATGATCCTACAGATATAGAGTCGCGAAGCAATTCCAAGATGCACTTTGAAAGGGATATTGGACTTGTCATCATGTTTTTAGGAGGGTCAGTTCCATTGTAATATCACCCCCATTGGCCTAAGGATCATGGTATATGGGGGTTTATATGTTACCATGGACCAAACATACCAACCAATGTGAGATTAATTTTTGAATGAATGAGGATGTTATTGTCGCAGAAGCATTTCCAAGATGCACTTTGAAGAGGCATATCTCGATTTGGGTTGAAAAGCATGTATGTAGAGGCCATTGAGCAGGATTTTCAACAAAGAAGTGCTAGGGTTTCCCAATTCTAAGACAAGATTTCCCACTTGAAGTTTTAAAATTTTGAATTCTTTTTATTATCATTATTTCTTAAAGAAACGAGTTATGGAAAGAGATTCTAATGTGGCTCTTGAAAGTTTGTTGATGTTCATTTCTAGTTGTAATCACTTTGTTCGAAATCTTGTACTTTGCATCCTTGTGCATGAGGCATGAGTTCGAATAACGTCCAGGATTTCATGCATCTTATTGTTTCACCTAATATTTATCTAGTGCGGGATTGGAATAAGAAAATTTGCACATAAAAAGCTAGTGCGTTCACATTGAATTCATGAGTTTTAACGGTAAAAGACAAAAAATTGCTAAACTACCCATGCATTAATGGCCAGTCTATGCCAATGCAAAGCATCTATTTAAGATTTTCCTAAACAAGATGCCTACAAAATTAATGATTACAATCAGCTCCTCGAGAGCAAGAACACATATTTGCTTGCTCTCTTAGAAATGAATGCTCATAATGAAAATCTAGACGAGCACTCGATTGGTGGTAGGTTGGGCTGGACTGTGTACTTGGAATAAAAAGCACTATATGGTGAAGTTCGAGTCTATTTTAAAGATTTGGGCATGGATTTGGTCTGTTCCATCCGGTGCATGTTTAACTTAGATGGTATAAGTCATGAATATACTCGGCTACTGTAGTGAGTCACGCGTTTGCAACTTTGCAGTATAAATGTATCACTTTGTTGTGTGTGTAAAGCTGCAACGAAAGAAGAAACATATTTTTATGATGATGAAAAAACAATATCTTTGCTACGTGTGATAAGTCTAGAGAGATGGAGAAAGGGCCGTGTCATGACTTCATTTATGTATGTTATGTAAGCTAAATCCAAACTGAAAATAGCTTTTCATTTCTACTCTATTACATTGACCTCACGGCTTTTGATTAATCTCAATAACTTACGAAATTATGTGTTGGCATAAAATACGATGCCAAGTACATGAATGTTTTACCGACTTCTTGAATAAAAGAAACACTGTCATATCATTTCCTCCTTTACGAGATGAATTGTCCCTATATGTGTTGGAGAAAATTGCTTCCGAAATTTGAGAGGCAAAGATCAATTCGCTTGGGAAGGCGAGCTTTCCTTCGCCTCTTAAGTTACATGGTTATTTTATGCACTCTTATAATTTGAATTCGTGTCCGATTTACATTGAGCAAGTGAATTTTATTATCCAAAAAAAGTGTCAGCGGATGTATAACCGGAAGTGGCTCATCTATGTCTAATGGTTCGAGAATACGTAAAATTGTTCACATTCATCATCATGGATGCTCAAGTGGATTGTCAATAAAATGTGGATGATTTATATGACAATGTTTAATTGACTTTCAAGGTAAAAGAAACACCATTTGTTATATAATTTCCTCCCGCATGATTAAAGTGTCCCAATTTATATGAGAGATGGGAAAATTGCAGCTGAAATGTAAAGGAAGAGAAAGGGGATGATCCTGTCTATCATGTATGTTAGCAAGTTGAAAAATTGACCATGATTAAACATTTAGCATTAAGTGTTTTTCATTCGTTAGTCAAATTTCCAACATGCTAATGTACGTGATCTTTAGATACTGACTAGAGAAAGTCGGGCTACTCTTCCAAATGTGGTATGGCTTGAGTTGTTTTGTCAACCATACATCATCAAGCAAGTGGTAGTTGCGGTAATATATCATCAAGCAAGTGGAAGATGGCAATATGGAATAATGGGAGCTCTATGTGTAAGTAGAATTGCATACCTCCAATTTTGGAATTTTGGTGGTTTATAATAAGGTTGCGACACTTAACTCACAATAATAATGTAATGGGTGGAAAGTTGCGAGATGTTCATAATGTCAAGAATGTCAAGAAAGGGTGGTAAGTCCAACCAAAATGCACTTGGACCATCGGTGGTGTGATAGCGTATGGCTCATAGAGTGGACTTAAGCTTATTATGAGTCTTTTGCTTAAAACGTCGCTTGTCAAGGAACAACCAATCCTTGTGAGTAGGGTGCTTATCATGCATCTGCTTATATTTTCTTGGGCAAAGGGAAAAACCTCCGGTGGCTTTGCTATGAATGAACTCAAAGGAAACAAGATTCCAAAAGGATTGGTGAGTTTAGAAGAACTGTTTGACAAACACGACAGGTATGCGAAGTTTAAAGCTTCTACTGGACCTCAAAGAATCAACTGAATATGACAAAATTAATATTGGGAGTTCTACTGATCCTAAACTCGTGAACATTGGAAAATGTTGCACCCCAGAAGAAAAGAAGAAGGTAATTAGTCTTTTGAAAAAGTATAAATATGTCCTTGTTTATTCCTATGAAGACTTAAAAGCCTTTCAACCAAAGGAGATGCAGCATTTTATCCCTCTCAAACCTGGGATTAAGCCTTTTAAACAGAAGCAGAGGCAATACAATCCTAAGATAGCTGACACCATCTTTCAGGAAATACAGAAGTTATTAAAGGCTAAAATCATTTTTCCTATCCATCATTCAACATGGATTGCCAATATTGTGCCTGTTAGAAAGAAAAATGGTGAGATTCGTATCTGTGTTGACTTCAGGAATCTAAATCAAGCTTCCTTAAAAGATAATTATCCCTTACCTATGATGGATCAGGTCTTGCAAGCAGTAATGGGATCCGAAATGTTGTCTATGCTTGATGGCTTCTCAGGATATAACCAGGTAGAAGTTAATACCACAGATCAACACAAAACGGCTTTCACTACCCTTGGGGTACCTTTGCTTACAAAAGGATGCCTTTTGGGCTCATTAATGCCAGTGCTACTTTTCAGAGAGCTATGGACTTAGCCTTTGGAAGTTTGAAAGGGAAGTGTATTGTTGTATACCTTGACGACTTGACTGTGTTTTCTAAGACAAGGGCCGATCATTTTCATTATCTGGAAACAGTTCTTTTGAAATGTAGAGAACATGGGATCTCTTTAAATCCTAAGAAATCTATTTTTTGTGTCACGGAGGGGAAATTATTGGGGCACGTTGTATCCAAAGATGGTATAAAAATCGATCATGAGCGAGTTCAAGCTATTGAGCAAATTCCTCTTCCAACCAAAGCAAAAAGGGAGCGCTCTTTCTTTGGTAAGATCAATTTTCGAGAAGGTTCATCCACGATTTCGCAGAGCTAACTTTGAATATCTCCCAAATGATGAAAGGAAAACAAACTTTTGGTTGGTCTCCTAAAGGGAAAGAAGCCTTTGAAGGTATTAAAAGGGCCATTGCTAAAACCCCTGTTTTAGCATGTCTAGATTTCAAAGAAAGATTTTATTATCTATTGCTATGCCACGGATAACACCTTGGGTACATTGTTTTGACTCGGGAAGATTCTAATGAGCACGAACTCTCAATTGCATTTATGAGCTACATTCTAAAAAATCACGAGTTAAAATACACCATAAGGGAAAAACATGCTTTGCAAAGTGGTTAAAGCATCAAGCAGGTTTCGTTTTACATTCTTAACTCTCACTCCACAGTGTTGGTACCGAGATACAACTATCAAGTCAATTCTCACACAACAGGAATTTGGATCCAAGAGAGGGAACTGGGTGGCCAAGGTCCAAGAATATGATATTGACATAAAACCCGACCAAGCTTGTCCGTGGAAAAGGCCTGTGAACTCATTCTTTGGAGGAGCTAGACATGAGTTACTGGAGGATAAAGTTGGTCTTCCTACCGTTCTGTTTCTTAGCTCAGTTGATGAATGGTATGTTGATATTGCTCACTTTCTCACCTATGGAGAATGCTCCTCTCATTTGACTACCAAAGAGAGGAGAGCCGTTAAACTAAGGTCAACCCAATATGTGTTGTGGGAAAACGCCTTGTTTAAGCGTGGGTTAGATGGAAGGTTTTTGAAATGTGTGGACAAGGAACAAGCAGAAGAAGCTACTCTCAGCTTTTCATGATCAGGCATGTGGAGGGCATTACTCATCAACTGTCACTGCTCATAAAATACTTCGTGGAGGATATTACTGGCCTACCTTGTTCAGAGACACATCAAAATGGGTTGATAAATGTGAGGCTTGTCAGACTTTCGTGGGTAGACCCAAGTTGGCCTCCTTGCCCCTTAAACCAGTTGTGATCAAAGAACCTTTTCAGCAATGGGGTTTAGATTTCATTGGAACACTTAATCCCTCTTCTAGTGCTGGTCATACCCACGTATTAACCGCCACAGATTATTTCACCAAATGGGTAGAAGCCATTCCAGTAAAGAGTACTACTTCAGAAGTAGTATGTAGTTTTATCAAAGAAAACATCTTGGTAAGGTATGGTGTGCCAAACAAGATCGTGACAGATAATGCTTCAAACTTTTCTTCAACCGAGATGATGGATTTTTGCTATGGATATGGCATCTCCCTAGCTCATTCCTTAGATTACTATCCTCAGGGGAATGGACAAGCCGAATCAACAAACAAAAATCTGGTGGCTATAATAAGGAAATTAGTTAATGAGTCCCAACGAAACTGGCACAAGAAACTCTATGATGCCCTTTGGGCAGATAGGATCACACCTAAGAGAGCCATTGGGATGTCTCCTTTTCAGGTAGTATATGGAGTAGAAGCTCAATTGCCAGTAACAGTGGAGCTACCAGCCTTGCATCTAATGAAGGCCATTGAAGATACCAGTTTCAACGATTCTTTGGATAAGAGAATTATGTATCTCCACAAATTGAATGAGGAAAGATTGGAAGTTCTTTGATAGGATATCTCGCTCACCAATGTAAAGTAAAGGTCTTGTTTGATAAGAAAGCTAGGCTCGGGGATTTCAAAGTTGGAGACATTGTTTTTGTGGGATAAAAGGCATGAACTCGTGGCACATGCGGCCATGGCAAGTTTGATTCCCTTTGGCTCGGACCTTTTAAGATCGGGCACTTTGTTGGTGAGAATTCTTTTACCTTGATTATATGGATGGTTCTTCTCTCCCACTTCCTTATAGTGGGCGACTACAAAGCGTTTAAGTCTTAGGTGATTAGGGAGTCCTTTATATATTCTGTATAGTGTGTGTTCTCTTTTCCTTCCCTTGTTTTCGTGTGTTGTTTGCGGTGTTGTCTTCTGTATTGGTTTTCTTTTGCCTCCGTGGCCTAATGGATAAGGTACTGGTCTACTTCCCCGAGTTTGTCTAAATTCTTGCCTTGTCTCATTCTTTGAATTCATGCCAAGTCATCCCCAGAAGGAGCCAGTTGTTGTCCACTCAAAATTCCCCTGCTTTTAAGAAGTTGAAAATTTAAATTTTGAGGTTAAGTGTCTTTTCTGTTATCCTGGTAGTGTGATAAGTCAAGAAATTGGGAAAATCTGCGTTTTTGGGTCATTTTGTGTGTTTTTCGGGCATGTCGGACATTTTTGTCCCGCGTGTCCAGTTCATCCGGCTCTGTTCCCAATCGGCCGGTTTCTTGGAAGTCCGTTCTTTTCGGGCCCGTCGGAACTTTTTGTCCCAAATGTCCCAAGTTCGCCCGGACCCGTTGTTCCCTTTTCGTCCGATTCGGCCGAATCGCGTATTTCACATACTTTCGTCCCGCATGTCCCAAGAACATTTGTGCGTCTTTTCCCCGCGTCGCCCGAATCGGCCGAACCGCGTACTTCACGCTTTCGCGTCCCTCGTGTCCCAAATGAACCAAGTGCCATTCGTGCTAATTTTTCCCGCTCTACCCGAATATCTTGCTTTTCAATTTGGTAGATGTGTATTTAATGCGCATTTATTGTCTCTCTCTCTCTAAACGGCTATATAACGAGCTTCCCCTATGCATTTTTGCACACTGCTTTCATGTTATCTATTGCTCGAACCCTTGCGACCAAAATTCCTGTGCGCGTATCCATTCCCCTGCAATTCCATCCCAAGTCCAGTCGTGACTTTGCTCTCCGAGTTACTATCAACATAAAGATCAAATTCCAGAGGCAGGAACAAATTTCACCACTCAAGTCTTGTTCCCGATATCGGGGACAGTGAAGTTTGCCACCTTGATTTTGGGGATTTTTGGGCAAGGATGACAGACGTAAACCCTTCACCTATGGCACAGATGATCCATGACAGTGGTTTGGCTTTCACCGGTGGCTTCCCTATCTCAGTGCAATGCGCAGATACAGTGCTCTCCTGCGGTGCTCATTTCAACCCGACTCGAGTGAATTGGCCAACGTGCATGGGGAGCTCATCGCCAAACTTGACGCTACCACCATTGGCACTGCCCTAAGAATTCCAGAAATGGACAATTCCATAGTAATCTCTCAAAACCAGGCACAGGCCCTCTTCGACCAAGACAGTGAGAAGTACAAGGCGAGGGTGGCGAAGTCGTGGCTTAAAAACCCTAAAAAGGGGGCATCCCGTCTATCCAAGGTTCTGTTCCATGCCGATTTCAACGAAGAACTATCAGATTTCATAATCCTACTGGCTCGGGTTATGGGCTTACCCTCTACCAATGAGTTCCATTTTTGGATGTGCCCACTTATCAACATGGTGTGCGAAGGGACTCAGAATATCAACTGGGCAGAGATCATCAGTATGAACCTAGCGGAGCAGCTGTCTAATGTACAACAAACAAAGAAATTCTATATGACTTCATACCTGATGTATACTCTGGCAGCATCGAGGCAATGGTTTGGTTTCTCATACATCGATGCTCACAAGGATGACCCCGTGTATGCCTACTGCCCGCAGTTCACCCTGGAAACCAGCAATCGCAATTTCTCGAAGGGTGAATGATGCTTTCACCATGTACATTGTCCGGCTTCTTGAGAGCGACATGGCGAGGAGATTTTCTGATGAAGCTATGAGCCTGATAGCGCATTACGGTGCCTATTTCATCCAATTTAGGAAATTTTCCTATATAAGGCTTGCAGGCTATGAGAGCACTCCTCTCAAGCTTCCTATGTTCTGCAATGACAAAATGGCCTTGATAGAAGTGTGTAGGCAATTGGACAAATTGCATAGAACCTGTAGAGATAAGAAAATTATTGGCTTGCACTTCCCCATCTCTTTGGGAAACTACACCTGCAAAACAGCCCTGGATGCACAAAATATAGAAAGGGCCCTAGCTCCCATTATTGTCCATTTCTTTAGGCCAAGAACTTGCTTTGACTTGAAAAAGTTTATTGAGCAGAACATCAAGATCACTTATCATCATAGAAATGGACATACGAGGATTATGGGTGGTGATTTGTGTTGATGATTTTGAAGCAAGGAGGCATTACGGTAGGTTTTCTCTACAATTGATTCAAGAACTCAACTTGTACCAAGTTCTGAAGGGCTTCAAGATGATAATTTTGACTTGTACTCATATAGTAGTATGACAATGTGGTCAAACACACTCCCTTGGAAGACTTGGATTGGTTCAAAAAGGAGAAGGATGATTTGGTGAAATCCTAGCTCCGGTCTTAGTCAGACCAAGATCCGGTTTGATAAGAAAGTCTCGTGAATTTAGAAGGCACTCGGGGAATCCTCCTCCAAGGATGCTTCAACACTAAGGAGGGAAGCTTTAACACACAAATCGAAGCACTGTGCAAACCCCTCCTGCCTCGTCAACTCAAGGACCTACAGTCTCTACTCCTTCCTCATCCACCCAGGTGTACCAGAAGAAAGTCAAAGAAGTTAAGAAGGAGCCTATGGAAGAAGACCCCCTGAGGAAGCATGCGGAATTGCCTTTAGGACCAGAGAACATTATTGTTCTCAGTGAAAGTGAAGAGAGCGAAGTGCCGGCTCCCCCAAATGCCCCGAAGCCCCAACGGATAGGGACAAAGAAGTCCAGAGCGCTGAACTTGCAAGCACCGTTGATTCCTCTACACCAGGAGCCCCAAGCGCTCCACTCATATCCCAACTCGAGGCAATAGCAGTACAAACCTTGGGTGCCATGAGTTCTCTGTCTCTTGGTCCTCTTGCCCCACCTGCTTCTTCCTCCTCCTCTTTTGCATGGGTGCAGCCTCTTGTTGACAGTAGGAAGAGAAAGTCTTCCTCGCGAATTTTAGGACCCAATTTTGATGTTGTGGCAGCCTTATTAGGCACTACTCCTCCTTCTCACGCCAAAAAGCCAGAATTACCTCCAGGATAGTGTCTGATGCTCAAGGCCAACAATTCCTGGAGATAGCCAAGCCTAAGTCGGACAAGCCGAGCAAGATTTGTAAGCATTTGATCCTGGAATTCTCAAGAATTCCCATGGGAGAGTCCACCCCGAAGGTGAGATCTACAATCTTGAAGCTTGATCACGAGTCATTGGGAGGGTAGAAAAAGGGCGTGCAAACCATTGAATAGTTGGAAGAACAAGCCAGATTCTTACAAGTTTCATCAAGTCCCCTGCTTTGTCCAAGGATAAAGTTTTGGATCCCACCCATTGACTACTCTTCCACCACCTGTAATTCGAGCCGGGATGAAGTGCGAGTATCAAGACATGCACAAGTATTATGTATATGGAAGGGCTATGGAGGCCATGGTGGATGATATGTTGGTTGCAGGATTAAACTTCATTGATGAAGCCTTCAAACTCCACGGGAAGGTGAGTAATTTGCAACTGAAGCTCTCCTCCACTATTGGGAGCATTGATAAAGAACTTAAACTTTGGGGCAGTTGCATAGTAGACCTCCATCTAATGGGACAAATGGATGAAAATATTTTGACAAAGCAAGCAAGGTCTTCGAGGATGCCAAGGATAATTTGTCAAAGTCCTGGGTCTACAGTGTGGAATGGAAAATCAAGGTGTTGGAGGAGGTTTTGGGAGAGTTAAAGAATATCTGGCAGAAGGGTGAGGCCTTCAAAACACTAGTTATATCTACCTTCAAAGATATACATTGCCATCTTCATGATGAGACTTCTGGTGTGCCTCTCACTTTACAAGAAATCAAAGCTCAATTCAAAGCTTTTGTCAAAGGTGATCTATTCAAGGAAATCTCCATTTCAAGGAAAAAATGAAGGAGATCTGCTCTCTTCAATCGCCATAGAAGAAGCAAATAAAGATTATCATACTCATGTCGAGTTCGACAAGGAAATGGAGAAGTGCCTCGGATTTTGGACTTAGTCTACTGCCAACACATCAGTCCCAGGAGGCAGAGACATAGCAAAGGCGTTGAAGAGATTCAGATAGCGGATCTTAAAGTCGGTGGGTCCCTCCCAGTCATGAGCACCTGTCTTCTTCTCCTAATTCTTCTCTTCTCTTCCCCCTTTTTCTCTCGGATTTGTTGTAATTAGTTGGGGTATTGCGATTAGTAGCCCTTTAACTAAACATTAGTTAAAAGAAGTAGTTACCAAGAGTAACTAATTTGTAAACTATATAATGGCCTCTCCTTGCCATTTTGAAGGAGGAAGAACTTGGCTTATTTTTGAAAGTGTAAATAAATCATAAAGAAATCAATACAGAAGGATTTTTCATTCTTTGTCTATCTGGTTTCCTTTATTCTCAAGCTATTCGTTTAATCTTGTTAGATCATTTTATGCGTATTATCTTTGAGAAGCTTTGTATTCTTGCAGATGTTATTTACAGAACTTTGTGTCTTTTCAAATTTCATCTTATTAATGTGATACAAATGATCTTATTCCAATTCGTTGTACCCTCGCATGCATAAGGAATTACTCTGTCATCTATAATTCTGAATGGTGCCTTTCTGCTCGTTCTCGCATTTTCATTCCTCAGTCCTTTTGTGATTGATGATCCTTTTAGAAAACACTTTCATAATATCCAAGTTCCATAGTAAAACCATGCTTTGTATATGTGTAAATAGGTTCGTTTCTGAATAAGGGAACCTCTCCCATTAAAGAGGAGGGACTTCTTGTCCCCTGACTGTTGCTCTTCTTGAAGTCCTTTTTGACGACCAACAAATCCGAGGCATGGACCTAAATAAACACAACAAACCACGTGTTTTTGCAGGAAAATAAAAAAATGCCACTTTCACCATGATAAATCAACATAAAACAATCTATTCATTTAAAGAAAATTATACCATGATATAGAGCGAGTTTCTTCTTTCTCAAAAAATAATTTTTGAAATTTTATGACCAATACAAGTTTTCCATATTATTTATTTTCTAACTATACCTTTTTATAGCTATTTTTTGAAGTTTAAACATGTCTATCTTTTGTCGTATATCTTTTTTTGGCTCATCGAAATTGAAAAAAATATACTAGCCCAAACTAGGCCTAATTCTATACATATTAAAAAAATCTAATTTTTGATATTTTTTGAGGTAGTTATGTAAAAATTATTTTTGAAATTTCAAAATAAAGCAAGTAACACATCTTGTTGCATATTATTAAAGTGATGGTCAATAATGAAGTACTTACATTTATACAAGGATCCTAAATAATAACCCACCTATATCTAAATTGTTAAGAGAGAAGACTTGCCCCGAGTCAAACACAAAATCAATATCATGGTATGCACTTATTGAAAGGTGTCACAATATTGTTTCTTTGGAAGTTTTTTGTTTTGTTTTAGAATGAAGATGAACTTTGGCTTTCATCGTTTCTACAAACAACACTTGTACTTTCAAGGAGATGTGATAAATCTGACTGGAATGTTGGAGTTGAAGCAGCTCCAAGAAAAGTGTTTTTGATATCATACAATATTTTCACAATGTCAATCATACTTGGTCGTTCTTCTGGAGATTCTTTTGTACAAAGAAAACTCACACATATGAGTTGTCTAAGGCAATTGAACACTTCATCTTCATTGTTTGTAGCAACACTTAGCAAATGATTGTCAACAACTTCTTCTATTTTATCTGGATAACCTCTTTTGGCCCACTTTTGCAAGTTCATTCCATCTACAAACATGCTATTGGTGTTTGCTTTCTTGTCACAAGCATCTCTAACAACAATATTCCATAGCTGTAGACATCTCCTTTTGTAGTAACACCTCTGCTTACTCCATATTCTGCATTCATGAGAACTAAACATAAGGATTTATTTTGACAATTTTCAATAACAAACAAAATAAATAAAATCAACATTTTTTCATGATAACTAATTGAAACCATACCTGGAGCAATATAGCCAATGGATCCTTTTAGTGTACATGTAGAAGTGCATGAATCCATAGAGTTTCCATGGAATACTTTTGATATGCCAAAGTCTGTTAAATAAGTTGTCATATCCTCACCAAGAAGCACATTGGCGGGCTTTAAATCACAATGGATGACTCGCACAAAACAATGGTGATGAAGGTACTCCATGCCTTGTGCAATTTCAATTGCTATACTCAACCTTTGAATCAAATCCAAACTACACACATGCCCATGTGAAGTTTTTCCAAAGAATATAAGAACTTGTCGAGGCTCCCATTTGGCACAAGAGGAAATATTAAGGCCTTGAAGTTTGGATCGACTAAGAGGATATGATTCTTAGTAGATTTCTATGTCGTACTCTTCTCAAAACATTGCACTCTCTCTCAAAGCTTTTTCCTACATCCTCATTCTCCAAGTTAAGAATTTTGATAGCAACCATTGTATCATCCCTCAAAACCCCTTTGTACACTTTTCCAAAACTACCAACTCCCAACAAGTTGGCCTCATTAAATCCATCAGTTGCACTAAGAAGCTCTTGAAATGAAATTTACTTAGGCCCCGCTTCAAAGGGTTGTGATGTCATAGGGTGTCTCTTGCAATAGTGCCTCCATAAGAATCCCATCAATACACAACATGTGACAAATGTAACAGTCCCAATAGGTATGAAAACTCTTTTAAATGATTTGAAGACTTTTGTCTTTGGGAGCAGAGCATGCTTGGTAAATGTACCCAAAGTTTGCACAGGGCAAGATTTCTAGTAAATGATGTTGTGTTGAGATTTTTAAAACCCCCATCTTTTGGGACTTTCCCCGACAACTTGTTTAAAGAAAAGTTCAAATGTTGTAACACTTTCAATTTTCCCAAAGACATTGGTATTGTGCCGGACAAATTGTTGGAGGATAGATCTAAATCTTGGAGATTTAGAAGTTTACCAAGAGAATCTGGAATTGGACCTTCGAGTTGGTTAGAAGAAAGATTCAGATGCTCAAGAGCAATGCAGTCTCCAATTGCATTTGGAATATGGCTTGTTAAATGATTTCCGGAAATATCTATGGCCAGAATTTTATTCATCTTGCTGAGTTCTAAAGGTAGGGGACCTGCAATAAATTATTTGAAAGGTTGAAAAAGAAAGCTAAATTTGGGAGGCCCGCCACCTGTGGAGGTATGTGTCCATGGAACCTGTTGTATGAGAGGTCGAGCAGTTCCAACTTCGAGCATTCACCTAGGCTTGCAGGAATATCACCGCTTAATTGGTTGTGATTAAGGTAGAGTTCTCTAATCTGTTGGAGGTGGGCCAGGGAGTCGGGAATATTTCCTGAAAGCTTATTTTCATCAAGAGCTAGAAGCCCTAGGCTTTTGAGCTTTCCGATCTCCATCGGGATGTGTCCTTGTAAATTGTTCCAACCCAAGTATAATCTCTCCAGCCTTTGAAGCATACTGATTGTGCGTGGAATTTTCCCCTGTCAAATGATTTCCACCTAAAGATAGTAGAGTTAAGTCAGTGAGGTTTCCAATCTGTGGAGGAATATTCCCTCTTATTTGGTTGGAATCCAAGCTTAACTTTCCAAGTTTTGTAGAAAGTTGTCCCCGAGAAGAGGGCATGACATTTGCCGGTGATTATCCAATAGAACTACAACATTGAGAAGAGAACAATTGGTAAGAGCAAAGTAAGAATGGGCAAGCTTGTCTTGCACGCCACCGACAAAATAGTTTTTGCCAAGCTAAGCCTAGTTAATGCATGCAACTTTCCAAACTCTATTGGCATTATTCCACTCAGCTCATTATATGCAAGGCTAAGTATTTGGAGTTGTGAAAAATTGAAGAGTGTAACAGGAATTCTGCCTCTAAGTCTATTAACACCCAGATACAATTTTGTCAAGAGGGTATTCTTGGCGCACAATTCCCCTGAAATCTCTCCAGATAAGTTATTGGTACCTATATCCAAGTATTGCAGACTAGTGCAGTTTGTCAAAGAGGAAGGAATATGTCCAGAGAGATGATTGTGGTACAGAGAGAGTTCATAGAGTTGAGATAGCATACCTAGATCCCAAGGGACGTTTCCTTCCAAATTGTTCTCAGATAAATATAAATAGTTCAAAGAGGATATGTTTCCAATGGTGTGGGGAATGTTACCGCTCAAATTGTTGCGACCAAGATTAATCTTCTCTAAATGTGGGAGAAAACCGAGTGCTGAAGGAATATTTCCAGTCAAATGGTTCTGATAAAAGAGGATTTGTATTAAACTAGAGCAGGCACTAAGAGCGGTGGGAATTGAACCCACAAGTTGATTATAGGATAAATATAGATACCTTAAGCGAGAAAGGGTTCCTAACTGATAGGGGATGTGACCATGAAGGTTGTTTGTATTCAGGTCAAGAATCCTAAGAAATGAGAGATTGCCGAGAAAGGGAGAGATGGTACCTTCCAAGCCTGCACTGGAGAGATTGAGAGAGACGACCCTTTGTCGGCGGTGAGAACAAGTGACGCCAATCCAGTTGCAGAATGAGACGTTGGAAGTCCATGTGATGAATGAATTGTTTTGATCATATTCGATTGCAGACTTGAATGCCAACAGAGCCTGCTCATCGAAGCATTGTTTGTGTGGGGATGTAAAGAATGGGGGACGAGCAAGGAGAAGGAATGATGAGAAGTTGAAAGAAAATGCAGAAAAATGGAGGTAGTAAAGCATTGTTGCGGCCTTTCTAAAGCTCAAATCCAGAACACCAAGCAATAATGAAAATATTAGCCACATACTACCTTTCAAAGGCATATACAATCAGATATGCCTTTGAATGGTAGATGAGGACAAGAAAGAAAAGTAAGTTATAATACGCCATGATAAAGGACCAGCAGTTTAAGAGGCAGACAAAAATGATAAGCAATTTGTGTAGACATTGCGAATGTATTCAAGGGTTGAAAATGTGAATGTGAACCACACAATTTAATTATTTTTGCTGCAAAATTGTAAGGTGACAACAAAATTATTGATGTTTTTCTTAGTAAAATATGTCCTTTTGTTCACCTATTTACTAAAAGGACTTTCTATATATGATCCGAAAAGACCATTAAGAGCACGAGAAATAAGAGGATTAAAAAGAAAGCTTTATAATATTTGTCAAGTTGTATTAGAAAATGACAACCATAAGTTAATAATCATAGTTGCAAATCCTATAGTGAAGTGATACGAGTTTACTCAGTTATTTTCATTTGAACAAGAGGGCCTCGAGACGTTTTAGAGATTTTCAAAAGAGAATAGAGGTGAAATGTAAAGGTCCTTAAGTAAGGGGATTT
Organism: Taxus wallichiana var. yunnanensis; assembly: GCA_018340775.1. Taxonomy (NCBI): domain Eukaryota; kingdom Viridiplantae; phylum Streptophyta; class Pinopsida; order Cupressales; family Taxaceae; genus Taxus; species Taxus wallichiana. The sequence continues at coordinate 227,063,775 of CM031240.1, read as the reverse complement.
TGGAGATAACAATGAATGTGAAGCTTTGTTGCTCACTACCTCTAATAGTTATAAGTTTCCTTCTGCAATGACAAGGTTTGAAACTTGTGGATTGTTAAAGCCAAAGCGATTTTTATAGGGAGAATTTTGTGTTATAATTGATCATCATTAAGCTCTTACGAAATGTGTTGTTCGGTAATTTTTTCAATACACCATACCATGGGAAGGTTCAATGATTTCAACATATTGGTGTGGCGAGTCCATGAGGTTGTTTGTTAAAAACAAATGGGGGAGTGGAATACATCAAGTTATTATTTTGAATGGTGTGTATTAATGCGAAACATAAGGCTTTCCCAATCCTTGATTTGGGGATTAGCATACCAAATGTTGAGTAGAAGCCAATGAAAGGAAACACATGCATTATTGGAAACTTGTTCATGGAAAAAATGTCTGTAATGTGGCTAACAAAAAAAATCTCCTCCAAAGGTTTCACCAATATGAGTGACTCAAATATAATGAAATGTCCTCGATGGGAGGAAATTGGTCAAGGTCACCAGTAAGAAGGATAGATATATTACGGATAAAAAATGTCCTAAAATGGGGGAAAGCCTCATGGAGTCGGTAGTCAGCGATAGAAAGTAATTTGGGCCCAACATGTTGAGTTGTGGAGCTGAATTGCTTCACAAATAACTTGTTTTATAACTTACGAGTTTACGATGGCAAAGAATCGAGATCGGGCTGATCGATCGATGTCGGTCACACAGGACCAAGCGACATCGGTTGGGGTAACCGACATCGGTTACCTGCGTGAATTTTTATTTATAACGCAGGATTAGATTTGACCTTTGATATCTAAGGGTTGTAAATGTATAGCTAAAGTGCCCTAAGTTTGTGTATGCTTATATAAGCTAGAAAACTAGGGTTAGAAAATAAGAATTGTGATTATTGCAAAAAGGAATTCTTGGAGAGAGAAAAGAGAAGTTTGTGAAGGAAAAGTACTGTACATTAGTGTAAGGTGTGGAAGATTACAAATCTTCATTGTACTTCCTCTGTAAAGTAAAGATTAATGGATTGGCCATTTCTTGGTGGATGTAGCCTACATTGGGTGAACCACGTTATATCTTGTGTATTGTTCTTCTGGTTTATTTCCGTATTTATTACTTGCATGCTTATTTATGATATATACATATGTACAATTGGTGTGATCTAACCCCAACAACTGGTATCAGAGCTTTGTTTGAGGGTTTTATGTGTTGACAAATTTACTCACAGAGGGATTTCTGATTGAGTGGGAGCACAACAATGGTACAAGATAGAAAATACAAAGTGGAAAAGTTTGAAGGCCAAAATTATCAATTATGGAAGATGCAGGTGGAAGATTATCTGTATCAGAGAGATCTATACTTACCGTTGGATGCAAGTGTGAAGCCTATGAAGATGATTGATGTAGAATGGAAGATTCTTGACAAAAAGGCTCTGAGATCTATAAGATTGAGTCTGATAGCATCTGTAGCTTCTAATATTAGTGAAGCAACAACTACGGTAGATTTGATGAAAGCTTTAGCTAATTTATATGAAAAACCAAGTGCTTCGAATAAATTTTATTTGATGAAGAAATTATTTAATTTTAAAATTCAAGAAGGTGAATCTGTATCAAACCATTTGAATGATTTTTGTCCTATAGTAAATCAATTAAAATTGGTTAATATCTTGTTTGATGATGAAGTGAAAGAACTTTTATTCTTATGCTCTTTGCCATATAGTTGGGATAACTTGGTTATGGTTGTTAGTAATACAACATCTGGCTTCTAATATTTTAAAGTTTGATGATGTGGTTAGTATAATCTGAATGAAGAAATACACAAGAAAAGTACATGAGAATCATCATCTAGAAATGCTTTGAATGTAGAAAGAAGGGGAAGGAAGAAGGAGAGATCCAAGAGCAATAATAATGAGAGATCAAAGTCTAAGAATGACACATCTAAATCCAGACGTAGAGGAATAACCTAATGGAATTGTGGAAAGAAAGGACATGCAGAAAATGATTGTTGGTTTAAGGAGAACAAAGAGAATGTACCAGAGAAAGGTAAAGAGGAAAATATAGAAACAAAAGTAATGCAAGATGCCCTTATTCTCTCCTTGGATAGTAAAATAGAATCATGGGTTCTAGATTCAGGAGCTTCTTTCCATGTTACCCATAATAAGGGTTATTTCAAAAATTATGTCCAGGTTAATTTTTGGCATGTTTATTTAGGAGATGATGAACCATGTAATATTATTGGTAAAGGGGAAGTTCATTTTAAATTACAGAATGGAAATACATGGATATTGAAAGATGTGAGGCATGTGACAAGCCTCAAGAGAAATCTAATTTATGCATGACGACTAGGTGAATCTGGTTGCATGGTTACATTCATGTACCGAATCTTGGAAATTTTCCAAGGGATATATTGTTGTAGCAAGATACAAGAAGGTAAGAACAATGTATTTGTCTACCTATATTACCAATTCCTTTTTGTTATCTACTTCAGATTCAGATGCAAGCATGTGGCATAATCGGCTAGGCCATATGAGTAAAAAGGGAATGCATATCTTAAAGGCAAAGGGTAAGTTATCAAATTTGAAAGATGTAGATCTTGATTTTTGTGAGCATTTTATTTTTGGAAAGCAAAAGAGATTGAGATTTCTCAAAGTTGGGGCTACAAAGAAGAAGCAAAAATTAGAGCTTGTGCACTCAGATGTGTGGGGACCATCCCAGGTAGCTTCTCATGGAGGATCCCAATACTATGTTACTTTCATTGATGATGCTAGAAGGAAGGTATGGGTTTATTATATCAAGCATAAATATGATGTTTTTGAGAATTTTAAAATATGGAAAGCCCTTAATGAAAATGAAGCAAATTTAAAGTTAAAATGCCTTATTTATGACAATGGTGGTGAGTCTTTATGCGAGCAAGGTTGTCAATGATTACTATTCAAATGAAATAGAATACGCATGAAAAGAAAAAATGGTTCGTTAGAACACCATAGAGAGAATGGTGTTGCTTGAAAGAATGAACATAACTATCATGGAACATGTAAGAAGCATGAGGATACATGCATGATTACCCTTGTAGTTTTGGGGAAGCAGTAGACACGACAATGTATTTAATCAACCGTGGGCCTTCAAGTGCCTTTGGATGGTGGCATACCAAAATAATATTAGAATGGAAAAGAGATAGATCTTTCTTTTCTTAGAGTATTTGTTCAGAAGCTTTTGTGCATGTTGATAAATAAAATAGGAAGAAGTTGGATAGTAAATCCAAGAGATGCACTTTTATTGGTTATGGGCTCTAGTGATTTTGGATTCCATTTTTGGGATTTAGATGATTCTAAGATTGTTAGGAGTCATGACATTGAATGGAATGAAAAGAGAATGTACAAGGATTAGACTTTAATACCTAATGATGAACTAGGTGAAGAGTTTGTGGAAAAAAATGCATTCTCATATTTAAAACAAATTTCTATAGGTACTAACATTAGTCAGGGTGACTGGTGTCGGTAGACACATGACCGACGTCTGTAGCCAGAACCAATGTCAGTAGTAGAAGAGTAGAACCGACGTTGGTTGGGTGAACCGACATTGGCTACAGGTGACCAATGTCAGTCAATATAAGAGGTAGATACAAATGTACAAGATGTACAAAATGAGCCTCCAACATCCCATATTTATATAAGAAGATCAAAAGGGTAAGTAAACCTCTAGAAAGATTTACACCTTCCTTATTTTACCTATTATTAACTGATAGTGGTGAACCAAAAAGTTTTGAAGAAGTAATGCAGATGGATACCCATAAGAAGTGGGACCATGACATGGATGAGGAGATGGATTCCTTGAAACAAAACTAGATATGGGATTTGGTTAAGTTGCCAATAGGTAAAAGAACATTACACATCAAATGAGTTTACAAAATCAAGGAAGAAGATGATAGACAAAAAGATACAAGGCAGGGCTTGTGGTAAAAGGATTTGCACAGAAAACATGTATTGACTTTGGTGAGATTTTTTCTCTCTGTAGTAAAAATGACTTCCATATGTACTGTATTGATTTTAGTTGTAGTAGAAGATTTACACTTAGAGAAACTTGATGTTAAGATGACTTTCCTTCATGGTGATTTGGAGGAAGAGATATATATGCAGCAATCGCTTGAGTATGAATTCAAGGGTAATGAGAAACTTGTGTGCAGGTTGAAAAAGAGCTTGTATGGACTCAAAAAGCCCCAAGGAAATGGTATATGAAGTTTGATAGCTTTATGCATGAACATGGTTATATGAGATGTGAATCTGATCATTGTGTTTATTTCAAGAAGCTTGAAAATGGAAGCTATATTATTTTGTTACTATATGTGGATGATATGCTTATTACAGGATCTAGTATGCAGGACATTGGTGAGCTTAAAGAAAAGTTAGCTCACACATTTGCAATGAAGGATTTAGGAGCTGCAAAGAAAATCCTTGGCATGCAAATTCATAGAGATAGGAAGAACATGAAATTGTATTTTTCTCAGGAAGATTATATCAATAAGGTGTTGGAAAGGTTTAATATGCAAAATTCAAAACCTGTAAGTACACCTATGGTTGGAAACTTTAAATTAAGAAAATATCAGTGTCCTACATCACATGAGGAGGTCAAGTACATGGCACGGGTTCCATATGCTTCAAAGTAGTTGGAAGCCTTATGTATGTTATGGTTTGTACTAGACCAGACATTGCACATGTAGTGGGAGTTGTGAGCATATTTATGGCCAATCTAGGTAAAGAGCATTAGAAAGCAATCAATGGATACTCAGATATTTGAGTGGGACATCCAACATGCAATTATGCTACGAAGGGTCAGATACTTATTTATGTGGATATGTTGATTCAGATATGGTTAGTGATTTGGATGGTAGGAGAAGCACCACTGGATATGTATTCATAGTAGGTGGCACAACAATTAGCTAGATTTCGAGATTGTAGAAGGTTGTGGCCTTGTCTACTACAGAGGCCAAATATATTATAGCTACAAAGGCTAGCAAAGAGATGATATGGATGAGCATGTTCATGGAAGAGTTGGGAAAGGAGCAAGAGGATTATAGATTGTATAGTGATAGTCAAAGTTTGATTCATCTGGAAAAAATCAGCATTTCATTCAAGAATGAAACACATTCAGTTGAGATATCACTTCATATGGTAGGTGTTAGAGGATGGGTAGTTGAAACTAGAGAAAATTCATACAAATGAAAACCCTACGGATATGCTAATGAAGTCATTGGTAAAGGAGAAGTTGGAGCTTCACTCTATTTATTGGTCTTCAAGTTTGAGACTTGAAGAGGGAGAAACAGGCCAAGGAAAAGGATCCAAGGATGGAGTTGTACGGTACAGTGCAACAATTATCTCTAAGTGGGAGATTGTTGAGTTGTGGAGCTGAATTGCTTCACAAATAGCTTGTTTTACAACTTGCAAGTTTACATAGTAACCGACGTCGGTCGGCTGACCGACGTTGGTCACCTAAGACATCAGTTGGGGTACCGACATCGATTACCTACGCATGAAAGTTTTTATTTATAACGCGGGATTAGATCTAACCTTTGATTAAAAGGTGATCTAAGGGTTGTAAATGTATAGCTAAAGTGTCCTAAGTTTTTATATGCTTATATAAGTTAGGAAACTAGGGTTAGAAGATAATAATTGTGATTATTGTAAGAAGGAATTCTTGGAGAGATAAAAGAGAAGATTGTGAAGGAAAAGTATTGTACATTAGTACAAGGTGTGGAAGATTGCAGATCTTCATTGTACTTCCTATGTAAAGAAAATATTAATAGATTCGTCATTTCATGGTGGACGTAGCCCACACTGGGTGAATCACATCATATCTTGTGTATTGTTCTTATGGTTTATTTCTGTATTTATTACTTGCAAGCTTATTTCGACACACACACACACACACACACACACTAGTGTGATCTAACCTAACAAACAAATATCATCTCATCAATGAGAATATACTCAACTGCTTTAGGGTATCTTGAAACGATGATAAGTCTTGGCCTTCTAAAGGTTTGATTTCTTAGATAGGTATGTGGAGGCATGCATGTATAGTCAATGCAAAGTTTTTGAAGGCCACCACATTGGTAAGCACAAGGAATAATAAAAGATGTGAGATTTTGACAATATATGTGGATTAGAGTGGTGATTTGATAGTATTTATGAGATATGAGTTACCCATGCATGCAATACCTTGAATTATTAATTTTAATGGAGGGGGTGGTATTTACATGAAGTGATGATGAATATTATAGTGCCCACTCCTCTTCGACATTGATATTAGTATGATTTTGCTTATTTTGGATTAGAGCCATAGACATTGTTATCATATTTGATCTTTAGACATTAACAGATGGACATTGCTATATTTGATTAGCCTATTTGATAGACAGTATGGATGTTTTAGACTTTTGACATGATGTGATTTATATGATGGATTATATGCATGGATTGACATATCAGTATTTGATGATCTAGAGTTACTACTATACTGACACATTGGATTTGATATATGGATTTTTCTAGATGATTTAGTTGGTTTTGTGATCTTATTGCTAATTGATGAATTGATAGAATCAAAATATTTGGAATTGTGAACAATTGGTGAATTACTTGATTTTAGCAATGGTTTAGTTATGATATTTGATGATGTGAATTGATATGTATATATGTGTGTTTTATTATCTCGATGTCGTTAATATGGCCACGAGGCTAGAAAGGTATTGTTTTGATTTTTGTAGGAATTTGTAACACAACAAACAAAAGGGATAGGAGACCAACAATGAAAGAATTTGGGGTATTGAAAACAAGTCACCTTAGAAACTTGTGTAAATGTATGTTGTTTATTGTTGTTAGATGGTTAGGAGGTCCCCATTGGAGGGTGGCCTCAAATGTGACCTTGGGTAAATATGTTATTTTCCTTTTTGTTTATTTATTTTGTGAGTATTTGTATTATTTTAGTATTGTGAGTCACCTTTATTATTGTTTGTTAAGTGCTCCATTTAAGTTGATTAAACTTAATTAATTAGTGTAATTTGGGATGTGACCAAAGGAGTAATTAATGTGAGTAGGTGGTTCTTGGTTTGTGTTGGATTTGGAAGGATTTTATTGCTTTTGAGTGTTGTGTACTCAACCTTGCATGTCAAATTCAGATTTGGGCTTAATGGCCATTTTTGGAGGCTTGTGGGACAAGTTAAGTTTGTCCCACACCTCTTAATTTCACCTACCAACTACCCCTATGGGTTAAGGGGTCAAAAATAGACCCCATTATGTGATTGTAAGACAAAAATGTGCTATTTATTGCACTTTCTTACACATGTTTTTAATTTTGTCCTTTAGAGGTGTGGGTTTGAGTTTGAGTGTGTAAGAGGGTTGTCATTCCCTCAACCACCAATTTATTGTGCTTTGGGGATTGGGTTTGACCATGTGATGTGGAGTGGAGGAGAAATGATGTGGCATCCTACATGGAGCCACATCACCTCTCTCTCCTCTCTTTTCTATTTATTCAAGTTTGTTTGATGATTTGGGGGTTACTTGTTTTATTTGGACTCTTGCATTTTTTTTTTGGAGGAGCTTGCTTTTGGAGTGTTTGTTTGGAGTTTGCTTTTGGAGTGTGCTTGCTTTGGACTTGGAAATGCTTGGAGCTTGTGCTTTTGGATTGGATACTCTTGCAATGGCAAGGTAGGGACTTCACCCATGTATTTCTTTTACTATTTTGTTGTGCAAATGTTTATGAATGGATGATTGTTGCATGTTTGTGATTTTGGGAAATAGAATGGCCTTTAGGTTGTGTAAGAGAAAATGGAAATGGGGATATTTTGGAGGGAGGCATAAGAGTATTATTGGGTATTTTAGGAGGGAGTTGGGTTTGGGTGTCCCACCTTGTTGATAAGTGAAATTTGTGCTTATCTTGTTTATTTTATTGAGGGAGGCATAAGAGTTGTTTTTTAGAGGGAGGAATAAGAGTTTTTGTGTGTATGTGATTGAGTTCTTGGAGGCTTTAAGGTGGGCACCCAAACCCTTGGGAGGCATAAGTAGACCAATGTTCCTTTCTCTTTCTTGGCTTGAGTATGAAGCCTTTGTGCTTGGGAACTTGCATGATTGTTGTTATTTTAGTATTGTGTTTATTATGTTGAATGTCTTGTTTTAATGTTGTTGTGGAAGCATTGTAAAGTTTCAATGGTTGTGGTTGTCTTGTACCCCTTATTGTTTCATTTTTGGGGCTCGGGGGCCAATGAGGATTAATAGATTCATCGTTTTTGGTGGACGTAGTCCACACCGGGTGAACCACATTATATCTTTTGTATTGTTCTTCTAGTTTATTTATGTATTTATTACTTACATGCTTATTTTTACACACACACACACACACACACACACACACACACACACACACACACACAACTAGTGTGATCTAGCCCCAACACAAAAATATAGTCTCATCAATGAGAATATACTCAACCTACTTCAAGGAATCTTGGAACGATGATAGTTCTTGGAATTTTAAAGGTTTGATTTCTTAGATAGGTATGTGGAGGCACGCATGTATAGTCAATGAAAAAATGTTGAAGGCCACCACATTGGTAAGCACAAGCAATAAAAGATGTGAGCTTTTGACAATATATGTGGGTTAGAGTGGTGATTTGATAGTATTTATGAGATATGATTTACCCATGCATGAAATACCTTGAATTATTAATTTCAATGGAGGGGGTTGTATTTACATGAAGTGATGACGAATAATATCAAATGTAACCCTTTTCTTAGTGATAAAGGTGATGAAGGTGATGTAAGAAATTTTGTGTGCCATTTATAGTAGCCCTACAAGTATATCTGAAATATGGTCCGGTCTCTTACAGAGGAAACATTGTGTTTTTCCCAATTATGATGGATGTAAAATTTAGGCATATAAGATATCAAACCCCATGTACTTAGGTATACGAACAGTATGTGACTACGACACAATCACGACATGAACATCACGAATTGGCACATTTCACACTATCACATTTTCATGGTTCAATATTTTTCGTGTTCATATTCCAATTTAATCCTTAAAGGTTTGAAAATCATATAGCATGAAAAACATACATTTTCTTTTTCACTAGATTGCATTTTCCTTACTTCATGTAACACTTAACTTAAGATGATTCCATCTTCACTACCATTTACATTCCCATGTTTAATGTTATAGTTCTCGAATCCATTAATCATGATATCATATAGTTTCATTCACAATGAGACACATTATTTATTTTATTTCAAGTTTAACTAATAACAAGAACACTTATTCACACGAAAGAGCTAACATTGGTTTAAAGTAAAAGGGTTTGCATTATGATTTACTCAATAGAACAACATCTTAGGGAACAACCCTTAGATAGACACAATTGGATAAATGTTTAAACATCAATGTCATAAAGAAAGGTCCTAGGTTTTAATTAACTTCCTCTGCACTCAAAACTCTACATCTAACTAAAAGTCAATTTGGAGGGGTTCAAACACCTTTACCTCACAAACATCTAAGTATTACTTCCTTTCAACTACTACGACTTATGAATTCAAATTAATTTCTAAATGTTATTAACAATTTCATTCACCTTATACTCTAATTTTCATAATCGAGATCACTACTTAGACAACATGACCTAATGCAAACCACATCCGCAACCAAACCTAAACCTCTAAGACATCTCTCAATGAACTCCTATGATTAAAGTTTGAGCTAGATTTCTTTGAGATGATTAACATCATGAGGGGATCACCACACTATGCGGTTTACCCAAGTTTGATTGATCACAATACAAGGAATAACAATTACCTTTTTTACTTGCCCTTATGCTCCCATACACATACCTTGATTAGCCCTTCCAAAGAGGCTTAGGCTAAGATAACCATTAAAAAAACGTAGTAGAGCCTAACAACATGCATGCCACAAGGTGACAATATACCCTTAACTACCACAACATTCACACTTTCACATAAGAGCACATTATAAATGATCATTTCATTCCTATTTTAAAATGTACATCTACACGATTAACAAGATATATGCCTACAATCAAAATTACTCATAGAATAGAATGTCCTTTTTCCAACATACCAAAATGATACAATTTCTTACTCATCACAAAAAAATCAATAAACAACATTCATGTTCACAAACATAGTGTTGATATACATCCATTTAACATTACATGTATTTCAAGAATAGCCCGTTATTACAAAAACATATAGAATGTTGCAAATTTCTTCATGTCCTGCGTACTGCAACCACCGCATGGTCAACACAACTGCTTTGGCATGGCATCTAACTACACTCAAGCATGATATATGATTACACACGGTTTCCCAATAATAATGAAATAATACCTAACTTACTTTTAAGGAGTGTAAGAATACAAATGCCATTTCATTTCATTTTCAAAGCCAAAAGATAGGGATAGAGAGAGGAGAGAGAAAACACCATTTATTTCACATTCAATATCTTTTCAAAAAAGTGTCATGAAGGTTTCCTATAGTCATATATTTGTGTTTAGAAGGTTTTCTGATCGTTAATTTACTTGGATGGGGTCAAATGACAGTTTTTTCCATTGAGTCGCAAGATTCTAAAAATGTCAAATTTAGCTAAGTAGCCCAAAAATTAGCGTTCAAAAACAAACTCCGAGACCCAAACACACAAGGAAACCAATTCTTACCCACTCCACTATAAACAAAGAAACACCCGGAGCTGACAGAACCCCAACGTGGTAAAAAAAATTCAAATGGCGCTCATCTTTCAGAGCTACCAATCATAGATACACTCAAGCAAGCGGCCTTGTCGCCCAATGACCAAAGGCCTACAAAACCTATCAAGAAAACTAGCTTGCAAAACATTTTTCTCCAAAATGAGGTTTTTAGCAATTGTCTCATAGAAATATTAGAGGTATGTGAAAGCCAAAATCTGTTTCAACACCCAGGGACAAAATGATGGGTCAAAACCAAACTATTTTTATTTTATTTTCAGTAGTTGTTTAAAGCTATGAACTAGCCCGTTGGACTCCTAAAATCGTTACGAAAAACAATCAAACGGACTTCCAACGGACCAAAATTCCATTTGGACATTCTGTGAAATAGTTCAAGGGACTGTTATATGCGTCCACACTTCAGCTAAATAAAAAAAGAATCACACAATTCCAAATCCATTCCCTGCCAAAAAAACTCTCAACGCCAAAAAAAATGCGGCCAACAAGAATTTTAGTCACTGAAGACTTATCCCCTTTTTAATTTTTGCATTTTTACAAACATTTGCTATCAGATTGCAGTTGCTCTGAAGTCCCCCAACGCCTTTTCAAAGGACCAATTTGTGCGCTTCCAGCAAACAAACAGTCCAGATGGTTCGTGTGCCAACTAAATTCAATCACATTCAAAAAGCACTAAACAAACAAATGCACGCAACCACGGCGAGTTTAATTGATACTTGGAAAAAAAATAAATTGGTGGATGTTGGAAAGGATTAAGTAAAAAGAATACACCCGCCAGGTGCCTTTTCTTGGAAGTTTAAAATGCATTTTCAACAATTTCATTCACTGCAGCATCCTGCAATCATTTTAGGCCCATGGCATAAGACAAATAAACTACAGTCCATGCACCTTCAACATGCGTTTACAAATCTTCCAGGCATTTTTATCAGACAATCCATGAGCCTTGTCTAAGCTTCCACCTACTGCATACTAAAAGGGATAGAAAGAAACATAACAATTCTAAAACAATCCGAGCCAACCCAACCCACCACAACAAAATGCAACCAGATGGAAACAAGGAGTTGATGAGAGGATCTACATGCTTTTAAGAAAATACATTTTTTCTGAAACCTACAACAAGGGCAGTCCTCACCAAGAAATCTTCAATTCAAACCATGGGTTTTCAAAATACATTCTCTGGCCAAGAATTTTTAAAATTCCTCTCGTAAGAAAATTCATAAGCCTCAAGAAAAAATCTCATAATCTTCTAGCGGGAAACCAAAATTACAATATCCAAGGCACATTAATTCTTCTTGGAATGAGGTTTAATTCAAATTCCAAAGTAAATTTGGAGAGTTTTAATAATAATAAAGAATTAGTTATTTATTTTTTAAATGAAATTCTTTTATTGTGCTCATTTCATGCTTTATTTAATTTTTTAAACATTTTCTTTAATCCAAACCTCCACCGCTCCCGATACGCCCCTTAATTAACATGAAAATATCTTCATTGAGAATTATGCGAGAATCCTTTTATTGATAACGAAATATGCTTTAGTTAGATCAATGTTTAACGTTGTAAATAAATTTATAAATATTTCAACTCAAGGTTTGAGAATGATCCCAAGTTGGATGAGTCACGAGAAGAATGACTTCACCTCACAAATCGAAGACACAAGGATGATCCTAACGTTCTAAAAGGTTAATCTATGAAAGGACGCTTTAAAACTTCCCTTATTATCTTATTGTCACAAATGCATAATTTAGAAGTTACCATTATTTTACAAATTATTCATAATGTAAACATGACGCTAGAACGATGAAATCACTCAAACAAGGCTTTGAGCCCCACGCAACTACAATCAAGATGTGGTAATGGGAGGGTATTACATCTCCCCCCTTTACAAAAACATCATCCACAATGCGATACACTCCAGGCACTAAGTGGGTAGAGTAAGCACGAAAATTCGACAATGATAGTTTTTGATTAACAAAAGAAAAGCTAAGTTGCTTAAGACAACCACCAACAAGTTTAAGCAAATTTTAAATTTTTCTCATTTTCTTCATGTTTTGTGAAGATTTTCATTACCTATTATTTTATTACCCAACTTATTAATTGTTTTTTTCAAACTCATTTTTTTCAAAGCTTATAAAACCTCTTAATTCGACAGTTCAATTCTGTAGTGGATTCGGATCCAAATTTTGATATTCATTTCAAAACACACTTGCATGTGTTTTCTCATAAGGGTATTCACCATTTATTAGTTGTGTGAATTGTCCAGTTTACTTGTTCAACATTTAAAATGTTATCACTTGTTAAGGATTTTAATTTCCAAGTTCGAATAGGTTGCCCAAGCAGTTGACCTCACAATGTCACACAAGGTAAGAAGCACAATACAAACAAATCACAAAACACATTTTTAGCACACTTTCGTGATTGAATCACGTCACTAGATCACTAACTCCACCACGGAAAGACAACAAGTAGGTCACCTAACATATAAATTTAAAAATTATGCCTCACATAGATCCAACAACACATGTCAACAAAGGGGAACATCAAACCTCAAACATCACGATACATAACAAGACTCACAGGAGTAACTCATCGATCAACATAAACACCACAATAAGGCATATCAACATCAATACTCCCAAATGGGATCTATGATCCAAGCAATAACAAGTCATAACATCTCCCAAAGTACCAAACACGATCCACCACCTCCCAATACCATGAACAACAAAAGTCATCATCATACATCAAAATAACCAAATACCATAAGCCAACAAGTTTTCATTGTTTCCAATTGGTTGAAGGGTGGAGGTGATAGTTTATTTTGCACATGTGGTGATACATAGTGGGAAGAAAAGACATAAAATAAAACTAAAATGCAAAGATCTGTGATCTAAAATTGTCTCCATTTGTTTTAACATGACAAGAATCTTTCCATCACAAATATTGATAAGTGGTTTTCAAGTATAGGAGGTTATTTTCGTCTTGCAAGACAAGGTAAGAATGATTGGATACAAGCATTTCCTTGTAAGATTGTTTTACACAAGGTCATTTTTATACTTTTTCTCATAGCAGTAGGGTCTGATGTGAAGGTTTTAACAAGTTTCATCATGTTTCACAATACAAAATATATTCACTTGATATGCGAGGTTTCTAATTGATAAGATATCACAAGGAGAATTTATATTTTTACAAAGTCTCAAGATAAGAATAATACATTTCCACACAACTCCATATGCCTCCCAATAGATAAAGAATCATAATTCCAAAACCAAACCAAGTCACTCACCATAAAGCCCCATCACCTTATTTCTCCATGTTGGGTCACTCACCATAGAGCCCCATCTCCTTATTTCTCTATATTGGGTCACTCACCAAGAGTCATGTCACCTTATCTATCCATTTAATGAGGTTGGGACACCCTATGGTCATAGGCACATAGATCCTAATCACCTCCACCCAAGTGGCATAGTAACTTGTAGTTTAATACTACACATCCTATAACCCCTTGGGGCGTACCCCCATATAACAAAGTGGGTTCTAAGGTCCAACCACTCCATGGTGAATCCCATGACCCTAATCCAACACATAATGACATTAGAACCAACATAACAATCAGATTCAAATGCCAAGTGGCAACAAATCCCAAGCCTTGGGCTAGGCTAGAAAAAATTAAGCTCCAAAAGCAAGTTTCAAACTAAGAAAAATAAATGGCTAAATAGCCACAATAATGCAAAAGTCTCTTGTTAGCACAAAACCAATTAAATGCCCAAATATTTAAAGATACATCACTCAAGAAAATTGTTGGTTCTTACAAGAAAAGAGAGAAGAATGTCAATTACGAATAAAATATGAACATAGAAATGTATATTACAATCATATTTATATGTAGCCCTTTTGTGGCCACCAAAGGGGTACTCATTGAGTTATTGGCACTCGGATATCGAGCCTCAAATCGTAAAAATAAATAATAATTGATCAAAATCAAGTAATGTCATAGTCTTTGTCAGAATCATCACCTCAAACTCCCATAAGGCTCAACATAGTCGTAATCACACAAGGTTGTCTATAAGACACCTAGTTACAGAGAGAGATAAAGAGGTACATGTTTTCATTTAATTAGCCTAAGGTATCTCGCGCAACACAATATGCATGGATCCCGTGGATTAACACCATAGATACCAAATGAATAGAAGTGGATTTTCAGTATATGTAAGACTCCACTTATTGTCTCATGTTCGGCTCAAGTCAAATGGTCAACGGTCCACTTTTCTCACTCCATACATACACTTTTACTAATTACTTCCCTTAGGGCAAGTTAGTGTAGGGTATTCAACATACACATAACCACATTACTAGCATAATAAAACATTTGCACGAAACCATAACATCTTCACATGGTAAAATTTACGAGGTAAAACATAACAATATTCCATGGATTACAACACATACATTTCCACATAGCACACTAAGAGTGCGAGTACAATACATTAGGGGTCATGGAATCACCATATGTCCCCAATTCATGATTAGAATTTATCACATAACAATATGAGTACATATATATCACGAACATAAGGATTTCACATCATGCCATACATTCCAATACAACGCAACATGGTGACATAATGCCATAGTACAATACAACATGGTGGGGATATTCATGATGTGACATATTTCACTACGAAGTAATTTGTCATGCAACACGTTGTTCCACATATACAATATCACTAAAGAATGAAAAACTACAAAACTTTATTGGTTCACAAACATTCCCTCCACACATTAAGGTGGTAATACACACGAGTTTCAAGGTTGAATTCATAAGAGGTAGCGAGAAATTACTCCCATCAAGAAACATATCAACATCATAGATAGTCCACACCAAGTGGTAAGCACAACAGGTGCATTCACATGATCACAATTATATGTTTGTCACATCACACAAAAGAAACACATTACTCCTCTACCATCATACATAATCACCATAACACCCAATTGTCCCTAAGGTTCAAGAGTATGAACCTTCACTCTGATACAAAGCTGTAGCGCCCACCCATGTGGGACCCAAACACAAAACCAAATAAATTAGGATATTTTTGTTGACTTTTACTTTATGGATACCAATGTGCGACACCATAAAGACTCGCAAGAGAGTGCAAGACACCACAAGTAACGTTTACACCAAAATGAAGAGCATGTAATATCATAACGACAACAGAACCAACCAACGTCACACTTAGGTATAAGAACAAGTGTGAGACTACGACATAATCACGACGTGAACATCACGAATTAGCACCTTCTACACTATCACATTTTCACGGTTCAATATTTTTGTGTTCATATTCTAATTTAAGCCCTAAAGGTTTGAAAATCTTAGAGGATGAAAAATATACATTTTACTTTTTGCTAGATTATATTTCCCTAACACTTAATTTAAGATGATTCCCTCTTCACTACCATTTACATTCCCTTATTTAACCATATAGTTCTCAAATCCATTAATCATGATAACATGTATTTTCATTCATAACGAAGGACATTATATAATCCATTTCAAGTTTAACTTATAACAAGAAAATTTATTCACATGAAAGGGTTAACATTGGTCTAAAGTAAAAGGGTTTCATATTCGATTTACTCAATAGGAGAACATCTTAGGGAACAACCCTTAGATACACATAGTTTGGTAAATTTTTAAACACCAATGTCATAAAGAAAAGTCCCAGGTTTTAATTAACTTCCGTTTGCACTCAAGGGCTCTACATCCAACCAAAAGTCAATTTGGAGTGGTTTAAACACCTTTACCTCACAAACGTCTAAGTTTTACTTACTTTCAACAACTACAACTCATGAATGCAAATTGAGTTCTAAAGGTTATTAACAATTTCATTCACCTTAGACTTTAATTTTTGCAATTGAGATCACTACGTAGACAACAAAACCTAATGCAAACCACATCCACAACTAAAACTTCTAAGATATCTCTCAATGAGCATCCCCTTTTGAGTTACCTAGACACTCCCAAACACTCACGTACAATGATTAATTAACTTATACCAAGTTTGAGACAAGTTTCTTTGAGATACTCAACAACATGAGGGGATCACCACACTATGCGGTTTACTCAATTTTGATTGACCACAATAAAAGGAATGGAAACTACCTTCTTTACTTTTCGTTATCGTCTCATACACATACCTTGATTAGCCCTTCCGAGAGAGACTTAGGATAAGATGACCGTTAAAACAAATGGTGTTAAACATTAAAACATTCATGCCATAAGGTGACACTATACCCTTAACTACCACAACATTCACACTTTCACATAAGAGCACATTATAAATGATCAATTCATTCCTAGTTAACAATGTACATCTAAACGATTAACAAGATATATGCCTACAATCAAAATTGATTATATAAAAGAATGTCCTTTTTCCAAAATACCAAAATGATATAATTTATTAATCATCAAAAAAATCAATAAACAACATTCATGTTCACAAACATAATATTGATATACAACCATTTAATATTATATGTATTCCAATAATTGCCCTTTATTACAAAAACATAGAGAATGCTGCAAATTTCTTCATGTCTTGCATACCTGCAACCATCGCATGGTCAGCACAACTACTCGCATGGCATCTAACTACACTCAAACATGATATATGATTGCACAGTTTCCCAATAATAATGAAATAATACCTAACTTACTTTTAAGAAGCATAAGAATACAAATTCCATTTCATCTCATTTCCAAATCCAAAGGATAGGGATAGAGTGAGGAGAGAGAAAACAAAATTTCTTTTCACATTCAATATCTTTTCAAACAAGCATCAAGAAGGTTTCCTATAGTCGTCAAGCAATTGGATATGAGTGTCTAATTCATTCTACAAATATATGACACAATTATTTATCTTGAATAAAGAGCAATTAATAAAACATTATATAATTTAATTATAGTGTTCCATGGGTACATGTCCCTTCACCAAAATTTTGATGTTTTTGGGGATGGGGATGTCCTAAGGATTTGTGGGAAATCTCCCCATTCTCCCACCACCACCAAAATGGGGACGTTTCCTTTAGAGAGGACATTAGGGAGACTCAAGGATGTCCACGAGATTTCAAGAAAACTTGCCCAAGTTTTTCAACTATCTCAAAGACTTGCAGAACTGTCTCATGCTCATAAATCATCAAAAAATGTTTTTTCAAATCAAAAACATAATTTTTTATATATATTTGTGCCCCCAACCCTATTTGTAATGATTTATGGGGGCCCACCAACACTTTAAGCACTAAAAAACTATAAATGAACCTCACACCCTTACTCCAAATCACTATCAAAGCCTTAAAATATTGAACAAGGTTGCAGATGCAATAATGAAAACAAGTACAAAAGTGATAGCAAACAAAAGTGCAAGAGGTTCCAAGTATTAGCAAGAGTGAAAGCAACAATAAGAACTTGAAGAGCAAATGCCGTTTGTTCAAGTGATGAGGAGTTTAGTGCAAACTTTCAAGATAATTTTTAATTAAACTCATTGGGTCATCCACTAATTGTATATGAAATTTAGATGTAATCATCATTTTGAATATGACTTATGAAATAAAAATTAATACATTAATATTCGATGTTTACATTGCTCAATGAAAAGTGTTTAATATTTCAATTTTTCATTTGATATTCCTTATACATTTTTCTATAACTATAACTAACTTTTCAAGTACCATATATATTTGCACCGCCGTCCCCAAACCTAGGCCCTTGATCCTGTCTTTGAGGCCCATCCCAATTCCCCCGCTCTAGAACTTCGTGGGACTATGAAATTGTTACTAACAAAGGGGTGTCATCTAAAAAATAACATTTTATGTTAAACTGAATTTTTAATGTTTTGCAATTACCAAGTGTTATAATGTCAATGTCCATTACGCCTAATTAGGAGGAAGCCTAAGGCATAAACTTTTCCCCCTCTCACGACATTTGATAACATGTAAGTTTTATTTCCGATTCATTCCAAACCTCTCTCTTAGATGCGCATAAACTCTATATTTCTTTTTGTTTTTAGCTTTTCTTAAAAACATTTGAAGTTGCTTTACTCGCAATGTGCCTAACATGGATTCAGATTTCTTAGCCGTTTTAGGAAGTTTTGATGAAAATGTTTGAATGTAAATTAAAAAAATTATAGTCTTTCCAAGCTCACACAGATGGGAAAATAAATGTCCTCAACTGGACATTAGTTCATCCATTGAGAATACATTACCATCCGAAACAAAAGTGTGACAAGTGCGTGCAAATGATCACTATAGCCCGATTGTGCATGTATGTTACAAGTTTCAACAACTTGCACATTAAGTAGCGTGCATTATATAAACAAGTTGCTTAACATTCATAGAAACAAGATTCCAAAAGGATTGGTGAGTTTAGAAGAACTGTTTGACAAACACGACGGTATGCAAAGTTTAAAGCTTCTCTTTGGACCTCAAAGAATCACCAATATGACAAAATTAATATTGGGAGTTCTACGATCCTAAACTCGTGAACATTGGAAAATGTTGCACCCTTAAGAAAAGAAGAAGGTAATTAGTCTTTTGAAAAGTATAAATATGTCCTTGCTTATTCCTATGAAGACTTAAAAGCCTTTCAACCAAAGGAGATGCAGCATTTTATCCCTCTCAAACCTGGGATTAAGCCTTTTAAACAGAAGCAGAGGCAATACAATCCTAAGATAGCTGACACCATCTTTCAGGAAATACAGAATTTATTAAAGGCTAAAATCATTTTTCCTATCCATCATTCAACTTGGATTGCCAATATTGTGCCTGTTAGAAAGAAAAATGGTGAGATTCGTATCTGTGTTGACTTCAGGAATCTAAATCAAGCTTCCTTAAAAGATAATTATCCCTTACCTATGATGGATCAGGTCTTGCTAGCAGTAACGGGATCCGAAATGTTATCTATGCTTGATGGCTTCTCAGGATATAACCAGGTAGAAGTTAATACCATAGATCAACACAAAGGGCTTTCACTACCCCTTGGGGTACCTTTGCTTACAAAAGGATGCCTTTTGGGCTCATTAATGCCAGTGCTTACTTTTCAGAGAGCTATGGACTTAGCCTTTGGAAGTTTGAAAGGGAAGTGTATTGTTGTATACCTTGGACGACTTGACTCGTGTTTTCTAAGACAAGGGCCGATCATTTTCATTATCCGGAAAGCAGCTTGATTCTTTTGAAATGTAGAGAACATGGGATCTCTTTAAATCCTAAGAAATCTATTTTTGTGTCACGGAGAAATTATTGGGGCACGTTGTCTCCAAAGATGGTATAAAAATCGATCCTGAGCGAGTTCAAGCTATTCAGCAAATTCCTCTTCCAACCAGCAAAAAGGGAGTGCACTCTTTCTTTGGTAAGATCAATTTTTTGAGAAGGTTCATCCCTAATTTTGCAGAGCTAACTTTGAATATCTCCCAAATGATGAAAGGAAAACAAACGTTTGGTTGGTCTCCTAAAGGAAAGAAGCCTTTGAAGGTATTAAAAGGGCCATTGCTAAAACTCTGTTTTAGCATGTCCAGATTTCAGCAAAGATTTCATTATCTATTGCTACGCCACGGATAACACCTTGGCTGTTGTTTTGACTCAGGAAGATTCTAATGAGCACGAACTCCCAATTGCATTTATGAGCTATATTCTAAAAAATCATGAGTTAAAATACACCATAATGGAAAAACATGCTTTTGCAGTGGTTAAAGCTGTCAAGCAGTTTCGTTTTTACATTCTTAACTCTCACTCCACGGTGTTGGTACCAGATACAACTATCAAGTCAATTCTCACACAACAGGAATTTGGATCCAAGAGAGGGAACTGGGTGGCCAAGGTCCAAGAATATGATATTGACATCAAGCCCGACCAAGCTTGTCCGTGGAAAAGGCTGTGTGAACTCATTCTTTGGAGGAGCTAGACATGAGTTCTTTGGAGGATAAAGTTGGTCTTCCTACCATTATGTTTCTTAGCTCGGTTGATGAATGGTATGTTGATATTGCTCACTTTCTCACCTATGGAGAATGCTCCTCTCATTTGACTACCAAAGAGAGGAGAGTGTTAAACTAAGGTCAACCCAATATGTGTTGTGGGAAACGCCTTGTTTAAGCGTGGGTTAGATGGAAGGTTTTGAAATGTGTGGACAAGGAACAACAGAAGAAGCTACTCTTAGCTTTTCATGATCAAGCATGTGCGGGGCATTACTCATCAACTATCACTGCTCATAAAATACTTCGTGGAGGATATTATTGGCCTACCTTGTTCAGAGACACATCAAAATGGGTTGATAAATGTGAGGCTTGTCAGACTTTCGTGGGTAGACCCAAGTTGGCCTCCTTGCCCCTTAAACCAGTTGTGATCGAAGAACCTTTTCAGCAATGGGGTTTAGATTTCATTGGAACACTTAATCCCTCTTCTAGTGCTGGTCATACCCACGTATTAACTGCCATAGATTATTTCACCAAATGGGTAGAAGCCATTCCAGTAAAGAGTACTACTTCAGAAGTAGTATGCAGTTTTATCAAAGAAAACATCTTGGTAAGGTATGGTGTGCCAAACAAGATCGTGACAGATAATGCTTCAAACTTTCTTCAACCAAGATGATGGATTTTTGCTATGGATATGGCATCTCCCTAGCTCATTCCTTAGATTACTATCCTCAGGGGAATGGACAAGCCGAATCAACAAAAAAAAAATATGGTGGCTATAATAAGGAAATTAGTTAATGAGTCCCAACGAAAAGCGCACAAGAAACTCTATGATGCCCTTTGGGCGAGATAGGATCACACCTAAGAGAGCCATTGGGATGTCTCCTTTTCACGTAGTATATGGAGTAGAAGCTCAATTGCCGATGAATGGAGCTACCCCCTTGCATCTAATGAAGGCCATTGAAGATACCAGTTTCAACGATTCTTTGGATAAGAGAATTATGTATCTCCACAAATTGAATGAGGAAAGATTGGAAGTTGCTGATAGGATATCTGCTCACCAACAAAAAGTAAAGGTCTTGTTTGATAAGAAAGCTAGGCTCAGGGATTTCAAAGTTGGAGACACTGTTTTTTTGTGGGATAAAAGGCATGAACCTGGTGGCAGCCATGGCAAGTTTGATTCCCTTTGGCTCGGACCTTTTAAGATCAGGCACTTTGCTGGTGAGAATTCTTTTTACCTTGATTATATGGATGGTTCTTCTCTCCCACTTCCTTATAGTGGGCAGTACCTAAAACTGTTTAAGTCTTAGGTGATTAGGGAGTCCTTTATATATTACGTATAGTGTGTGTTTTCTTTTCCTTCCTTGTTTTCGTGTGTTGTTTGCGGTGTTGTCTTCGTATTGGTTTTCTTTTGCCTCCGTGGCCTAATGGATAAAGTCTTGGTCTACTTCCCGAGTTTGTCTAAATTCTTGCCTTGTCTCATTCTTTGAATTCATGCCAAGTCATCCCCAGGAAAGCCAAGTTGTTGTCCACTCAAAATTCCCATGCTTTTAGAAGTTGAAAATTAAAATTTTGAGGTTAAGTGTCTTTTTTATTATCCTGGTAGTGTGATAAGTCAATAAATTGGGAAAATTTACGTTTTTGGGTCATTTTGTGTGTTTTTCGGTCTGTCGGACATTTTTGTCCCGCATGTCCCGGAGTTCATCCAGCTCTGTTCCCAATCAGCCGGTTACCCGAAGTCCCTTCTTTTCGGGCCCGTTGGAACTTTTTGTCCCAAATGTCCCAAGTTCGCCCGGACCCGTTGTTCCCTTTTCGTCCGATTCGGCCGAATCACGTATTTCACATACTTTCGTCCCGCATGTCCCAAGAACATTTGTGCGCCTTTTCCCGCGTCATCTGAATCGGCCGAACCGCGTACTTCACGCTTTCACGTCCCTCGTGTCCCAAATGAACCAAGTGCCATTCGTGCTAATTTTTCCCGCTCTACCCGAATATCTTGCTTTTTAATTTGGTAGATGTGTATTTAATGCACATTTATTGTCTTTCTCTCTCCTAAACGGCTATATAACGAGCTTCCCCCTATGCATTTTTGCACACTGCTTTCATGCTATCTATTGCTCGAACCCTTGCGACCAAAATTTCTGCGCGTATCCATTCCCCCTGCAATTCCATCCCAAGTCCAGCCAGCAGCTTTGCTCTCCGAGTTACTATCAACATGAAGATCAAATTCCAGGGGCAGGAACAAATTTCACCACTCGAGTCTGTTGTTCCCGATATCGGGGACAATGAAGTTTGCCACCTTGATTTTGGGAATTTTTGGGCAAGGATGACCGATGCAAACCCTTCACCTATGGCACAGATGATCCATGATAGTGGTTTGGATTTCACCGGTGGCTTCCCTATCTCAGTGCAATGCGCATATACAATGCTCTCCTGCGGTGCTCATTTCAACCCCGACTCGAGTGAATTGGCCAACGTGCATGGGGAGCTCATCGCCAAACTTGACGCTACCACCATTGCTTTGCGCCTAAGAATTCCGAGAAATGGACAATTCCATAGTAATCTCTCAAAACCAGGCATAGGCCCTCTTCGACGGCCAAGAGACGGTGAGAAGTACAAGGCGAGGGTGGCAAAGTCGTGGCTTAAAATCCCTAAAAAGGGGCATCCCGTCTATCAAGGTTACTGTTCCATGCCGATTTCAATGAAGAACTATCAGATTTCATAATCCTACTTTGGCTCGGGTTATGGGCTTACCCTCTACCAATGAGTTCCATTTGTCAAAAAGTTCTTCTAAACTCACCAATCCTTTTGGAATCTTCTTCTAAGCAGAAAGCGATTTAAGAATATTTTTGAGGTTCAATTTAATTTTCCAAGATGCATTACTCTAATGTTTGAAAATGTTTCTCCAAATGCAAGTACATTATGATTCGGACACTCAATGATTCTGAATGTTTAATCCGCCACATATCCCACTAGTCCTCGATCCTTGGATACAAGGAGACACCATTACTTGGCTTCCTTTTATAACGATAGAGATATTTTTAAATTCATGTTATGACCTCTAAATCTCTATGAATTTCAAGTTGGTTTGAAATCACATCACACCCTTCACTAGGCTTGATCACTACCCCTATATTTTTGAAGGCACTTTTGAAATCATCCATGGGTTTATCATAGAAGGAATTATCAATGAATGAAAGGTCACTAAATCATAAGGCGAACTGAATCCAATTCAAAACTAAACAAGAAAGATTTAGTACGCGATTGATAACCCCTTTTTGTTCTTAGTCATTCCCCTATTGCTATGCTTATTTTCAACACTTCATGAAGTTCTACCAAATTTGCTATCCATTCCAATAGTAGAAGAGCTTTCTCTTTCTCTAGAGGAGAGGATACTGCAGGAAATTCGGTTTTGATCCTACACCTCCGCATTGGTATATTTTATTTGTTTCTTCCATTTCCTTTGAGATTAATTTTTGTGTTGCGATGGTTGTTTTTCTAGCTTCCAATGGGTCATCCTGGCTTGCATAATACTATACATGGAAATATGAGAAATGTGAATTTTTTTTTCGAGTGTGAATAAATTGACATTCAAGAGCACAAGTATATGTGGGGAGAAACATGTTTGGCAGAGATGTGTAATATGCATTGCAAGGCACAAGGTACATTTTATATCCATTTAGTTATTTGTCCCACCTCTCATAAATAAGGTAGTTATACAAGCAGACTCAATGATGGTTCTAGGAATGATACTAGAAAATATTGATGAAATATGGTTTGGGGTTTACGGTTTAGGGTTTAAGGCTCATGGTTCATGGTTTAAGGTTTAGGGTTTAGGACCTTCAGGGTTAATGGTTTAGGATTTAGGGTTTAGGGTTTATGGTTAAGGTTTAGGGATCAAGGTTAAAGGTTTAGGGTTTAGGGTTAAGGATTTAGTGTTTAGGGTTTAAGGTTTATGGTTTAAGGTTTGTGGTTTAGGGTTTAGGATTTAATGTTTAGGGCTTAAGGTTTAGGGTTTATGGTTTAGGGCTCAAAGTTTAGGGTTTAGGGTTTAGAGCTTAGGGTACATGGCTTAGTGTTTAGGATTTAGATTTTAGGGCTCAGGGGATCGGGGGTGTAGGGTTCAAGGCTTAGGGTTTAGGGATTAGGTTTGAGGATTTGGTGTTTAAGGTTTAGGGTTAAGGGTTTATGGATCATTTAGGGCTTAGGATTTAGTTTTTATGGTTTAAGGTTTATGGTTTAGCATTTATGGATCATGGTTCATGGTTTAGGGTTTAGGGTTTATGGCTTAGGGCTTAAGGCTCAAGGTTTAGGGTTTAGGTTATAGGGTTTAGGGATCATGGTTTAGGGTTTAGGGTTAAGGGCTCAAGGTTTAGGGTTTATGTTTAGGGCCTAGGGTTTAGGGTATAGGGTTTAGGGTTTTGATTGTAGAATTTAAACACTAAAATATTTTGGCTAAATATTGAAATCCTGAAAATTACCTATGTACTAACCAGATTATACTATAAAAACTATCTCCTAAACCACGACTCATGGAGTTATGGGACTAGTTCCATAAGGTGTAGAGTGGCCCTAATTTCTTATATTTACTAAAATAAATTTAAATAAAATATAAATAATAATAAATGAAAAACTTATACTTAAACATTTATTTTTGTAAATAGAAGCATGCCAAAAGCACATATAATGTTTATACTATGAAAAGCGAGTACGTGTTTTGTGTTTTTACTTTTCCAAGGCATGCCTCAAGGCTTGGATCTGGTTTGGATCCCTGCTGTTGTCCACTCAAAATTCCCCTACTTTTAAGAAGTTGAAAATTAAAATTTTGAGGTTAAGTGTCTTTTTGTTATCTGGTAGTGTGATAAGTCAAGAAATTGGGAAAATGCATTTTTGGGTCATTTTGTGTGTTTTTCGGACTGCTCGGACATTTTTGTCACTTTGTCCTGAGTTCATTCAGGATCTCTGTTCCCGATCGGCCGGTTTACTATTTTCAAGTCCGTTCTTTTAGGCCCGTCGGATCTTTTTGTCCCAAATGTCCCAAGTTCGAAATTACTGATTCGTTGTTCCCTTTTCGTCTGATTCGGCCGAATCACGTATTTCACGTACTTTTGTCCCGCATGTCCCAAGAACATTTGTGCATCTTTTCCCCGCGTCACTGAATCAGCCGAACTGCGTACTTTGCGCTTTCGCGTCCCTCGTGTCCCAAATGAACCAAGTGTCATTCGCGCTAATTTTTCCCGCTCTACCCTAATATCTTGCTTTTCAATTTGGTAGATGTGTATTTAATGCGCATTTATTGTCTTTCTCTCTCCTAAACGGCTATATAACGAGCTTCCCCCTATCGTTTTTTCACCTTTGCTTTCATGTTATCTATTGCTCGAACCCTTGCGACCAAAATTCCTGCGTGCGTATCCATTCCCCCTGCAATTCCATCCCAAGTCCAACCAGCAGCTTTGCTCTCCGAGTTACTATCAACATGAAGATCAAATTCCAGGGGCAGGAACAAATTTCACCACTCGAGTGCGCTGCGTTCCGATATCGGGGACAGTGAAGTTCACCACCTTGATTTTGGGGATTTTTGGGCAAGGATGACGTCTGAAACCCTTCACCTATGGCACAGATGATCCATGCGGTGGTTTGGCTTTCATCGGTGGCTTCCTATCTCGGTGAAATGCGCGAGATACTGGTGCTCTCTGCGGTGCTCATTTCAACCCCGACTTGAGTGAATTGGTCAACATGCATGGGAAGCTCATCGCAAAACTTGACACCGCCGCCATCGCACCGCCCTAAGAATTCCAGAAATGGACAATTCCATAGTAATCTCTCAAAACAGGCATAGGCCCTCTTCGACCAAGACAGTGAGAAGTACAAGGCGAGGGTGGCGAAGTCGTGGCTTAAAAACCCTAAAAAGGGAGCATCCCGTCTATCCAAGGTTCAATGAAGAACTATCAGATTTCATAATCCTACTGGCTCAGGTTATGGGCTTACCCTCTACCAATGAGTTCCATTTTTGGATGTGCCCACTTATCAACATGGTGTGCGAAGGGACTCAGAATATCAAATGGGCAGAGATCATCAGTATGAACCTAGCGGAGCAAGCTGTCTAATGTAGAGCAAACAAAG
This sequence comes from Taxus wallichiana var. yunnanensis, assembly GCA_018340775.1. NCBI lineage: Eukaryota > Viridiplantae > Streptophyta > Pinopsida > Cupressales > Taxaceae > Taxus > Taxus wallichiana. The sequence continues at coordinate 227,036,900 of CM031240.1, read as the reverse complement.
AAATTCTATATGACTTCATACCTGATATATACTATGGCAGGATCGAGGCAATGGTTTGGTTTCTCATACATCGATGCTCACAAGGATGACCCCGTGTATGCCTACTGCCCGCAGTTCACCCTGGAAACCAGCAATCGCAATTTCGAAGGGTGAATGATGCTTTCACCATGTACATTGTCGACTTCTTGAGAGCGACACGGCAAGGAGATTTTCTGATGAAGCTATGAGCCTGATAGTGCATTACGGTGCCTATTTCATCCAATTTAGGAAATTTTCCTATATAAGGCTTGCAGGCTATGAGAGCACTCCTCTCAAGCTTCCTATGTTCTGCAATGACAAAATGGCCTTGATAGAAGTGTGCAGGCAATTGGACAAATTGCATAGAACCTGCAGAGATAAGAAAATTACTGGCTTGCACTTCCCCATCTCTTTGGGAAACTACACCTGCAAAACAGCCCTGGATGCACAAAATATAGAAAGGGCCCTAGCTCCTATTACTGTCCTTTTATTTAGGCCAAGAACTTGCTTTGACTTGAAAATTTTTATTGAGCAGAACATCAAGATCACTTATCATCATAGGGCAGACACAGAGGATTATTGGGTTGACTGTGTTGATGATTTTGAAGCAAGAAGGAGGCATTACGGCAGGTCTTCTCTACAATTGATTCAAGAACTCAACTTGTACCAAGTTCCTGAAGGGCTTCAGGATGATAATTCTGATTTGTACTCATATGAGTATGACAATGTGGTCAAACACACTCCTTGGAAGACTTGGATTGGTTCAAAAGGAGAAGGATGATTTGGCTGAAATCCTAGCTCCGGTCTTAGTCAGGACCAAGATCTGGTTTGATAAGAAAGTCTGTGAATTTAGAAGAAGCAAATAAATATTATCATACTCATGTCGAGTTCGACGAGGAAATGGAGAAGTGCCTTGGATTTTTGACTCGATCTGCCAACACATCGAGTCCCACGAGGTAGAGACATAGCAGAGGCGTTGAAGAGATTCGAGCACGGCGGATCTTAAAGTCGGTGGGTCCCTCCTAGTCATGAGCACTGTCTTCTTCTCCTAATTCTTCTCTTCTCTTCCCCTTTTCTCTCGAATTTGTTGTAATTAGTTGTATTGCGATTATGACAGCCCTTTAACTAAACTTTAGTTAAAAGAGGTAGTTACAAGAGTAACTAATTTGTAAACTATATAATGGCCGCTCCTCGCCATTTTCAAGGAGGAAGAACTTGGCTTATTTAGAAAGTGTAAATAAATCATAAAGAAATCAATACGAAGGATTTTTCATTCTTTTTCTATCCTGGTTTCCTTTATTCTCAAGCTATTCGTTTAATCTTGTTAGATCATTTATGTCGTATTATCTTTGAGAAGCTTTGTATTCTTTGCAGATGTTATTTACGAGAACTTTGTGTCTTTTCAAATTTCATCTTATTAATGTGATACAAATGATCTTATTCCAATTCGTTGTACCCTCGCATGCATAAGGAATTAATTTTTCATCTATAATTCGAATGGTGCCTTTCTCGCTCGTTCTCGCATTTTCATTCCTCATTCCTTTTGTGATTGATGATCCTTTTAGAAAACACTTTCATAATATCCAAGTTCCATAGTAAAACCATGCTTTGTATATGTGTAAATAGGTTCGTTTCTGAATAAGGGAACCTCTCCCATTAAAGAGGAGGGACTTCTTGTCCCCGATTTTGCTCTTCTTGAAGTCCTTTTTTGACGACCACAACAGCTTTTGGTGACTCATTTGGGAATCATATTCCAGTTCTATAATCATTTATCGATCATCTTTTGATTTGGCGACTCCACGTTTTACTCGAGGGAGAAGGGCCCTTGGTATTGAAGATTCTCAGTTTCAGATTTTGGAACAGCAGGGGTTTCCTTTCCCTTAAACACGAAGAAATATAAGAGCTCGTTCAACAAGCACTCCTCCTATCAAAAATAGAATCCCTACGGGTGGTATTCCTTCAGAACAAATCAGTCCTAATCTTCGAGCCCTGATTCTTGCTGGTGTTTCAGTTCCTTTTCAAACCATTTTTCCAAGAATGGCGGTACCATTTCCTTGGGGACATCGTGTTGGGCCTCTTGCCCTTCCTCAGCCTTTGCATGAGTTACCTAGAGGTAACCGGAAGAACTTTCCTAAATTCAAGGGTGATGGTAAAGTACATCCTGATGAACACATCGCAGCCTTCATAGTTGCATGTGGAGTTCTAGGAGTTGAACATGAAGACGTCTCCGTAAGACTTTTTGTTGAGACTTTACAAGATAATGTTGTTGATTGGTTCTATCACCTTCCAAAAAAGAGCTATCACTAGCTGGAACACAATGAGAACTAGATTTGAAAACCGTTTCAAACCGGCGGAAGACGTGCATGCTTTGCTAGCCCAAATTTCTCAAATAAAGAAGGAATCACAAGAACCCATGAGAGAATTTGTGGCTCGATTCAATAGGTTAATTAACAAAATTCCACCAAATACTCAACCTGTAGATCAAATCCAAAAATGCTTCTTCCTAAACGTGATTGCTTGAAGTTAGTTATGTCTCGAGAAGAGCTAATCTCACAACATGGCCGAGGATCAAACTCTTGCATTGTTAGTGTGTCATATTGCAAAAACAACAAAATCTCAACTTGTAGGGATTATTAGCTATACGCGCACTCTAAATTAGAAAATTTTATATAAATATGAATCGTAGCATTTAGAATCTAGTTTCTAAAATACTAATTTTTTTAAAAAAATGGACAAGTTTAGCTATATTAAACACTTAAAATTATATGACTTAGTTTTTTTTTAACTTATAAGATTGTAGTCCGTTTGCCCGCATTTTGGATGACCAAATCTTGTTTTTTTTTTTCCTTTGGTGAAATGTTAGATGTAGTTGTCTATCTTGGGATGGATTTTATTTTGTATTTTTTTAGCAATATTTTTTTTTATGATTTTTTCTGTGAAAGTGGTTTGAAAATATTTAGAAAATGGAGCGCTTTCCGTTTGCCCGCCATAACTATATCAAAAAATATCGAAATCAAATATATTTTTTTTAACGTGTATAGAATTTGTCCACGCTTGGGATGGTATAAGTTTTATCATATTTTGATAAGCGAAACAAAAGTTATAGTCTTAAATGTAGACATGAACATTCACGGGAAAAATGTCTTAAAGACCTATTGTTAGTAAAAAATTATAAAATGATATTTATCTTATTCTATTCACTTTAAAAACAATATTTCTACGAAGCTAAGAGTCTCCCCTACGCGATGGCACCATTTTTGTGAAATGTTTTCAGTTTTTTTAGCATGGTTCAAGTCTTTGGAAGAGCAAGATTTGAGGTTTTTGACCTTTTACACTTCATAATGACCTTCCATAGCTTTGGTTGGGGAAAAACAAAGATTTTCCGAGGCTTAGGTTTGGCAGATAGATCCGCGATCATGGTTTATAAAGCGCGATCGTTTTTTAACATAAACCGTGAGCGCGCTTTATAAACCAATCATCGGGTTTTAAAGCATGCTGCATGTTCATAAATCATATTTACACACATCCCAATGTCCGAATTACCATGTGATTTTTACTCTCTGACCTTACCGTATGAATTATTATGAAATTCTGTCTTTTTCTGCACGTTTTTCTTATCACCGAAGCAAAACATCATGGGAGACAAAAAACGAAGTCAAAAAGGAAGTCATTAAGTAAAAAAACACCAAACGAATTAGAGGCCAACAAAATTCAAAATGCTGAGCGAATGCGGAAACTTCGTGAATCTAGAAGAGGTTCATCTTCAATCCCAACTATTGTAAGCAATGAAGAACTAGGTAATGTTTCTACTATCAATGTTGAAGTTGAATTAAATACTCGTGATGAAGAAGTTTTTACTGTCAATGTTGAAGAAGAATTAAATACTCATGATGTAGCAAATGTTGAAATTGAAGGAGACAATGAAAATGTGAATAAGGAAATTCATGTTGAAACTGTAGACAAGCAAAATTTGACAAAAACACCTCCTAGGATTTTACGTAAGAAACCTAATTTTTTATTGAAATTGATGAAAACATTTTGAAACCAATGTCTAACAAACTTTCTAAACAACAAATCAGAAGAAAAGCCACTGAAATTTGGGATAATCATTTTGAAATTTTAAATGATTCCCAAAGATGTCAGTTGTTGGTTAGTTTGATGAAATTGATTAAAATGAGACCTACATTAAACACCTTAGGATTGACAACATCTAATATACGTGGTCAAACCTCTACAATTGTTGAAAACCTTCATGATGCATATCACACTGTTGGTGTCAAGAGACGCACTAGGGATAGTAATATTGTGTGTGTGTACTTGTTACTAGTGTTGTAAGTGAATCAATAAAAAACAACGTTTGATTACGCAAACAAGTCGAATGTTGCAAGTTAATCGAAAAACTCTAATGAAAGTAATTGAAAGACGTAATATCCTTCAATCACTCAATAATGCCGATTTTTGGGCATTTTTTGCTAGAGCACCGCGTAAGGACAAAAATAATTTGATGTTATAAGAGAAGTTGTTATTAAATTTTGGCATGATAACACTAGAGTTTCACCTAATACAAGAGATGTTATAAAATGGAGAGTTGGTTCTACTAATCGTGAACCACATCCAAAGCATTTCTTAGATATGACTCAAACTCAATTTTTCATAAGTTTGAACAAGAGAATCTAGAAATTAAAATTAGTCAACATTTTTTTGAAATGTTGAAACCATTCTATGTGAAAATCAACCATGCTCGCACCACTTGTTGTTGTAGGCAACATGTTGAATTTGCGATGCATTATGCTAAATTTTTACGTATTCATTCTAATTTTCATTTGAAACTATGTTATTTGAATGTGGTGTTCAAGTTCCACCAATATCTTCCAGGGATTTCATTCCTACTATATTTTGTGAAAAAGAAGTTGGACAATTTTTTTATAGTTAGGATTGTTTAGATGGAAGTTGTAGTACATGTGGCGGATTACCTAAATTGGAAAGTTACATCCATGAGAAAATTGAAGGTACAATAGGACATAATTTAGTTGAGTTTGATAAATATAAATCAGTTGCATACCAGTTGAAAGATGGAAAAGAGTCAAAATGGTGTGAGCTAGTTACAGAACAAATGCCCATTTTTCAATTTATGAGAAAATTTAAGGATGAAATTGTTTATGAGTATGCGAGGCATACACATAGAGCTCGATGGTTGGATGAACAATTCAAGATATGCAAAGACACATTTCCTATTGGTACTATTGTTTCAGTGGTCGATTTTGCAGAGAATTACACATTGCAACCACAAATGGAGGTTCAATCGCAATATTACAACTCAGTACAAGTTGTCATTTTTGTGCATATAGCATTTCTACATTCTCCTGACAATACAGAGAATGATCAATTTTTTTAAGAGAGTACCACTTTTATATCAGTGATGATCGTACTCATTCTACTGAATTTGTGCAAGGGTGTTTCCAGTTATTTTATGGAAACTTTTCTGATAGGGACATCCACTTCAAACAACATTATATATGGTCAGATAATTACACGTCTTAGTTTAAGAATGCATGAATGTTTTATTGGATGAGTAGAATGCACGTCAAGATGGGTGTGCAACATATTTGGAGTTTCACTGAGGTTGGACATGGAAAAGGAGAGCATGACGGTGCAGGGGCATGTGTGAAAAGAGCTCTTGCAAGAGAAGAGTTGAAGTACAAAGATGGTGCTAAATTAAAAGATGCAAAGAGCATAGTGGAATGGTGTATTGACAACATGGCCCGAGGTTCTCAAGAAAATTCCACAGTTCGCAGATATTTTTGGTTGATAGAGGAACAACATATTGCTAACTACGAGGATTGTATGACACTCACTGGGTCCAGTGATATGCACTCATTTTGTAGCTCAGACGCTACTTCATGGGCCGTATGGACAAGAAAGTTGACATGTTTTTGTGCATCTTGTATCGAATTTGTCACTGCTGAGTGTGATTCACAAGAATGGGTGGAAGGATGGATTTGTAGGCCTCTAACTCCGCTTCCTAGTTATCAACCTCCACAAGCATTACGACTTGTTTCTACAAATGAAGTTACAACATCCAAGGACTTTGATGAAATTTTGATTTTGGTGCGACAAGGTATTTATGGTTATTTATTTAATTTTTGTATTGAGTTATGTCCATTGAAATTTTAATATGTAATTTAAATTTGAGTTGTTCAACCTTGGTTATTTTTTTGTAGGACATGTGTTTCATAGTAATTGCGATGAAGACAATGAAGAAGGAACATACTATTTCTTATGTCGTTGCATCGAGGAAAGAAAGAAGTTGACTTCTCCTATTATAGATGGCGAAGATATTGAGTATCCTACAGGGTCAAGTGGTAGTTACTGGAACTTGGCTTGATGGTATCCATTAAAAACTCCTCTGTTTGGGTGTTTGAAGACTTTGAGACACACAGGAAAATACTCTTATATTCACATCTAGTTCTAGCGACAAATATTCAGTTGTATAGATATCGAGGAAGGCCTAATAACAAGATTCTTTGGAAGGTTCGAGAGTCAGATCATGAAGCAATCTTGTCTGCTATTCAGAGTAGATCCGATCCTGATGGTTCATTGGAATGAATTTACAATGCTCATGTCTGGTATATATAATTTCTTTTCAATATATATATAAATTTTTTAGTTTAAAGATCTAGATTTAAGTTTGAATATATTTTATTTTAAATTTGTGTATTTTGTACATATATAGATAGTATATGGTTTTGATTTGAAACTTAAATTTCTTTGACTAACACTTTTATGTTTAGGTTAGTGGTGCCAGAAAAGCTTCCACCTTCACGTGGTTGGCACTGTTAGTAGAGAATTTTAAATTCTCGAAGCTAAGAGAAGCTTTCATTGTTTGAAAAAGTTGTTTGAAAAAGTTGTAAATTTTGAAAAAATGTTGTAAATTTTGAAAAAGTTGTAAATTTTGAAAATGTTGTAAATTTTGAAAATGTTGTAAATTTTGAAAAAGTTGTAAATTTTGAAAAAGTTGTAAATTTTGAAAATGTTGTAAATTTTGAAAATGACTCCTCCCCAAGTGTTTACAAGACCATACCTACGCGTGTGCACCGAAATGAGAAGGAAAAAACCAAGAAAGGCTATTGTAGAGGGTCTCTACACGAGGTGTCAGATTAGATGAGGCCTCTCTAGGTGCCACGGAGTCCGAGTAGTCACCCGTCGAAGTTGAACGATATTTTGGTCTCAGGGCTCTTAAGGGACTACGCCCGAACGAAGTAGCCGGAAGCAACGACCTTTCACGCACCAAAACACCACCTCCTCTAGCGTTCACCTAGCCACCTTGATGTGCTGCACAGATAGTCAATGGTTGGTGCCACGACCCACCGTTTGCAAAATATAGCGTTTGACAACCTTACACCGGCTCCAATCGCACTATTTCACGTGTGTTTGCAAAACAAGAGGACAACAAGAGCACCGAAATGAGAAGGAAAAAAACGAGAGAGGATATTGTAGAGGGTCTCTACGCCAAAGATCAAACGAGGCCTCTCTAGGTGCCATGGAGTCAGAGTAGTCACCAAAGTTGAATGATATTTTGGTCTTAAGGCTCTTAAGGGACTACGCCCGAATGAAGTAGCCCGGAAGCAAAGACCCTTTCGCGCACCGAAAAACCACCTCCTCTAGCTTTCACCTAGCCACCTGGATGTTCCGGCATAGTCCGTTCGGTGCCATGACCCACCGTTTGCAAAATATAGCGTTTGACAACCTTACACTCGGCTCCAATCGCACTATTTATGATGCGCGTTTGCAAACAGTAGGACAACGAGAGCACCAAAATGAGAAGGAAAAACTGAGAGAGGCTATTGTAGAGGGTCCCTACATGCACCGAGGTTTTGGATTAGATGAGGCCTCTCTAGGTGCCATGGAGTCCGAGTAGTCACCCATCGAAGTTGAACGATATTTTGGTCTCAGGGCTCTTAAGGGACTACGCCCGAACGAAGTAGCCCATGGAAGCAACGACCCTTTCGCGCACCAAAACACCACCTCCTCTAGCATTCACTTGGCCACCCTGGACATGCCGGCATAGTCAGTTTAGTGCCATGACCCACCGTTTGCAAAATATAGCGTTTGACAACCTTACACTGGCTCCAACTGCACTATTTCACGCGTTTGCAATTTAAACAAGTAGGACATCGAGAGCAAAAAAATGAGAAGGAAAAAACTGAGAGAGAGCTATTCAGAGGGTCCCTACATCGAGGTTTTGGATTAGACGAGGCCTCTTTAGGTGCCACGGAGTCCAGTAGTAATCACCCATCGAAGTTGAACGATATTTTGGTCTCGTGACTCTTAAGGGACTACGCCCAACGAACGAAGTAGCCCGAAAGCAACAACCCTTTCAAATGCACCAAAACACCACCTCCTCTAGCATTCACCTAGCCACCCGGATCCGGCATAGTCGTTTGGTGCCATGACCCACCGTTTGAAAAATATAGCGTTTGACAACCTTACACTAGCTCCAATTGCACTATTTCACGCGTTTGCAAATAGTAGGATAGTGAGAGCACCGAAATGAGAAGGAAAAAACCGAGAGAGGATATTGTAGAGGGTCCCTACACCGAGGTGTCAGATTAGACGAGGCCTCTCTAGGTGCCACGGAGTCCGAGTGATGCCAAAAATCACAAAAATGATGTCTAAATGAGATGAACCCAACTTAAAGGTAAATCCTTTTAATTCAACATACCCATTCAGTCAAAAATATTTAGAAACCCTCTTCTCATAAGTCAAAGACACGGAACCTTTGATTGATAGTGGAGAAGAATTAATTCATACAAAGACCAAAACAAATTAGATATATCTTTCTTTCATGAGCTCCTTTACTACAATAGAGACGAAGTACTTGCAAGAGTCCTTGAGTTAGGAGGTAGACTATTACAAGAGTATGAAGTGGCGATTAAGACCATGAATCACAAAGTAGAAGATCCAAAATGACCATCCCTCATAGAAATGGACATCCATTTTAATACAGGTTATTCTTCCACTTCAATAAAACGTAAAAAAAATGTTGAGGATCACCCACCAAAACCAACAAGTGATTCATGAAAACCTTACTTTAAGGCTTCACGTAGATTCAAGATTGAACATAGTCACAAAGACTCACCTCCTCCTAGATTTTATGATGAAGATGATCCCTTATTCAAAGAGGAGATCATTCAAAGAAAAATACTAAAACTCGCTCAAAATTTAGTGACCTTAGGTTACTTGAATAGGAATACATGCAAGGATAGACTCAAGATAAAGTTAGGTGAATTTCACATTTATCCATCTAATAAAGAAAATTTCAAAGTTGCTAAAGTGAATAGACCAATATATCACCCACAAAGGAAAAAATGATTCAACAAGAGTTGCATTCAATGAAGAATACGCTAACCACTTTACAAGAAAGAAATGTAGGACACAATAGAAAATATCTATACAAAAACCTATTTCCTTACCCATTTGATAAAGATATGTTGCTACAACAATTTGCAAAGAATTTAGACATGGTCCTAACGAGAAGATGGGTATATTCAAATAACCATATCCTAACCATGGAGATAAAAAGAACAAAAAGTCAGATCATGGACAAGCTTGTAATGACTATCATAATACTACCTACATCTATCCAAAAAATGATAAACAATTTTAATCCCTTATAGGATGTGTCCATTCATCTAATGAACAAGTAAATACCATTAGGATCTTAGAGAAAAGTTTTGATGTGGATACAAGACATTCTAGTTTGGTAATACCATTTATCCCCTACCTATTCCGCAACAAGTCCAATACAACTTAATAGAATAATCGAAAAACAAGTAGAATTTTGATCCAACTTAATAGAATAATTGGAAAAACATAGACACACACCCTAGAATTTTGATCCTATATCTCCTCAAAATCACCATTGCTCATAAGAAAATATTATATAAAACACTTATAAATGTACTCACTCCTTGTAATAAGAAATTTCCATCATTGGTCAATCCCTTAACATTGTTGGAGGCAACATATCAAAAGAATGGTCTAGATGATAAATTAAGTCCTCAACATGCCTTATTAATATAAGATCTCTCAATGTCTCTTTGATAATGATGAGACATTTGCAGAATTCATGGGAATTAGGGATTCTATTTTGAAGGGGGATCATAAGAAATATTTTCCCATCAACCTAGATGATTGTGCATACTTTGGATAAAAAGTATAGATGTGTGAACACTTGAATAAAAAGAGTATAAGAAAAATCAAGACTACTTCTGAAAATCCTTGCAAGAAAAACAAACATAAGTCTCATAGTGAAATCCTCTTTGAGTCATTAGTAAACAAACAAGACAAAGAACATATAGAAAAATAATAGATAAATCTTGGAGCTTCACTTTCAACAAAAGAAAAAAATGTTTTCATAGCATTATTATGAGAATATGAATATTAATGTTTTCCATTAGATGCTAAACCCATAAAGCAGAAGTTAAGAAATATGCATCCCAACGTTACACTGCTTGTTAAAGAAGAACTGAAAAAGTCATAAATATGAAAACCAACACACATGGATATATATATATATATATATATATATAAGAATCAAACAAAGTGTGCTCCAGACGCACGTCTCTGAAAATATATATGTATAAGTTCATAATGTATGTGTACATCTCGAACTAAGCACGTGTCATAATGTACATATGGGACCACATGTGGTCGCAAAAGGCTATATATATACAATGGACTATGAATCTACTCATGACCACATATGTACATCCAGGTGGACTATAAATCTACTCATGAAACATCTTCCCTCTCTTCGCCCTGCTAGAAGTAGCACGTCCACGACCTGGGGATGTAGTGGAGGGAGATGCCACTACGGATTTCATCCGTGTGGTCCTAGGTGTCTCTAAGCATGCCTGCAACCTAACCTGCACATTCATAAACAACAAGTTTTTAACACCCAAAATTTTAAAATACATTCAAAATTTAGAAACTTGTACAATTTAGTTAAAATGCATGTGAAATCTTACCGCAATGTCATGATCCCTATCAATTTGTTGTTGACGCATCGCAGGGACAACAATAGACTCACGAGGGGTAAGCTACATACAAATAATTAATTTTCAAATTAAATATTTCACATATACCTACAAAATTTGATATTGTAGATTTAAGTTTAATAAGAAATAATGAACCTCAAAATTTAACAAATTTAAAAAAATTGTACCTCAGTTAGTGGATCTGCAGATGCTATGGCAGTATCTACAAGCAGCCTCCATAGTCTGCATATATGGAGGAGTCTCTCTAGCAGTCATAAGCTATACAAAAAACATGTACAAATCAATATTAAAATCTACATGACAGAGGTCCAAAGCATGTAATCCACGTGAACTTCCAGTAATTAGAAACAAAGTGTAAAGAGATTTACTAACCTGCGTAAAACTCATGTGAGGCATGCCAGTAGCCTCAGTTCCCTAAGCAGATGATGACCCGCCAGGATCCTGTGTATAAAAGAGAAAAATATTAATACATGTACAACATACACATGAAACATTATAATAATAATCTAGTGCAATCAAATGAAATTAAAAATGTAAGTTTGTACAACTTGAAACTTACGTTTGAAACACACCCAGCCATGCAATAGCTAGCATGTCGACGCCGGATGTTTCCTTCACTGGCTCTTGCTATTTAAAATAAAATAAAAATTAGTTTTTACATGTATGTACATGACGTACAATATATATATATATATATATATATATATATATATATCTCAAACATGTGAATTAAACTATTATATATATATATATATATATATATTATTTAAATTTATTTGAAATTTACCTGTGAAAGACCAATATCAGTGGCACCAGTTCCAAAAACATTCCCCAACATCTCATCTATAGAAAAGAAATCCTGTGAACCAGCAAATGATGTCTCACTGCAGTGCATACGGCACCACATGATCCACAGTGGTGTGGTGCACTAGAATTAGTGCCTCCACCAACATCACCAGATGCAATCTGGTCACTATGTTGGGTGAGAGTGTCAGTGAGCTCCCTCAATGCATGCAATGTATCAATCTCCACAACCTCCTTCACTGTAGGAGGGATAACTGAAGGCAGTGGGGGTTTTGGGGCATGGGGATCCTAGGTTGACCTACGCGTGCACTAGGTCTGCTCTCTGTGCAGAGCCACCTCCTCGACCAAAAAAGTCAGAAAATTCAAAATAATTCGGGACCTCATTGAGCACGAACTCACAATATAATTTCTTCAAAAAATAAAGAGGAACCTCATTGTTGTTGCATGGTGGATAATCAAAAACCATCCACCATCGGTCCCAAAAATTGTTTTTGATTCTGTCATCATGGCACCAATGGATTGGGAACCGTTTGCAAGTAACTACAGGGGGGCATTGGTTCTAGGGTCGGTAAATAATGCACAAATGAGGTCTTTTCCAATTTTTTTGTCTTTTACGGCCGCATGGGATAGTTTATCCACATACCACCGCCTACAGTCACTTCTAAAGGTGTTCCATCTATGTATTTGGTTGGTTGCAGACTCAACTTCGCCAATCAATGTTTGCAATGTATTGGCTAAAGTCATGCGGGATGGATTTGTAGCATGGTTTTGTCTTATAGTTTGAATTAGGTTCTCAATGACAATTTTATTTTCTCAGATTCTTCCAATGATATTATCTTGTGTTCCTGCTGGCTCAGTGGGGACAAAAGGAGCCACATGAGGTGGATCTATGTTTGGAGGAGGGTTTTGAGGAATGTTCGAGAGGGTTTTGAGGAATGTTCGGTGGGTTTTGAGGAATGTTTTGATGGTTTGCATGATTTCGAGCTTGCCAACCAACTGATAAAACAAGAAAATTGTATACATAAACAAACATTTCAAAAAACCCATGAAAATGCAAAAACCTAAAATGCAAAAAAATGATTACAATCGGGGACTTACCTCCTCGTCTTGGCGGCATGGTTGAATCTATCACTATCTAGAAGTCCGATGAGCAATTTTGAGGTGGTATTGAAAGCGCGAGTGAAAAACATTTAGGAAAAATTGTGGTTTGAAATGAAAAATGAGGAAAATAAGGAGTCGCGGGACTGCTAAATTTTGTCTCAGAGTTCCACGATCGCGGTTTTAGGTTCGGTAATTACCGAACCTAGAATTCAGAACCGCGATCACGGTATGTAAACCGTGATGATTTGTATGTAAATCACGATCGCAGTTCCTTTATTTCAGGTTTTTATGTCCACGGAATTTTCCACCAACTTCGTGCACTTACCCTCAAATGAAACCTTTGTTCCGACGACTTGCAACCGAAATAATGATTCAAAAGAGCGTAAAAATTTTTCGTATACCAAATTATTCTTGGATATCTGACATTTCTCTCCTTCAAAATATCAACAAATGAAAGACATCAAATTGTGATGAATCTCTTTGAATGTTATGCCTATGAAGTTGATGAACCCTTTTCAATTGAATACTCTCTGTCGATACTAATAAGAATGGCTAAGACAAAAAAACATTACAGTGAGTGAAATAGTTCTTATGCGATGGGAAAAAGAAGATAACTGTATTGGGTAATATTTATTTGTATCAAATTATTCTTAGATATTTGGCATTTCCCTCCTTCAAAATATCAACAGATGAAAGGCATCAAATTATGATGAATCCCTTTGAATGTTCTACCTACAAAGCAGATGAACCATTTTAGTTGAATACTCTTTATCGATACTAATAAGAATGGGTAAGACACATAACATTATAGTGAGTGAATGGGTGAGCCTAAACCCTGAGCCCTAAACCCTGAGCCTTAAACCCTAAACCCTAAACCATGTTCCCTAAACCCTGAACCTTGACCCTTAAACCTTAAACCCTAATCCCTAAACCATAAACCATAAACCCTCAACCCTCAACCCTTAACCTTAAACATTAAACCCTAAGCCCTAAACCCTAAATCTTGATCCTTAAACCATAAACCCTAAACCTTAAACCCTAAACCCTAAACCCTAAACCCTAAAACCTAAACAATAATCCCCGAGCCTTAAACCCTAAACCTTGAGCCTTAAACCATAAACCCTAAATCCTTAACCCTCAACCCTCAACCCTAAACCCTTAACGCTAAAGTGTACACCCTAAACCCTAAACCTTAAACCCTAAACCCTAACTTATAAACACTAAACCCTAAACCCTAAACCCTAAACCATGAAACCTAAACTTTGAACCCTAAGCCCTAAACCCTAAACCCTAAATCCTAAACCCTTAATCCTAAGCCATAAACCCTAAACCATAAACTGTGAAACCTAAACCCTAAGCCCTAAACCCTTAACCCTAAGCCATAAACCCTAAACCATAAACTTTGAAACCTAAACCCTGAGCCCTAAACCCTAAAACCCTAACCATGATCCCCAAACACTAAACACTAAACCCTAAACCCTAAACCGTGAGTCCTAAAACCCGTACCCTAAGCCCTAAACCCTAAACCATAAATCATAAATCCCGACCCAAAGGAAAGTCCTAATAATATCATTCATTGTGTTTCAAAGCGTGTAGGAATAGTGTCCAAGGTGATTGATCAACTCATTTAGTTTTGATGAGAGACTACTTCCTCTCGAAAGCCTAAAAAGGCCATTTTTGGCCATTCTGTAGCTAATTGAACACCCTTCAGAAGTTTTTAGAGAAAATATAAAGCATCTAAGGGTGATTTTAGAGATAATTGAATATGTCTAAGTAAATTTAGGAAAGTTTAGGAAATAAAAATATCATTCAGGAGCAATTTGTTTAAGACCGGGTTTTCAAGTGTAGGGAATGAAAGCTAAAATGGTAAAAGATGACTTCTTTGGATGATTCCAGGAGTTATGGAAAGAATTAGGATGAAAAAAGGAATTAGAAGGATATTATAATACTCTATAAGGTGGAATAATCAACATTGATTCAAGGCTTAAATATTTCTTTAGGTACTACAAAACTCTTCAGTTGCCCCTCTAAGTTCAAAATGAAATAGGACCTAAATTTTGAGTTACAGGAAGAATTAGATTTTAGAATAGTTTCATTGATCATAAAATGTGATGTGTAGTGTTTTAATGAAGTATTGAGGTCAATAACATGTAACTCATACTCAAATGTCATTCAAGGATTCATCCCCTATCTGTAGGAGGAAACCCATTTCCACGAGGAACAACTTGATAAAAAAGGTGTCCATGTACAATATGCATGCTTACACCTAGGTTTCATCTTGGTCAATAAATTGAACTATGAAGCATTCATCATATTTATAGGTGAAATGTGGAGCTCAAGGAGTGACTTGATGATAATCATATCCTGGATCTGTCATTGTACCCAAATCTCTCCAAAGAACAAGCTAAAATGAGCCAGTCATGTCACTGAGGTATTTAAGACCATCATGTATGAAATATTAAGGCATCATTTATCTCCATGAGATACATATGAGTAAATACACATATGAGAATCTTGAATTTGATTCTATGAAAGGATGACTTTAGATCTAGGAAAGGTGAAGGGATAATCTTTATATGGAGCACCATGTTTCTAAGAATGAGCAATCATCTGAGTTCACTTGGTACTATTCGTAAAAAATCATTCAAAACCTAATAGTGTGATCAAACCTTAAGGAGGAGGTACATTACAATCACCTCATTTTTTGCATAGGACAGAAATCCCATTCAGGGAGCAATCCTCTATCTACAAAGTGAGGATCTCATTTTTGTTAGAAGTAGACAAGCATCATAGAGTTGATTTGTGGTCACTAACGCAAATTATGAACCAAATTTCAAAATTAGTACCAATTCAAGTAATGGTATGGCCAAAATCCAATCAAGAAGGTAAAAAAACCTACAAAATGACTATATGTTTTTGCAAAACAAAGACCAACTACAATATATATGGCCTGAAAGTTTTAGGTCATTGCCGAAATTCGAAAATGAGTAAGTAATAACCAGATTATATTTTGAAAAACTATCTTCTAGATTATAACTATCAAAGCTATAGGACCACTTCCATCAGGTGTAGAGTGACCCTAACTTATGATATTTACTAATATAAATTTAAAGTATAAGACCCTCCTAAACTTCATAGAGCTCAAAACGCATACGTGTTTCATAGCACTAGAAACGTGTACACGTTATAACGCATGTGCAATATAGTGTGTATGTGTTATAAGTTCGTGAATTCTTGGACCTAAGAAAACATAACGCAATCACGTTATTGGAAAACATGATCATGTTTCGTTCATTTTCATTTTTTTGTCCACTTTTTGGCCCCCAAACTTAGTGCACTTACCCTGATTCCTTCCAACTCTTTCTCCATATTATTGACATGGCTGAGTAGGTCCAATATAGTTTGGTTTCCATCTATCTCATCACCACCATCCAACTTACTTGCTTCAATTTTGACTTTCAAATGTTTGATTTTACCCATTTCAAAATCAAAAATAGACTTGGGGTCTTCCGTAGAGATGGATTGTCCTTTTCTACCCGGATGGAGAGAAGACCTAAAATAGCTTCCCCTTCTCCTCTAAAAATTGGATTGGCGGTGTCATATCCTTAATCGCTGCAATGTTATCCCTCTTACTCTTGATGGATTTGGTGAGAGAGGAATCACCTGGGCACTTGCTGGAAGAAGGACCAGAATGGAAGAAATGATAGGAGGGGGAGAGGAAGGAGGGGAGGAGGAATATGAAGTGAAGAGGACATAGAAATGGGAAGGGTAGAAAGGGAGGGTTTTGGGGGCCGAGAGGAGGAATATGAGGAAGAGGATAAGTGGTGACAGGGGAGGTGGAGGTGATGGACGGGGAGGTGAAAATGTTGGGACCGGAGGAAAGGATCAAAGGTGGAGGGTTAAGAATGGTAAATTCATAGTATTTGTATAGTAGAATGATCAGAACATGGTGGAGAGGATGGACATGTTTTCCCCTTTTAAATAAATCCACATAGTTTTCAAGGGAATGTGGGATGAAAAAGGGAAACTAACTAAGTACCTTCTCCAAAAATTATTAAGAAAAACGATGTGGTAATAAGGTATAGCTAAATACCTACCCTCCACTGAAGTAAATTTAATGATCAACAACACCACATTGTTATAAGGAGGAGGCAGAGAGTCATGAACATAACCCCCTTTCTTTTCAACTAAAGACTCACCAACGCTCGAAAATTTCTGCTCCTTCGCATCAATGTCAATCTTGTTCTTATAAAAATTCAACCCATGTTCAATTGAAGTCGATTACCTTGGCAATAATTTCTTCATTAACTTCAAAACCTATGCTTTTGTAAGTAACCTTTATAATGTTCTAGTTATTTACCATTTCCGAGACAGTGAAGTTCATGTCCCTTAATCCTTTCCATTATATGCTACATATCATTTTATGATATACATAAATTATTAGTTAAATCTCTTTTGGCTATAAATATTAAATTTGTGCAATTTAGTGTCTTTTCCATCAATTTTTGATAAAATATGGATCAAATATTCATCCATTTAATAAGGTTGTGTTGGGTGGAGAAGGATAAACTGTTGTTAGTTTTTAGAGGAGGTGTTTCAACATTTTTACATAAAATTTAATGTTCTTGGTTAAATGTAATGCTAATCATTATAGGAAAACATCTCAATTTTAGAAATATCATATTTCGAAGGGAATTTATTAAAGTATATAAATTGTGGTGTTGAAAGAATGATGAGCATGAATCGATGAGTTAAAGGGTAAGGTGTTGTGTAAGCCATTAATGTTACCCCCATGTCCCTCTCTACTTTTAGCTTCTAGATTTGGGCGCAAGTGAGGTAATAGGTGGTACTAGCATGGAGGAAATAAGGTGGTGGGAGGATGGGGAAGAGTGTTTGTGAAATTTTTAAGGATTTTTGTTTGTTTGCTTACATAGTCTTCGGTGTCTATCTACTACTATGATAAAAAAAAGACAATGTGAGTACAATGGGTAGTTGTTGAGGTAGTAAAATGAAGATCTTAGCTTTCTACCACAAAGGATCTATTGTGGCTCTTTAAATTTCTTATTTTATACTCAATTTGGTATTGATCTCTTTGTTTCCCATTCTCTATATTTTCTAGGTTTTGAGAGGCTTCCCTTGGGTAGATTTTTTTCACCTTTAGTTTTTCTTAGAAAAGGTTTGAAAAAGAGGTGGTATTTGGGATTTCAATGGTTAAATTCTTTGGCTTGTAAGGTATATTTTTGAATATTTGCATCTTGTTGTGGCTTATTGATTTCAAATTGGAATAGTGGAAATCTTGTTTATGAAATAGGCATCAATATATTATCTTTTGTAAGGCATCGATATTTTTCTTATTGGGAAAAACATTTTGTAGGTTTTAAGAGCATTTAAAGATACAATGATGCACTCATGGTTAGGGATTTACGTGAATAGAAACCATGGACTAAGCATCTATATCCTTCCCACTCAAAAAATCACTTGCATATAGTAAAGGTACATCAAAGAACTTAATTTTTATGCTCTCTTGATGAGAAACTACAAAACATATAGAAATCATGACTCTTAGATTTATTATTGATTCATAATCATATAGAGATGTAATACTATACTTGCAATGAACATGGTTTTATCCTACAACTCTATGTTCCAACCTTTGCACAATCCTAGCAAGTCATTCTTGCGAGATATACATAATTGTAGTTCAAGAAGGACAACATTGTATTCCAGCCTCAAACTACTCAGTATCACCACCCATGTCAGAAAGAACTCATTCAGGTTTATCATGACTCTCATAAGGAAATTCCATGAAAGGAAAAACACTTCATCCTCCATACATGAGATGTGTCAGTTCCTTGTCATTATCATTTAACTTCTTGTCAGTTACACTGATCAAATTGGATGGGGTATTAACATCCGACCTCAAACTGATACATGAAAATGTGTTAATGTTTCATATATGGAATGTGATGCATATCTAGATGGGTGATGCACTTCACAAAAGTTAGTCATAAACCTACTCCTTTCATTAGTTCCAAATTATAATTAACTTCTTTATTGTGCAAGATGTTCCAGCCTCCTTGTTAGACATAGGTGTTCATCATGTGTATTTGCATAGGAAATCTTGAACTTCACATAATTTTTAATATAAGTTCATAAAGTGACTCATATACATAGGGTTTTGTGGATATTAGGTATAATTCTTCCAACAAGGATATTGTTCATATGTTTATAAATATTTACAAACACCCAAAACAACAAGAGGTTCACTCCCATGTGTGGATTATAATGGTTTAGATCCGTTAAAAATCAAGATGTACGAACAAACTTGATTTCTATCTATTTTTGGGTTATCCAAGAGTGTTTGTGAATTTGGATGCTCCTCCATCATACATCACATGTAAGTGAAATTAACCATGAGATTTTTCTTATGAACATTTCATAAGATATTCTATGGTTTTTTATATTTGGAAATATTGAATGTACTCATCCAAACTACGTGTTCAATTTTTATTTCTATTTCACAATGTAGTCCGTGTACTTGTCTCCTCTAATATTTTTGATTAGTTGGGATTATATCATCATCTCAATCTCCTCTCACTCTCCTCTAGTATTCTTGATGATTTGGGATTATATCAACATCTCAATCTCTTCTCTCACTCTCTCTAGTAACTTTTTTGTGAAGTCCAAAATTAAATAATTTGAACCTACATTCTCATCACTAATTTATCTATCATAATATGAATACAAATCTATACATTGAATACTAGTGACATATCAATCCCATCAGGTACCCCTATATCTTAGGCATTTGCTACAAACTTAAAATCTTGTATAGTACTCTTCCACTTCAACTTATTTTAAATGAGCTAAAACCATGTCACGCACTTGAAGTTATTGTTATCTTCTCCTCATATTAACATGTTTCTTATATTTCTTTCGAACTTCTCATTGACTTTCTGATTTATTCCATTCATATACTAATATAAATGTTATGGTTTAACACTCTTTTCAATTGCATTGTTATCTCACAATTTTATAAACCCTATTGGGCTACACCCATACAAAATATAGAATGGGGTCCTTTGGTGCTTCTGTTGACTAAATTGGTGTAAGAAAATTTACCTTATGTTAAGAATTCCACATCCCTAGTTTTCTTCCCATAATATATCGCAACAGATTAACAAAAAATTGAAATAGATTACCAATAGTTTTATTTACAACTTTTATGTAACCATCCATTATAGATAGTATTATACACCTGAATCACAATTGGATATCCATCATATTTCATGATTTCCTTCAAATATGCCCACCATTTTTTTAATCCCAGATAGATACTTATGATATTAGAAAATCCATGTAACCAAAAAACTTTGAATGAATTTTTTTAAAATATTGATGCAATTGACTTGGATGATATCAATCCATTCTTAGAATGGATTCTTGAGGAAATGGTACCCATGTTTACCGAGGAGGAGATTGTAGATTTTGAGAGGGAAGCAATGGAAGAGTTAATGATAACAAAGGAATAAGTGGAAGCATTAAGGGGTTTGTGAGGATGATATGTTTGGGGATGATATTATTTCGTAGGAGGGATTTTTACCTTCCACTTCTAGGTTGCGCAGTAGATAGTACACAAAATTGGAGATGATATTATGGTACATTAATGAGCATTGTACTCTCTTTTTTGGGTCCATTTTTATAAAATATACCTATGTTCTCTACATTCATTTTTCATGTTTTTAGTGTTCTACATGTTATTTAAGTTTATTTTTTGAATTTATTCGAGGGAAATTGGCTAGTTTTTTTCTTAGTCAAAATTTCCAGTGATACTTTTATATCTCATGCAGCTTGTCTTTAAATTAGAGAATCAGAATCGTCTAAAGATACTACTTTGATGAAAAGATTGTTTCCATGGTGAACTCCTGTGACTTTAAGGCATTGAATGTGCAGCATTCATGCCATTTGTTTGAAAAATAAAATACTATCACTTTTCTTGGGTTTAGTTTTGCATTTTAACGTCTGGCATGGGATGGCTGATTACAATCAGAGCTTATTTTCACTATCATTTATTAATTGGTATCAGTGCTGTTGTAAATCATGCCATGGTTTTTGATAAGTACATACGAGTGAATGATTGCAACTATTAGTACACTCATTTGAGATACAAATAGATGGGATCAAGATGATACAAATGCATGGGAACTAGATATTTGTAACTTGGTCAACTGTGTAAATGATGGTTTAGAATGACAGGAATGTTACAAATATTGGAGAGTAAACCCGGTTTTCATTCTTTCTTTTTACCCCCTTTTTTCTGTTTCCCAAGATAGAATTCGTGAATACAGTTAATTTGCAAAGGTAACTGTATTTTTTTAATCTAAAATTATCATAGCAGATACTCAAGGAAGGGCAATGAATGACACACAGACAATAATTCCTAATGTCATTAGTGTCTGTAGAATATCCAAACTCACGTATTCAATTATACTTTTATTTCTGATGTAAAGTTCACGGCAATGAATTTTAGAATTAGAGATCTCAGAGATTTCAGGTAGTGTGAAGCATGGATTTCAAAGCAAGAATACCGACTAATTAGAAATCTTTCAAATATTCATTACAAAAATAGAATATTGATCCAATGGGGTGAATTGTTTTCCAACCAAGGCCACAGAATAAGACTTGCATTATGCAGGAGGTTACACTAATAGATTATCAGAGCATAAGACATGGAAGAAGTGCAAAAGAACTAGGAGTTTGTATGATTGTTTTGACCGAATTGTTCCCTGGCTCTTACGTTGGTGGCATCATGCATAAATTTGTGTTTCCTAATAAAAGAGCGTAAATATATGGCATGGGTTATAAAATAGAAAAATTAAAATAAAGAATTTGGGCCTATATTCCCCTGTTTGACCTTGTGTGGTGGATAACAATTTGGGATTGGCATTCATAGTTGCACTGTCATTTTGATTCAAGCACAGTCCTGTTTTGGGATAGCTGGCAGCAAGTGTGATGGCAGGAGAAATCGAAGAAGTTTGCTGGTGAATACATAAGAGAATGGTAGAAGAAATGGTGATGGCATTTTTTGCTATACACCAACCACAACCTTGAATGTAAAACCATCAAATTCTGCATCTTTGTCATTTCACTTCCACAAAATTTTATTTTAGAGCTTTAAAAATCTTCAAATAGGCTTTATATGGTGTTATAACCACCTAAGTGTAGATATGGTGAATGATGGTGAATTCCAAATTTGGAAATGAGCGGAATGGTTGACAAGATGACTAAAACAATCACAATGATCAGGCCCAAAATAAGTCAGATATTGTCAAGAATGAACACATTTTTTTGTCATGAGGCCCCATTATTCCAATAGTCGTGATGCTTGAAAAAAAAAGGAGGAATGGTGCCGATGGGACTCTTGAGAGCAATGGTTGGAAGATGAAAATGCCTAAAGACTTGTCACCTAAAAGAGAGGTCGAGTAAGAAATACAACTATTTCCTGAATCGTCATATCAAACATTGGTTATAAAGATAGTCCATTTTGGAGTCTAATGAGGCCTAAAGACAACTCCATGGTTTGTTAGAACACAAAATGACATTGACGTGAGTGCATTGATTTAATAAAATTAAATCTAAAATAAGGGCACTGCTTTTTAAATAGATATAATAGTATTCAAGCAAGGTTATGCAAACAAGACTGATAAATAGGGTTTGGAAAATAATTTAACTTGCCACCGTAGGTCCTGACTTGATTCTAGGTTGATGAATGACATAGAAATACATATTCTAGACTATCTTAGCTCTGTGGAATTGATTCTCGGATTGTATTAGCTTTGTGTTTGATTATGGAAAGTGACAATCTTAGGGACAAGAGTTCTTGGAAGGGGACGGCGACCTAGGAGCTAGCATCTATTTTGGGCATTGGTGTCTGTAGAAGTGCTAGGAATTTGGTTCTTTCTATGTCACTTAGTGTGGCTCCTTTTTCATTATGTGTTGCATCATCAAATTCCATGTATCGCACATGTAACCTACAAGATAAACCTTAGATACCTGCATAGTACTTAAGCACACATTAGATGAATAAAATAATGCAAATGCTTGAGTCGGACTAACATTGGCGGTCACCCCAATGTGATTGTCACAAGCATTGCACTACATTTCAGAGCTCTATGTAGTTCTTGTGTGTGTGTGATTGAAGTAGTGTCCCTTGAGCTAGGATGCCCTAGTGCTAGTTGCACAAAGAGATAGCGAGCTACAACTACTTTGTCCCAAATGCAAATGTGTGGTATGGAATTCAGAATAAACCCTCATATGCAATGAAGTATGTAGTCTAAAATGTAGTCCTTGATGTAGTAGATAGAAAATATTAGCTCCTTGTAGATATTTGTCTCTTGAATGCTTGTCCCCCCAATGAGTTTATATATATATATATATATATATATATATATATATATATATGTATATGTATATGTATATGTATATGTATATATATATATATGTATATATATATATATATATATATATATATATATATATATATATATATATATATATATATGATTCATTTGCTTAAGTTTTTCATTAACAAGAGAAAGGTCGACTAAGAGGGATAAAAGAAGACAAGAAAGAAGTAACATTTGAAAGACCAAAAAAAGAGGTAAAGAGGACACATGCACTTAGAGGGGACAATAGCACCGGACGCTCGTGCCGTAATGGACATTCAAAGATAGGGTCTTTGGAAAGATAAAACAATGAAATAAGAGCTAAATAAGATATCGGCTAGTGTAAAAAACTATAAGTTTTCAATAAGAATGCCTAACCACCTACTTACTAGGAATGGACTAATCTAGCGCCTCATACCCCCAACATCGATATGGCGATTGATTTGGTTAATACGTTGGAAAAGGCAACACGAGGCTTATGGAAGGCAGAGATAGCAGATTACAGAGTCGCTGGTCCTTGGTGACGTGGAAAAAGAGACTATTGTTTGCCACATCATCCACCCAACAACATAAAATACAAATGATTTGCTAACTTTATTCAAAATCTGGTGACGTGGACTTGGGAAAGAAAAATACAACTGTTTGTTGAAAGCATTAATGGTGGGTGTAGCACACTACTTTTAAATTCGAATGGAAAAGGTGCATTAAATATGACGTTGTTTTTCCTTTGAAAATGGACCCATATGTGGTGTCGAGAAAAAATAATGGGGTATCGATTGAAAAGAGCGTGAATTGCGCCAATGAAAATATATCCCGCCCTAAACAAGGAAACATGGGCCCTTCCACTTCGGGATGCATGGGGAAGGGCAATTCAAACGAGAATGTTGTTGATAACTTTGAAGCATTAATGGTGGTGTTTGTGCTCAACAAACTAGAGTGGAAAGATAGTAAGACAAATAAAATAGTGGTTCAAGTCGGGTCCACAGTTGATTTGAATACCACCACTCAAGGAAGCGAGTCCCCTTACAAAGAATAGCATTGCAATCTTGGTCAGAATCGAGTCTCCGGGTAAGGTTGACATTATTGCTTTGTTTGATGGAGATGATGGATGGAAAAAGATTAAAAAGAAAATGCCTCACATTTCATCCCATCCCACCACGACCAGTCAGTCATGGTAGGAAATTTTAGTTGTCCCTTGTTGATCATGTTAAGGTTTTATTTACTTTCCTTGGCTCTTGACCATACCTAAACTAGTCCTTTGGTTTATGTTTGTTTTTACGGTGTTCCGTTGTTTGCGGTTGTGGTACCGATGCGATCCGGTTGTCTTTGGGCTTCTTGTTGGCGCTTCCCCGCCTTTGTGCTTCTCTCGCTCTTTGGCTTCTAGGCCTTTTCTTTGTGTTCTAGTGTTCATGTTTCTTCTATATTTTCAGCCTCTCTCGTAATCGGGGTATGATCCCCTCCAAAAATCATTTATCTTTAATAAAAAAATCTATAAGTTGTCAATAAAAACAACAAATAATAGAGATGAAAATAATAAAACAATGTCAAAGTAAAGTAAAGACATGTTAATGAGTAGTTCTCTTGTTTAAGAATAATGCATATAAATGAAGCATTTAAAGGCTAGATCTACATAGTAAGTACGTGATTTAGTGACTATATTTACCCCCACTTTATGGTGGTGAATAAGGATTTGGTAGCATGAAGTAAAATAAAAAGTGTACATTGGAGAGCATTATGAAGATTGTACCCAATAAGCGTGTTGAATGAGTCATTGTAGCTTGTCGAATGGAATAATGCATGATGTGTACCATGAAATGCTAATGAGAGGGAAAGATAAGGATAATAGGGGTGAAATTTGTGTGCGTGGAGTGTTAGATGTGTGTTTGTAGTCCCTTTTTCGATGTGTTTGAGATTTGTTGTATGGTTGCTTTGTGTGCCTTTTCCTTCGTTGGGATGGGATATGACCTGCAAAAAAAAAAAACAAGTGTAGTCAATGCTCTAGGTAAATGTAATTGAAATTTAACTTGGAAAATATGTAAAAATGGAAATGTGATGGAAAAGCTAAACCAAGGGGTTAGAGTACACCTAGAGTGTTGAAAGAGAAAGGGATAGAAATTTGTTCCTACTTGTAGATCGATGCTTAGGAGCTAGTTGGAATAACATGAAGGATTTGGGCGTCCTGTTTCCAAACTAGGGATTTGAGTGTCCCAATGTTAAACTTTGGATTTAGGGAGTCATTTCACCGCTAAGGAAAGTGTATTGGGAGAGTGGCAATATGTTTTTTCCTCCAACCATTAACGATTCCTACGGATAAGTGCCCCGTTGCAGATGATCAAAACCTGATTTGTAACTTGCCTCGGGTGACACAAAGGCACTAGGCATATCATTGTCCTGCATATGCCTAGGTTTCATTCCCTTATTTAGTTTTCTTTGGTTCTTGAATTAGTAGTTAGTTCTGTTAGTGACTAATTGCAATCTAAAACTGGTTGTGTAACTTTTGAAACTAGAGAAAATCGTGACTATGCAATTGTTGAAACTACTCTATAATATAACTTTTTTCCCCAGGACAAGAGTGCCTAGATAGGACACTACTACCCAAGTGTTCTGTCTAGCTAAGGTGCTTGTGTCCATGTTGAATTTTGTGACCATGTTTTTTTGGCCTTATCATGTAGCTGATTTTTGTTTTGTTTATGTTGTTTGTGTTTCTTTAACTCGTGTTTATGTAACTATTGGGAGGGTGAAAAGGTTCACCCAATGTTTTCCCCACTCGTTTGGGTGTGTGAGATGAAACAAATGTGAACGAGCCCAAACGAGGAAGACTGAAATTGATGTGCACATTTGATATAGGAATCATAGGGGAATAGGGATTATGCATGGTAGTTACCATGGCACAAAAAAAAAGGGGAAAATGCTAGCATACAAGTTTTAGTGATAAAAACAAAGCAATGCACACGGAAATAACAACTAGTAAAAGCATATAGGAAAATAACAAACAAGGACTCAATGAGTAGTTGGTTGCATACATGGGACACCACTCAGGATGTCACAAGACAATTAGAGCCATCAAGGCTTGTGCAAACAAGGCAATCAAGAAAACATAGGGCATAACCCACAAACAATGACAAACAAAGTACAAAAAATCAAGATAACCATGATTGGAAGGAGTCATACAAGGAAAATGTTACACATGAAGCACCCATTAGCATGTTAGGGAAGATAAATAGTATGCAACAATGTGATATCTAAATATAGGAATGAAAATGTGAAATATAACAATGATAGACTTGATAGTAAGTGAGGAAAGGTAGATGCCCCCAAGAGCCTTAGTGGGATTGGTAATGGATAGGGCCAAACATCATACATCATGTAACAACTGTAAGTGACTTGCATTCACCTCAAGATACCATGTGAACATGCATGTGTGTATGAAAAATGATAAATCATACTATGAACCATAGTAACATGTTAAGAAAAGGTGCAACATATAGTAGTATAAGCAAGGAAGAATGCATCCAATCAAGATCTAAGCTAAATGTTTTTGGATTTTTTGAATGTATATATGTGAAAAAAAGTCAGTGAGAAGGGAGAAATAAGGATCCCCTGTGTGTGGTGTGTGTGCAAAGTGAGGTCCATATGAAGAAACCCTCAACAATCAAGTATGAACCAAGAACAAGAGTGTGTCATCGGGTGGTGTGGGGGAATTAGGATGCCCCAAGTGTGAATGCCAAAATGATCTATGTAATGAGAGTACTAGGAAAGGGCCCATGATTAGCTGATGTAAAATAAGTACATGTGAACATGATTTAGGATCCGATGGTCACGGGAGAGTGCATGAGGCCAAGTATATGAAATAGGTCTAGATCGAGCATTTGGAGAAATAGAGCACAAAAATATGTCTAGATGGAGCATGTGAAGCATGTGACCAATGTGAAGAGCTTCCCCCATGAGGTGGGCTATGGGATCTATAGATGTGATAATGCCTATGAGTAGTAGCCATATGTGAAGGAAATTGAGATGGATGTGCAAAAGGTGCTACAGAGAGGAGCAAGGGCTCTAGATACCATAGAGATGTAAAGGCTAAGGAGCCATCATGAATAGGAGAAGATGCACTAGGAGTAGGAGAAATTGAATATGGGATGGCCGAAGGAGCCAAGGAAAAGGTGTCTGTGATCTATAAATGTAAAAAAAGATGAACACATGTGAACATGAGGCAAGGACCTAGTGTCATGTGAAAGTGCATGTATCATAACATGTGGAGTAGGATTGTGTCATGCATATGGAGAAACTAGAATAGGTAGAACATTGGTAAACACAAGCTACCAGAGAATAATGTCAACATGGTGAGGGAAAACCCTATAGAGTCCAAGATCCCAACTGGATGAGTAGGAAGTGTATAAACAAGAAGAATGTGCCCATTAGGAGAAAATAGAATAGATGTAACATTGGACTTGTTGGAAATAGTGGAAGGAGTAAGTGCAAACATAAGGATCAATATGTGATTCAAAATATGTGTAACATATGTAGTGTCTAGGAAGCTTGGTAGTATCAACATCAAGCAATGGGGAGAGATACAAGAATCATCATAAACAATATGTGTAATTTGGAAAGATTAGAAGAATTAAAGTAGTATGAATTAGCCCCTATGACCATAGAAAAAAATGTGGAAAGAGGGGAATGGATTTCCCCCATGAATGTAACAAGATAATGTGCAAGCCATAGTAAATGAATCATGCATAGAATCTCAAAAGTGAAAGCATTAGGAATCATTGTCAAATCAACATACAATGCTCTAACTTGTGATGAGGAAGTGTGAGAGAGAGATGTAACATTGGAAGCACTAAGCATATGATCACTAGAAGTGCATCAAGAGTGAGACATAATGGGAGGAGTATCATGGGTGCCAATAGAAAATTGATCTTGTAAATCAGTAGCACTAGGGTGCATCCCAAGAGGAGAAGGATGTGCAATGTAGGTAATATCATGAGCATCATGTATGAGAGGAATATCAAGGAGGAGTATAACATGAGGTGTGGAATCTATTGTAGCAATATCCATGGAAGAAGGTGTAACAAGGGCATGGGTAGAAAGAATTGTATGCATAGTATGTAACCAAGGATGGCCTAGAGGATATTATAAGGGACATCATGAGGCATAACATGAAATAGAACATTAAGAGTGCAAGGGCCTACAGTAATGGGTAGAATGATTTCTCCCAACACTTTCTTAGGGGTGTTATCAAAGCCACAAATATATAGGTAGATGGAGTCAGATTAGCAACAGAAAGGCCTATTTGATGGAGAAAGGAAAGATTGCATATATTAAGACCTAGAGCCAAGATCAACTAGGACACACTTAACAAACACATTATGAATTTGAACTTGAATATAGAATGGGGAAGAATTGAAATCAAGTATAATTCATGTGAATCCATGAAATAATTTTACACAAGCAATCCAATCAAACAAATAAATTTGTATGGAAAGTGATGTTGATAAAAAACAATTGTCGTTCAAATTAATAAAATGACCATATCTTGAAATGGAATTTGAATTTTGTAAAACAAAAAGAGGTTTTTTTAATGTTATAAATTGAAAGAAAAACCTCCAAGGGATTTGGCCAAAAGTTTATATTTTTCAAATTAGGCCTTAATGACCAAAAAGTGTAATTTTGAATTTCGAAAATTGTGCTAAAAATTAGGGAAAATAAAAAGAGTTTTTGTTAGATATGGAAAAAGGAGAAATAACCTCAAAGGAATTTGAAAATAGAGTCGTTATGCTCAAGATATGAAACAAAAGATGATTTAAAATTAGGAGCCCTAGAAAGTGACCCAAAGGGTAGGATGAAGCATGAAACCCTAGGAAATTTTTTTGTAGATCTGATTTATGGCAGGTGATAGATGAAAATCAGGTTTGGATTTGAAGATAAGATGTAGATATGAACCCTAATAAAACTAGGGTTTGGGTTTGGAGAAGAAATGGATTTGTTAAAGAGCATGTAAGGGATCGGGTTCACCAAATGATTTAATAAAATTAAATCTAAGATAAGGACATCATTTGATTAAATAGATATAACAATATTCAAGCAAGATCATGTAAAGGAAATGCAAGCAAGAGTGATAGATAGGGTTTGGAGAATGACTTAGCTTTCCATCGTAGGTCTGGACTGATTTTTGGGTTGATGAATGAATTGGAAAGATAGATTCTAGATTGTATTACCTCTGTTTCTGATTTTGGAAAATGACGATCTCATGGATAGGAGCTCCCAGATGGGGACATGGACCTGCCCGAACATGTGATAGCATTTGTTTTGGGTGTTGGTGTGTATGCATAAGTGCTTAGAATCTAGTTCTTTTTGTATCACTTAGTGTCACTCCTTGTTTGTTGTGTGTTGCATCAGATTGTTGTGTTGCACATGTAACCTACTAAAATAAACCCTAGATACATGCATAATACTCAAGCACACATTAGATGAATAAAATAATACAAATGCTTGAGTCGGACTAACCTCGATGGTCACCCCAATGTTATTTTCATCGAGTTTTGCACTACATTTCAAACTATATGTAGTTTTTTTGTGTGTGTGATTGAAATAGTGTCCCTTGAGCTAGGATGCCCTAGTGCTAGTCACACAAAGAGATAACGGGATACAACTACTTTGTCCCAAATGCAAATGTGTGGTATGGAATTCAGAATAAACCCTCTATGCAGTGAAGTATGCAATCAAAATGCAGTCCTTGATGTAGTAGATAGAAAATATTAGCTCCTTATAGACGTATGTGTTTTTGAATCCTTCCCCCTAATGAGCTTAAATAATACATATACATACATACATATACATACATACTTACTTAAGTTACACATGCATACTTACACACACACACACACACAACACATATGACTCCCTTTCTTAAGCTCCTTCATTAACCATAAAGTAAAAAAGGTCAAGACTAAGAGAGATAAAAGAAGACACGAAAGAAGTAATATTTGAAAGACGAAAAAAATATAGAGGAAAGAGGACACAAGACCTAGAGGGGATAGTAGCACTCCTGTCCCTAATGGATGGTCCTGTAAAATGTCGAAAGATATAACAAGTGAAATCGAGTCGAGTAAGATGTCGATTAGTGTGTAAAATTGTAAGATGTCAAACAAAAAACAATAAAAAATAGAGATGAAAAGGATAAAAGCAATGTCAAAGTAAAGTAAAGAGGTTTTAATGAGTAGTTCTCTTGCTTAGGAATCATGCATATAAATGAAGTATTTAGAGGCTAGATGTACATATTAAGTGCATAATTTAGTGACTACATGCATCACCAAGTGGCTCGCTCATCGTAATAGCTTCGAATGAAAATGAAACATGGAGAATATGCATTAACTATATGACATTAAACAAGATCATGATGAAAACATATATCCTTCCAAAGTTAAGTGAATTTTTTGATTAAGTTCCCCTTAATCGAGCTACAATAATCTAACATAAATTCTTGACCACACAACCAAATTGTGATCTTTCTTTTCTCAATTAAAGTGAATGGATCATTGGCTTGATGAGGAAGGGAGTGAGCGACACCTTTATCCATGTCCTCATAACCTTGCCCCATTCTACTACTTCAAAACTCATCCATGCACTTGGTACTTGTCTATTGCTAATCTTTAAAATCACCTACAAGCTCAATCAACCAACCACTACATATAATCTATTTGTAGTCTAGAGACTAAGAGTCAATTCAAGGTGTTCCCATGTCCTTGTATATAATAAAAAGGCTTAAACTTGGAGACATTATAAGAAATCTAGACCAAGGGAAACACTATATTATTTAAGGAAAACAAAAGAGTAGAGAAATTTATCCCTAAACTTTTGCAACGCAGTTGGCCGCTGAGAAATATTTGGCCATTAAGAACACTAAATAACATCCTATCCATGTGGAGGATGTGAAGACCCTGCAACACTATTTTACCAATCACAATAATTTAACTAGAAATGGAAACAACTTGAAATGATATTAAATCATAGGCCTCTTCAAGGGGGAAACCTCCTTTGAGAAATCTCAATACAATATATTTGTGGATGCTTCATTGAGCCTCAACACCTTCTTATATACTAATTCCTATCGAAGAAACTACTACTTCCCGCACATGTGGGATTATTCAAATATACTGAAGGGATGACTTATAAAGCATATGCGTCCAAAGTAACTAATCTACTATAAAGCAAATAGAAGGGTAGGAACATGGGTTCCTAACATCCCCTCCCTCTTGGAAAAATATTTGTCCTTAAAGCTTCAGATGTGGAAATTATTGTTGAATCTGGAGAAGTAGTTCCCATGTTGTGTCTTCGGGTTAAATGCCATGCCACTAGATTAGGACTTTTGTGATGGAGCAAGAGTGGAGTTTGTGGGTCCTCTTTTCTAGAATTGCTTATGGGTTGAGAAGGATGGAGCCTTCATTATCAATTTGTGGTAAAGTGGTTTGTGCTTGGACATTGGTTCCCAGAACTTTCTTTAAACAAGAGACATGGAAAACTAGGTGAATTTTGGAGGAAGGTGGAAGCTCCAGCTTGTAAGCAATCGAACCAATTTTCTGGAGGACCTTATATGGCCCATAAAACTTTGGAGAAAGCTTATGACACCCTTTGAGCTTCAAGGATGACTTCTTGTAAGGTTGCAGATAAAGGAAGACCATATCTCGGCTTTGCAGTGCGCTCGGAGTGGTGTTGATCAGCCTTCTACTTCATGTGGTTTTGTGCCATGTGGAGATTGGCTCGTAGAGTGTTGAGAATATGATCCTAGTTGTGGAGAGTAGTGTCGAATGCATGAACTCTTGAATTGTTAGGGTAATATGGAAGAAGAGTTGGTGGATTTTGACCATAGATTGTTTCATATGGGGTCATTTTAGTAGAAGTGTTATATGAGGTATTGTACCACCACTCTACAAGGGGAAGTCACTTTTTCCACTAGTGTTTTTATTCTAAAACAAAGCAACAAAGGAACATCTCCAAACACTTATTGACAATTTCATTCTGGCCATCCGTCTAGGGGTGATATCCGGAGCTCATCTTCAGTTGGGTGCTAGTGTGTCGGAAAAGCTTTGTCAAAAAGTTGTTGGTGAAAGTGGCATCACGATAAGAGACAATGGAGGAAGGAATGTCATGCAGATGGAAAATTTGATCCACGAAAATCTAGGTGACTATGGAGGCTTAATATGGATGGGTGAGGGAACAAAAATGACTATATTTGGAGAGGTGGTCGACCATAACCAAGATCACTGATTTACCTCCCGACTTAGGGAGACCCTCGATAAAATCCATAGCGATATCTATCCAGATCCTAGTCAGAATTGGCAAGGGCTCCAAAAAACCCAGAATTATCGTTGTCTCACCTTTTTTGCATTGGAAGATATCACATTTGCTTGTATTAGATATGATCTAGCATGTAGGACTTGTGGCTTACCATATCATTTTCCATATCATTTTATTATATCATTTATACTTTCTCATGCTTAGTAGGTCGGCCTTGGAAAGTTTGAGTGAAGTCTAGCATGACCAAAACTAGTGTGTTTGGCCATAACATATGAATAGTATATATAGGGGATTTTAGGTAGTAGTTCATCATCATTTGGAGCATTTGAGTCTTATTGTATGGTTTGGAGGTTGCCCCCTCGAAGTGGCGAAGCTATTCTAATTGCATATTGAGATCATTATTCTAGAATATTGTGTTATTTGGTGTTATATTTCTGCTCATGATCTAAATTATACAAGTAATTTCATTACAAGTGGTATCAGAGCTGCGATCTGGGCCAAAATTAGGGTAAAAACCCTAATTTTTTTTTCTGCCATATATTGTGAACCAAAGCGAATTGGTGGGAGATATTTTTACTAGAGTTGAAAAACATTTCAAGTAAGGTTCCTGAAAATTTCAGACTTTTTGATTTATTTTGAAAAATTTATTACAAATTTATGGTTTTTCATAAAATCGCTCCCTAGGGTGCAAATTGTGGAATTTTTTCAAATTCGTTACATTTTTGGAAAGCAAAAAAAAATTATTTGGGGTTTGTTCTTTAAGTTTTTTTATATTTGGCCGAATTCATATTGAAATACAAAACCCTAAAATTTGACTGTGATCCCTACATCCTACTATTTTGGGGCATCATGGTGGGGCCTTCCACAAGAGGAAAAAAGAATCCCATCACTCCGGGTAAAACACCAGAAAAGGATGAGATAGTAGTTGAGGAGTTGGAGACAGAAGATATAACTACAGATTCCTCAGGGTTAGGGTTTACTTCGATAGACCACAAAGTAAGCCAACTTGAGTTTAACTTGAGAGACCTCGAATCTCGGGTGGCTAAAAAGAAGATGTGGATAGGATTGGAAAAATATTGGAGGATTTCATGCAAAACTTTAGTACGTATATGATGGGTAATCATACTTATGTCAATCAAGGTGGATCCTCAGGTCAACATAATAGACACATGAGCCAGAGTGGATCTTCGAGTGTGCACAATCCAAATACGAGCACTCTGCAGGCCCGTACTATGTTTCCAAAAGTGGAGATGCGTAAGTTTGATGGAAAGGATCCACTCAATTGGATCAACCAAATGGAGAATTTTTTGAACTACATCAGATTCCACCAGGACAAAAGGTGACCATGGCAGCTTTGTATCTCGAACCTGACCAATTCAGTATCGATGGTTATGTGCTCAAAGGCAGAAGAGTGGTCTCAATGTTACATGGACAGTGTTCACTGAAGAGTTGCAATTACACTATAGTTCTAGTGTGTCAGATAATTACTTCAGCTAATTAGCAAAATTGAGACAGATAGGATCTATTAAGGATTACATTCATCACTTCCAAAACCTTTCTCTATGGGTGGAAAATATTACTGAAGAGAATCTGAATGACCTATTTCTCGGGGGTCTTAAGGATCACATTGAGCATGAGGTGCGTATGTTTAATCCTCATAAGGTTTTTGATTCGATGATTATGGCAAGAAGGGTAGAGGAGAAATTTGTTTCAAGTAGGAGACAACATTTCACTTATACCAGAGATCGCAACACCTTGGCCCCAACACTCCCTCGACCAGTTAGATTGACACCTCAACAAATTGAAGAAAAAAGAGAAAAAGGTTTATGTTTTAACTGTGACAGTAAATTTGGACCAGGACATAAATGTGTTGAAAAGAAGTTGTTCTACATTGATGGGCCTAGTGAAGATGAAGAGAAGGATGAAGATTCAGAGTTAGAGGTCTTGGTTGAGCCAGAGGAGGAGTCAGGAGATCCTCAACCAACAATCTCATGCCATGCAATTTTAGGTATTAGCACCCCCAAACCCTAAAGGTGGTTGGATTCCTAAAAAAATAAGGGTCACAGTGTTGATTGATTCAGGAAGTACTCACAACTTTATCAATCATAAGTTAGCAGTTTGCCTAAACTACTTCATTTATCCAGCTCTGAATGTCAAGTAATGATTGTTGATGGAGGTATCATTACTTTTTTAGAAAATTCCATAGCATTAAGCTTGCCATGGGAGATTACATACTAAATAGTCCCATGTATGCCATTTCTATGGGAGGAGCAGACATTGTGTTAGGGGTTCAATGGCTTACCACTTTGGGAACCATTGAGATGAACTTCCAAGACTTGTTCATGTGATTTCACTCTGAAGGAAGGACTTTTGAGCTAAGAGGCTTAAGAGAAAAGTCTCCACAAATAGTAAGTTCTCATCAGATGCACAAAATGCTAAAAAAGGGTGCGAGAGGATTTGTGGCACAACTATTTTCATTGGAGGCTCATCATTCTAAGGACATTATACCATCAGATATGCAAGCAGTGTTGGATGCACACTCTGTTGTATTTGAAAATATACCAAAGGGCTTACCTCCAAAGAGAGATCATGATCATGTTATTTAGTTATTACCAAGAAGTCAACCACCTAACATCAGACCTTATAGGTACCCATATGTGCAAAAGAGTGAAATTGAAAAGATTGTACAAGAGATGTTGGAAGCAGGAATTATCCGTCATAGTCAGAGTGCTTATTCTTCTCCAGTAGTGATGGTACGGAAGAAAGATGACATGTGGCGCATGTGTCTTGATTATAGGGAACTTAATAAGTACACAATCAAAGATAAGTTTCCTATTCTGTAATTGATGATTTGCTTGATGAGTTGCATGGTGTTGTTTATTTTACAAAGCTTGATCTTTGTTGGGATACCACCAAATCAGAATCAAGGATGAGGATGTTCATAAAACTACCTTTCGGACACATGAAGGCCATTATGAATTCTGGTAATGCCTTTTGGACTCACAAATGCACCTTCTACATTTCAAAGTTTGATGAATTCTATTTTTAAGTCATTCCTGTGGAAGTTTGTCTTAGTGTTTTTGATGATATATTAATTTATAGCAAAACATGGGAGGAACATTTGCATCATGTAAATAAGGTTTTGGAAACCCTTGAGCAACATCAACTTTATGCAAAGCCCTCTAAGTGTTCTTTTGGACTCAAGGAGGTTGAATATTTGGGTCACATTGTCTCTCATGAAGGGGTTAAAGTGGATCCTAATAAGATCAAAGCCATGATGGAGTGGAAGGTTCCAAAAACCCTAAAGAATCTACGAGGATTTTTGGGGCTTACAAGTTATTACCAAAGATTCGTAAGGCATTATGGAAGCATATCTGCACCTCTCACAACTTTATTAAAGAAGGACTCCTTCCATTGGAGTGAGGATGCAACCAAAGCATTTGAGCAACTAAAGGAGGCCATGTGCACCACTCCAGTCTTGGCTACTCATTTTTCCAAAACATTCATTGTTGAATGTGATGCATCAGGGGTGGGTATGGGGGTAGTTCTCATGCAAGAAGGCCATCCTATTGCCTTTTGAGCCATCAATTCAAAGGTAAGAATCTTTCCAAGCCAACTTATGAGAAGGAAATGCTAGCCATACTTCATGCAGTAAAGCAATGGAGACCATATCTCATAGGAAGACACTTTAAAGTGAAGATAGATCATGATAGTCTGAAATACTTCTTGGAGCAGCATTTATCATCTGAAGAACAACAAAAATGGGTCTCAAGATGTTGGGATATGATTTTGAGATTATCTATAAGAAAGGGAAGGAGAATGTAGTTGTGGATGCTCTGTCGCGGAAAGATGAATCAACTGCAGCCTTGTTATGTGCCATATCCATATTACAGGAAGATTGGATAGATGAGGCAAGGTCGAATGGAGAAATGACCCAACCACACAAAACCTCATTCATCATCTCTAGAATGATCCAAGCATGTCTGAAAAATTTGTAT
The DNA here is from genome assembly GCA_018340775.1 of Taxus wallichiana var. yunnanensis. Lineage (NCBI taxonomy): Eukaryota > Viridiplantae > Streptophyta > Pinopsida > Cupressales > Taxaceae > Taxus > Taxus wallichiana. The sequence continues at coordinate 227,000,180 of CM031240.1, read as the reverse complement.
TGAAAGGGGATGCTTTATGGTATAAAGATAGATTATACCTATGTAAGAACTCCACTCTTAAAAATAGGATTCTATCTGAGCTTCACTCTTCTCCAGTAGGGGGCACTCTGGATTCTTGAAGACTTATCATCGAGTCAAACAAGATTTCTTTTGGGAAGGTCTCAAAGGGGATGTCCAAAAATTTGTGGCAGAATGCATGGTTTGTCAGCAAAATAAGGGTGAAACAGTTCGATCCCAGGTCTTCTACAACCTCTATCTATTCCTAGCCAGCGGTGGGAAGAGGTTTCCATGGACTTTATCACAGGATTGCCTAAATCTGAAGGAAAAAATGTCATCATGGTTGTGGTGGATAGACTCACCAAATATGCTCATTTTTGTGCCTTGGCACACCCATTTCTTCTGAAGCACGGTAGCAACAACCTTCATGGACATAGTTTGAAGCTTCATGGGACACCAAAGATTATAGTAAGTGATCGAGACCCTATATTTACTAGTAATTTTTGGACTGATTTATTCTCATGTTTGGGTACTCAGTTAGCTCGTAGCTCTTCTTATCATCCCCAGTCTGATGGGCAAACAGAAGTTGTAAATAAGTGTTTGGAGGGATATCTCTGTTGCTTTACGTCAGATAAACAAGCAAGATGGGTCCAATGGTTGCCACTTGCAGAATGGTGGTATAACACTTCCTTCCATACTTCATCTAAAATGTCTCCTTTTTGGCACTCTATGGGTACCATCCACCATCCATCACATCATCATTGAGAGGAAACCGTGGGTTAGAGCAGTAGAAGAACACATTCAGTATCAACAAGAGGTCCTCTCTAGTCTCAAGGAGAACTTGGTCATGGCACAAAACCGCATGAAGCAACAGGTTGATCAACATCGCACAGAAAGGCATTTTGAAGTCGGTGATTGGGTTTTTGTGCGGTTATAACCATATAAGCAAATGTCTTTGAAACAACAACAAAAGGATAACAAACTTTCACGAAGTATTATGGCCCCTATCAAGTATTGCAGAAGATTGGTATTGTAGCATACAAATTAGAACTTCCACAATCAACCAAAATACATCCAGTCTTTCATGTTTCTTGCTGAAGAAAGTAATTGGACAAAGAGTATCAGCCCAAACAGTGTTACCTAAGCTCGATGAGGAGGGGAGAGTCATCTTGGAACCTGAATGCATCCTTCAAACATGCACTAAAAGATTGAGGACACGGGTTATTACTGAGTACCTGATCAAGTGGAAGAATATGGACAATGAAGATGCAACATGGGAAGATATGACATTCCTGCAGCAACACCTAGAGCTTCTCAACATTGGGGACAATGTTGCTTTGAAGGGGAAGGGCATGTTATGCCCTTAACCTATTGCTTGTATTAGGATATGAGTAGCTAACTTGTGGCTTACCATATCATTTTATTATATCATTTATACTTTCTCATCTTAGTAAGTCTTATTGTATGGCCTTGGTGTTGGCCATAACATATGAATATTATATATGGGGATTTTAGGTAGTATTTCATCATCAAGGGTTGGAGCATTTAAATCGATGGAGGAAAGGCTAAAAGATCTTAATCATGAGTTCTTAAAAGGTGGAAGGGGCATTTGTAAGGCCAAATGGCATGACCAAAAATTCATAGTGACCCTCATGAGTGTGGAAGGATATTTTTGGAATGTCTTCAGGATGCACTCAAATCTGGTGATAGCCAAAGCGAAGGTCCAATTTGGACAACTTTTACCCCATGGAGCTCATCCAGAAGCTCATCAATGACTGAAATAGGGAATTTATCCTTGATGGTGAGGCGGTTAAGGGCATGAAATTCAATGCAAATCCACCACAAGCCATCCTTTTTATGGACAAGAAGTATTAGAGAGGAGTATGGGTTGGTGTTGGGGTGAATGACACCATATTTGAGGAGGTATCGGACTAGGTTTTCAATTTTAGACTTTTACAGATATGGATAGCGGTAGGGACGAGATGTTGGGAGGGATGCTTCCTAGGAGGAGTGGGATGCGGTGATATTCAAGTCGTGAAGGGGGAAACCCCATTGGTTTGAGAAAATAGTAGCGTGTTTATCGAGGATGGCTTGCAAATCCGTAGGATTTCTAGCAGTATTGGGGGTTGGAGTTGGATGAAGTACAACTGGGAAATTATACCATGGGAGCCTTTCTTCAAAATATTTTCTATGTAATGGGAGCTGATGACGGAAGCATATCCTAACAATAATCCCTTTAAGGTGTGTTTCTAGCCGTTAGCTATGAACTGCATCCAGAGTTTAGAAAAATCCCATAGAATGGGTCCCAAAGTGTAGAGCCATTGTGCACCTAAAACCACATCACATCCACCTAAAGGGAGGAAAACATATTTGATATAGAATGTATTGCCAAATCGTAATGCGTATATTCCAAAATTTTCCTTTATAAGGAAATGTTCCCCATTAGCAATCATCACTATAAATCTAGAACAAGCGAATACACAAAGTAGTCTAATTTCTTAGCAATACGGGGATCAATGAAACTGTGTGTACTACCGGAGTTAATGAGGATTGTGAGAGGAATATTTTTGAAGCACCCTTTGACCTTCATAGTTTGCAGGGTGGTAACACCAACTAGTGTGTGTAGAGATCTCTGGTTGATGCACTTGGGGTGTGGAATCCTCTACGGATCTTGGTTCATCTAGAGCATCATGGAAGTCCTGGCTATCGGCCTCATTTTCTTGCTCTGGTGGTGATTCCACATCGAGTAGGTAAAGCTTTTGTGTGATGCACATGTGACCCTTAACCCATTTATCATCACATTTGTAACATAATCCCTTCTCCTTACGATCCCACATCTCGGCCTTGGTGAGACGCTTGATCTGGGTGTTGGACGTTGGCCACTGGTTGGTTGGGTTCTTGGCTATTGACAACAATGGGAGTCGATGTTGCGTTGAGATTTTATCTTCAGCCAACTTATTCAGGCCCGAGGCTTCAATCATGTTAGTGGGGCAAAACATTTTCACCTCTGATCGGATTGGCTCCTTGAGGCCACTAACAAAAAAACTATTGAAGAAGTCTTTTGTTAGCCCTTCAGTATGATTAGTTAGTTTCTCAAACTCCTACTGATACTCCCAAATAGTACTTGTCTCGTGGATTTTTGTGAGAGCTTTGGTGAAGTCCTTGAATTCATAGGGACTAAATCTACCCAAAATGAGGGATGTAAATTTCTTCTAATCGGGTTCATCATGTGTTATGAGATACCAATGGTACCATTATAGTGTGTCCTTTTTCCAAGTGGTAGGAGGTGATTGGAACTTGATTAACAGAATAAGTGCCATGAATGTGGAAGAACTATTTGGCCTGATAAATCCATCTTGTAGGATTTGTACCATTGAACTTTAGAAAGTCTAGCTTGGGCCCACGAGATTGGGTGGAGAAGGAGGTGTGTGAGGAGTCCTCATTTTTCCATTATTTGATTAAAATATCATTTTGCTAATTCAATCCTTGCAACCTTTGAGCCACTCAGTGACCTGGGATTTCAATGTTTGAAGTTCTTCCTCCATGACTTTTGTGCATGTACGGGTGACAACCATAACCAGGTTTTTTGGCAATGGATAGAAAAACTCTTTCTAAAACACGTTTAGTAATGGCAATTTGGGATTTGAGATGAAGAAAACGAGGATAATGGACTTGAACGGGGTTTTTGACACTTTCTAGGCAATTTTGATGAAGGAAAAATGTAATTTAGGGTTGTTATGGTAAAAATGGAAATTGTTTCCTTGAGGAAAAAAGGGGCGGAATAGTGAGAGGAAGAATGTGTGCGAATTTCGGGGCAATCGGGTAAAAACAAAGAAGTTATGGCAAACCCTAAAAAATGAAAATTACAATTTTTGAGTGATAGAAGTGGAATTGGGTCTTAGAACCTCAACGTATGAAATGTGCGGATTGGGATTTCGGGTGTTCCGGGAAAGTTTCAGGGAAAACGAAGCTATAATACAAAATATATGGCTAAAAATAGAATTTCCAATGCTTATTAAATTTTAAATACTGCGTTTGTGAGCTTGAGAATGGTAAACACCCGTTGAAGACCCTACACAAAATACAGAAATGAAACCAGTGGCCCGATTTGGTTTTGCATAGAGAATAATGGTCCCAAGAAAATTATGATGGCTTCTGAAGCTTATGGTTTGGAAATGGAGACCACCGGAACTTTCAAGGTTGCCTGGCTCTAGCTAATGCCGGTGTCGAGGTTTTTGTGTGAAAGTTAAGAAGTGCTGTGCACGTGAACAAAATGTGAATGCATGTAATATTACTAAAAAGAACACATCTCATAGCTTCCACCTAGATATGCATAATAGAATGCAACAGCAGTGTAAACAAAATGCAAACAAGATCTCTGAACATAATGCAAACAATATTTGGACCACTTTCCGATCACCAAGATCCCGGCTGGGCGAGGTGAGAGCATACGGTGGGTAGAATTAGATCGCCACGATTTACTGCAGAGAGAAAAAAATGGGTGTGGAAAGTGCTCACGGTACGGAGATGTGAAGACCTTACAACACTATTTCACCAATCACAATAATGTAACTAGAAATGGAAACAACTTGCAACAAGTCGCTAAAGCAAAAGAACTCGAAATGATATTAAATCGCAGGCCTCTTCGAGGGGGCAACCTCCTTTGAGCAAGCTCAATACAATATATTCGTGGATGCTTCATTGAGCCTCAACACCTTCTTATATACTGATTCCTATCAAGGAAACTACTACTGCCCGCACATGTGGGATTATTCAAATATGCTGAAGGGACTACTTACAAAGCATATGTGTCCAAAGTAACTAATCTACTATAAAGAAAATAGAAGGGTAGGAACACGGCTTACTAACACCAACTAGAACGTAAATCAATTGTGATGGAAAAGTTTAAAAGGGAAAAAAGGATTGATATTTGTAGGGTCCATTACAATCTAAACATGAATTTTTATTTTTATATTTTAAAATTAATTCTTGTTTGTAGTAAAAAATGTTACTTATTTATAAACTTTAGTGGCAATATTGGATGTTTTCAATTGTTAAAACTATACATATGGTTAAGTTCATATTAAAATAAAATGTATAGTCAAGTTTTAATAAGATAACTAAGATGATAAAGTGATGGTAATGATAAAGTCATTGTGTTTGTCTAGTTTACAATTTGATTGAATTTTTATTATTGGTTTGTTGTGAGATACATTAATTTATTGTCTTTATAAATCTATTGCTTTGGTGTTTATGTGTCTTCATCTTTTGTTTTTTTAACATTTGTATTTTTTCGTAAAGTTTTAAATATTTGAAATTAAATTAAATTAAAATTATTTTTCTTAAAAGCTTTGAAGATTACTTTTTAATTGTTAAGTGTACATTTTTCTAAATTGTCACACAATTATCCTATTAATATGTTTACATGATAATGTATTCTCTTGAGGATTATGTGTTTATGTGGGCCTCAAGAGATAGTGGAGGAGAGATTTGAGTTCTAAGGGATTTCAATTGGGTTAACAATCTCCTTTGATTTTACCTATTGGATTGCATTCAAATAAACCCCCATTGAGTGTTTCTCATGCCACATGCGAGGCTTTTCTAGAAATATAATCCAAGATGCACATTCTTAAGCCTATCGCCAACAAATTTATCGCCACCTGATGGTGAATGCCTTGATAAGTTTCCTCTTATTTCTTCACTAGATTTAATGAAGTCGTGTGAGGTTGAAGATGATTCCTAGAGCTTGTTGTGTTCTTTTATGACAAAATAAGTTGAAAAAACATCCATGTTATCGAAATTGTAGGTAGAAGATATTGGTATGAAAATTCATGTTGTATAATTTCAAGTCCCGTATCAAAAATAAATACATACAATTTAGGTTCCATATCAAAATGAAAATTGACATACGAATAGCCACAATAATAATGAATTCATTATTTCATTTACTATTGGAAGGAAGAGTGAAGATGCACACGATATGGAGTATTGATCTTAATCTCAATAATTTTTTTCCATATGTTCTTTACTGTAGATGTAGTTCATTCCTTTTCTATTTTCCTATATAAGAAATCCCTTATTATAACTCGACATAAATGCAAAAATAAAAAGAAATTATGGAATCAAAGAATCAAGTAAATCTTCCTTTTAAATCCTCGTATTCTTTTGTTTCACATGGCAAACCACCTATTGGTGCTAGTTTATGTTCTCAATAAAAATGCTCAACTAAGAGGAAGGCTAACAAAGTTATGAGTTTCACATAAAAATGAGGAAAAAAATAAGAGCAAAGTTAGCTCGCATGTTTAAACCCTTGTAATAACAATAGTAACATAAGAAAAGCCAACTTTATCATGCCATATGTGAAAAGTTGGCAAGATATAATAAATTTATAGACATCCATCCTTTCTATTATCATTGAATGTTCTCATGAAAATGTATTCAATGCAAAATATTTGAATAGTCAAATTGAGATTGATTTATGTTAGGAAACCATAGACTTTGCAGCAATGAATACACATAAATTTTAATAAAAATAACAATTTACAAATATAGAGATAAAAGAAATATAAAAATACCAAACATGTAAGAGACGAACACCAAATTTACATGGTAAAACCCCAACTGAGTGCTTAGGAAACATCCATGGTGCAAGATATCAATCTTTTATTAACTCAAGATGAACATATTACATGCGAACTTGTTATGAGAAACTTTATATCTCCACAAAAATATATACACTTAATTCACGAAGTACAATTAAATAGAGTGGAAAATGCCATTAGGATTTTCCTTCCTAAAAATTAAATTTGGTTGAATTTGTCTTTCTAGAAACAAGGGATTGACTCCTTAATTTTTGCTTTGAGGCTCCACCCCAAACCCCTAGATCCCCGTGACATGAGTGGGGGAAACCCCCTTTGGGAAGTGAGGTACAAACCATGCCTCAAATGGATTCAAATTTTAACTTTGTTGGCACATATATAATAGTTTCTTTGTAGGATATATAATAAAACCTTCTTAGACTAGATAATGATGATATTCATAAACTGTAATGTTTGTGATGTTATAATTAATCACCCTTCCTATCATTATATGTGTGTAATAACATTTAATGAATCGATCGCTAGTGCATATATTTTGATAAATATAGAAATTAAAAACCTCAAAGATACCATTAACAAAGTTGGCTTTAGCATGGTAGTTGTCAAAATATTGCAAGATATAAAAATATTATACTCATATATCCTCATGTCTTTCATTAGTTGAACATCCTTAAAAATGCATTCATTTCATATTAGTATGGCCTAATGCTAAAAAAATGCATTTTTGTTTCCAAAAGAAAGATTTGATATTTTGTTACTCGATCCAAATTACAAGGAAAATTTATTCTCTGTGAGGGCCAAAAGGTTATGTTTTCTACAAAAATCATAAGGTAAAGGTTGGTCTTGTCAAATGTGGAATCGACAAGTTAATTTTGTTGTCTATAAAGCTAACACAACACCAAATGACATGTCGTGTTTTGTGGTTATCAAGTACTATAACTGCATTGGCCCAACATAAGATGTTAAGTACCCTTACCAACATGGTGAAATCACACCCACACCAAGTGGAATGTGGAGCACTTGGTGGACTTGGACATTCAGAGGGAAAAGGGTGTTCAGGAGACCTTGGAGGCATACTCTACCCTTGTAGAGTATGGTCATGCAGAGTTGTGCATCGGGGATTAGTAGTGGGACTCTAGAGTGAAGTGGCAGTGGGCTTGGGGAGACCTTGGAGGTGGTAACATCCTTAGAAGAAGGTTTCATATAGAATGTAACCATGGAGTGAGTTGGAGTGGGACTGGGATTTGGAGGTCGAAATAGAGAAGAAGTAACTCAGATGTGAGTGAGCCAAGAAGTGGCAAGCTCCTCAACCTTGCAAAGGTGGATCAGCGCAGATGATTCAAGTGCTCACATAGATGTATCATAAGTGTAGTAGAAGCATGGATATAGAGTGGGTGCATAAGCAGAAGTTGAGACTCATGGACATGAGCCTATAGAACTGTTCATATGGTGTTGCATGACATGGTGGTTTGAGAAAAGGACATCATGGATATGGTTGCATTGTGGAGATTTGGCAGCTAAGGGGAGACTTGAGTGGAGAGTCAATGCATTATGAACACATATGGGTATCTCGAAGAGTAGGCATGGTAGTGTCAGTGGCCATGGCATGGGGCGAGATCAATGTTGAGATCAAGCCGAGGGAATAAGATTACCTCACCCACATGGGATGCGGTCTACAAAGATGGAGAACTTGTAGTGCTCCCCATAGGGATCTTTGGTGTTGGTACTTGGGTGGTAGAATAGTCAATAGGTCATAGTGAGTTGGAGACTCACGCACAAGAAGGAATCGTGAGGAGGACTTCCCCCACTGGTGTACACGTAGGTGATCGGTGTGACAACTCAGACAGACTTGTGGATATATGGCAATAAGGACTTGTGGTGTTCTTCATTGGCATTGTGTAGAATAGTTGGGTGTTCAACGGTGGAGCTAGCAAGCAGTGTTACAGAGATCTATTTCAGCGATGGGTCAAGGAGGTAGGAGTTGTGCATTCCCTCAAGTGGAATAAGAAGATATATTAAGATCTCCCAGCGGTTGTATGGGTGGCCATGGTATTCAAGTGAGTGGTCTTCAAGCGGTTGTATGGGAAGTTGTGAAATTGTTTGAGGAGTTCACTTGTGTATAAAGATGGAGTTTGCGTAGGGAATGGAAGGTGGGTGTAATGCATAGTTTGGTACTACCATAGTAGCTTGATCCTCTAAAGCAAGTGAAAAAGTAGCATCTCGGTGTCACGTGGTGGTTAGTTTTATATATTGTGAAGCTAGCCTCGGTGTTAGTGTAGGTTATTATTTATCCTTTTATTTATTTATTAGGATAATTCTTACACTTGTGTTAGCCCTACACTTGTTGGGTTAGCTTGCTTAGATGTACTAGTTGTGTGGAGTTAGCTTCATATTTGTGTTGAGTTAGCTTCTCATTTATGTGGAGTTAGATTACTAGTCTTCGGAGTTAACTTAAACTACCGGTATCAGTTAGTGGGAGTTCTTCACCCTGATTTAGGTAGTAGTTGCACTTCCCTCCTCCTATATGTACATATTTCTTATCGAGTAATTCAATTCATTGTATTATAATGTATTGAGCATTATGGATTATGATGGATTTCCATATATGGTATATTAGCTCTTCTATTTTGCAAATCTAATGTGGTGTGTTATTATCATCTCGATATCGTGACTTGGATCAAGCTTCTTATCGTTCCTTTCACTATAACTGCATTGGCTCAACATAAGATGTTAAGTACCATTTCCCTGTCCCTATCTATACATTTTCCCATAGCAAGCACAAGTGAATTCCCCTAAAAGGCGTGGGCTCTAATTATCCAAAAAAAAAGTGCACACATTACAAAAAGAAATTAGTAACGTTGAGAATATGAATGGAAAATACTTTAAGAGCTATCTCCAAAGTATGGCATCTCATGGATTTTAACATGTCATCCCATTTGTTCTTCAAGTAGTTTTTACACAAATTAAACGTGGGTCATATGTGAATTACCAAAATAAAGAAGAGGATCACCTACCTTTCCTTCAAAATTTTCCATTTTTTATATTTCTCCTCCATCTATCCCTTTCTTCATCACCCCTCTACCTTTTATATTGTTTCTCCTTTTCTCATCCCTATTAGTGTGTCCCTGCACCACTCGATGTGATTGTTAGTATATGAAATTTTGTGATAATCAATGGTTTGTAGTTGCTCTCTAAAGTGTGATGTACTAGGATAGATGGATTGTTGAGGGTGCTAGCAGATTTTAAGTTTTGGAGGATGTTAGCAACTTTTAAGTTTTGGAGGGTGCTAGAAAATTTTAAGTTTTAATAGGTTTTTTAGTGTGCTCATGTATTAGATTAGATAAGTAAGTAGAATTTGAAACTAACACCTAGTAGTCCCTAAACAAAGCTAAAATAAAAAAAACCATCATGCTTAAGAGATAAACAAGAATAAACATCAATGTTATGCATGCATTATAACGTTGAAAGAACTTCAAACTAACACACTAAATACTTATCCTCTACTCTTTTAAAAGCTAAACAAAGAAAATGACCTATGTAGATCCTTAGCTATCAAAGGGTGATAGTTGTTGTTTGATCCAAGAGGATTAAGGATGGAGGTTCATCAAGCCATGGCTACAAGACCTTTCTTGATTAACTCCACGTTCTTCACAAAAAGCTTACATGGATGAACGCAAATGAATTATGCTTAGCTCCACTCTAATGGAATATTTTCTCTAAGATGAAATGCCTATAGTTTAGGCTATAAGCTTGTAAAGGTGTCGTATAAATATTAGATGAGGGTTCCTTTTATAACCCAATGGGTAAAAGAGGATTTTGTATCTTAGTACATATGCGATAAAATCTCAAAAGTAACTTTAGCTAAGTTAACCAAAGCTAGGTGAGTTAACATGTGGGTTAGTGCTTTAGTCTCCGCACTTTATGGGGATTAGGGGTGCATATAATTAATTAATAGGAGGATGTGCCTATTAGGCTAGTTAGAAGAGATTTGGCATGATTTGAGTGATACAATAGAGGAATTTGATCTAATAGATGAAAGTCTATTGACTTAGACTAATGGTCGTAATTAAATAAGAATAATTAATTAACTTAGATAGAAAGGGGTGTTAATTAATGAAAGGTGTTAATTAGGGTTTTGAGCAACATAAGGGCTAGTCAATTATCGTAATGTAATTAATTAGTGGTGATAGAGGAGAAGTGGGCGTTAATAATGGTGTGTCCCTAATTTGTGGGAAATGGTGTAATTAACGCAATTTAAGTGTATTAAATTTCTCAATCTAAATAACAAGTGTCTACATTTTCCCCTCTTTGGGGTGGTGTAAGCAACGCCATTTCAAAGATAGTAGCCAAGAAAAAACATGTGAATTTTGAGGAGATAGAGAAAAAAATAATGGAGGAGGAATGCCCCCTCGAGTGTCGATGGGGTGATGAAAGAAGTCGATCAACAATCGAAAAGATGAAGGAAATGAAAAGAAGGGAGGGACAAGATGCCCCAAGTGAGGAATAATGTTGATGGAATGATATAGAAGAGGTATGAAATTGGAGAGTGAATATCTAGCTTTCATTCATTACATTTAAACAACTTTATCATCATCATATAGCCAAAGATCTACGTCATCGCTCCTTATTATAAATATCGCATACGAAAAAGTGTAGAACGACATGAAAATCCATAATACAATTTTTTTTTTTCATTGCTAAAAACACCAACTCGATGCAACATGCATAATGCGGTGCATGAAAAGAAGTAAACAAGCTCATTTAACAGAGAAACAAGTACATACACATACCCAAACCAACAATGGTCAAGATTATTGCACAAATGTTTTGTTATCAAGTTGAAGATCCCAGATGTTCGTGATTAGTGACAAGGGTTAAAAATGATGCCTCAAGCCAGGTTACAAGTGAGGGGAAGTGATGAAGGATGCAGGGTCCAATGATAAAGCTTTGTGTGCCACAAAATAGTACCAGGAAACTCGATGTACCCCATAGTACAGACGAAGCAAGTAGGCTAGCTTTGTAAATGGTTGTAGATCCAGGTGATTTGTGATTCATTTAGTTCAAAAACACGTGAAAACACCAACAAGATATGGAATAAATACCATGCGTGTGACATATATTTCAGCCATGTATCATCTTTTTACCAATTTTTGCAAATTGTTGAATTTTACAATTTTTAGGATTTTTAACCAATTTTTGAAATTTTTATGTTTTTGTGATTTTGACGTCCTTTAGAAGAAATAGGAAGATGGAGACTCACTTAAGAGCAAGAAAAATGCCCCAGTGAGAAGAAACGGGTGCGGTGGAAAAAGATGCCCTAGAGCAACGAAAAATAATTAAAAAATAATTATTTACTAAAAATAATTATTACGATAGTGAATAGAAGTGACGAGAATGAAAAAGATTGCCTAGAAGCAACAAAAATGCCCCAAGGAGAAGAAAGGAGTGCTAGGTGGCAAATAATGCCCTGTAGCGAAAAATTAATAAAAAATAATTATTTAATAAAAATAATTATCATAGGTGAGTAGAAGAAGTGTTAGAATCATCACGGCGGTCAAAACATGCCCTAGGGGCATCATGATGAGTGAAAATAGCTTGATATATCCCACCTGAGGGGTAAACCATCGCGATCAGTTCATTTGTTATGGAGCTCTTGTGAATTCTTACCACAAGTGATTTGTGAGCCTATGAGAGAGATGGCGAGACTTCAAGAGGAGGAGATGAGCGAGAACAGATTTGGGAGTATCTATGGGACGAGGTGGATGGACCCTTCATGAGTGCACTATCGCTTCTGTCTATTGAATTTTACATTTATTCATTGTTTTTTAGCTTTTTATGTTATTTTTAACGTGTGTGCGCGCCTTAGTGGCACACAAGCATCATCATACATCATGCACACGCGTTAGAAACATGGGTGCGCACAAGCACGCATGCTTTGGAAACATGGGTGTTCATATGTGCACACATTGAGGGGACATGTATGTGTCGGGGTGGGAAAAGCAGATGCACGCACGCACACGCGTCAAACCATACATGCAGAGGCATCATTATGGAAGCACATGTGCTAGGTGAGGGTAAAGGGTAGGTCGGAAAGTTGGTTAGTGCACGCATGCCTTAACAGAGGTGTGTATGTGCCTTAGGTGCGTAGGCGTCCATAAGGACGTGCATGTATTTAGAAGAAGAACTTAGCCAATTTTTGAAGAAAAATTGGAGAAGTATAGAATAATGTCTGCTAGAATTTTTTAGAAGAAAGTAGAAATTAGCATTTTTAGAATAATAGAATAGAATAATATAGATAGAAAATAACCGTAACAAGTGTATTGTTTTTTTAGAGACAATTACCCATTCTACATATCGAGAGCAAAGATGGTTTCTGGTGGCTATAGAGGTAGATTTTGATGTAGAGGATAGGAAGATATTAGATATCTTACTATACATCACAGATTAGCCTACGTGGCTAATATGCCACAGATCACTCTCGATCACGGCCTCCTTACAGCCTTAGTTGAGAGGTGGCATAGTGAGAGTCGATGTTTTCGACTCTCCACTCGCGAGATCACCATCACTTTGGAGGACATGTGGAGGATATATCGGGTTCCTATATCACCACTAATTAATTGCATTACGAAAATTGATTATCTATGTTGTCGTTTAAAACCCTAATTAACAACCTTTCATTAATTAACATCTCTTTCTATCTAAGTTAATTAATTACGACCGCTAGTCTAAGTCAATAAACCTTCATCTATTAGATCAAATTCCTCTATTGTATCATTTAAATCATGCTAACTCTCTTCTAACTAGCCTAATAGGCCTATCCCCCTATTAATTAATCACCTTTGATTAATTATATGCACCCCTAATTCCCATAAAGTACAAACTAAAGCACTAACTCACATGTTAACTCACCTAGCTTTGGTTAACTTAACTAAAGTTACTTTTGGGCTTTTATCCCACATGTAATAGGATGAAAAGCCTCTTTTTCCCATTGGGTTATAAAAAGAACCCTCCTCTAACATTTCTACTGACACCTTTATAAGCTTATAGCCTAAACTATAGGCATTTCATCTTAGAGACAATCTTCCATTAGAGTGGAGCTAAGCATCATTCATTTACATTCATCCATCCAAGATTTTTGTGAATAACATAGATTTAATCAAGAAAGGCCTTGTAGCAATTACTTGATGAACCTCCATCCTTAATCCCCTTGGATCAAGCAACAACTATCACGCTTTGATAGCTAAGGATCTACATAGGTCCATATCCTTGTTTAGCTTTCAAAAGAGTAGAGGATAAGAATGTTGGCATGTTAGTTTGAAGTTATTTCAAGGTTCTAATGCATAATGTTGATGTTTATTCTTGTTTAGCTCTTAGCATGATGGTTCTTGTTTAGTTTATCTTTTTTTGGGACTACTAGGTGTTAGTTTCAAATTCTACTTACTTAACTAATCTAATACATGAGCACATTTGGCACGCTTAGGTGGGACTTTATCCATAGTCCTTTAGAATTCTTTTCTAGGCTTTTCATTTCCATTACTAACCACTTTCATACTTTCTAAGAATAAATAGTTTTTTCCAACTTATTTCACATTTTAAGTGAGCTAAATCTTCCTTTTGTATGAATGTTTAATGGGTTTAAGCTAGAAATAGGTTTTAATGGTAAAAAATTAACCTGTTTGCTTTTTTTAGAATTCCATTTCCGTGGTTTTTGAGTTTTTACAGGGGTACACGCATGCATCGTGAACTAGTGCACATCCGTCATAATAGGCATGCACCCATTGAACTGGTTATGCACCCATCTGTCTATATCCTCACTGTCAAAAAAAATTACATAGGGGCACATATATGTATTAATATGTGTAGGTGCTAACTTGCATGTGTATCCACTTGTCTAGACGTGCAAGTGTCATTTCAAAACAGTGTTGTCCTTGCATTTTACCTTGCACGTGCACCCATCCTCTGGGGTGTGCATCCGCTGAAACCCATGTGCACACGCTTTTCTTCCCACACATGTGTAAAAACCTATTGTCATATCTTGTAGTTGTGCGCATCCATCATTAAGGGCACACATTCGTCGATCGGGGTGTGCATGTGTCATTTTGGGTGCACAGCCGTCTCTATCAAAAATTGAAATTTTACAACAAGTTGTAAGATCAAATTTCTAGTTTTTTCTAATAGTTTGCAGGTTCCTAATAGTTGTTTGTAGGTTCTTTTTGTTTTATTTTAGCTTGACTTAGTTAAGTGTTTGCATTTTTATTGATATAGGTCTTTTGAAGCATGTATGCTCTTCCCTCACACCTTATAGGTGATCTTGGGAACCAAAAATGCTTCCAAAACCTTCTTCTTGCTTTCCAAACACTTGATTTGAGCTTCATAATGGATTAATTTTCAAATTTGGTTAAAAACAAATTCCTTTTCACAAATCACTTAAAGTGTTTTCCATTTCTTATTGTAGTTGAGTTTTTGTGTTGTGTATGCTCTTCCCTGACACCTTTTAGTTGATCTTGGGAATCAAAACAACACTTAAACTCTCTTTCATGATATTTTGATCTTTTGAAAAATTACTAATCTTTCACGTGTAGGACCTAATTCGATTGTCAAAGAAAGGAGGTTCGAAACACAAAACTACTAATACATGTTTGATTGTAGGTTGCCAAATGGTGTGACTAAAACCACATTAAGCTAAAAAAGATTTGAAAAAAACACTCCACAAACATCACATTGTATTTGTAGGTTTTGGAAAAGGGTATGTCCCTATCCGCTCAACTAGAACATAACCCCTTTGGCATAATGCCTTAAGATATAACAAAGGGGGTGGTTCTAGGAACCCTAAAGTAGTCCACATAAGAGGGAACCTTGTGGACGAAACAAGAAGCGCTCCGCTTACACACTTGATTAGTTTTTCCTTGTGAGTTAGAGTAAAATTTGTCTATATCGTGACCCTAGTTACAATACAACTTAAAGCACTAGTTGCTCATTTTATTAGAATGGGGTAAAGTAAAGCCAAGATACTCTAAGACTAGTCATTGTGACTTTCTTGGCAAATCGAGCTTCCTTAGACAAAATTGTGACACCTAGATGAGTGAACCACCTAGGAAGTTATCTTGACTGGAACCAACTTATTTATACCATCATTTTGAGAGCCATCATAAAGTGATAAATTTCTTGGAGTCAAAACTTTGTTTGTCGAATAAAGGGAGAGTCCATTAACGTTTAAACTACACCTTATTCATCATGGAATTTGTGTGACTTTACTTTTGCTTAGTTTTTCACTTGTTGTAAGATGAGTAGAAACTTTGTGGAAGTAGGTCCAAACATTTTTCAATCCCACTCGGTCTACTTCCTTTGTTTTATTTTTATACTTTTTTGATCAAAAGAAGAACAACTATACGTGAGTTATCAATCGATTGTATCACCACTTTTATGTCCGTTTACGCTCATCCATGTTTGCGATTGAGTTGTTAAACGTCTAAAGTGTGTGGGTACATTCTTGCATCATTGATAGCCATTTGATCTTGATACCCAATTCAAGATCATCATTTATAGTTAGGATTATCTCTTCACTAGATTCTCCTTTGAGCGGTTACGTTGTTGTATCGTGTCGTAACAATTTCAATACTTACATCTTGTTTATTATGAACTTGACTTAAGTGTTTGGATTGTAATGTTACGTTACTCACATTTTAACAACTCCTTGGTATACTTTATCCTTGGTTTACTTTTGAAAATTACCTTATTTTTGAAAAGTGTCGTTGTTACTTTGTGCACGTTGTATTAATATCATTTCAATACAAACACCTTACTTTTCTACAGAGTTTGGTTAAGTGTATCTTAGTGGTGTTGTTAGGTTGTTCATATTTATAAGCCCCACTTTTGAGATATAGGTCTTGTTTGGACTTAAAACTCACTTTGTGTATACCTTGTTTGGGAATCGCTTAAACTATTCGTTATCACTTACGCCTTGTTCACTTTTGAAATCAACATAAGTGGTGACACTTTGTTGATCATCTTACACACCAAACTACCTTTTGGAAATAGTTAGGAAGTACTTCATTGATTTGGTTTAGGAAAAAACCTTTTGTGATTGTGTCTTATGATTTATTTGTCACTTTGATTTATATACTTAGGAAAATCACTTTGATTCTTTGATTTATCGACATTCATTATTCTTTAGATAATTGACATTCTTTATACTGACGTTAGCAAAAATCACATTCTAGGTCTTCACTTAGGTTTGATTGTAATTTCAGACAAACTCAAACAAAAACAACTTAGTGAGACTCTCATTAGCCATGGCCCCTATGACAAGAATGGGATATAAAATAAGCACAACACAAACATGGGATTTATTATCAAATCCCTTTATTAAAAGGATGCAAACAAAAGCGAAGAGGAAAAACCTAAGGTTAAGAATAATGATCACAAAATATGACCCCACCCAATTAGATGAGTTCTTGTTTTTGAAGGAGAAGCGTGAGTTGTGGAGTTAGGTGTCAAAGAATAGTCATGTATATATATCGACTTCTCCCACTAAGGAGCAATTCTTACACAATAAATATACTCTATGAAAGTGGCGCTTACTAACCTATAAGAAAGTAACGTTGGACCTAGAAAAAAGTATCAATATGAAGAAAAACCCTCTTACCCATTGAGGAAATCTATGGTACTCAACAAACCCTTCCCTCAACAAGAAATTTGACAAGTGCAAACAAAACACGCATCAAAAACCTAAGGAAAGGGATATATCGGCTTCTCCCCTAAGGAGAAATTGACTATGAAAGTGACGCTTACTAGCCTATAAGGAAGTAACATTGGACATAGCAAAAGTATCAATTTGAAAGACTTTTACATTTGTGTCATGAAGTATCAATAGTAAGAATAATTTGACATCATACTTGACATTGATATCCCATGTGAAAACTTTCTAGGAGGTATCAATACTGACAAGAGTGGTTCATTGCTCCCTAAGTCTAAAGGGAACAATCTTCACGTGGCCTAAAACTTCAGAGAATTTTTATGAAATTTTTCTCCTTTAATTAATGGAAAGTGACGTAACTATGACCGACTTATGTAATACAAAGCAAAAACAAAAATGAAACATTTGTAAACTTCCTACAGAGATGGCGAGGTTATCTAGCTACTTCTTATGCTTAATCCCATAAAAGTAACTTGTTAGTATCTTCATCACGAACATGAATCCAAACATTGCTTTTCATTTACAAATGCATTGTGTTCGAAAATTCAAAGAGGTAATAAAGAAGGGCACACAAATAGAAAATGGCCTCATTGAAAAGGAATAGTCAAGCCTTTATTCAAAGGACAACCAAACTCATAAACATACGAGAAAAACCTAAGATCTTTAACAAGAACAAGATTTTTGTATGGCGACGAATCACGAGATTCCAAACGGATATAAGCGGTTCAAATTGGTCCACATTTTAAATTGACCAAAGGACCCATCTAACCACCCTTAAAGTGAAGGGTATTCACTCCATTGATGGACTCATTGTACATGATCTTGAAAATTTTAGACACAATCAACTTAGTGACGTATCTTATGACAAACCCTTTTGACGATGATGCACCTAAAAACCTTCGTGGTGTAAGGAGGATGAGTATTGTGATTTTCATCATGTAAAGGACCATAAAATAGACAAATATTTAAGATTACACCACTTCATACAAGATCTTAATGATAGTGGTGAGATAGAAGTAGATTCCTAGAGACCAATCAAATGGAAAACCAAAAGATGGGCATATTTAAAGATCCTTTCCCTAAACAGGGTAAGTCAAGTGAGAAGAAGTCAGATCAAGGAGAGTCCTCCCAAAGTTATAAAGCTACCAATTATTTTTATACCATAAATGATAATAACCAATGCGACTCCATTATTGGATGCATTCACTCTTCTAATGAGTGTATCATCACCATTAGGATTAAAGGAAAGGATTGCACTATGGTAACAAGGCGCGCTCATCCTGCAATCCCATAACCTCCTCTTTCTACCCCTCAGGATAGTCAGATCTACAACATTATAGACCAACTTAAGAAAACATCTGATAAGATTTCGATCTTAGACCTTCTTAAGATATCAAACACACATAAGAACATCCTATATAAGACTCTACAAGGGTCGAGAGTGTCAACGGAAGTAGCAAACACATCATATTTGACCATAAGGAAATCCCCAATGATGATTATACGCATAACCTACCCCTTTACATAGAATTATTTTTTACTTGTAGAAAGATAAAAAGGGTGCTTGTGGACAATGGGTTAGATTGAACATATGTACACTGAAACTTTTTAAACAATTAGGGCATAAAGAAGAATATTTAAAGTCTCATATTATCACCATAACTGCTTACGACAACGTAGGGCGGGAGTAATCTGGTACAATAACATTTCCAATGGAAGTAGGACCTACTTTTCACCAAACGAATTTTCATGTCTTGGACTTGGAATTTCCTTCCAATATGATTCTTGGACGCCCATGGATTCATGTCATGTAGGTTGTACCATCAGTGTATCAAATTGAAGCATGAAGGACATACAATTACCATTCAAGGAGATCTAGAACCCTTCGCCCACTACAGAGCTCTTAATAACTTTGTGCGTAGGAATATATATGACTGTCCCTATGTGGATATTGTTATCCGCTTCATTGAGAATCTCTTGGATCACAAGTAGATTCGAGTCTCTGTTTTGTGCCCACGATGTGTCTACATCAACTTCTCCTTTTGATTTATGGGAGATGAAAATTATTGAGTATGGTTATGGAGAGTACAATATCTAATGGGCTCTTCTAGTCTTAGATGTTTATTTATCACCTAAAACAAGAGTAGACCCAACTATCGACTCAAACGTCCCCGTATTGAACAAACAATTGGGACATTCATACATGGTGGTCTACTTACAAAAGAAAAATTGTTGGAACCACCTACCACTTGGCTCCATGAGGACATTAAACCTAATTGCTTAACAAATCCATAATATACAAAATCTCATTGGATGATGTATTACATGGGATATAAAGGATTGGGATGTGGAATATTTGGACAAGGAGCAAGGGAACTAGTCCCACTTCCCCATTTTAAAACAGAGAGATATGGTGTCAGCATTCGAACCTATGGGTCTCACTCCTTAGATCAAGATGTTACCTTCTCTAAAAGCGAGAATGAATTTGTTCATTTGGATAGTGACATAGATTCCCATCATAGCCAATACAAGGATCTTACCTCTACAAACCTTTTTATGGATATCGTTGTCCTTACTAACATCTACACCAACCCAACTATTGACCTTGTATACCCTACCCTTGTCAATTGGGACCAATAAAGTCACGCGCCTCTAGATCTATTTGAGAATGATGAGGCCATTGCAGATTTTATGGGTATAAGGATATTATTCCTATTGGAGATCACAAGAAAGGATTCTTCATTGACTTGGATACCTGTGCATACTTTAGTGAGGAGGCTAGGCTTTGTGGTCAGCAAAATTTAAAGAATAGTGAGGGAAAATTTTCTTTTACAAAGCCTCAACAAAAACATAAGTCCAAGTCACACAGTGAAAACCTCTTTGAGGCATTGACTGAAAAATAAATACAAAAATCAAAGGACAAAGAAAGTGACCACACTGAAGGTGAAAATATCATTGAGACACCTTTAGATGAAGATCTCGACCTTCCTCCCGATCCTACATGTATAGAGGATATGTCCAAAATGCTCGTGGAGGAAACCATTGATGTGAATATCTGAAATAGATGAGGAACCAAAGATGGTCAAGCTTGGAGTTTCACTCTCAAGACAAGAATAGAAAACATTCACCATGCTTCTAAGATAATTTGTAGACATATTCGCATGGTCTTATGTGGATATGTCGAGCTTAGATCCTTCAGTTGGTGGTGCACAACTTGCTTATATATCCAGGACATAAATCCCATCAAGCATAAGCTATGAAAGATGCACCCATGGGTGGCCCTTTTGTTCAAGGAAGAGCTAAAAAGATTGTTAGCAATAAAGCATGGTTCATTAGATCCATCGACTACTCAAAGTCAATATCAAACATATTCCCAATGCAAAAGACCTGTTGGAATCATAATTTGCACTGCATTTTTGAGACATCAATAAAGCATATCCGAAGGATGATTTTCCTTTACCCAACATCGACAAGATCATCGATTCTACTACATGTTACGAAATTTTGTCTCTTATGGATGGTTTTTTGGGTTACAATCAGATTAAAAAAAGCATAGGAGGGTCAACACAAGAATGCTTCTAGAACCCCATGGGGAACATTCATTATCGAGTAATGTCCTTCAGCCTTAAAATTTCTGGTGCAACATATCAAAGGGAAATGAATTTTATATTCCATGATATGTTGAATGAAATTATGAAAGACTATGTGGATGATATCCTCAAAAAGTCAAAGACAAAAGTGTTGGGGTGTGGAGCCTGTTTTTGGTCTTCTCAAATTAGTATTGAAGTGTGGAGCTCGAATTGGGAAGATGAAAGGTCATGACCATTTCTTTTCTAGCCATGGGAATATGAAAGGTCATGACAATTTCTTTTCCATCTATGGGAAGATGAAAGGTCATGACTTTCAAACTTCTAGGGTTAGCTTTTAGACTTCTTAAGGGATTGTAATCCTATAAATAGAGGTGTTAGGGTATCTTGAAGATATCTTGTGTTCAAGAGGTCTTGAGTCTTAGTGATCAAGAGGTGATCAAGAGTGATCAAGGTTAAGAAATTGGGTGTCAATTGTGGTTTAGATGTGGTTTAACATCTTTGGAATTTGTTGTGAGTTCATAACTAAGAGAATGATTGTGAGAGTTGTTTTACTCTTATTGATAATAAAATATGAGCAAGTTCTTGGTGGACGTAGCCCACATTAGGTGAACCACATTAAATCTTGTCTTGTCTTCTTTTGTGCATTATTTATTTATGTTGTTATATTTTTGCATGTATACTTCTACTATATAGTTTCCTACTGTTGTGATTTGAGGAATTGTTTCCACATATTTGTTCTCTAATTCCTAACAACTAGTTTCAGAGATTTGGTGGTTTTTTGTTGAAGTGGTAAATCACAAGAAAAATTTAGCTTGAGTGGGAGCTATGTCAAATGAGGGTAGATCAAGGGTTGAGAAGTTCAATGGGCAGAACTTTGGTTTGTGGAAGATACAAATGGAGGATTACTTATATCAAAATGACCTCCATGTTGCTTTGGCTGGAAAAGCAAAGAAACCTACAACCATGTCAAATGATGATTGGGAGTTGCTGGATAGAAAGGCACTTAGGGCAATTTGGTTATGCATTACATCTTTGGTTGCTTTCAACATATCGTAGGAGAAGACCACGGAAGGTCTCATGAGTGTGTTGGGGAAGTTATATGAAAAACCTCTACCTCTAATAAAATATTTTTGATGAAAAAGTTATTTAATATGAAGATGTATGAGAATGGTTCTATTGTTCATTTGAATGAATTTAATATGGTTGTGAGTATGTTAAACTCGGTAAAAATTGACTTTGATGATGAGGTCAGGGCTTTGTTGATTTTTGCTCCTTACCAGATAGCTAGGACAACTTGGTTATGGTTGTAAGTAATTCAGTCTCTAATAATTCAAAGTGAAGTTTGAGGATGTAATAGGTGTGATCCTAAGTGAGGAAATGTGAAGGAAGAGCATTGGAGATTCTTCTACTTATGGAAATGCTTTGATGGTGGAGAGTAGAGGGAGACAAAAGAATAGAGGGAAAGGTAACCATGGGAAGTCGAATGATCACGGAAGGTCAAAGTCTAAGAGTAAGTTAGAATGTTGGCACTGTGGGAAGGTTGGTCATGTTAAGAAAGATTGCTTGGCTCTTCGGGATAAGAAGAAAAACAAGGAGGAAACTAAAGAGGTAAATGTGGTAGCAGGTGATATTTATCAAGATGCCTTAATTATTTCTTTAGATAATATTGTTGAGTCTTGGGTGTTAGATTTAGGGATTCTTTCCATGCCACCCCACATAGACATTACTTTACTGATTTTTTCAAGGAGATTTTGGACATGTATATCTTGGTGATGATGAACCATGTAAAATAGTAGGGAAAGGTTGTGTTCAGGTGAAAATGTAGAATGGGAACACATGGCTACTTAAGGATGTCAGGCACATGCCTAAGTTGAGGAACTTGATATCAGTGGGTCAGTTGGGCGGTGATGGTTGTACAATTAGTTTTATAGTGGATTCTTGGAAGGTTACCAAGGGAGTTCTTGTGGTTGCAAGAGGTAAGAAATCTGGTACTTTTTATTTAACCAATGGTGTTGATTATTGTAATTTAGTTGTTGTAGATGGAGATACAACTTTGTGGCACCAGAGACTTGGTCATATGAGTCAAAAGGGCATGCAAATTATAAAGGACGGGTTGCCCAGATTAAAGGAGTTAGATTTAGACTTTTGTGAGGACTGTGTTTATGGAAAATAGAAGCATGTGAGATTCGCCAAGGTTGGACCTACCAAGAAGGAGGGTAAGTTGGATTTAGTGCATACAAATGTATGGGGGCCAGCTAAGGTAAAATCTATTGGTGGTTCATGTTATTATGTCACTTTCATTGATGATGCAACTAGAAAAGTTTGGGTATATTGCATTAGAAATAAATTTGATGTGTTTGAAACCTTCAAAAGATGGAAAGCTTTGGTTGAGAATGAAACAAGTCTCAAGTTGAAATGTCTCAAGTCAAATAATGGAGGGGAGTATTGCAGCAATGAATTTCTTGATTACTGTTTGGTAAATGGGATCCAAGCAAAAAGAACGGTTCCAAATACTCCATAGGAAAATGGAGTGTCAGAGAGAATGAATAGGACAATCATGGAGCGTGTTAGGTGCATGAGGTTACATGTGGGGCTGCCACTCATGTTTTGGGTAGAAGTGGTGAGCATAGTTGTTTATCTGATTAACAGAGGACCCTCTATGGCTTTGGATGGAGGTACACTGAGGAGGTTTGGTCTAGTAAGAAAATTGATTACTCATTTCTTAGAGTATTTGGATGTGAGGTATTTTTCACATTGATAAAGATGATAGGACCAAGTTAGAGGCTAAGTCTGAGAAATGCACCTTTGTTGGATATGGTGAGGATGACTTTGGTTTCCGTGTTTGGAGTCTTAAGGACAAGAAAATATTTTGGTCTAGAGATATTGTCTTTAATGAAAAAGTCATGTATAAAGATCAGTTGCAGGAATAGAAAGAGGAATCAAAGAAAGAATACACAATGTTAGAGGACATTGCGGATAAAGCAAGGTGTCCAAGGGGCTGGTTCAGGTGCAACATGTTCCGACACAAAGGGAACCTACTCATAGGAACCCCAAACTCCTAAGGTGAGAAGGTATTCTAGGGTAAGAAGGGAACTTGAATGATTTACTCCATCTTTGAATTATTTATTGCTCACTAACAGTGGAGAGCCAGAGTTCTTTGAGGAAGTAGTGTAGGTGGATGCTAGGAAGAAGTGGGAGCAGGCCATGGATGAAGAGCATAGATCTCTTATGGAAAACCAAACTTGGGATTTGGTGGAGCTACCCGAGGGAAAGAGAGCATTGCAAAACAATTGGGTGTATAGAATCAAAGAGGAAGATGGAGGCAGGAAAAGATACAAGGCTCGGTTGGTGGTCAAGGGATTTGCACAAAAGAAAGGTATAGACTTTGATGAAATTTTTTTCTCCTATTGTTAAAATGACTTCTATTAGAACTGTTCTTGGTTTAGTAGCAGTAGAATACCTACACTTAGAGCAGTTGGATGTGAAGACTGCATTCCTTCATGGTGAGTTGGAGGAGGAATTGTATATGCAGCAGCCACAAGGTTATGAGGTCAAAGGGAAGGAGAGGTTAGTGTGAAAATTGAAGAAGAGCTTGTATGGCCTAAAACAAGCTCCACGATACAATGGTACAAGAAGTTTGACAGTTTTATGCAGGAGCAGGGTTACTCCAGGTGTCACTCAGACCATTGCGTGTACATCAAGAAGTTTCTTGATGGTAGTTATATTATTTGTGCCTGTATGTGGATGATATGCTTGTTGCAGGGAAGAACATGCGGAAATGAAGGTACTCAAGAAGCGCTTAAGTCACTTCTTTCCTATGAAGGATTTGGGGAAGAAAACAAATCCTTGGTATGAGAATAACTCGGAACAGGAAAGAGAGGAAGTTGGTGTTATCTCAAGAAGATTACATAAAGAAGGTCTTGGAGAGGTTTAGTATGTAGGATGCTAAACCGGTTAGTACCCCTTTGGCATGTCACTTTAAATTATCAAAGGAGCAGATTCCAAGACTGAGGAGGATAAAATCCAGATGTCCAAGGTACCATACTCATCAGCGGTTGGTAGCTTGATGTATGTTATGGTATGCACTAGGCCTGATATTGCCCATGCAGTGGGAGCAGTGAGCAGGTTTATGAGTGATCCAGGTAGAGAGCAATGACAGACAATGAAGTGGATCCTTCGGTATTTGAGAGGGACCATGGGAGCAACATTTTGTTTCAGTGAGATCGACACTACATTGCGTGGTTATGCAGATTCGCATACATGGAAGGATATTTGGACAGTAGGAAGAGCACGACAGGTTATGTATTTACGATTGGTGATACAACGGTGAGTTGGATTTCACGGCTACAAAAGGTTGTGGCTTTGTCAACCATAGAGGCTGAGTATGTTGTTGCCACAGAGGCAAGTAAGGAGATGATTTGGATATAATAGTTTCTTGATGAGTTGGGTCATAAGCAGGAAGTTGGGAGACTACACAGTGATAGTCAGAGCACTATTCATTTAGCGAAGAACTCCACTTTTCACTCTAGGACAAAGCACATTCATCTGAGATATCATTTCATCGGGATAGTTTTGGAAGAAGATAAGTTGAAGATGGAAAAGATTCATACCAGTCTTAGAATCTGTGTGATATGATGACCAAGATGGTTATAAGGGAGAAGTTAAAGTTGTGTTCAACTTTGATTGGCCTTCATGGTTGATAATGAAGGGTTGAGAACTTTTTTCAGTAGGAGCAGTCTCCAAGTGGGGTATTGTTGGGGTGTGGAGCCTGTTTTTGGTCTTCTCAAATTAGTATTGAAGTGTGGAGTTCAAATTGGGAAGATGAAAGGTCATGACCATTTCTTTTCCAGCCATGGGAAGATGAAAGGTCATGATAGTTTCTTTTCCAGTCGTGGGAAGATGAAAGGTCATGACTTTCAAAATTTTAGGGTCAACTTTTGGACTTCTTAAAGAATTATAATCCTATAAATAGAGGTGTTAGGGTATCTTGAAGATATCTTGTGTGTTCAAGATGTCTTGAGTCTTAGTGATCAAGAGGTGATCAAGAGTGATCAAGGTTAAGAAATTGGGAGTCAATTGTGGTTTAGATGTGGTTTAACATCTCTGGAATTCTGTTGTGAGTTCATAATCGAGAGAAGACTGTGAGATTTTTTTTACTCTTGTTGATAATAAAATATGCGCAAGTTCTTGGTGGACGTAGTCCACATTGGGTGAACCGCGTTAAATCTTGTCTTGTCTTCTTTTGTGCATTATTTATTTATGTTGTTATATTTCGCATGTATACTTCTCGCTATATAATTTCCTATTGCTTTGATTTGAAGAATTATTTCCGCATATTTGTTCTCTAATTCCTAATAAAGAGAAGACCATCCTAAGGTCTTGAGACATATCTTTGAACATCTCCGAGAATACAAGGTAAGGTTGAATCCAAAGAAGTGTGTTTTTTGGGTGCTATCAGGGAAACTATTAGGCTTCATTGTATCTAGACGAGGAATTGAGGTTGCTCCTACCAAAGGTTTGGTAATCACCAAAATTCCTCCACCCAAAAACATCAAGTAGATGTGTAGCCTACAAGGAAGGATACAAGTTATACGCCGCTTTATCTCACAACTTGTTGACAAGTGTCTCTCCTTCACCGTCTCGCCAAAAAGGATGTTGACTTCATATGGGGACCAGAGCAATAACAAGCCTTTGCCTTGCTAAAGCAATACTTGGAAAATTTGTCAATCCTCACACCGCCAACCCTAGGTGAGCCACTTTTGTGATACATATCCACAACCCAATTTGTTATTGGTGTTTTACTTGCTCAATGACCTAATCCAAAAAGAGAAGGCAAAGTATTATCTTAGCTACACTCTAATAGCATATGAACTCAATTATTCCCATATTGAAAAGCTTGTTTGGCCGTTGTTTGACCTTTCAAAAACTTCACCATTACCTATGAATACTAAAACCAAACTTATATCTAAAGTTGA
The DNA here is from genome assembly GCA_018340775.1 of Taxus wallichiana var. yunnanensis. Taxonomy (NCBI): domain Eukaryota; kingdom Viridiplantae; phylum Streptophyta; class Pinopsida; order Cupressales; family Taxaceae; genus Taxus; species Taxus wallichiana. The sequence goes on along the minus strand of CM031240.1, from coordinate 226,973,323 downwards.
CCTACAAAAATATTTTTTTATCAAAACCCGCACTTACCAAAGTAGGATGGCTAATTGGATCATCCTACTCTTGAATTTGATATTGAGTACATGCACTGTAAATTAGTGAAAGGATAAGTGATTGCAGATTAGCTAGCAGGAAGCACCCTTACCAGAACAGAGCGGTGTGTCTCAACCTGCTAGATGCATCTATGATGTATATTGAAGAATTTTTCATGTGGAATGTACACTTTGATGAATCATTTACTTTCCATGGTTTAGGGCGGGAGTAGTGCTAATCACTCCTATAAGATACCCCATACTACAAGCTTTACGCCTTGGGTTTCCATGCATTAACAACTTTACAGAGTATAAAGCGCTCATTGTTGGGATGAAGCTAGCTATCAAATGAAATATCCACCATCTTAAAGTCATTGGCGACTCACAACTAATTATCAAGCAAGTCAACGATGAGTATAAGGTCAAGGATGATAAGCTCATCCCCTATTAAATGCTAGTAGAAACCCTACAAGAATATTTTGTGTGCATCACCTTTAAACAAATTCCAAGGGTAGAAAAAGATATGCAGATGCAATGACGATAATGGGTTCTATGCACTTAATTCCACCAAAGAATAATGACATTCCATTCTTCATTGAAAATCTACATCAACTTATATACGACTTTCCGAATCGTGCTCGGCATGTGAAGTTGTTGGTCCTTACTCCCTATGGTATGAACCTATCTTTAACTATCTCAACAATGGTACTTTTCCCGCCAATATCGCCCATTCTAAAAAAACAAAGCCTTATTCGTAAAATAACTCATTATACCCTCTTAGGAGGCACCCTTTATCATTGTGGCTATGATGGGAACTTGTTGTGCTATTTACATGTAGTGGAGTCATTCCAAGCAATTAAAGAGGTACACGAAGGTGTATGTAGAGCCCATACAAATTACTTTCCGTAGGAGGCCCTCTCCTGCATATAGTGTGTTTTTGGAAGAGCAGTTCATTCGCTAGAGCTGTCAAGAATTGCATGTGGACTTCCACATGAACTAAAAGATGAATTTGAATTCATGGCAGCTTACTCTCTATCCAAATTGAGCGTAGAAAAATCTTCTATGTGAATTTTATCTTTGCAATTTTATGCTAGAGAAAAACATAGGATTTATGATCAATTTGTATGTAGGGGAGAGCCAACTCAATGCATTTGTCTCTATTTTGCAAAACTAAATTGCATGGAAGGAAAGAGAATATGAATTTCTATTGAAATCTAGCTCAACAAGTCTCTGTATGAGAGCTCATTAGGGTAAACCCCTCCGCCTTCCTCACACATTTTAGAACTCATTCCTTTGATGAGAGATTCAAGACACACTATCTCACCATTCTGCAAAAGAGTATTGATGCCTTCACCTCCTATGAGGAGAATTTTTTTGAAGATATTTATGAAGGATGCTCAAAGAGGTGGGAACTCCTTACTGTTTCCTTGAGAAGAAGGGAAGTAATTTCCCTACAAATCTGATCTAGAGTCTAGAAAGGGCAAAAGCATTATGCACAATAATTCCCTAAGTCAATGAAACCTACAGGAAAATAAAGATGGGAATGCGAATAAGGCCCCCTCTACTTCTCACCCCCATGTCTCCTTGGAAAACAGAGAACCTCAAGACCCTACTAAATTTGAACAGTGGGAGAGGAAAATAGAAGTAGGAGCAGGGTACAATACATCTAAGTTTAAACATTGGAAAATCTAGTTTCAGCCATTTGATCTGAGCAATCAAATGGAATGTAGAACTTATAACCCAACTTTTGAAGAATGAAGTTTGTAAAAGGACTTACAAACAAGTAAGTTTGGGGGAAATGATGAGGCAAGATTATGTCTGATTAATGTATAATATATGATCTCATCTTACTCTCCTTTTTATTAAGTATGATTGCATTGTGTGACTTTTAGTTGATCTGATATGAGTTAGGATGATTAATTTTGATTCTAATGTTAAAAGCTCTAGAGTTCCTGATGAAGTGTGTGTTTGAAATTTAGTTTTGTAATAAAGGAGGTCTAATCAGTCGAGGAAATGAATCAGGAAGCATTCAGTATGTTTTTAGCAACATCTGTTTGTACACAACTTAGTTCTGGAACTTCCAAGCTAGTTCTGGAACTCCATCACATAGTCATCATCTAGCTTCGAAATTTTTGGACTTAGTTCTGGAACTCCAGTATTTAGTTCCAAAATTTTCAGACTTAGTTCTGGAACTCTTAGGGATAGCTCCGGAACTCTCACGGTTTTGATCCTTAACAATTTCCTATGGTTCTGGAACTTCTCTGAAGTTCGAACCGATGGGATTTATCTATTCTAACCACATCTAGAAGATTTTTCATCTATGACCCTTTCAATTAGGAAAGGATGAGAATATTTCTAAATGCAGATCCAGGGAGAGTTATCTTACAACTATCTGATCAACCGCAATCCGACTTAGCATCTATTCTGGGCATGATTTGATTTCATCAAAATCGTTGAGATAAGTTGTGATTGTAAAATGTATATAAAAGCAGACCTACAGTAGATAGATAATAAAGATATAGAATATGATATGAGATAGATATAGAATAGAGAAGAAAAATATAGACTAAGTACTCAGATCCAGTACGTTTTGTAATACCGAATGTTTTATCAATAAAATAGCCATTCCTATTTGAGAGAATTCGGAGTTGTTAAATCCTAATTCGAGGAGGAGCAAGGGCCCACTCCCCCAAGGACCTAGATATTCATTTATTTGGTATTTATATTTCTTCAGCAAATAGCTTAGATATGTTAATTCTGTATTGTTTTAATTCTTTTAGTTAAAATCTGTTGTATACTTGTTCCTATAGGTGTTTAGATAGATTCTTATATTTCTTGCAATTGTTTTCAAGCATTCTAAATTGAGTGTGTTTAATTTAGAAGCAAATGTGTTTATTTTCCAACAACAAGTGTGTTTCCATTCTATACAGTGTGTTTCCTTTCAGCAAAGCTTTCAATGTGTTTACTTTCAACAATTTTTCATAGTTTGATTTAAATAAGGTTTTACCAAGACATCCTTAAGACATCAAGAGATCCCCAGAAAATACAAAAATAACTACAGTAAACTACTAGATCGGTTAAATTAATCTTGTTGCATATAGCTTTAGACACACCCCTGGTTTGATATGACATCAACAAGAAGTTGATTAAATGAAGGGAATAACGACACCCATCACACCTCCTTGGAGATATAGATTCCTTCCCGAGAATATCTCTAAGGGATTTTCTAGACAAAGATGAGGATTACAGAGTGGTTAGACTAATGTAACTATAATTGCTAGATGAAAGGCGCATCCGCACACTCAACCATATTCAAGTATATCAGACAGAGTTTCACGCAGCCTATAATAAGATAGTTATACCTTGTCAATTTGAGGTTGGAGATTTGGTTATGAAGGAAACCAGGTTCAACACAAGGGCGTAAAGAGAAAAGAAAGGTAAGTTCGAACCTCATTGGTTATGACCCTCGTCATTGTGGCCAAATTTGGGTTAGGCGCATATAAACTTGCCCATCCCGATGGAACTAATCTATGAGAGCCCATGAACACTATGCACCTCAAGCAAGACTATGCTTGAACATGGAATAAAAATTAGAAAAAGAAACAAAAAGTAAAAAAAAAAAAAATTATGCAAAATACAAAAAAAGAGAGAGAGAAAAGAAAAAGAGAAAATAGGTCATCCAAATGTGAAAACCATGCATTGTGGCACTTTGGATAGGTCCCCCAGTGAAAATCGGTTTCACGCCTTGGGAGAATTCATTGTTCACAAGCATCTTGTATCTAGGGGTACTTTTACTTAGCTTTAGGCTAGTTCTCGCACTGCATATGAGATTCTTTATGAACCTATCATGTCAAATCCTTGATCCGGTTATTTCTCCTCTTATTCATTTTTGAAGGGATTGCCTTTGAAAATACCCATCTAATTATGGGGGCATATTCACGACTTCACCTTCTTGTTTATAACACATGACATCTACCTTTGTATATTCCCACATCATGTGGGGGTATCTCAAGCGTTTCTTGGTTTCCCGTACATTGCTTTGCATACTATTATAAAACCCAAAACATTCAAAATATGTAGAAAACACAAACATTTCAAGAGGATTGAAAAACCCTAAACATTGGAAAATAAGAAAATATAAAAACAATATAATATTGTTTCATAAAACTCTAAAAAAATACAAAACACACTAAAACGGTCTTACAAAAACATAGTACTTTGCTTACTTTGTTTGTTTGTTTTTGTTTCGCTTATTTTTTTACTCATATATTGTTTGTATAGTTTTCTTGCTTATGCTTTGGTGTTGTGCATTTCTTAAACATACCTTTTAGATTGATATTTTCTTGCTTAGATTATATTTAGTCTTGTTTGTACATTTTAAGTGTGTTTGACATGCTTGTTTATAATTGTACTTAGTTGCTTTGTTAAGTTGTTCAAGATGTTTATTTTGGTAGGTTGTTTAACTTTTGTGCTTGCTTGTTTGTTACTTGTACATGATTTTGTTATCACATCTATTATCTATCATGCATCTCAAAGACATCTAACATCATCTATACATCATATATCAATAAAATGCTAAGTTTACATCGTACATGTATACTAAGCTAATCATCACATATCGTATCATAAATGGGGGCAAGAGGGATCACAAATATCAAAATCTACCCCCTCCCTCGCACCAATATCATCTTGTACATAACAAATGAAACATCTCATCTACAAATCAAATGATATCATCTATGGATCTATCATAAAATCAGACACATGTGATACATCATGTAACATCCAACATAATACATACATGAGAAATAAAATCATACAACATCATGATATAATCAACATCCATAAACATGAGTCATCATCATAAGACATATCAAAATATGGCAAGTAACATCAAATATCCATGTACATGTAGAAATGTTTGTCTCAAAATGGATATACATCATCGATACAAAAATCCGCCATCAAAGGGAATGGATCATATTGAAGCCTTCACAAGAGGCATACAATCAACAATGATACATCTATTAGTGAATAAGGGATAAAATATGTGGAATAATCCCTCACAGAATCGCAACAGTAGAAACTAATATGCATAAAATATTACAGATCTTAAATAAAATACGTAATAAAATAACACAACACAAAGAGACAATATTTAATGTGGTTCACCCAATTTGGGCTACGTCCACCAAGAATCACTTGCTCAGATTTTATTACAAGCCACCACTCTCTCAATACAATACCTAGATCTGTTTGGAGCTATGCTCAATAAACTCTATAGAATTCACACCCGAATTCAAAGCACATCTGCAATGTTTTTCATACTTCTATCATATGCATAAAACCATATAAATAGACAATTGCTTAAGTAGTTTTACAAAACCGTGGGTATCAAAACCATGGGAAAAAACCATCCCATAAACCTATGGGTCAAAATCCCGCCCATATGAGAAAATCACGTTTCCCGATATATCGGGCACGTTTTAAGGCCCAATTTTTTTTTACGAGGATACATGAAAAGTGTATAGTACTCTTAGTGTATAGTCTTCAACACTTTCACACATGAAAACAAGCTCCACAACCTAACAACATCAATACATACATCGATCAAAATGAGCCTTCATAAGAGGCGTACATACACATATCAATACATCATATGAAGATAAAGCCATCCACGACTCTCCCCTCTCATGGACTACTCGGCCTCGTGCCGAGTAGGAGGACATTGTTGGTGATGATGATATGGCCCACCTGGAGTTGCACCACTCTGTGAACTATGGGCTGCTCCACTAATCTCACCGAATGATAAGTCTTCGCAACCTAGTCTCGACCTACTCACATCCGGTTGATCAAAGGGTACCACTCGCTATCCCTCCGGAACTACTCGATAATAGGGTTACCTTTTAATAGGAAGCCTCGCTACTAGCTCTCATAATATCAAATAATAGTTATGTCTCACAAGCAAATGTGGTGGTTGTCGTATAGCAATATCTCACTCTCTTGTAACTCTACCAATATCGGCGTGAACTGTTTCAATGTGGAAACCTATTAATCTCTATCTCGCATTAATGGTCTCGCACTTTGGGTTTGAGCCTAATCTCTTTGTGTAGAAGTGGTCTACACTTGGGCTTGGGCTTGATCTCTTTGTGTCATAATGGCATGTACATGTGCTTGTGATTGTTATAAAAGGCTCATGATATATGCACCTCGGGCCGCAAACTGTTGTATTAGCTGCAACCACACAACCCCATCTCCTCCTTGACTAACCCGGGCTCGCTTGATCTCACTCTGCAATGATGGCCTGTAACTTTGCTATGGCATGGTCTCTCTCGGCCGCCACCCGAAGTTGGACAACTATCACCACTTGTAACTATTGCTATAATGCAACTACCGCCCTCCATCATCTCCTCCACCACCCCCGGAGCACGAGGGGGAGGACCTTGATGTCTAACTAGAAGCATCTCGTGCCAACGGAATGTGAACCCCAACTAGTATATCAACTTGAGGAAATTACATATGTGGATTCTCGGGGTACTGTCTCCATCCCGCCTTGGCCCCTCGCTCTATCCCTATGGTTATTGCAGCGGAGGACTATGTCCCCCACCCCCATCATGTCGCCGAAAATTGAAGGGATCATCATCATCTCCATCATCATCCTCATCATCACTATCAAGTGGCCCTTCTGGAGGTGGTCTAACCCACATCCCAAGCTCCTCATGAAATAGTCAAGCGACAAGGTAATACTATATAGTACCAGGGCCCATACTCACCTATGCATCCTATATCTCTCGCCCTTTGTCTCAATGGTACCCACTATATTGACACTATCTACTAATAACTAGTTATGGCCCTATCCATTTGAATATGTGGCCCCATATTAAAAACCTCTCGAGCATGTTTGCGTACCACATATCCTGCCCTGGAACATCCTGAGTGATGCCAAACTGTCTCTGACATCTGTCCACTCTATAGACATATTTGATATAGCTACAGATCCCAAACATAAAGTGCTCTATTATGGCTATGCCGAGCTCGCATCATCCTCCGACCATTGGAAATATCTATAAGGCCTCCATACCATCTGGGCATGCTACAAATTCTTGAACTCTCGAGGATAATGATAAGTGTCCCCCATGTTCATTTGAACATCATCTTCATCCGGAACCCAACCCATAGTAGATGGCTCCTTTGGAGCATGAAATCGTAACACACATGTGGGGAGGCCTATGAAGATGTGATCCCAAGCCCATATCTCAGTAATAACTGGTTGGACCTACTATCTTCTCGATGGTACTATATAATAAGGTGGAGATCCTAGTAAAAGTGGGCCAATATACACTGGCCCCAATAATATCGCTCACCATCAATCAATCCATGTATCACTCCGATAAGGCCAAGCGGGAATGAAGCTTTGGTCTTGTCAGTGAGAAAAATGCCACTAACAAAGGCCATCAAATATACTACCACCGAATCTAGCTCAAGATCTCGCTATACACTAAGATAATCTAACCGTAATACCTCAACGAGGTATATCCTCCACTCCAAATAGCTCCAATAAACAATGATCAATATTAGGCTCGTGACTCATATACTCAATCAACTCACCCTGGAAGGGAACCTAATATATCCTCCATACGTCCTCCAAAGTGATGGTGATCTTGCCAATGGGAGTCAAAAACTAACTCTCGTTGTGCCACCTTTCGCCTAAGGTGTAAGGAGGCTATGATCGAGAGTGATATGTGTCATATCAGCCAAGTAGGCTAGTCCGGTCACGTATAGTAAGATATATAATATCTTCCTATCCTCTACATCAAAATCTACCTCTATAGCCATCAGCGATCATATCGCTCTCTCGGTCCGTAGAATGGGTAATCATCTCGAAAAAATAATGATACACTTGTTACGGCTATTTTCTATCTATATTCTTCTAAAAATACTAGTTTCTACTTTCTTCTACAAAATTCTAGCAGACATTCTTTTATACTTCTTTAGTTTTTCTTTAAAAATGGATAAGTTCTTCTTCTAAGCACATGCACGCCCTATGGATGCCTACGCGCCTAAGGCACATATGTGCCTCTACCAATGCATGTGTGCACATATCAACGCATGAGCACCTAACCAACTTTTTGACCTACCTTGTACCTCCTCGACGCATGCACGTCTAGAATGACGCCGCACATATGGTTTGACGCACACTTATGCGTGCATCCGTTTGATAGCTAAGGATATACATAGGCCCATTTCTTTGTTTAGCTTTCAAAAGAGTAGAGGTTAAGTATTTAACATGTTAGTTTGAAGTTCTTTCAAGGTTTTAATGCATGATGTTGATGTTTATTCTTATCGTAATGTAATCAACTCACCTTGAATGGGAACCCAATATATCCTCCATACGCCCTCCAAAGTGATGGTGATCTCACCAAAGTGGGGAGTCGAAAACACTGACTCTCGTTGTGCCACCTCATCAAGCCATGACTACAAGGCCTTTATTGATTAACTTCATGTTATTCACAAAAAGCTTGGATGGATGAATGCAAATGAATGATGCTTAGTTCCACTCTAATGGAAGATTTTCTCTAAGATGAAATGCCTATAGTTTAGGTTATACGCTTGTAAAGGTGTAAGTAGAAATGTTAGAGGAGGGCTCCTTTTATAACCCAATGGGTAAAAGAGGCTTTATATCCTATTACATGTGGGATAAAAGCCCATAAGTAACTTTAGCTAAGTTAACCAAAGCTAGGTGAGTTAACATGTGGGTTAGTGTTATAATTTGCACTTTATGGGAATTAGGGATGCATATAATTAATCAAAGGTGATTAATTGATAGGAGGATAGGCCTATTAGGCTAGTTAGAAGAGAGTTAGCATGATTTGAGTGATATAATAGAGGAATTTGATCCAATAGATGAAGGTTTATCAATTAGACTAACGGTTGTAATTAATTAAGAATAATTAATTAACTTCGATAGAAAGGGGTGTTAATTAATGAAAGGTCGTTAATTAGGGTTTTAAGTGACAACATGGCTAATCAATTGTCGTAATGTAATTAATTAGTGGTGATAGAGGAAAAGTGGGGCGTTATTGACGATGTGTCGCCAATTTGCGAAAATGTTGCAATTAGCACAATTTAAGTGTATTAAATTGCTAAATCTAAATAAATGTGTGTCTACAAACTAGCTAAGGTTAATATGCAAACATCTAAAAATTCTCCATGGGAAGTGAACAAATTGTTGTCACACATGTCATGGTGAAGGCATGTAATGTAGGGTGAGTGAAGGCATGTAATACAAAAACATAATCCATGTTGTTTTTCATAATGGGATTTGATTCCTCATGTTCAAAGGACACAATTACGGAAATGAAAGGGATTTATCTTGATTCACATGGAATTTTAGTTTTAGTTATAGGTGACAAAGAGGCATATAATAAGCCATAATATTGTCATCACACTCGAGTAGGTTTTCCTACAACTTATGAAATCAACAGTCACAAATTTGTTCTTCCATGCATTTTCCCTTATATTGGTGTTATTGTGACCTCATAGGACATGGTTTTCCTAGGGGGACGATGAGATAGGGTCTTGATGGTGTAATTCAAATGGGAATGCAAGCAATGATGGATGTAATTTGGTTTTCTCAATGTTAAATAATTAAACTTTACTTTTAGTCCCAAAAACATCCTAATCCCATACCAGCCTAGATTTTTTCCTTCTTTTCTCTATATTTTAATTGTAAGGTTTTTAATTTTTTCTTACATCAAAACCATTTTGATGTTCTTTAACAAGTGGTTATTGGTTTTGAATTTTGCTTACATCCATAACCATTTTGATGTTATTTAATAGGTGGCTATTGATGCTTCCTAATGGCTCCTAGAGGAAGTAATTTCGTATTCTTTCTTTTCTTGTTATGTTTTTCAAGCCAAGTGTTTTGGGAATCCAAGTTTGTTTTATCCTTAATCAACTTGTTCATGCACCATAGGGATTTTATAGAGAGATACCATTTTTTTTTCCAAGCTTCCTTGCATGGAGTATTTCATGAATAGGATCAACATGCTTAGGTAAAAAAATGTCATTCCATTTTTTGTTTTTGATTGTGGAAGACTCCCATCAAAAATTTCCATGAGAAAAAGGGCACTAAAAGTGTGCTTGTTTTGGGAAAAAACATGCCATTTTTTTAGGTTATATTTATCCAATCACACTTTCATTTTTATATAAGTTTGATTAAACCATATTTTGTAACCTTCCAACTCATGGATTGCATGATATTACTTACCATGTCCAAGATGACCCTGTGTGCTTGTCATACCTAAAAATTATTTTCTTACAATATTATCCCATTTTCATTTTTTGTCCATGGTGTTATCATTGTGTAACATCTTCTCACTTTAAAATTAAATTCTTTGTGTTGAATTTTCGTTTTCTCATCAGATAAAATAGTTTATGCAATTCACTACATCCTTTTATTATGGACCTCTTTTCGACAATATGATTCCTATTTTCATTGGTTGTATCAACTTGATTCAAACAAATAAAATTTATCTTGAATGCATTCATGTGTTATTCACTATGACCTTGGGTGACTTCAAGTGCTTATCATAGCAAAAACTTAGTATTTAACATTGTTGTGTCATTTAACTCTTTCCATTGATGATTTCTTCTTCAATAGCCTTTGGCCAACTTTGAAATTTTAATCTCTACATTGAGTTGCATTTCCCTCACCGTACGATGTAGGTTTGTTGTATTACCATGCAAAACTTACAAAGCTACTTGGGATCATTGTTAATAGGTTACCATTGAGATAACCTTTCTACGCAAGTTTCATACACATCGTAACCTTAATGCTTTCATTCATTTGTTGCTTTATACTAGTATTAAAGACCAACATATGTCCATTGTTTGTTTGTTTTATTATATGTAACATTTTAACTCAACTATTGCATGTCATTATGCACTCTTATTATGTAAGAATATGGTATGGGTATACTGCTCAATCTATATCTTCAAGAGGTTCGCACGTTCTTGTAGGAATAATATGAAAATTACTTTATTTTCAGGGGTATTTTATTGTTAGGTCAAATAAAATTAAATTGATAAAGCTACTTTTAAGTATATTATTGTTGTATTTTATAGGTGATATGATTCACCGGTTCATGTTTCAAGATTGTTGGTTAGCAATGTGAATTCCTTATTTGTACTTCCTATTCAAAAGCTTGATCATGTCATTGGGTCCATCACATCCAATTTTAACGCCATTAATTGAGAATGTTACAAAACTATGAACTAGATTATGATGCCCGTCAAGATTCACCATACATGCTAGTTTGCTAATATTAGTAAAAACATACCAAAATGCACGAATATACACCATGTAATGGTATGAAATTCTATTTTGATTATACCATATGCATTCCAATTTAGTATTTAGTTATTGGACATCAAAACCACGATTATAGTTGCCTATTCAATAATGTTATTGAAATTCAATCTTGGGTGCACAACACTAAATAATGTTCCCAATATTGTTTTTTTCCTATTTACATGTGTATGGTTCGAATTGCCAATTTTTGTATGCATGTGCATCACATGTAAGATTATGAATTTTTGACATTAACCTTATCCATCCAACACAATTACAAGTCAGCAACTTCGTATCTTTGCATATATATTTCTTCTAAAAGATTCTACTTTGTTATTTTTGGTTCATGAGCCGTAAACATGTACGTATACGAACAATGAGGAGCTATGGAACCTCCTTCAAAAGGGAGGCATTTCCAACTTCATAGAGCGCATTCAGGGGCACGACCAAAATATTTCGGTTCATTTCGCAATGGACTGGAAGGACAGAAAGGTGGAGTATGGTGGTCACCGAGTAATTATAAATGAAGAATTGATAGCTGAGGCAATAGGCCTCAAGTTGGAGGGATATCATTTTTTCAACAAAAGGATCGATAAGACTGCCGAGGCAAAGAAATTCTCTGACGACGGTGAGGAGCTCGAATTTGTAATTCTGCGGGTGTTAGGGTAAGCTCTATCCCCAAGCCTTTTGATGAGGTTACAAAAATGATGGTTAGGTACATTTCTTTAGAAGGACGCTACATAACAGTCCCTGTCAAGCACCTGGTCTTTCTTAACCACTTTAGAAGACAATTTGCGGTCTGCTTCCCACATTACTTGCTAAATTCCCTTGAGCACTCCATTTTAGAATTCCAGAAGCACTCTCGTGCCATTCCTCTTCACCAAGGCCTTATTTTTCTGCTTCATAAGCTCTATGTCTCTAAGTTCCCGACTTCCCACCCTCTCCCAGCGATCCGCACATCTCTACCATCATTGCTCCCACTTCCATCCTGAACACCTCTTCCAAACCCAAGACTAAGAACCCAAAACTTCCCAAAATTGACATCCCTCACTTTTCCGGGTTCTTAAAAGCACTAAAGAGTTGGAAGTTATGCATAACCCGCCGCATATTAGTAATGCTGGCTAGGATACGCCCTGTAACAGAGGGGAATAATATTCCTCATAGGTTGGATTCTTGGAAAATGAGATGATGAAGTTAAAGAAGGACTGCAGCACATTTCCAAACAAAAGGGCAAAAGAAAGGCTGATGATGAAATTGATAATGGGAATGATCAGATTGCAGACATCTACAAGAAATTGAACTCTTTGGACAACAGATTGGGGAGAGCCAAAGACAGGCATGACCATAACATGGCTATCTTCAATGCCATTAGTGACTTTTTGGAACAACATGTTCGCAACATTTCCATGCTTAGTGGGGTCCCTGAAACTATCTGGGGGACTGACAAGGAGAGAAGTCAGACCATATCGAAGTTGAATGCAAGTGACCCCACACACATCACCACTTTGGTGTTGTTCACTTCACTACAAACAATCAAATCTAGGATCGACAAAGCTTCCAAGAAATAATCTCCCTCGGGTTGGAGGGCTTCGTTCTAGACGCTGCTATATTTCGGTCTTTTCGCTATTTTTCTTGTTGTTTTTTGCTATCTTGTTGTAGTTTTTGTTCTATTTCACCTTCTACTAGTAACTATCTTTTGGTTACTGTTGGGCATAATGCTTTATCTGGATTTTGATCCTCTTTTGTTGTCCCTCTAAAGCTCTATTTAGTTGTTGAACCCTTATTGTAACAGGTATAGTCCCTTCAAAACTATTTACCAATAATAAAAAACATGTACGTATACAATGTTAATATTTCCTTTCTTTGGATTATAAAATTCAATAAATATGTGTCACGAAGGATGCATAGATTATCATGCAAACCATATTTGTTTTCATTTTTTTTTTTACAATAATAGGAAATGCTATAATTTTCTCATATATTCACTATTTTACGATTAACTTTACCTATTTTTCAAGCATTTATGGACAACACAATTACAAGTTACGACTCCATATCTTTGCATAAATATGTCTTCTAAATGATTCTACTTTGCATATTTTTGTTTCATGAACAAGAAACCTATATGAATTCAATTTTTTTTTAAATTTTTAAAAGAGAGTCAAGGACCCTTCCTATACAATACCAAGATATATCAAGTAATAACGACAACATACTAGCTAAATATATCATGTTGTTAATACAACATAGCCATGGAGAGGAAAAAAAGACTTGAAACCGACTTGAAACAAAAGGACAAAAGATAAACTAGATAACTAAGAAAACTAAAAGACTTGTTATGCCACCTCATCCATGGAGTCCGAGTCAATTTCAATTACATTCCCATCGGCAGAACACCCCGAATCTCCCTTAGAAGAGGTCAATTCCAATAATAAGAGAGAGGAGAGGCCCATGTGCTATATTTTCTCCAAATTCAATATTGGAATACAGGGAGAACTCTCATCTTTAGACCTACAATAACCAATAATTTTATCTCGCAAGACCCATCGTGACCTAAAAACATTCTTCAAGCTCTAATAAAATCCTCGCGATCCACTAGTCCAACTTGAAACACAACAAGAGTCGAGAAGATAGGAAGCGTGGATAGGCACAATCTTTCAATCTGTTTCTTCAATGTCGATTCTATGAATTGGGCGGATGAAGAATTGTCCAATTCTCGTGGCCACCTCTTTATTAATCAACAAATGTCCCACAAGTAGAGTTTTTCTCATAATATTTATTTTTAGCAAGATGTTTATAAAAATGTGTTTAAGAGGTTGTTATGTTGTAAGGATAAATACAAATATACCAACATCATATCATTTACCTATTCCCAAATAGTGTTCTCGCTTAAATTGTTTCTCGGATGTCTTAAACTTCACTATACTTACTTTTGCATACCTTTCCTTTCTTTACCTTTCAAAAATTTCTTGTCTTTGCTTTTATTTTCCATTTTCGCATTGGAGAGTATATATTTTTAAACACTTCGCTTTTCTTTTGTTCATTCAATTTCCACACGTTTCATTCCCACCCCTCCTTTTTCCTTCGATTTACTCCTCATTTATATATTTGTTTTACATTCATATCTATTTGTAGAGATGTTTCCATTACATTATTTGGGTGCGTTTGCTAGTATTTAAGAAGGAAGTGTAAATTCAATTCACCCCTTTCTCTATTGATAAAACTGTTTGAACATTTTACATAAGCGATTTTTTTGTCATAATTCTTACCTAATATGAAATTGAACTCATATATAATTTTTATCCAATGTTTTTATTTAATCTTATCCACATAAAATCTATTATTATATTAATTTACAATTGAATCATTTATTTATGGTAATTAATTAATAGCTTGCATGAACAATTTAATTATTCTTATTATCATATTTTTGAATTTTCAGTTCCTAGACGATTTCTATAAAAAGACATTATAGAACTAAAAACATTATTCAATCACTTGTCAATATATTATTCATTATTTAAAAATAAAAATAAAGAAAAAACGTACTCAACAAGAAAGCAAAAACGTATTCAACAAGAAAGCAAAAGCGTATTTAATTAAAATCCAAATTTCGCGGGCTAAAACCCTGTATAAACCCTGTATTCAACCTGCTGAATCTTCTCTTAGCGGCCGCATACTGGTAGAGATTGGCTGATTTACAAATTCCAAGCTTTGTACGCGAATTTCCTGATCGAAAAAGCCCACGAAAATTGAGTTTTTACAGGCGTTGTGGAACTTTCTGTTCAAATTCAGTTTAAGGTATCGCAATGGCTTCACGTTTTTGGACCCAGGTAAGGCAGGGATTTGTTTCCTTAGCTGTACTTTCTATCAATGACAAGCATCGAATTGTTTTGTTTTGGTTTGGTCTGTGACTGTTTAAGGTTTTTATTATATGTATTTTTTCTCTTTTATGGTCTGTAAAATTCTAGGGTTTTGATTCTTTTCCCTTGTATGGTATGCTCTGTCGAAATTTAGGGTTTTGATTATTTTCTCCGTGTACAGGGTTAGGGTTCTGTTTTCTCTTATTCGCATGGTCCCTTCAAGTTTAAAACTTTGATAGAAATTTAGAAGTCATCCCATCTGCATAACTGGTATTTTTGTTTGTTTATGTTACTAGGGTGATAGTGAATCCGAGGAGGAGGAAAGTGAGATTGAAGAGGAAGAGAATGATGTTGAGGCAGGAGATAAAGACGGGGGTGGCACTGCTACAATGTCCAAGTATTTGTCGAAGAATGCGAGTGACAGTGATGAGTCTGATGATCAGCGGAGGGTTGTTAGATCTGCAAAAGATAAGAGGTTTGAGGAAATGAGCCTCACTTTTGATCAGATAAAGAATGGCATGAAGATTAATGACTGGGTCAGCTTGCAGGAGTGCTTTGATAAGCTTAACAAACAGTTGGAGAAGGTAATCCGAGTTACAGAGTCCGTACAGGTCCCTAGGCTCTATATCAAAGCCCTTGTTATGCTAGAGGATTTGCTCGCTCAAGCCCTGGCTAACAGGGAGGCTAAGAAAAAGATGAGCAGCAGCAATGCCAAAGCCCTCAATTCAATGAAGCAAAAGCTCAAGAAAAATAATAAACAGTATGAAGCTGATATTGAGGAATACAGAGCCAGTCCTGTGTCAGATGGCACTGATAAATCTGACGAGGATGACGGGAATGATGATGATGTGGATTCTGAAGCAGATGTCGAAGAAGACCCTGCCAAATTAGCTGCTTCATATAATGCAGTTTCTGATGAGGATGAAGATGAAGAGGAAGGTCAAGATGAAGAGGGTAGTTGGGAGAAAAAGACAAGTAAGAGGGATAAGCTGATGGACAAGCAGTTCATACGAAACCCAAGTGAGATTACATGGGAAATGGTAGACAAGAAGCTAAAAGAAATAATAGCTGCTCGTGGAAGGAAAGGAACAGGTATTTAGGGGGAGTTTTTCAAAATTTTCATTGATTTTAGTTATTTTTAGTATAATCTGTATTAAATCTGCTCGTGGAAGGAAAGGAACAGGTATTTAGGGGGAGTTTTTCAAAATTTTCATTGATTTTACTTATTTTTTAGTATTAACTGTATTAAATTGTAACAAAACTATAAGTTCCTTTCATCGTGTAAAAATGTGCTAGGCTTTCCAATCTTCTAAAAACGTGTTCCTCACTCTAATTTTACCAACAGGCAGGGTTGAGCAAGTTGAACAACTGACATTTTTGACAAGGGTAGCAAAGACCCCTGCCCAAAAACTAGAGGTATTGATGAATGTGGTATCTGCACAGTTCGACGTGAATCCCAGCCTCAACTCTCATATGCCGATTCCTGTGTGGAAAAAATGTTTGCGAAATATTCTCACTATGCTTGATATTCTGGCTCAGTACCCAAACATAGTCATTGATGATTCTGTAGAAATTGATGAAAACGAGACCCAGAAAGGGACGGACTATCAGGGGACTATCCGAGTGCGGGGTAATATTCTTGCATTTCTTGAACGAATTGATAATGAACTCTTCAAAAGCTTGCAGTGTATTGATCCCCACACTAAGGAGTATGTTGAGCGGCTACAAGATGAACCCCTGTTTATGGTACTTGCTCAGAATGTTCAAGATTATGCTGAGCGCCTTCATGATATGAAGGCAGCTGCAAAGGTGGCTTTAAACGCATGGAACTTATATACTATAAGCCTCAGGAAGTATACGAAGCCATGAGAAACCTTGCTGAGATTCAAACCAGGACAGATGCTGCTGCATCTGAGGCTGATTTGACTGGAGCTGAAAATGGAGATATAAATGATGACGGCGACAGAAAATTTGCTAATTTAGAATCTAAGTCAAGTGAAGATTTTAGAGGACCTTCAGCATTTATTGCAACTCCAGAGATTGTGCCATGTAGGGCAACATTTCCAGCGCATAGCAGGACCCTGATGGATATTCTGGTTTCTCTTATTTACAAGCATGGTGATGAACGGACAAAAGCAAGGGCCATGATTTGTGACATTTATCACCATGCCATACTAAATGAATTTTCAGTTGCTCGAGATTTGTTGCTCATGAGTCACCTGCAGGATGGTGTGCAGCACATGGATATTTCCACACAAATTCTTTTTAATCGAGCTATGGCACAACTTGGTCTTTGTGCTTTTAGAGCATCTTTAATCTCAGAAGCCCATGGGTGTCTCTCTGAACTATATGCAGGTGGGAGGGTGAAAGAACTGCTGGCCCAAGGGGTTTCACAAAGTCGATATCATGAGAAGACTCCAGAGCAGGTCTCCATTCCTTGGAACTGATGTCTTTTTAGGGTTGTCTAGTGATTTGTTTTCATAAATTAGATGCTACTTCTAGTAATATTGCTAATCCAAATAATATTTTCCTAGGCAGTGGTTGTTTGTTTTTTAATATCATTATTTTGTGCAGGAAAAACTGGAGCGGAGGCGGCAAATGCCTTATCACTATCATATAAATTTGGACCAACTTGAAGCTGTTCATCTGATTTGTGCCATGCTCTTGGAGGTACCAAATATGGCTGCAAATGCACATGATGTTAGAAGGAAGGTGATAAGTAAGCCGTTCCGCCGTATTTTGGAAACTAAGGAGAAGCAAACATTCACTGGTCCTCCTGAGAATGTAAAGGATCATGTTATGGCTGCAACCCGAGCACTGAGCAAGGGCAACTGGGAGAAAGCATATGAAGTTATTGCAAGTCTTGATACCTGGAAACTTTTTCGAGGAAAGGATAAGGTGGTAGATATGATGAAGTTAAAAATTCGTGAAGAAGCTCTGAGAACTTACCTATTCACCTATTCCACACACTACGGTTCCCTGAGCTTAGATCAGCTGACAGCTATGTTTGAGCTTTCTGAAGCACAAGTGCATAGCATAGTAAGCAAGATGATGATTGCAGAAGAATTTCATGCAAGCTGGGACCAGCCTACACATTGCATTGTTACTCATAATGTGGAGTCTACCCGATTACAAGCTTTGGCAATACAGTTTGTTGAGAAATTATCAGTTTTTATTGATAGCAATGAGAGAGCTTTTGATGCTCGGACAGGAGGTGGGTTAGAGGGACCTCTGGCAACTAGGAGGAGAGAGACACAAGACTATGCTGGTGCTGCTTCTGGTAGATGGCAAAATGATTTTTCTACTGGACAAGGCAGACAGAGTGGTTTTTCTGCTCGCTCAACCTTTACAGGTGGACGGAATGCAGGTGGCCAGGCACGCAGTGGTGCTACTGGAGCAACATTTTCTAAAGATCGATTTGGTCAAGGTGGTCGTGCTGGATATAATTCTGGTTATCAAAGTACACGCTACCAAGATGCATACGGTTGTGTCGGGAGAACTCCTTACCAAATGGGTTCAGCATCCTCTGCTGGCATCAAAGGTACTCAGCCAGATGTAGCAGTTCGAATGGTGAGATTAACAAGATCAGACAGGTTTTAGTTAATTTTGAATGTGGTATTTAGTTTTATGAAATCAGTCTTAGTGGTAAGGCATTTTGTCTCGAGTCAGCCTTAATCTGTGACATAATGATCTGTATGAATTTTTTATTTATATTTCTCGGAAAATACATATATTTTGCAGTTTCTTAGGGTTTTACATGTAATGTAATTTATAAGCTGTTACATATTTTTGTGGTTCATGTATTGGCTAGCATATTTTCCAAACAATGTTGGTGGTAATACCGGTCTCAACACATACATTAAGCACACTTGAATTTTCTACCATAAGCTCTACGATATTATGATTCAATTTCTTGAATATAATATTGTGGGGGTTGTGTATTTCTACACAGTTCTAACTTTTGGCTTGTGTATGGTCCTGTCATAGAAAAGCAATTTTTTCCTCAATTGTTATATGCTAAGTCACAAGGTTCGAGTTGGAGTACATGTTCGACAAGGATAACGTTTGGATCATGTTCGCCAATGGATTAAGTTAAAAAAACGTCTTTAAGTTCAAAAAAGAAAATTTTCATTATTTTAGTTTTCAAAAAATGCATAAATATGTTAGAGGAACAGAGTAGAGAGGGCTGTCTTGTTTCACTCTATATATATACACATTTATAAAATAGTGCAAAAGCATATTAGGTAAAAATAATGGATAAAATTGAGTTCATGGTCGATGATGATAGAGTTCAGCAAAGTTTGAACACTTTACTTAATTTGGCATAACTTGTGACACAGGTTATATCATATATGTGTGGTTGTTTTCTAACATGCTCCACTTTCAATACTAAGAGCATTGAACAAGGATCATTTTTGCACCTTTTTCTGGCACTTCAAGAGATTTTCTGCAAATACTAAGAGCATGTTCGGGTCATGTTTGCCAATGGATTAAGTTAAAAAAATGTCTTTAAGTTAGAATTTTTTTTTTCATCATTTTAGTTTTTCAAAAATGCATAAATATTTTAGAGGAACAGAGTAGAGAGAACTCTAGGCTGTCTTGTTTCACTCTATAAATATATATATACACACATTTATAAATTAGTGCAAAAGCATGTCAGAAACTTCACATGTAAAAATAATGGATAAAATCGAGTTCATGTTCGATGAGGATAGAGTTCAGCAAAGTTTGAACACTCTACTTAAAATTTGGCATAACTTGTGACACATGTTATATCATATATGTATGGTTGTTTTTCTAACATGCTCCACTTTCAATACTAAGAGCATTGAACAAGGATCATTTTTGCGCCTTTTTCTGCCACTTAAAGAGATTTTCTGCAAATACTAAGAGCATGTTCGGGTCATGTTTGCCAATGGATTAAGTTAAAAACATCTTTAAGTTAAAAAAGAAATTTTCATCATTTTAGTTTTTCAAAAATGCATAAATATTTTAGAGGAACAGAGTAGAGAGAACTCTAGGCTGTTTTGTTTCACTCTATAAATATATATATACACACATTTATAAAATAGTGCAAAAGCATGTCAGAAACTTCCCATGCAAAAATAATAGATAAAATCAAATTCATGTTCGATGAGGATAGAGTTCAGCAAAGTTTGAACACTCTACTTAAAATTTGGCATAACTTGTGACACATGTTATATCATATATGTATGGTTGTTTCCTAACATGCTCCACTTTCAATACTAAGAGCATTGAATAAGGATCATTTTTGCACCTTTTTCTGGCACTTCAAGAGTTTTTCTGCAAATATGCCTCCATCTCACTGGTTTGATTCTATAGATTAAATTAAGTCACAACCATGAGTCTCTTATTCTAAAATAGGCAATTATCCTGCTCCTCTTGTATCTTCTTTTGTATTCCCTGATGCAATTCCGTGGTAGACAAAGTCAGGCATTCACTATTTGGTATGCAGTGTGTAAAATTAATGGATAGAGACAGATATACACGCAGTGTGTAAACCAGTGCGAGCAGCTCTACACGTACGTTTGCATCCAAATGTGCAATTCTTATGTGTACGCACACTGGCATGCTGCAAAGGATTGACATGGTAAGGTTGCTGTTGCATACATTACTATATATTTAGCAAACAAAACTATTTGGAGAATGTTTGTGAACATGCCATAGTTCTCTTCAACGGCCTTAGTCCAGGCACGGTGGTTTGGGACAAATATGTGGGGTCTGATTTTAATGTTTATGCGTGCAAAATGACATGAATAGAATTTATATTTATTATTTTCATTATTTTGACATCTGTCAGACAAATATGTGGGGTCTGATTTTGATATTTATGCGTGCAAAACAACATTAATAGAATTCATGTTTTCGTTATTTTGACATCTGGTTGACATCTGGTTCATGCTTACTAAATAGCCATGGTAGATACATTTTTTAATTTTGTGTGATATTCACATGAAACTCTGAATCTATTTAATATCTGAATGCACCTTTTATTTTCTAGTAATCTTTCTGTATGTATTGTTCTTGATATATCTGTGTTTTCAATATTTCAGGATCAGTATAATTTCTAACTCTGCTACGTGTTTATTAAAATATTCGGTCTCCTGGTTACCAAATAGCAACAATCGATACATTTCTATTATTCTGTGACATTTTACAGTAAACAGTGAAGCTGATCAATATCCAAATAAACCTTTTATTTTCAGATTTTTTTTTCTTATATCCTAAATAACCCCCAACCATACAATTTTGAAGGTAACTAGATAACAGGTGCCTCACCAAATTCCAAAAAGAAAACAAAATAAGAAGTAAGATTTATAGCAACGCTCCCAAAATTTTTCTTTATTCCTACATTTGCTATATATCCCTTAGTCAATGTTTTGTTGCAACAAGAAATTGCCTAACTGCTTCAGGAAGGTATGTATTTCTTTTGTACAATGAAAACATTAAACTACCTTTACTACACTAACTATTTTTCCTCCCTAGAACGACCACCTGATCTTTGCAACACAAGCAACTCACTATCAGCAAGCATCATTACTCCTGTAACATAGCCATTGACAAGACAAACTCTGGTATTGTTAATGGCTTCAATTTTGTCACTAAATTATGTACGGGGACATGCTTTGCCCATAGCCCTATTCTTTAGAGTATATCTTGATCAAACTCCTATTGCTGATAATAGAAAGATGATGCACCGAGTTCAACCTTGAAGAGTTTTCTGAGACAAACATTAAACTAAAAAAAAAGCGAGGCCATGATACAGCGGATCCATTTCATTCATAGAGTAGAAACTTAGAAAGTAATGTACCTGAATAGGGTTATTATTTGGTCAGACTGATTTGGACCTTTCTGTATCTGAAGTGTGCAGGTACTGAATGTGGTTAACATTAGTTGAAAAACAATCCAAAATTTAAGGGTCTACTTTGTCTTAAGTTATCAGGATATGCAAATACCCACACTTAATTTTGGATAATGCAATTAGGATGTATATGTGCTCCCTACTTTACATTTGGCTGTGTACTTACACAATTTTTAGGCCTCCTTCACTGTCAAAGGGCTTGCTGTGAATGGTTAATCAACTTCAGAGCAGTGTTTTAAAACCGCCAAACCGAACCGAACCGGCCGGTTCGACCGGTTCAACATATTTAGACATGAACCGGTTAAAAAACCGGACCGTTCGACCGGTTTGGTACTGAACCGGCCGGTTTTGTAAGGAACCGGCCGGTTTAGTACCAAACCGGTCGAACCGGTCCGGTTTCATCCTGAACCGGCCGAGTCATGTAAAGATGCATGCATACAACACTGAGTATAAAAAATTCAATTTTTAATTCAAAATTTCTGCTTATAACACCTTTCTTACTTGGAGTTCGTGTCATTTTGCTATAAACACCTTTCTTACCTGTTATATAGTATATACATGAGCAAACTTTGCATATTTTGTGTGTAATTGTTGGAATCATGGTTTCTAATCTTTCAAATATATTGTTTTCTTTAAAAATGTAATTTTTATGTGTTTTTTAGTAAACTGGTTCATAGAGTTTGAACCGGTCCGGTTCCGGTTCGGTCCAGTCCAACCCTCGACCAGTTCCGATTTTTAAAACATTGCTTCAGAGTTAGACGATGCTTGGAAGACGCTTCTTAAAATCTAGATGATCCTACAGATTTAGAGTCGCAGAAGCAATTCCAAGATGCACTGAAAGGGATATTGGACTTGTCATCATGTTTTTAGGAGGGTCAGTTCCATTGTAATATCACCCCCATTGGCCTAAGGATCATGGTATATGGGGGGTTTATATGTTACCATGGACCAAACATACCAACCAATGTGAGATTAATTTTTTGAATGAATGAGGATGTTATTGTCGCAGAAGCATTTCCAAGATGCACTGAAGAGGCATATCTGATTTGGGTTGAAAAGCATGTATGTAGAGGCCATTGAACAGGATTTTCAACAAAGAAGCTGCTAGGGTTTCCCAATTCTAAGACAAGATTTCCCACTTGAAGTTTTAAAATTTTGAATTCTTTTTTATTATCATTATTTCTTAAAGAACAGAGTTATGGAAAGAGATTCTAATGTGGCTCTTCGAAAGTTTGTTGATGTTCATTTCTAGTTGTAATCACTTTGTTCAGAAATCTTGTACTTTGCATCCTTGTGCATGAGGCATGAGTTAGAATAACGTCCAGGATTTCATGCATCTTATTGTTTCACCTAATATTCATCTAGTGCAGGATTGGAATAAGAGGCTGCACATAAACAGCTAGTGCGTTCACATTGAACTCATGAGTTTTAACAGTCAAAGACAAAAAATTGCTAAACTATCCATGCATTAACGGCCAGTCTATGCCAATGCATTGTCTATTTAAGATTTTCCTAAACAAGATGCCTACAAAATTAATGATTACAATCAGCTCCTCGAGAGCAAGAACACATTTGCTTGCTCTCTTAGAAATGAATGCTCATAATGAAACTCTAGACGAGCACTCTGACTGGTAGCTGGGGCCTGGGACTGTGTACTTCAGGTCTATTTTAAGCACTATATGGTGAAGTTCAGGTCTATTTTAAAGAATTCGGCATGGATTTGGTCTGTTCCATCTGGTGCATGTTTAACTTAGATGGTATAAGTCATGAATATACTCAGCGGCTACAGTAGTGAGGCACGTGTTTGCAACTTTGCAGTATAAATGTATCACTGTTGTGTGTGTAAAGCTGCAATGAAAGAAGAAACATATTTTTATGATGATGAAAAAACAATATGCTGCTACGTGTGATAAGTCTAGAGAGATGGAGAAAGGGCGGTGTCATGACTTCATTTATGTATGTTGCAAGCTAAATCTAAACTGAAAATAGCTTTTCATTTCTACTCTATTACATTGACCTCACGGCTTTTGATTAATCTCAATAACTTACAGAAATTATGTGTTGGCATAAAATACTGATGCCAAGTACATGAATGTTTTACCGACTTCTTGAATAAAAGAAACACTGTCATATCATTTCCTCCTTTCTGAGATGAATTGTCCCCTATTTGTGTTGGAGAAAATTGCTTCCGAAATTTGAGAGGCAAAGCTCAATTCGCTTGGGAAGGCGAGCTTTCCTTCTGCCTCTTAAGTTACATGGTTATTTTATGCACTCTTATAATTTGAATTCCTGTGTCTGCCAGTTTACATTGAGCAAGTGAATTTTATTATCCAAAAAAAGTGTCAGGTGGATGTATAACTGGAAGTGGCTCATCTATGTCTAGTGGTTCAGAATACGTAAAATTGTTCACATTCATCATCATGGATGCTCAAGTGGATTGTCAATAAAATGTGGATGATTTATATGACAATGTTTAATTGACTTTCAAGGTAAAAGAAACACCATTTGTTATATAATTTCCTCCCTACGCAGATTAAAGTGTCCCAATTTATGGCAGAGATGGGAAAATTGCAGCTGAAATGTAAAGGAAGAGAAAGGGGATGATCCTGTCTATCATGTATGTTAGCAAGTTGAAAAATTGACCATGATTAAACATTTAGCATTACGTGTTTTTTCATTCGTTAGTCAAATTTCCAACATGCTAATGTACGTGATCTTTAGATACAGCTAGAGAAAGTCAGGCTACTCTTCCAGCTGGTATGGCTTGAGTTGTTCTGTCCAACCATACATCATCAGCAAGTGGTAGTTGCAGTAATATATCATCAGCAAGTGGAAGATGGCAATCTGGAATAATGGGAGCTCAATGTATAAGTAGAATTGCATACCTCCAATTTTGGAATTTTGGTGGTTTATAATAAGGTTGCTGACACTTAACTCGTCAATAATGCCGAGATGGGCTGGAAAGTTGCAGATGTTCATAATGTCAAGAATGTCAAGAAAGGGTGGCAAGTCCAACCAAAATGCACTTGGACCATCAGCTGGTGTGATAGCGTATGGCTCATAGAGTGGACTTAAGCTTATTATGAGTCTTTCGTTTCAAACATCGCTTGTCAAGGAACAAGTTACAACCAATCCTTGTGAGTAGGGTGCTTATCATGCATCTGCTTATTCTTTTCTTGGGCAAAGGAAAAACCTCCAGGACTTGCTATGAATGTTAAGCAACTTGTTTATATAATGCATCCTACTTAATGTGCAAGTTGTTGAAACTTGTAACATACATGCACAATTGGGCTATAGTGATCATTTGCACGCACTTGTCACACTTTTGTTTCGGCTGGTAATGTATTCTCAACGGATGAACTAATGTCCAGTTGAGGACATTTATTTTCCCATCTGTGTGAGCTTGGAAAGACTATAATTTTTAAATTGACATTCAAACATTTTCATCAAAACTTCCTAAAACGGCTAAGAAATCTGGAATCCATGTTAGGCACATTGCCAAGTAGCAACTTCAAATGTTTTTTAGAAAAGCTAAAAACAAAAAGAAATATACAGTTTATGCACATCTAAGAGAGAGGTTTGGAATGAATCGGAAATAAAACTTACTGTTATCAAATGTCGTGAGACGGGAAAAGTTTATGCCTTAGGCATCCTCCTAATTACCAGCGGACATTGACATTATAACACTTTGTAATTGCAAAACATTAAAAATTCAGTTTAAGATAAAATGTTATTTTTTAGATGACACCCCTTTGTTAGTAACAATTTCATAGTCCCACGGAGTTCTAGAAAGGGGGGACTTGGGGATGGGTCTCAGAGATAGGGTCAAGGGCCTAGGTTTGGGGACGGCGGTGCAAATATATATGGTACTTGAAAAGTTAGTTATGGTTGTAGAAAAATGTGTAAGGAATATCAAATGAAACATTGAAATATTAAACACTTTTCATTGAACAATGTAAACATCGAATATTAATGTATTAATTTTTATTTCATAATTCATATTCAAAATGATGATTACATCTAAATTTCATATACAATTGGTGGATGACCCAATGAGTTTAATTAAAAATTATCTTGAAAGTTTGCACTAAACTCCTCATCACTTGAACAAATGGCATTTTCTCTTCAAGTTCTTATTGTTGCTTTCACTCTTGCTAATACTTGGAACCTCTCTTGCACTTTTGTTTGCTGTCACTTTTGTACTTGTCTTCATTATTGCATCTGCAACCTTGTTCAATATTTTAAAGCTTTGATAGTGATTTGGAGTAAGGGTGTGAGGTTCATTTATAGTTTTTAGTGCTTAAAGTGTTGGTGGGCCCCCATAAATCATTACAAATAGGGTTCAGCACAAATATATATAAAAACTATATTTTGATTTGAAAAACACTTTTGATGATTTCGAGCATAAGACGGTTGCAAGTCTTTGAGATAGTTGAAAAACTTGGGCAAGTTTTCTTGAAGTCTCGTGGACATCCTTGAGTCTCCCTAATGTCCTCTCTAAAGGAAATGTCCCCATTTTGGTGGTGGTGGGAGAACGGGAGATTTCCCACAAATCCTTAGGACATCCCCATCCCCAAAAACATCAAAATTTTGGTGAGGTGACATGTACCCATGGAACACTACAATTAAATAATATAATGTTTTATTAATTGCTCTTTATTCAAAGTATAAATAATTGTGTCTTATATTTGCAGAATGAATTAGACACTCATATCCAATTGCTTGACAACAATGGACATCACTTTTTTACCATGGACAAAGCATCATGCAACCTTGTTATATAATACAATAAAACATTAACCTAGAGGAAAACATAGCATTTACATCCCACACATGGTACTTAAAAAGAGGTGGTACATGCGACATGAGCATATAATCAATTAAGGGCCTTATGCCAAAGTACAAATATCTTACCAAGTTAAGTTTTGGCAAGTAAGTTAGTAATATCACAAATTTCAATTCTTTATAACCGCATTTATTCATCCTCTTCATTTTTACTCATCTTGCATCTTTCAAATTTTGCTTGTCATCAATCAACTATTTGTCTAGTTGAGATGCAAAACTCAAAGTATATGTTCTAATGTAAAAAGCTTTAATCCATGTTCATTGTTGTGTAATTTTATGTTTC
The DNA here is from genome assembly GCA_018340775.1 of Taxus wallichiana var. yunnanensis. NCBI lineage: Eukaryota > Viridiplantae > Streptophyta > Pinopsida > Cupressales > Taxaceae > Taxus > Taxus wallichiana. Next base: position 226,946,057 of record CM031240.1, on the reverse strand, counting down.
ATTTTGAGACCAATAAACAATAACCAATTTATTAGTTAAGTTGGTTGTTTCATCTATGTTTATGTTTTTAATTTTGTTGGAATTTTTTTTTTTCAAGAAATCCTTAATATTGACCTACTTTTAATGCGCTTCATATAACCAATGCACTCGATTTGATTCTTTGCTCCGGACATTGGATATCTAAGAGATCTGTCTTCTCGTAGCAAAAGGACACGTCTTTTGGTTTGAAGACTCGATTTGTGCGGTGTGTTTTCTCTTCCATTGATTTCAATGAGACACAATTTCAACCGTGGTCTCTTCGGAGGGTGGATGTGGTTACAATTGATGGCCAATCGGTGATGAATGGGGTTTCTTAATTTAAATTAATGGTTTATGATAAGAAGACATTGGTTTTTATGCTTGGTAGAGCATGAATAATTTTGTACCTCCATTGAGGAACTCGTCATTCTCGTTTTCTACCGATTCGAACCCACGACACCATTTTATTAATTTATAAATGCCATCACACCCAAATATCTAAATGGTATGAGTGGGTTGAATGCAAAAGATTATACCATCTAAATGGTCAAGACAAGTTTACCTTTGATTCTATTAGAGCTACACTTTCAAATTTACAAGTGACTTCTACTTCTCATCCGGGTATGCACGTTTGGGATTGGTATAAGTGGCCTGATGGTTGCGTTGTTACTGATTTTTCTCTTAAAAAAGATTCAACTTGGTTCATGTCTAACTGTTGCCTCTTTCCAAACTGAATAAGCATTGGGACTCTAATGACTCTGTTGAGACTTGGGGCTTTCGCTTCAACAAAATTTGGAAAATTCATACTCAACCTAAGATTAAATTCTTTATTTGGTCTATGTTGCATGCGGGTTTACCTATAGGTGAGCGTTTGGATCACTTGGGGGTTGCTTCTCCTCGCTGCCCTATCTGTAATAGTCCCAACTCTTTCCAACATGTTTTTATGGAGTGCAAGGTGGCTAGAAAATGTTGGCAATGGGCTTTAGCCATGCCAGGGATGCAAACTAGTTTAGCTCCCACCAAGGAGCTTATTATCTTTGGAGAAGTTATTCAACCCTCTAGGATCAATTTGGTGTGGCAGAGTGTTGGGTGCAATGTCTTTTTCAAATATGGAAATTGCGTTTGGATGTCATTTACAAAAATTCGAAAGACACTGACTTCAAGATATTTTCTCCGCTTATGATGCGGTTTTGAGCAGAGGCCGAGAAGCTCAACTTAGATGTCTCTCTGTATTTGCAAACACTTAGTTATTGGAATTTGAGATATAGTGGTTAGATGTTTTAGGTTGTCCTTGCCCCCTCCGGCTTCTTGTTGTTTGTCCCCTTTGGGGTTGATGTATCTAGTGTTTTCCTATGATTAATTGAATTTTGGTATTTCGGGGCTACCTCAACGACCCCACCCGCCCCCGCCCCGCAATATCTAGATTCGTAGCATTATAATTGTGTGTAAATGTATTTTTAGGAAATTAATTCACGGGATGAATGTGCATGGTGTGGATGCCACTTACATGCAACCGGTTAGTGAAAAAAAAAAACGTCAAAAGTTGTCCATCTTTGTTGTTTGGTTTCTCTGTGGTTTGTGAAGTATATAAATAAATGAAAAAGTAAAGTAGAACATGTGAAATACATTTACTTGGTCCTTTCCTATCACGGGCTTGCCTTTCATCGAGGACACTAATGTCAATGTTCTAAGCTACACTTTTGTTGTATATCCTTGTCCTTTCCCTTTCTCTTCGACATATCTTGAGTTCAAATCTTGCCTTCCCTAATTTGATCTATTCTTATTTGCATAGTTTATCCATCTTTTTTTGTTTATATGTCACAAGCAGACTTTGATCGCATAGAGCTAGATTTGGTGGAGGTGAAAATGCCAAGGTTCATGACCAACAATGAAGCTTATGGGTAGTGGACAACAACCCTCGACAACCTCTCCTCTCGTCCATGCAATGAGAACTATGCACCGGACTCAAAATCAGTGTGAGATAATAATTCCACAACGGTTCAGGTACCTTGCCATGCCAAAGAAGCCATTGCACAAGAACAACACGTAAATAAGATGAAAACCACATGTCAACTTGCATCATGCAGTGCGGACAACATCGCTTCATGTTGTTTCATCATTAGCCTCTAATTGTATTTTTTTGGTGTCATGGAAGAGCACACACACACATGCTTGTTTAAAACACTATTTATGTAAGTTCTTGGGGCAGTGAATATGTGTATACTTCTTTTATCTTCTAAATCTATGAGCAAGGTGAATATTCAATTTTGTAAATATTGTTCGGCATTTTTGCTTTTGTAAACAACCGAAGCAATTTGTTCAATTGGTTGTGTGTTAGGAGTTAATGTCCACTAAGCTCGATGTATCCAACATATATTTTATTAATAATATTTAAAGTTATCAAATTTATTGCAACCTTTACAATATGTGTCAAAATTTATTCTTAATATACCATGTTTTTGTTTTGAAGTTTTTTCTATGTTCATTGAGTTTCCATTTTTTTGGTACTAATTCAATGTATGTTAGTAAACCATATAATAATGTACTACAAGAATCCATTATTAATATCTAAGTTTGTAATGACACAATTATAAATTAATTTCAATCTAAATATTAGTGTGTAGATGAGGCCAAGTATGGTCAATTGGAATGGAATGGAAATGTTAAAGAGGGAAATAAATAAATGAGGTTTTCATAATCCATTATAATAGGTGGATTTGGGATTAGCTTGAGCAATTTTAAGGGGTAAGGAGAATGTGAACATTAGGGATGATGACTTGATGCTTCCCCCTTCTACATAGGTCATTGGGTTTTCCCATCACGAGGCAAAATTTTACTCTTCAATGCACTTACTTTCCATTTTTCTCTTCAAATTCACTAATGTTAATTGTGGTGGTGATCTACATAGTGTCATGTATTTATACTAGAGAACAATTATCCTATAAGAGGGTTATGAGAGTCGTCCCTAGGGTTTTGAGCCGCCTCATGCAAAACCTTTTTATATATATATATATATATATATATATATATATATATTACTTTAGTGTGTTGTTAAACTACATGTTGTCTTACCTATGCTACTTTTGTGGAAGTTGATTCTAGGGATTTATAATTATAATAATGTCCTTGCATGAGGAGACAAAATAATTTCCCTATAGTGCGATGATGTCATTCTACATCCATGTGTACATATTTGTTTGATTAGGATCAAAACTTACAAGATTCCACCCACACACACACACACACACACACACACACACACACACACACACAAGCGATGGTAACGAATAAGTCATTTTTTGTGTAGCTTACGATTTGATTGATTTTTATTATTGGTTTTGGTTTCTTAACATATATATTAATTTATTATTTAAGATATCTATTTTGATTTGATGTGTTCATGTCTTCATCTTTTGTGCTTTGTAAATTTGTATTTTCCCATAAAGTTTGAAAGATTTTAAATTAAAATTATATTTTGAAGATTACTTTTTAAGTGTTAAGTGTACGTATGTTTAGACAAACTCACAAGTTTTGTTTATATGTTTACATGTTAGTGTATTATCTCAAGGTTTATTTGTTTACATGGTCTTCAAGAGATGGATGAGGGATTTGAGTTGCTAGGGCCTTTCAAATGGGTTGACCATCTCTCTTGGCTTCCTCTATTAGATCCCCTTTGAATCCATTCACGTAGTGCTCATGTCGTGCCATGCATGAGAGACTTTGTTAGAAATATAATTGAAGGCATATTAGATGCTTTTGATTGTTAAAACTCATAAACATGGTTGAGTTGCTATAAAAATGACATGTACATTCAAATTTATTATAAGACGATTTAGTTGATGCAATGATGATAACAATTAAATTGTACTTTATGTCCTTTCGTTGATTTTTCATTATTGATTTGTTGACACATAAATTGATTTATTATCAATATACCTTGCACAAATGATACATTGTCCACATCTAACTTACGGAAAGAAAGAATAGATCACCTACTTTCCTTCTAACATTTTCCCTCTATCCCTTTCTTCATTACCTCACTTCCAAACATATGTACATATAATTTAAGTCTTTACATTAAGGAGGAAGTTCTAAGGCAAAATGTTTTGGTCTCAAGTTTTGCTTTAGGTGGTTATTATTAGTTCATGCTTTCAACCAATCAAAATTTAATATTGTTTTGTTTTTCTTGTGTTGTATATTTTATAGTTTGGATATTTTTATCTAAAAACATTTAAATTTTTCCTTTAATTAATAAATAAATTTTTAGGTCTCACAATGGAAAATTTCCTTCAATAAAATATAATCGTTTAATATTATTAATGTTAATGTTAATTGTTAATTAGCGGAGGCGTTTACTTTGAAGAAGGCATTGCTGGAAAGTGTCAAATTCGGTGGCTTAATTTACAAAGTTGCCGGATTTTAGATATTTTTGTAAGTCATAGATATTTACTATTCTTTGACTCCACATCGTTTAAATGACATTTTAGACTTGGCAATAACCATTCTTTGGTGCCCTTGCTTTTGGGAGTGGTCGGCCTAAGAATCCGGCGTTTACTTTGAAGAAGGCATTGCTGGAAAGTGTCAAATTCCGGTGGCTTAACTTTACAGGTTGCCGGATTTTAGATATTTTTGTAAGTCATAGATATTTACTATTCTTTGACTCCACATCGTTTAAATGACATTTTAGACTTGGTAATAACCATTCTTTGGTGCCCTTGCTTTTAGGAGTGGTCGGCCTAAGAACATCATGAGTAAAATTATCTTTACACTGGAATTGTTCTTTGAATAAAATTATACACATAAAATTGAAGCCCTCTCCGGCGTAACTTGCAACTCATTTGCAATTGCTAGTTTTTATTAATATTAAAATTCTATGTGATATGTGATATTCTACTAGTAAACAATATAGAGCAAAATCACATAGCAATTTATATTCTAAAAAATATCACGAAATGACACTTCAATAAATACAAATATCACAAAATGACACTTCAACATATACCGATAATTATGACGTTTTAAATTTTAAACACATTAAATGGGTTGTAGTCTAATGATGCATATGATGATATAAAAGGTGCTATCTAGCCAACCATCATGATACAATCACTCGAAATACCAATAAATAAGGAACGATATTAAGATCATATTCGAGGAAAGTTTCATGAAATTAAATACCCCCAATTCTTACAATTAAATTTAAAAATTTAATGTGCATAAACCATACAAACTTTGAATTCAATCACAAAATTTCTAAACATTTTAATTCAATTATTAAAAACTCAAAATAATTTGACACTTTTAACATTTTAAAGTTTCACTGCGACTCAAAATAATTGGACACTTTAACCTTTAGTGCAAAACATTATGAAAACAAAACATCAAACATTGTAAACCTTTCCTTTGTCTTCATCATTAATGAGTTTGAAAGTTAGGGGAATTGGAATGAAGATATGGCCTGCAAAGTGTTGGATTTGTTCCCCATTAAAGGAGCATGTTCCACCACTTTCATTGGTGAGAATCTCTTCTCATATCTGTTTGGGAAAATTCCCTCGTTCTTATTATATTTTCAACCACGTGCCAAACATTGGAATGTGGCGTGATTTTTTAGTACATAGTTTTGGATATCTATGCATATTTCATAGGGCATCAAAATATTAAGAGACTTAAAATGTAGCCTTCGTATATTAGCAATTGCATTATTGAAGTTGACGGGTTTGGAAGTATATGGTTTTGTCATTTTGTTATAATTGTAACTTCCTATGATAGGGGAGAGGACCCTATAAGACTAAAACATGTACATCTCTTTTCACTATAAGTTGTCGGCAAAAGCACCAATAGTTGTTCACTTTTCGGTTAATTACACTTTTTAAGAGTTAATGAGAATGTGACACATAGGGCGCTCGGTCATTGGTCCCTCTTTCAAATGCTTTATATTGATTTTCTTCATATTAAATCAATTCAAAAACTACTTTTCCCTCCAAATAAACATGCGAAACGAAAATGTCAATATGACACGATCATACGCTACATGATGATATAATTTTTTTACGCTACCAACATACCTACATATATTTGCGTGCCCCTAAAGTTAGGTGCACGGTTATAGGGTCCTCCCCTAAAGGAATAGAAGTCAAATTTCGAATTTAGAAATTTAGAATCCAAAAATTAAAAATTGAAATTTGATATTTTTGAAAATTGAGAATTTGAAAACTATATAAACATGAAAAAATATATTGTTTTTCCATTCTGCAGAGATGCTTCACAAAGTTGGTGTCATCTCTCTAGGGTGCCTCAGTGGAAGGATTGAAAATGGTTTCCAAATACCCTTTTTAAAATTACTCCCTGCAAAGGTTATGCTCTGCTCACCCCAGGTTGCCCATGGTAGCCTGCTAAACTCCAGATGGTCCATCAATTCGGATGGTCATTCGGAAGCTAGATTTCATCGTATGGAAAGCCATCACTCACCCAAGTTAGCCTGCTTTTGCTTGGTGTCCGCTTTATCAAGGTCTTCCTCTCGGGCGTAGATTAGCTCATTACGGGATAGCTCGCCTATGCACTTTTTGTGGGCACATTGAGATGCTCATGCATCCTGTTCAGTCACGCCCAAAAGCTCAAACTATTTGGGCTTGGATCCACGATTTCTTTTGGTCGTTTAGACCAAATTTCAATTTCATCATTGGCAATATATTTCTTTGGGGATTCTATTTCCATTCCCATGCTTTTGCACAAGTGTGGCATACTTTTAGAGTGGAGATCCTTTTTTTTATATGGAAAGAACGCAATTATGTTATTTTTACTAATTCGTAGTTTCTTGTATTCTTTTGCATTATGATAAGGCCATGCTTATCTCGAATGTGTTCTTACAGATCCAAGACCAGGCCCGCAAGGTGGAGCTGGAGGTGTGGCACCTTAGACCCTTTTGGATCATTGGGCCAACGCTCCTTGCACTGTGGCGCGGGAACCTCCTACCTCCCCTTCTGGGAGTGTTCGTCCAAGAGGGCGTCGTGGCCGTGGCCGGTCGGTAGACCAAGCACATCATCATCGCTCTCCCAGGTGGAAGCCCGAGCAACGACATAGCCCTGTTAATCATGGTGGTTGGGGGTCCCCTCACCGTTCTGTGCAACACAGTGGTTGGGGTTCCCACCACCACTCCCCGCCTCTTGTGCAGAGAGATGGGTGGGACTTGCAAAGTTCCTAGGTTGGCTCTTGCTATTTCTCCTAGCCAGAATGAAGACAAAGATGAAGAAGTTTCTTCAGTGCACCGCCCCTTCCGGATGGCAAAGATCTTCCTGGTAGTAACTTGGAGGATAAGGGGCCACCACCACCCCCTGCCCCTATGTTTGTTGCGGTTGCCTAGTTTTTTTAATGTTTTTCTGGCATTGTTGTTAAGTTTGTTGTTGCCCCTTGGGCTTGATACTTTAGTCTCCTAGCTGTCACAACTAGTTTGATCGTGGGGTGTGCCCTTTACCACCCATATTTTTTTGTGGATAGGTTGTAATATTTTATATTAAGTAATATAGACTATTTCATCAAAAAAATTGTTTTAAAACATGACTTATGTTGTTTAAAATCTAAAAACATAAATTTGAAAGTCTTGAAACTTGGAAATTGAAAATTCCAATTTTAAATAACCTAAGAATATGAGAAGTAGTTTGATATAAAATTTGACTATCTTGTTTGAAATATAAAACCCAAGAAACACATACACAAAAACCTTGAAAATGTTAAGGATACTTTTAAAGTCATATAGTAGTACATTTTAATTCATAAAGTTGACATATGCAACTATTTAATTGATGCCATAAATGAAAGCGTAATATATATTATTAGTTTCAATATTGTAAATCTTGAAACCAAAAATATTGAAAACACAAAAAGTAGATTGATATGAAACCAAAAACCTATTCAAACACGAAACCCGATAACGTAGAAACCAAAAACATGAAAACCCTATAACTTAAAAACTAAACTTGAAAACCAAAGCTATAAACTAAAAAATTAAAACCTAAAATTGCAAACCCCTGAATCATTAAAGATCCGAACATGAAAACTCTAAAATCTATGAAACCAAAACTCATCCCAAAAACACGAAAGTCAAAACTTGATTCAAACTCAAAAACACAAAAATAGATTGATGTAAAATGTGAAAAAACTTGAAAACCGAAACCCAAAACCCAAAACTCAAAACCCTAAACCTAAATGCCAAAAAAATAAAAATTCTAAAAACCTCAAAACCACGGAACTCAAATGCCCGAACTTAAAACTATATTAACTATTAAATTTGACTAAAACAAAAATCCTTAAGCTTGAAAATTTTGAAAATGAGATGAATAAATTGATATAGAATGTGATTATCCTATTCAAACCCTAAAAACTAAAACCCAAACACCTTTAAATTCAAATCTAAAATATCTAAACTTGAAATTCTAAAAATGAACTCTATAGCTCCCAAAACTTGAAACCCACGAACTAGGAAGTCTTGAAAACACGAAAAATACATTGATATAAAATGCTCAAAACCCCAAAACCAAAAGACATGAACCTAAAAACATGAAAAAATGGAAAACACAAAAACTCAAAACTTGAAGGCCCAAAACTTGAAAAAAACTTGAAACTCAAATCTAAAAGCTTGGAAAGCTTAAACTTGAAAACCTCAAACCTAGAAACCCCAAAAACACAAAAATTGATTGATAAAAAGTGACTTCAAAACCTATATCAAAATGTTGAAATACAAAGTATGAAAAACATAAAACCCAAAACCTAGAGGCCCCGAATGCGAAAACACAAAAACGTAAACCCAAAACCCCGAAACCCAATACCCATAACTCTAAACTAGAACCCCAAATTTTGAATTATCGCCATAGGTTTAGTGGAGTATTATGGTTTGATCCATGTCCTAACGTACACCTCACATTTTATTTAGTCCTTGCATTCAATAAATAGGAGCCTTCCCGTACTCCAAGAAGAAGGTGCCTAACCTCGTGACCGTTAGTGGAAACCACTAATTTATATTGTAACACATTATTTCACCAACATGACACACATAATTCAATCATGTATGACTTTCACACATATATGTAAAATTAAATGGGATAACCCCATCTCATGGATCCAATAGGTCTATCGAGTAAAAATTAGAGCTCACATTATTAGGTATAAATTGACATTTTTGTGATTACAAATTTGGGTCCAAGTGATTCAAGTAATCTTTTAATTCATAATGTTTATTGTTCTATATTGAATATACAAAGGAAAATGTTGATCAAAAATATCTTTTAAAGGTATATCATCATTCTCAAAATAATAATTTTATCACTATATTTTAAGGATTTAACAAAAATCAAGGTGAGAAGGTTGAATATCACTTAGCAATATCCTATCTACTACTAATTATTTTGTGTCTAGGGTATCCTTATACAAATTAGATTTCATAAATAATTCCAATTTAGATATATGAACATGGGTATTTTGTAATTGATCCATGATTTCATAGTTTTTTTCCACATGCAACCTAATGTTGAGATCTTGAGGGAGATTAGGGGCGTTTTGATTATTCCCACCTTGAGATTGAGGAATATTAGGAAGGGAAATCACATTGTTTTCCCTAGCCATCCTTTACATGGTATGACTCACCTCATGATAAGTTGTCGTATATTAGATAACACCTAAATTGATATTACATATGCCTATGTAAGGTACTAATAATTTTCTATCATTGGTAAGGGTTGTTAGGAATGTTAGTATTTACATTGGTATATTGTTGTTTGGGTTAAAGTATGTAAGGTACTAATAATTTTAGAGGGAATGTTAGTATAGTACTAATAATTTTGTAATTGGTTAATTGTTATTAAAAGTGTTATATTGTTTTGGGTTGTTTGTTATATTATTAGTAATATTGTTGTTGTTATAACAATATTACATGTATTGGTTACATGAATATTTTGAGGGATGATTTGTTATAGCAGCCTCCTTAATTATAGGAGTTGCATCCCTATATAATTGTATGGTGTCCCGTATGAAATATACAGAAGATAGATTATTCTGTGTTTGATTTGTTGCTGTACATTTCTGTAAATATGATCCAAATCTATTATTTGGTATCGGAGCAGGTCATGGAAAGATTAATGGTTGTTAATATGTGAAGGGGCATTTTTGCAATTCCTTTCTTTCCTGAGCCATGAAATCCTTTGAGAAAAGCACACTGGTAGATCTATTGGTGGTAAGATCTTATTTTTAAGATTTGATCTGTTACGAGCATCATCTATTTATTATTCACTAGCACCCAAAGAAATTTCCATCCTCTACCAGATCATCCCTGCATAGCTATTTTTGCTTGTGAAAACCACCTTCGTGCTCTTCTGGTTGTGCAAAGTGTTGTCTTTCTATTAAATGTGAAGTAACTCCCCACGACTCCATTTGATCTGCTCCACTTTGCAACAACGACCCCAAATTGCTCCTGTGGATGCCGTATGAGTTGAAAGAATAAAAGCAGGCTGAATAATGGATCTGTAAATTAGTTTGTTAAAATCTTAACGACTGCTTGTGGATTACAAAGAAATTAATTGAATTTGTGAAGGAAGCATCCGAAATTTGTGGTGATATTGTCTTCACCTTACCAATTAAACATTTGCATTGTTTTCAATCGGATTGTGACATCTTGTATTTAAATGGGGCTCAACTAAAGTTTTAGGTTTTGATTTTTTTATGTTGGCAACATTTTATTGGTCATTGCCTTTATGTAGCACTGTTCACAGGAAAAGCGCAGCAGTTGTAAAACATTAATGCATTGACTGTAATACGTACAGATTAGGTCGGTTTTGAGTGGCTCGAGGGAAATATGTTTCTTGCTTTCAGGTTGTTTACCTTGCCATTTTGATCTGCCCACCAAGAGGTAAAGCAGTCTGAAGAGGAAGGTGAATTTTCATGCCAGTGCAATTTAAGTTCAACGATTTTGTTTATGTTAATTTTTCTATGTTTTTCTGTGTTTATGTTTCTTATGCATTTGAAGCTAAGGCTACATTATGAACGATTTTACTTTACTATGGATATTCTACAAGATATTGTAGCTATTTGCTGATGTATTTTGGTGAAGGCCTCTCCCAAATGTCGATGTTTAACCTGCATGATAAACAAAACTAAGAATGAAGAGAAATATAAAAACATTGAAGAAACAAGAATAATTACATGTAGTGAAAAAGAGCTAACTAGGAAATATCTACATGCTTAAATCCAAAACATGATTATTTGTAAGTCATTCTAAAATCCCTTGGGAGTCACTGAGAAGACCCTCAAATGAACTTTGAGGCCCAAATGTCTCAAGGTTACCATTGTCTGCATGGCATTTTTAAGTAACCTTGAACTCCGCACATTCCTATTAAAACAAATTTCTTCTTAAACTCCATTGATACTCAAAAGTGCCCAAACATCAACATGATTTCAACCCAAATTTTGAGTGGGCAAATATACATAGTGCACTCCGAGTGTCCATTGACCATAATTTCAAGGTCACAAATTTTTTGTTCAAACCATGATTAAAAAATGATTATGTGCCTAAGCTTCCTCAAAACCACAAATTTAGCTTATCTAACTCGCCAAAGCATAAATTTCCATAGGATCATAACTGCAAATTGTCAATTTCCAAATTTGCACTCAAAACTTCTATTTGAGAGCTTTAAATTGTCTTTGCTCTCCTGAAATCACAAATATTAGGTGCCCAGATGATTTGGATAAGTTCATGTTTCATCTTTTTATGATTCAATATGATTTCTGATATAGGTGAATAGAGGACTGCGTATAACTTGTAAGAAGAAGGATATTCATCCACAGTACTATCCTGAAGCTAAAGTGTACTGCAATGGAGAGCAGGTGATGGTTACAGGAGGAAGCTACAGAGAGGGTGCTGACAGTGTCTATTAATTATTGTGAACAATTGTGCATATCACCGACTAGTACTATGCTTATGGAATGTGCCAAATCATTCAGATACTCTTGTCACTAACATTTGGTTATGTATAATAACTTTCATACCAAAGGGAAATGTTACAGAACATTGAATCAAGATCCTCTACAAAATGCAAAATAGAAGACAACTCCTCCTAAATATGCTAGTATTTGTACATAAATTAGACAATGCTATTAATTAAAATCCAATAATGGAAGTTATTACATGTTTAATCCATACGGTCAGAATTCTGGATAGAATCTTGTTAGAAAGACTGAGCAAAGAAATGGGCGCTTGGTTAAACATTCTTAGTGGATTGCTTAATCAGTTAATTCACATGAAGGATGTTTCTGCCCCACTCAAATCAGTTGTCAACATGACTGTAGAACATTTTAGCATATGTAGAACTTTTTTAGCTCGTGCTTGGGTAATTCTTGCATTTAGGTCCTTGGAATTTCCACCATTGGATCGCCTTATTTGCTAATGCCTCCTGTGATGAAAAAAGATCTTACTTCTGTTTGTATCATAATCAAGAATGATCTTATGAGTGAGCAAGTTTGACTACTCTAGGGGAAAACAAGTAGACTTAACTGGATGAATGGGCAGATCTATTATGCCCACTCAAATCAGTTATCAAAAAATGGGCATCTGCAAAAAACCATTTGTGTTTAACTAATTTGATTAAATGCTCCAAAGTGCATGGCCTACAACATTTTAAAATGAAAGGTTGTAAGTCCTCTGCTTTCCACATTTGAATATGTTGTTATAACTGTTGTAATTTCCCCTTCCTATTTTTTTACGCTCACCTGACTTTACTCAAATCCATGTTTTCCCCACATTGATTACGTATTTCTCTCTGGCACAATATAACTTTCATTGATTTTAAATGACTGCTACTTTAAATGACTGCTCTTTCTTGTGTATTTCATTGCACTGCTTGCTTTATTGTATGTACAAAGTTTATTTTCCTGCCTACTTCCATTTGCAATACTGACTAAATGCATAACATCTATTGTGTACATTTCAGGTTCGTGACAAAAGCAAAATCAGAGAACGAGAGATATTTCATTGCTGCTTGTTTGGATTGCTCATGCTCCATTGGAAAAGGTATAAACATTAGTCTTTTCTTCTATATTCTGCTGAGGAAACCTTTTTTTGTAACAAAAAGAACAAATCAAATGCAAAAAAACATCCATGGCAACCACACTTGTTGATGTAGAGCAATATACATTATCAAACCGCGTCATAGAATGCATAGACAATGTGTTGCATAGGTTCGACCTTTTCCGAGACTATGCTTTCAAATACGGAGTGGGTGATTGTTTGTTTGATTCCTTCGTTGTGTTGTTCCATTTCCGATACACATCTCTTGAACTTAGAAGCGGTATCATTGAGCACTTTGAGACTTTGCTCTCTCTATCGATCCTATGTAGCGTTGGCTTCTCTACAATTAGAACTAGATCCTGAAAGCCTTTTTCTTTTGCACGGTGTTCATAGTTGGGAAACATATTTACATCGAATGAAACTATCTGTAGTGTACTCACCCGAAGGTACCGAACAAGGCCTATGGGGGGACATCTTTTGCATAAAATGGCTTTCCAAGTGGCTTGACTTGCCGATATGGGTTTGGTCTGCAACAAGAGGCACAAATTATCTTCGATTCACTCCAAATAGTGAGATACTGCCATATTGTATTCTTTTCCATGATTCCAACCCTCTTAGTGGGCATTATGAACCCTTATTCTAGAAAAAGTATGTGCAGTGCCCTGAACCAACAAACAATGCTCATCTATTATCCCTTCAACGTTTTGTAGAAATGCTTTGGAGTGGCTTATCCGATCAACTACAACAACTACGCCTTGTTAGACTGCAAACAAGTGACAATATCTCTTGCTGATAGCCTTTTCACTTCTATTTTCCGCATTCGCAACAATGAATTTGACCCTCGCTTTGCTGCACGCAGGTATGCTGCTTAGGCTTTTTGTAGTTCTATTCTTCGAGAAGACCATACAACTCTTCACTTTCTCCATACCTGGCTTGACCAAAACCCAATAACAAACATACCACACATTGGCACGTGGCAAGGCCTTGTAGTGAACATAGCCATGTTCCATGACCACAACAATATAGACGAAGATGACTTCAACATCCATTGGTTATGCTACTTTTCGAAATAAATATTCAATTGTGGCATTCACATCCTTTCCAAGTTTTTAAGATTTATTCTAGTAATGCACCGCTTGAAAAAACATACAATCTTATACGATTTTCACTTCCCGAAGGACATTTTCATTATGAACTATTGGCTACAAATTCTCACTATGTTCTGGTACTCGCTACTGCGTATACATCCGAAAATACAACCACCCAAATGCATACATAGAAATTGAAAGCATATCTTCGGAAACATGTGCAAAAAACATTGTGCACAATCGAAAGAAAAACCGTTGACATTTTTTGTTCACTCAATAAAAAAGCATATACGAAAACAAACACATCAAAGAGCTATAACTGATTCCAATGTTATACATTCCCTGCTGCTCAAAGGCCATTCATGTACCAATTTCTTCACTGCCAAAACAACTTTCATGTCCACATCACTTGAAGCTGGAACATATGACGTTCTCTCCACTAAAACACTCAAGTGAAAAGCAAATGACTCTTTGCAACCACAAATGTCAACCACCATAAAACAATGCAATCCAACAATGCCGAAATTGTCTCTGCGAAAGCTAAAAACAACTATACGCAAACATACACAACAAACAACCAACTCTGCATGATGTATTGCCCATTTTCATGCCCGGACAAATGACACACCAATCCATACATGCGAAATTTGTAACCAGCTCCACTTCAAGCTCAACCTGACATCTTTTACAAATGCAACAAAAAAAACATATCTTCAACTCACATCAACGAAAACAATGCCCAAATGCAATAAAATTTGTCACCCATGCTCAACAAGCTTATTAAATGGCAAGTTGCCAAGATTAGCATGCCCTCAACGAATCCAACCGATTCAATGCTTCCAGCGAGTTGCAATGCTTTCTGACCTTGAAGAAAGACTCGTGTCTCTTCGACTCGCATTTGGTCAAATAAGGTGCAAAGCCATAAACGTCCTCAATACACGTTAAAGGGAGCAATTATAAATGTTCCAACAAATATTGATATAATCCAACAAGCATTGCCAAGATACCCAGAAGAAACAAAAACAATTGTTGTGGCTTAAACGACGTCTTGAATACATAAAAGCATACCATTCGGGAAATGTGCGCCCCATAATCACTATGGCTGCTCTTAAACAATTATGTGCAACAACATTATATCTTATGCATGAAATCAAACTAAACCATGACTGGGATCAAACACTTTCTACCGCCATGAACTTTGAAACGATTAACAATGAAGAACACGAACATATCCCCTCGGAGAACAACTCTTTTGATGACGACATCGATAATGACAATGCGCATGACACACTAATTCATGGTTTCACTGACTCCTCAACTATCCACTATCTTAAAGACAAGATCATAAATATCGCTCCTTCAGAGGGCTTTACACCATTGGGTATTTTTCAAGACAAATTTTCAGAAGAGATGAATTTCCCAACTTTGTTTTTGGCCAACCTCGTAATGAAACAACTACAAAAACAATTCCATATCAAAAAATAGCGCAATGGGAGTTAATGCACTCAGATCGTAGATTTTCTTATCACATAACGAATATATTTTTCAAAGCAATAAAAATACTAATTGACCAAGTGGGTCGTTCAATATGGCTCAGAATCAGAAAGGGACAATTAAAAGGTCGAACACTATTTGCAAAAGATGTCAAATACAAACCAAATCTAGAAAAATCTTGAGATCTGATATCGGGTACATCGATTTCAAAAGAATACGCATTTCCCTGGACTATATGCAACAAACAAGGAAAAACCTTTTTGCCATGATTCGTCAGCTCGGCCCGCCTACCTTTTTTGCCACATTCTCGAGCGCAGAACATTGTTGGTTGCCACTAACCGAGACCCTCAATAATTTATACACCCGATATCAGAATACTATCCCTTTAGAGAAGCCAAGACGTTCAGATTACAACGACTCTAACTTTTTTGTAAAAAATGATCCGTTACATGCACTCGTTACTACAAGCATAGACTCTATGCATTGAAACAATTACTTTGCAAAGACAAATCCTTCTTTGGCCATATAGAAGATTACTTTTGGGTCACGGAATTCCAAAACAGGGGAATGCTCATAGCCATTGGCTAATTTGGACAAAAAACGCACCGGTCTTTGGAAATGATGCCAATGACATTATAGAGTCATACGTTGATCGCTACATTACATGTGATACTAGTTCATTCCCTCAACATATCGCTCAATTGCAATGCCATCACCACACGCAAAGCTGCAAAAAAAAACAATCCAAGTGCAGATACAATTTCCCCCAACCTCCAATGAAGTGTACAAAAATACTTGAACCTGTAGAAGAGCCAACACAATCTGCTATTGCACTTGCACATTCCATTTTCTCTATTCTAGAGAGCAAACGATACGATACTTGCATTACACATGATATGTTCCTCCAAGAACTAGGCCTCAATGAAATAACATACATAGAAGCAATACAATCAACACTCAAACAACCAACATTGCTCTTGAAAAGAAAACCAACTCACGCATGGAATAATAGCTTTTCAAGAAAATGCCCATGATTTGGCAAGCAAATACCGATGCTCAATATGTGCTAAATGCTTATGCAGCAACAACATATTGCTGCTCCTACATGACTAAAATTGACCGAACAATGACGAAAGCATTCACTAGAATTCGGGTTGAGCATCAAAAATGCATCTTGATGCCATTCAGATGATTCGAAGCCTAGGCAATGCAATGTTGAATACCCACCAAATGTCTGCACAACAAGCAGTCCACATAGTCCTTTCCATCCCTTTAAACAATACATCACGAAAATGTGTTTTCATAAACACTTCAAATCCGAAGACCGTACATTCATTCTAAAACCTCCAAGTCTACTTCAACAAGAACCAGATGAATCAATGAACATCATGTGTCGATCTGTCATAGATCACTACATAGCACGACCTCATTCTTTGCATTCCATTTGCTTAGCTGACTTTGTTTCCATTCACAATGCTAGTAAAAATAAAAAACCTCAAAACAAGCCACTCATCATCAGGTTTGTCAACTATAGCAAACATCTTGACATAAACAACTATTGCCGTGAAAAGCTTTTGCTTTACATCCCTTTTACAGAAAATGAACACACCCTGAAAACAAAATTTGCAACTTGGAAAGATGCATATGCATTTCACGAACACACCATCCATGCCAATGAATCCAAATTCCGCTACGCTACCAACAACAAATGGGGTGACATGGACACAACAATTCACGATGTACAATTGTCTCTCCAATCCTCAGAGAAAACGACAATGATAACTACACATGAACACCTCCCCTTTGAAGACTATGACATAGAGCATGATTTGCCTTTCCATAATCGACAACAACATTTAGACATTGCAAAGAAACAATTTCAACTAGCAAAACACCCGAGCATCCAAGACAACACAACATATTTCAAACAAATGCAACTTCTCAATAAGAAACAACAAGCCATTGTGAAAGACATCTCCTTTAAGAAAAATAAAGACCCATCAATTGCTATCTACCTTTTCCTAACAGGAGGCAGCCACAGGTAAAACATTTGTTGCAAAATTGATATTTGAAACATTGGCTCGTATTTACGATAGCTCCATGCACAACGACCCCTTGAAAATCAAAGGCTTGATCTTGGCATTCACGGGAAAAGCTGCTTACAATGCCGGTGGAATAACACTTCATTCTACGCTTTCCTCTTGCCTTTCAATCGATCTGAACTATGCCCATTAACCAATGAACGATTGGATTCCTTGGCAAAGCACTACCAACAATTACAACTTGCTCTGATAGACGAGATATCCTTGGTCGGAGGTCAACTTCTATACTTCACAGACCAACGACTTCGTCAAATAAAACACATGCCCACAACTTGGTTTGGAGGAATTGACATGATCTTCTCATGGAGACTTCTACCAAGCACAACCAGTCAATGACTATCTTGTATTTAAAAACCCCAAAATTTCTAGAGAATTGATTAGCTATGACTTTTGGAATACACATGTAAAAATATTCGAATTGACTGAAACAATGCGTCAGAAAGATGTTGCCTTTGTCTCCGTCCTGAACAAAATTCACATTGGACAACATTCAGAATCTGATCTTGCATACCTCAATCATACCTGTATTCGGCCAGTCCCAGTTGATCCAACACTTCCATTCCTTTTCTACAAAAACACAGATGTTCTTCAACACAATAAAAAAATGCTTGCTCTTGCTCCAGGCCAGAAAATTGTCATCAACTCTATCGATGAACAAGATACAACAATCGAACAAATGGAAGCCTACTCTAAAACTATAGAATTGCCACAACATATAGAGCTCAAAGTTAACATGCTAATTGAACTTTTATTGGGAACTACGACATCCAAGACGGATTGGTCAATGGTTCTGACGGAGTTTTCAAAACATATACAACAACAAATGACTTTGATGCCATATGGATAAAATTCAATGATCCTGTATTGGAAAAAACAAAGATCTAAACATCCAATTATCAACAACGAGAACGAGAACTTGATTGGACTCAATTGTTCGTGTGGCTAGACCCTTGCGTAGAACATCGTATAAGACACGGTTACAATAAGAAAACAATTCCCGTCTACAACTTTGTTCGCACGCACAATACACAGAGCACAAGGCCTCACACTAGAATGGCTTGCTTTCAGCCCCCTTGGTGTATCATCGCATGGCTTAGCATATACAACTCTGTCATGAGTGAGAACCATTTCCAACCTTTACTTGTTATCCCCGCTTACGAAAAAGAATTTCAGCATTAAACAAACAATCAACACAGAAATGGAACGACTCCGAAATGAAGCTAAATGGAATATTCAACATGCCTTGTCCATAGCTGATATTTCTTCCTCTATTATAGTTGCTTCGCTAAATACCCGAAGTCTTCATGCTCACAGAGAAGCCATTCTCCATGACCATGAATTAATGCAATCTGACATTCTCTGTTTACAAGAAACTCACATTCCTTGCCCCATTGCAATTGACTACCTTGACGGATACCAATGCTTTTCTGCACACCATGTACATGGTCTAGCAATTTTCATTGCAAACAATATAGCTTTCCTAGAAAAACATTACTTTCAAAGCACACACGTAGAGTCACTACTCGCAAACATATTATTACTGACATCAATGCATAACAATTGTAAATGTCTACGCTGCGCCAAATGCACATCTGGAAAACATCTTCATTGTTCTCGACAATGTCTTCCGATCCATTGATTTGACCATTCCCACCTACATTTTTGGAGACTTTAACATCGACATGCACAACAAAAATAGAAAAACAACAATGCTTTTAGCATTTATGCAAAAAAACAATTTCAGCTTCTATATTCAACATCCAAGTGTCTTCACTAAAAACATGATCGACCATATATGGTCAAACACGATACAACAAACCTGTAATACATTTGAAAGATTTGCATATTGGACTGACCACCCAACAATTTTTGTTGTCTTGAAAAACACCATCAACAACACTGCGCAATTGTAAGTGCACATACCTCGTTCTATTGATTGACCAAAACTAACATCTAGTTTGTTGATTCTTTTCTTTCCTTTTCATTTGACACTCTATAACAACTATGCACATATTTGAATGCTTTGCAGATAGTTACAACAACAAAGACATGGAACAACCCTCCAAGAACAAGGACATTGCCAGCAATGATCTTTTCCAAGAATCCTCTAAACGGTAATCTCTTTCTAACATTTCTATACTTTCTTGTCATCATTCATTTATTATCATGCTCATCCTTTCAATGAAAGCATCCTAATACCCTTCAAATTGCAGCCCAAAACCAGGAACACAACAGCCATCCTCCATACTTGACATTTGTGCAGGCAAAGTTGCAACTGTCTTTGAAGGTGATGTCCTAGTCGTCTATGGACCAACACATGCAACCAACATTTCCCCCTCAAAAGCTGAAATCCTCCATGCTGATTTGGTTGACAAAAATGGTCAAATGACAATCACTTTGAACATGAGCAACACCTTTGTCCACAAATTTGCATCCATTGTAGTTGTTGTTGCGTTGCGGTCTGCGTGTGATTGGTTTATTTATCAAAGAAAAACAAAGTACGAACGAGGAGATGCAAACTGTTCTTTGTCCATGCAAATGCAACAACCACCATGGAAAACATACCGACAGTTTGCAAAACATGAAAATTGACACCTGACATGACAATACAAGAGCTTGTTGATTCAAATGCAACATTCTCCGTCGGGTCATTTGCTGCAATTGTGACAGGAATCCATCACACCAACGACCTGTTCACCCTCTACGTTAAAGACTCTGACGCTGAAAATGCAAAAGCAACAGTATCAACACTCTCCCTTCTTTCATTTTAATATACATTGCACTATATTATTGCCTTCAATTTTAACCAAACATGATGCTTTCTCCTTGCAGGTACATTTGGGAAACTTTCACGTTTCACTATGCCATACAATAAGAGACAGTATTGCAGCAGGGAACATACCACTATTGCTTTTCAAAAACTTCATCAGACAAGGATTAAAGGGTTCGTGTTTGTACGTGTAGGCCATTCATCCTTCATCGACCCTTTAAATGATGAACCTACAAAAACATTTTTACAATCTCTCATAAACACAAACATAGAGGCAAGTACACTGCTGCTATGCAATTTTTCCTTTTTAAGTTATCTTGCATCAACAATTTGTCATCTATCAAATATGCCTATTAACAATACATCCCTCTAACAACTTCATCTCCCTTTTGTAGATTGCAGGCGTACTTCATGCAAAGAACATATACCTTTCTCCTTTCCAAGCATTTTGTGTAGAATGTGACCATCTCAGAACACGATCTAGGCTAAATTGAAACAAATTTCCCTTTGTGTGTAACTTGCGATACATCAAAACCATACAAGTATAAGCACTTTCTCCATGTACAGTTTGCAAACAAGAGATGACTCCCTCCACTTTGCACACCTTTGCGAGAGCCATTACTGGGAAAAGTCTTCCCTCGGCTTTGTCAAACACAATATGAAGAATATCAACAGGACATCTCAAAGGCTGTATTTTCTTCTCGTCAATTCCAAATCAAGGGTACATTCACTTTGATGGTTGAGAACTCAATATCCACAATCAAAGAAGCGTAGCTTTCTCTCTTCTCGGTAAGCATCTCCATTTTCCAACTCTATTCATTACATTTTAGTTTAATTCTTTGTTTCGATCTAACATACCCGTCATGTTCTTTGATTCTGAAGCGATTTTGCACCCATGCACCTACACGAACAAATTTCATGACGGGCTCCCCGTATGACCAAGAACAATCCATCATTATCCTCTATGTTTTTGGCAATACTAAAAAAAAAGCAAAGCACACTTGCAAAGGATATCAGTCACAAAGAAAAGAAACAATTGCCTATGTTACACAGATTTTGCAATGACTACATGCATCTCTGTTTCCCACCATGCTAGTTGTTACATATTTTTTGCCTTGCTTTTGTTTCAGCCTTTTTGTAATTATGTTATTCTCAGACGACTAATACAATGAAATCATAATCCGAAAGAAATATTGGCAACCATTATTCTCTTCTTGTGTCTACTTTAATTACTTTTTACTTTACTGCCATTTGTTTACATATCTGACTATTACTTCGGTGTATATTTTTTCTATATTATTATAACTAGTTTTTAAAATAGACTAAACTTAAAACTCAAGGTAAAATGACTTTTTCTCCATCCAAGAAATAGACCACTACATCTTCCACCTGAGATTAAATGTAACCAACTCTTGCTTGGAATATTTAATATGGTTTACAACTTTTCCAGTAATGAATATATTGTCTACAACTAGGCAATGGACTGCTACATCTGAGAACCCTTATTGGATTTTGCCAAGATAACTGTATCTTTTATTAACATTGACATTTTTTCTTACAGCACTGGCCCTTTCATGGTCAAAGAGGCTCACATAAACAAGCCAATGCATCTCACTGAAAGCATCAACAACTTGAAAACCAAACCCACATCTCTAAATTTGATTCCTTTCAATGAATCCAAGTTTCACGAAATTAAAGGTAATGTCCTTTTCAAACAACCTCAAATCCAATACAAGTGAATACAAATGGCCACAACAGACCTTGTTTTTGGCAACATTTAAAAAATGCATCTAATATCTCTGACTTTGTTTTTTTATATTAAGACATTAATTGTTGTGGCCTATTTTTTACTGTGTGAATTACAGTTGTTTGCTATTTGTTAGAGATTTGTTGTATGTCGAAGATGCATGACTGTCTGAGTAAATTTACATAAATGCAATCCAATTATTTAAACTGTTCATTGGTTGTCAAAGAGTTTTTCTATTGGAGATTGCATACATTGTTTATGCTAGTGCTCATAATGTGCTACATTATTTCTAAATTCATTTTGTGCATAAGAAACATTGCTTTTAATACTGTCACCATAGTTCATGAGCATTGTCCATAAAGTTCATGCTCAATGACAAAACAACGTAGTAATAATTTTATTCTATTTACTCTTTGACTTATTATATATGTCTATATAATTCATTAACACATATATTTCCGATCATCTTTGTATTGAGTAATTTCCAAATCAAAATAGCCAAAATGATTCATCTAATGACAAAACTCTTTACCTCCTTCAAATGTTAACATAATTTCACACAAGGAACCGTAATATGCACAATTTCTAGAAATTCAATTATAGGCTTCAATTTCAAGTCTTGTAATATCCACTATCCCCTTCTTTCCTTCAAACTTCATTCATAATATGCACAATTTTAGAAATTCCATTATAGGCAGAAATTACGTGTGTAATATGCACTATCCCCTTCTTTCCTCTTTCTTTTCATGCCATTTCAGTGTAGGTTGCCATGGCTAGAACAGAACCTAGTGGGTAACATCAAATGTTGTTGACCGTACCAGTTATAGGCTTTCTTGGTGTTTTTGCAGAAGTTTACTTTTTGGGAGCTCCCATGCAAATGACTACTTGGCCTACTGCCACATGTTAAATTACTACATATGACAACCTATGATCTCTTTCACCTCCAACTACAGAGTAATTGCTACTCTAAAGCAAGAAATCCATTACTTGTATTAGACCACTAGTTTGCAGTACCAATCCATATTTCTCATTTTTTCAATGGCATTCAATTTGATTTCTCCAAGGTTAGTAACTCCTTGACCTTTTCATTCTATGTATTGCTCAGACCTTGTTCTACACCAGTAAACACATTTGAAGATAGATCCTCTATACTATTTAGGCCTAGAAAGACTTTTAAGTCCTCTTATCTCATATGACTACTGGTTGATATCAAACATTGCAGTTGAGAGCACCCTACCCGGCTTCCGAAATTACTTGGCATCAATGGTTTGTACCATTGATATCAAAGTTTTGAAAGTGAGAAATTGTTCTATATAGTTGGGTTCTATTGCCAAGGTTAGACAATTTCAAATTAGTCTCATCTTTATGTTTGTGATCTCTGTGATCGATATTATGTGGGGGATGATTAAAAGAAGACTATACAGTGTATGTGTCTGTTTCTTAGTGTAGTTTAAGTTTAACTATGGTTTGAGTATAAGAAAGCTTCCGCTTGTGATCGAAGTTTTGAGGTTAAGAAACCTGCACAAACGTTGAGTCTTAAATGTCACCAGCTTAAAAACAAAACTAATAGACATAGGTTTCAAGCCTATTATATGGGTGAAATTTTGTCCCTAATCTAAAGGTAGGCGAGGAGAGCAGACTACCTGGAGTGGAATATCTTTAGTATGGAACAATGCAAGATCTATTTCCATATATTTGGTGTAAAGCTACCTTCTTCTCTTGATTTGTTCAAAGAGTTAGATCAATGTAACAGGAAAGGGATAACAATACTATTATCAAGGAACTTTGCATTTTCCAAACAAAGGAGAAACATAGAGCCTTATTGCTACAATGAAACCTGAAGGGATTCAAACTTTGGTTTATCTTAGTAAATTCGATGAGTTATTCTTTGGTGGTTCTCTGCTGAGGGCCAGAGATGGCTTATTCTTTTGTTTGATATGCTCTTTAATAAAACATTGCAGTTTTTTTCCCCAAGAATATTCTTCATTGAAAATTATTCAAATACATTACAGGAAACCGAACTTACCTTACCCTGACAAAAACTTGTTCTTCACGCCATGCTCCTGCACCATTGACGCCTCCAACTTAATGCACAATCAATCCAAGACATTCCGCATGTTTTGCATTTCACGGCAGTGAAACTAGTCCAATTTTGTGTCTGCGTTATGAGTTGAACAATGTAAACCAACAGAAATAAATTTTCAATGCAAGCCGTTGCCTGACACATGTCATTTTAAACAATTGACACTGCACAGAACATGGCACGTTGCTATGCATTTCAAAACTGCGGTTGTATAACACTTAACACTTTCAATTAACTCTTCATTACCATCATATGAATATTCACCACAAAACAATGAAAATAGTCTATTTGGCATTTTCAATTTTTTATGTTTCCTCTTCCCATTTTTAGAATATAATATTTCAAACACACTAAACAAAGTTTATCGATCTACACAAAATTGTCACCAAATTCACAATATGCTTTAATCATACAAAAGAAATTGGATGTTGATAGTTCTCTCAAGTTCCATAGCAGATTCAGGTACTGCCCCAAACAACATGTATCGTCCATTCAAGTTCAACTGTACATGTACAAGCAATAAAAATTCTGCAATCATGCTGCTTCTCCATAGCCTCCAATCAAACACTTGCTTTCCGCAGTAATAGACATCACGCTACATTGCGAAGCGGCTTCAACATCATACCTACAATTCAGTACAAAACGTATCCTGCACGAAAGTAAGACAACATCACAATCAAATGAACAATAACTCCTATGCTAAAGAAACAATCACAAATAGAGTACCACTTCTTTGATTACATTGCTTTCCACAATAATCATCTCAAACATAGCTACCACAACTTGTCCATTGCGTCCACTCGAACAATGCTTTCCACACTTACAGACAACATCTTACATTGCAAAATGACTTCAACATCACACCTTCAATTTCACATAATGCCTACAAAACTAGGGAGTAAACAATCGCTTCCGCAAAAGCCTATAACTAATTCAAAAATGCGTACACATAAGACACCAATCTCAACAAAATATCATTAACTTCGGCAGGATTTGCCATATCATGTTCTTTGTCATTATAAAGTATCCTTTTCGTGTCTATAAAAAAATGTCAGCTTATCAATGTATGTCATTTTAAAAGTCAAAGAGTTGTCAAAATATTTTATTTCGTCAATATTATTGTCAAAAGTCATTTGAAATACATTTTTGTCAATGTTACAAGTTATATAGTCATTTAGTTGTCATCATGAGTCAAAATCAAGTGTCTTGTCAATAATATTATTTTGTCGTCAATCTAATTAGTAGAGTCAAAAATTGTAAAAAAAAAAATTGCCTTATGAATGCATTATCGGTGCAATCCAACATTTGATTGAGGTATGTAATATGTATTGTTTCACATTGCAGGAGGGAAACTATACTAATAAATCCAATGTGAAAATTAATGAGATTCACCGCTACATTGGTGAGTAAGCATCATGTCTACTAGAGGGTGGAGGCATCAAAGGTTGGAGGTTGATTAGCAACCTCTCGTCGATCGCCAACAACCGGGCCACTTCACCGATTTGATGGCACACGTGTGAGTACTTTAGCATGCGGTGTGTTTGATTTCAACATTTCAATTTGGTGTGATTTTCAATGTGGTGTGAGAAATAAGAACAGAGGTTCATTCCTATTCACTTGTGTATGTGACTATTCCTACACAATTCCCCGATGTAATAACATATTGAAGAACATATAGCATAAAGAAACACAACATCATGAGTCTTGAAGAGGTTGAATAGTCAAATGTATTTTTATTCATACTTAGGTTTGTGGTTAGCCTCTAGAAAACCATTGAAGGTTGTTCAGATGTGTTCCTGCTTGAGTTCCCACACCTTAGGTCGGATATCCTCCCTAGAGTGACTGGTTGATAAACAAATGATTCTGAGTGTGTTCCCATCCTCGTTGGTCAGATGTGTTCCCGAAAGTGCATGGTTGATAAGAAGTTGATGTGTTCCTTCTTCTACCTTCAGTTCGAGTGTCGTACCAAGATCATGAGCAAGCACGACCGACATGCTGCACAGAGGAAGTGTGAAAGTTCTATTGCTACCATGTAAACACTAAGGGGGGGAATGTTAGGAATATTAGTATTTACATTGGTATCGGGTAATTACTGTATAGTAAAAGTGTACTTATGGTTATATTGTTATTTGGGTTGTTTGTTATATTGTTAGTAATATTGTTGTTGTTATAACAATATTACTTTTATTGGTTACGAGAATATTTTGAGGGATGATTTGTTATAGCAACCTCCTTAATTATAGGAGTTGCATCCCTATATAATTGTATGGTGTCCCGTATGAAATATACAAAAGATAGATAATTCTACGTGTTTGATTTGTTGATGTACATTTCGTAAATCAGATCCAAATCAATTAAGGGTAACACGATATAAACATTAAGCATTATTGCACATAAACATTAATCACTATAATCATAGTCATATGAAACCCAAATGTGTATTGGAAAATATGTCGATGATTCTATGATAAGCCTTTGGAAACATTAATTTGAACATGAATTCTAATAACTTTGTGAATATTAAAAACATAATACAAAACAATAAACAAACACTAAGAATTATATTCCATTGGGATGTAAACTTTGCCATGATGGCATTACATCTAAGAAGACCCTTGTCCATAATAACATTACACAAAAACATAAAACATACAATAGTTTTTACAACATATGGTCGGGCTAAAGATATATCTTTATCGGAGAAGCACCACGGATTTATCGGCTCGAAGATTACACAGTGAATGACGCGAGATGCAAATTGTTCCAAGACAAAACAATGCAAACATACAAGACTGCAAATTATGAAAATAAAAGAGAGATAATTGTAATAAAATAGAAATATCTCCAACTCAATACAATCAAATAGAATGATGCAAGAGATGTACATATAAGAGGTGAAATGTGTAACCTCCTCTTAGAATCATGGCAATCTCCACCTAGAATAGTGGTAACCAACAACTAGAAAGGTGTAGTCAAGTGGTGACTACCACCTAGAATAGTGTAGTCAGGTGGTAACCAACACCTAGAATAGTGTAGTCAAGTGTAAACCTAAGCAAGCATATCCCATAAGTGTAGGGAAATTCCAAGTGAGGTGGAATATCCCGAGTAAGATAATACAAATAAAGCGAGGAAAATAAATCTTACACTAACAATCATGACTCTATGGAAAACCCTTAGAACAACTAAGAAATATAGTGATTCTTAGAGTAGTGGGGTGGATTCAAATGTAACAATATGTGGCACACGATATAATCCTAAGAAATTACATCACATAGAGCAAACACATCACACGAGGGTTTTGAAATCAAGTACAATGGTAGTAGTGGGTGGTGGGATGTAATCTTATGAAGATTTTACAAGTATGTAATTGTCACATGAAAATTTTAACTTAAACTTTGACATCTATTTAATTATCACAAGTTAGAATTTTTGTTTGTTTTTGGCATCTACACTTGGAGAAGTCAATTGAAAAATTGTAATATCTTGGCCATACAATGGAGTTTGGAGCCCATTTTTTTCATGGACATGTTTTTCTAACCCGACACAATGCGATGCTATTTCTCAATGATTAGTATGAAAACTTGTCATTAACCTACTTTCATGATTTTTGAATAGTCCTTACCATGTATTAGAACTCTGACTTCGGGTCACTAGGTGAACCTTGATTTCCTCAAGTTCACACACATAAATACATACCAACCCCTACCCAAAAATAAAATAAACTTATTTTATAAATTTTTAGCTAGTTACCAAGTACACTATATTATTGGAGCAAACACGTCCTATGAAAAGAGCCTCATGCCAGAATTTTATGCACCTCATGTTGGGAAACATTCCGAAATAATAAATATCTATTGCATGGTAAATATATCTTTAAAACCGAGCCACTCGACATCATGTACTATAAAACTAATAATTATAATTATCTTCACAGTTTCATTTAAATTATTGCTTCACAATGTAACTGGTGGTGTTGTGAGAAGTGACCATGTAGATGAACAATCAATTTGGATGCGTCGGCTAACACATCACATATAACCATTTGTCAAATGACGAGTGACAAATTGGTGGCAATGAGATTCAATTTGAAGACCTAATCATTCAAGTGTGCCCTAGATTTGACTCCAAAAAGTCTACCTGCCTATGAGAGAGATCAAAGCGTATCCGATAGGCTTAGCCTAGGGTAGTGTAACATATAGTCTTTGTTTATGGGATGTTGTAAAAATGTTTAATTGGTAATGTAATGACAATATTTTTGCCTATTTTGTTGGCTGGTTTGCATATTCATGTCCTTATAATTTGGCTTGTCACTCCCTTATGCATTGTTTTTAGAGGTTTGGGACCATATAAAAACCTCTTTTATTAAGGCAACAAAAAAACTTTTAGAAATATTTTTATGTTTAACTTCCTACAACATCCATCTCTCACATGTCCTTTTGTATTTTGTTTTCTCTACCCTATTTTCCATATGTTTTGGATCACAAATCTTTTTTCGATGAAGAAAATTAAATACACGTGTCTTTTATATATTCCAATCCAAATGGAATGTGCTAGCTTTAGTAGACCGCAAGAGTTATCTTCCAACTCAAATGCAGTAATGATGGAGCAAAAATTTGTTCCTTTTCTTTTCCTAGGTTTCGATCTTGTAACCTCTCCAAATCCAACACTTGCACCAAATGCTAGCAATTAGATCTCCACAAACTAGAAGTGAAAGGTCGTGTCCTTGGTTTGTATGAGCAATGCATTATTTCAAACACTAAAACTATATTGCAAACCATAACCACGTGTGACCGATGAAGGGGACTTAATCTTACACAAGCCTAAAAGAAGAATCAAAGTTATTCTAGATATTAGTATTATCACATTCCACACTTCTACCAAACTTAAATTCACCAAATTGCTCCAATATTCACCAAAAGGAGGCTTGAAATCTTCAACAATTAGTAACACCACTGGCATTTGTTTGAGGGTAGTAGCTTAGAAGACCTCTTGCATGTTTTCCTCTTTACCTAAACCACATTATACGTGTCAATGGAGTGTTATGGAACTTTGCATTCAACCGAGAAATTAATCCCCATTAATGTTAATGTTTGTCTTTTCTAATGTTTTATGTTTTTTTAATTAATCAATATGTTGTTGGTGGGAAATTTATTCATGTATTGCTCATGTGATATGTCCAAGGTGAGGGAGACTCTATGATCATGACTCCAACTCATGTTTAACATATGATCGATTACACGTGATTGTGTGTTTTTAACTATAAATAATTAATAATTTCATAGCTTTCTTTGTAAGTTTTTTATTGATAGGTGACATATGGTGTCATAAAGATTTAGACATGGTCATATTTTAGACAATAGGGGTGACATTGCAATGGAGGTGGCCCTCTCACTAATATAGTATGTTGATAACAATGACACCCCAACCTCTCTCTTTAGTTCGGATCACCGCTGACACCGATGCACCTTGATTTGCTTCCACAAATTTAAAAATCCGCATTCAATCAAAACAATCAAGCTTGCCTAGGTTAGTTGGCCAGTTCATGGTAGTATATTATGATCCTTTTACCAATAGGGACGACGTAACATATGAGTGGTCATATCAAACATTTACTATTGGGCGCCCATCATGTTAATATAAATATATGAGAGTTACAAGAGCAGGGGTGACCGGAAAACTAGCAAGGAATGCCACGAGAGCAGAAACTATAAAAATACTAGGCATGTCGTTCGGAGGAGGAGGATCATCCCGAGGAGGGATGAAAGCTCCACTTGGCTCAGCCTACCTCTTCAATACATCTTACAATTATTTCAATAACTCTACAACCCCTCACATGTAACTATCAACGAAACATTGTGCCCCTTCTTGATGCAAGTGCCAATATTATATTTGCATTATGATTAAAGATGCCTTCATAATTTCATCCCGAGAGCCCTCCCAAGCTGACCAAAGAACAAAACATAAAAAAGTGTAGAGACAAAAACTAAAGCAGTCAAAGTGTGCAATTCGAGTAGAGACAAGAAAAACAT
This sequence comes from Taxus wallichiana var. yunnanensis, assembly GCA_018340775.1. Lineage (NCBI taxonomy): Eukaryota > Viridiplantae > Streptophyta > Pinopsida > Cupressales > Taxaceae > Taxus > Taxus wallichiana. Next base: position 226,915,678 of record CM031240.1, on the reverse strand, counting down.
AGAACGGTTTAAAAAATTAAAAACCATTTCAACTTTTTCCAAAGTCCACGAAAATCTTCAAAAGTAGATACTTTTTACCGCCAGAAACCAACGGCCGCGGTCAGCTTTAGTGGGTGATGAAATAAATTAAAAAATGTGGACGAGCATGCGCACTGACCGCAGTTCAGACTCTGACACAGGCCTAGGGTTAAAAGTTAACCTCATGATTAGAGCATGTGCGGTGCGCCATTATATCTTGTGGCGCATGCGAATCATGGTCATCATTTCATTATATATTTCAGGCGGATTTGGAATATTCTACAGAGCCGCCATTGGTGTGAAAAGAAGCAGCAGCCCCTTGTGTTTGCCGGCGCAATTGAGGGCATGTCATATCTTTCTCTCAGAGTTGATTGATAGCTTGTATTATTTATGGTTATATATATGCTTTGGGAATTTTGTTGGAAATCTATCATCAAACCTATTAATAGTCTACTACTAGGCCAAGACCATAACCCACTAGCACTCTATGAGATTCTAACATGGGTGGGTTGGAATCCATACAATTCTTAACATGGGTGGGTTGGAATCCATACCATTCTTAACATTAACTTACCTGTAATTTGTTCCCAAAATATTAAGTAGGTTGAAATTCACAACTCCAAACATTAACCCATCTGCACCTTGTTAACAATGTTTTGAGTTAAAATCTAAATATTAAATAAAAATTTGGTATAAGAGTTCACATAACAATGTTAATTGCACATCCCAATATCAAAGAGGCATATCACCTTGTAGAGGGAAAAAGTTTGTGAATAGTGTTCTCCTAATTGGAATCCGATGATCATGTCTAAAGTAACATGAACTCCCCGCGTGGGACAAAGAGCTTTCACACTAGCACATGTTGTGGATGCCCAATGTGGAGGCTTAACATCTATCTTATCATGAGTAGGCAAATTCCAAACTTATTAGGGGAAGGGTAAAAAAGCAATTGTGTGAGGGACACCACTATCACCATGGTGCCAGATGAAATTGACCTTGTGGCGGGGTGTTCGACAAGATTCTACTCATAGTAGAAGGAGCACTCCCCAACAATTGAGAAGTTCATTTAAATGTTCGATCTCCAAAGCAACTTTGCTTAAGATTGAATCTATAGGAACATAAAAGTGAGCACAAGATAAAAAAATCATTTGTAAAAAAATATTGATGCACAACCCATGCGGTTTGAAATCTTCACCTAGTTTTTGGCTTTTTCACCTCAACAAAATTTGTGAGGCTAAGATAGAATTGAAATTAGCTCATTTTCTATGACATCTAGTATATCAACGACTAACATTAAGGGAACAAATTCACCATGTGAGGATTGTTTACTCTAAGTACCCTACTTGTAATACCCCTAAGAGGTTCAAGCATTTCACGCACATTTGTTCTAAGCTTTACTTTAAATTGAGTGTACTTTACGCAAATGATACAAAAATTCTCATTGCCATTTCGTCACGAGAGTATCTTTCAAAGGATTGCTTTATTTGAAGAATTATATAATTAGTAGAAATATCTTAAAGACATATGTATGAAATAAACCGAGACATATCATTTGCAATGTTCTTATGTTGAATTCTCCACATGCCACATTGATTAATTTAGTTTCAAATAAACCAAAATGCATCGGTCTCAAAGCACCTATCTTGAATTTGTTAGATAATTTCATCCATTGAATGGTTCTAACATTGATTAACTCCTATCACTTTCTCTACAATTAGTTTCCTATTAACTAATGATAGATGGCCTTGATATAAATTTATCAATATGTCAAGCTAGAAAAAATATTTCTATGAAAAAACAAACGGGTTTGAACTCCATCATATGCCCAAAGATATCATAATTTTTTATTGTGTTATATCAGTAAGAAAAAAGTGATATGTGACAGAGGCATTCATTCTTATTGATATCTAAGAATATTACACTTAACCACCTCCACCCTTGTCTTCACTTATAGGTTACACATATAGGCTTAATTAACATTTTGAATTGGGATGGCCTAACAAATATCGTTCCATTTAAGGACAATGCTATAATTCATCCTTTATAACTTTTAAATTTTAAGAAGTTTATTTTTTTGTATTGATTTTTCACATGAGTTTTTGTACTTTTAAAATTCTTAGTATTAGATTATTGATTTTTAGCATGAACAATGCAAAAGAACCCAAATGATAGGGTCCCCTTGGCGTGCCAAAATGTTTCACCTCAAAGTAATACTATAAAACAGATAAGAAGGTAACCGACGTAGGAGGAATACATGTGATTATGTAGACGGAAGAAGGCGTTGTGCGCGCTGTAGAATTTTATCTAAGCGATTGTGTGAGCTTCCCTTTGGCTAGGAGGAACAACCTGAAATAGAAAACAATACCACAAAACAAAGTTAAAAGTAACAATTGGTGGATTGCCTAGCGAGAGCTAGATCCGGGAAGTGAGATACTTCCTAGAAGGTTGTCAATCCACATTTTAAGACAATTTAATGTTTGTTAAGAACATGAAATAAATGGTCCTATTGTAGTTATGTAGTTTAGGTATCCTACACAAGTACAATAATTCAAATATAGTCTAATAAATGTATATACGACTAAATCCGAGAAAGGTAGTAGGTGGATGGAGGTCTGCAGGTGTGACAAAGGCTATTACAGAGGTCTAGACAAGGTATGGTTAGGTTCTAGGTAGATTGAAAACATATATGAATTTGATGGTTTTAGAACTATTGACAGTCTCAGAGACTGATGTCGGTTAGGCGACCAATGCCGGTATTGGGTAGTGACCGACGCCGGTTGGGTGACTAGTGTCGGTAGGGGAAATTTGGTGGTAATGTCAAAAATTGGGAATCGGGCACTCTCTGTGATTGCACAGAGAGTGATGGGGACTGAGATAGGTTCATGAAATTATAGTTAAGACTCAAAGATATTGATAGGTGGGTTTAGGAAAGGTATGAAAGATAAAACAGGAAGGTCATTTGGAGGCACTGAGGATTAGATCCGGGTAAGGTAGGAATAAAAGGAATGGTAGATAACTTAATAAAACAAATTAAGCAACTAGAAATGACAAAGGAGAGACAACACTTACTTGTTGAATGTAGCCTAGAAGTGGATGGTGGTGGTGGTTGCAAAAGGTGGTGATCCGAAGTGAATATAGTAAAATAGCGGTATGGTGCCTTCCGCCACGTGTGTCGAGCTCTAGAAGAACCCGTGGATGGAACCAGATGATGTTTGAATGTTGTGATAGGCTCAAAGGCCAAAAGGTCTTAGGAGTGCTTGAACATGCGAATGCATGAAGTGTCAGCCAAAGAAGTTAGATTCAGAACTTGAACAAAGAGTTACAAACTCTTATTTAACCCAATCGACACCGGTAGAAGGGAACCGCACCGATCGAGGGAAAATTGATGTCGGTTAAGGAGAATTGGTCCAAGTTGCCAAAAATAGCCTAATATTTGCGAATTTTGGCATGATCTTGATTTTGTCTTGGCCTAAAGTGTTGAATGATGTTAATAGGAGCGTGAAATTGGTTACAAGATTAATAGGTCATGAATGGTTAGGGTTAGAAAGAGTCCTAGTTGGTTAGGATAAGTGGAGACTTAGTCTAGGTTCATTAATAGGCTAAGAATAGGTCTTAAGATGAGGTGGAGGGATGATGTGGCAGGATGAGGTGGATATTAGTTTAATTAAGGTAATTAAAATAATAATAGTGTGAGGATGAGGATTAATTTAATTATGAGTAATTAAATTAATATTAATGTATAGAAAGAGGTCATGGCTAGGTGTGGTGTAGAATTATTTGATTGAAAGGGGGTAAAGGGATGTGTCCCAATTTTGGGCGTCTACAGTGATCACTTAGTGCACTTCAAAAGAAACAGTCAAGTGAGCATAAGATGTTAGTTCAACATAAGTTCAATATTGTTAAAAGCATGATTAACATCAATTTTTCATAGAATGGATATCTCTTTTACAAACACGACCAACAACTCAAAGAGTATAACAACTTAGAACAAGAATCACTTATCAACGTTTGCAAACTTTAGTCACGGAAGTAAGTACATATATCAACACGACAGAGGCATTACATGCACTTTGCTTAATGGGAATATAATTATTTTTGTAAGTGTGGAAAGGGGTTTTAGATACAAAATACACTAATATTTTGATTATTTTACAACTAAGAGATACAAATGTAACAAAATTAATATTAATTTAAATTATCAAATAATAACAATGAATACAATAACTTGAATTACTATTGACAAATAGATGTTAGGATTACTCAATTAAAAATTGACAAAAAGAAGAATAAAGATGATATCTATTTAGCCAATTTTGGATGTTTGTCACTCACAAAAGGTGTCTCAAGTAACACCTCAATAGATGGAAATGATATTGAAATGTTTTGATGTGCTTAGAATAAGAACATGGGTTGAAAAAAATATAGACATTACTTATAAACTCGGACACCTACGACAAACTAGAAATGTCAAAGTTTACTAATAATGTCCAAGAGTTGTATGAGAGTTTCCAACTTCTAGAGAACATCACATATGTAGTTAACTTACTTCTAGCTATATGGGAGCTCTTAGATAATGTATTATAGTACTTTCATATTCTCTTCTTTTTCCAAACATTAATTAAGCTTTTAAGACCAAAAGGGGTCTTTAAAGGGGGTTAACATTTTGAATGGAAATCCTTAGTTATACCTCCAGTGATGTGGTGAGTATTCACTACATACCAATTCTATGAAGAGGCATCAAGTTACATGTAATTCTCCTCTCGGGTGAGTGTGTCAAGTAAAGTCATGTTCTCAAATCATATATCTTGATTTATAATTTTTGTTTGACATCATCAAAATTTAACCTCTTTAATTACAAATTTGGATCTATAGATTACTTTAGGGATGGTCCTTGAGAGATTTTAGATTTTTACAACTTTGATAAAAAGTTATCAATGTAGTGATATTTCTCTAAGAGAGTTTGAGATGTCTAGGGTATGTAAAATGTGAGTAATGATCTCATGGATGGTTTATACATATATACCAGAACATTAATTAATTCCCCACCAAAGACAAGCCATAAAACATTCTAGGCTAACCTAATAGAGATTACCTAATTTAAAAACTAGCCATTTAAGGCTTTTGGAAAAAAGCGATAGAAGGTGAACCTATGGTAGCCCAAAATTGTTTGAGTTTATTAGTAGTGTCTTGAAATTGCACAAAGTGGATGTATGATTGTTTTTTCTACTCCTAAAATCCCTATCTACTTGACGACAAAGGGAACCCCAAATAACATCTTTGATCATTCCATGTGGATTATTTTGACTATGCCTCTTATGACATATTACTCACCAATATTTTCCCTAGAATTCTTAAGTAATTTTCATTACAACGGTTCTATGAGATACCCACACATTCTATGTGCTCTTTTACTTCTTTGGAAAATCAATTCTTGGCACAATTCTCTATCAACATTGGGGAGAAGTTTTCATACACATAAATGTCTAAAATGTGACAAGGATCTAATGAAGCTATCAACGATTATGCCTTACGATAGAAGACTATGCCTACTAATATGAGAAATATATTAGCTAACATTGAATTACAAGATCTTTTCACATAAAGATTGCTTTTTCTTTGCAAGAATAGGTCATATTTGGAATTTTTGATCATTTGACCATCTATGTCACAAACTCACAAAACTTTATGAACAAACTCAAGTACATTGCTAGCACTCCTAAAACATCTAATGCCAAATTTCCAAGCAAATTCACATTCAAAGGCAAGACTACTGATGCTAAGACTACTTTCAAGGAATTATTAATGTTATTGCTCAACCTACTAATATACAATTACAACTTATACAATGAGATTCTACTCGCTTAGCTTGTGCCATATTAGGAAATTTAAGGGATAAATAATGTTACAAATTATAGATCCACAATATAAATTTCCAAATATTATAGTTTATGAAGTAAAATAATTAGAAACATAGATTAATATGTTTATAATGCAGGTTACATAATATAATTACCATGAAACAAAAAGTAAATGAACACAATGACACAAGATATAAGTGGGAAAACCATGAAAGGTAAAAACCCACTGAGAATCACTTATCTTTATTGAGAATAAACTGTTTCACCTAGCACTCCATTATTTCCATGGATGAATATTAGTTACACCTTCATGGAGGAATTATAAACTATCATAAAAACTTGTTAATGATCTTCAACCATTCGCCTCATGTTATTTTACAAATTTCTCTCTAAAGCAACTCACATGCATTCACACTTTTATGTTACTTACCGTAACCAATCTCAAAGAGATCACCTTGATTTATATCAAGGCAGGTGGCCCTATTTTGGGTCACTCTTAATGTCGAATCAGTTCATGCTTATATTTTAAATTTAATTCACAAGTCATGACCATTTGTCTTTGGCGGGTTTATATTAAGAAAATTTCCTACTTAATATTACAACCCCAACACCCCCTTAATGTTAAGTAGGAAACATGTAAAATTAATTTTTATACAAAAGGAATTACAATCCATAAATCATGAAGATTTAGGCTAACATGTAAAAATATAATGCTTGTTCCAAATAACACATGCCAAGTCACCTTTTTGTACAAAAGGAATTATAATCCATAAACCAAGTTAAGTGATTTATGCTAGCATGCAATAAAACATTTGCTCACCAAAATTATAACTCTACACTATACTACTTCAATGTCATGGTTCAATGTTGTAGTATTCCACAAACTTAACTAAGCCGCGAACCAAATGCAAGAGTTCGGTAGGTTTTAGAAAAGATGCGGTACAATGCTCGAGTGTTTCGTAGAGTTTAAGAAGTTGTGACACAAAGCACGTGTTATGCGGGTTCCATAAAAATAATAGTACACAAAAAAGACAAATTTTATCAAGATAAAATGATTACCTATGAATTATTACATAAGATTATGGAGTTAAGAATATCTCATATCTAATGCTTTGTTGGGTATTACAAGTAAATTCACATAAAGTGATAATTTACTCAAACAAAATAGAAATAGTATAGGGATATTTCAATTGACACAATCAAGCCGATAAGGGCTGACATTGGAAAAAGAGGTGGTATTGCAAATCACCATGAAAAACATGCACATCCTCTTTATTTCCCCTAAAGGGAAAATCTGAAAGGCCAAATCATAAACACAATATACTCATTTAATTTAGAGGTGGAGATCAACGTCATCCACATGATCATTTGAGCCAAAATATGAAATGCCCAACATAGCATGAAATTTGTAGAACTTTGTAGCACATAATGGCTTAGTAAAAATGTCTATAACCTGATCTTCAATAGAACAAAACTTGAGATCAATGTCACCATTTAGAACTTTCTCCCGAATGAAGTGCATATGAATCTCAATGTGTTTGGTTCTTTGATGTTGATATGGATTGTTTGTAAGAGAAGTACAACTTTGGCTATTACATAGAAGAAGTGTTATTCCTTTGATGCCCATATACAGTTCATCCTATAGTCTTTTGAGCCACAAAGCTTCCTTTTCTACTTCCATAACACTTATATACTTTTCTTCAGTAAAAGAGATTGATATTGTTAGTTGTTTCTTACTACTCCAAGTGATTACAACTACACCCAAATTGAAAACATATCCAGTAGATGGGCAAGTGCACGAAATGGGGGCCAAAAAGTGAGCACATTTTAGATTTTAAGCAAAGTGTGAGTGCATTTTGGGAAAGCGCAAGCACGTTATGAATTATCAAGTTTGGTAATTACCAAGCCTAAGATGTGATCATGTTATAATGTGCTCGCATTCTGTTTGCCATGTGATAGATGTGGTTGTCGGAGGGATATATTTACTAAAGTATAAGTTTTTCTTTTATTAATCTTTATACTTTATTATTTATTATACTTTAAATTTATTTTAGTAAATATAAGAAGTTAGGGTCACTCTGCACCTTATGGAACTAGTCTCACAACTCCATCTATCATGATTTAGAAGATAGTTTTTCAGATTCTAATCTGGTCAATACATAGGTATTTTTAGGATTCAACATTCAACCTAAAGATTTTAGGGTTTAAATTATACAATCGATATCTATTTTGTGAAAGAATATAGTCATTGTTTAGGTTTTGGGGTCTTCTTGATTGGTTATTGACATTTGTAGGAGTTTTAGATGTGTCAAAACTATATTTTATAAAGCTCACAACTCCCAAAGGTAGCAACAATTGCTCAAATATATGGACTCATGTAATTCCTTATAACACATAATAAATCAAAACACATATGTAAGTTTTTCTCGATTCAAATAATCAAGGGAATGGTCATCATGAGGTCTATGAAGGATCTGAAACATCATGAGGAAAATGGGTGCAATTAGAAAAATCATGAGGTCTTCCTCAAGGCTTCCTTCATTCTCTCAGTGTTATCCCTATCCCAAGAATTTCCTCTAGTGCTATGTTTTGGTCCAACTCTGCCTGACTAGTTCAATTGGGTTTGTTTCCTCAACTAAGAAGCTTCAAATCTAGGAACCTTTGAATCTATTCCTCTCTTCTGAGATAGTATTATCATTCCATCATGTTCTCAGAAAACTAAACCACCTATTTCACTCATCTAAAGACTCCTCTCACTTGCCTTTACCAAAATTGCCCTTACATTACATAAGAGAAAGGTTCACTGGTCACTTCTTGGTTTGTCTACTCTGAAACTCTTCATGCAAGCTAAAATCATCCCTAAACACCCTTCTCAATCTCAAGGAGGTATGAAAAGTTTGGTTAGCATATATCCACTTGTATGAGGTTATGTAGGAGAGGTATCTTTAATTATGGGAGGCTTTAAGGAGTTTCCTCCACCATGCCACAATAATAATTGTATTCTCATGAATAAACCTAACAGTGATTTGGAAATCTCAAAAATGTACTTATCATAATAATGGAAAATAAATCCAACTAATAATAATTAATCATCAATAAGTAAATCGGTGGCAGGACAATCAATGTCTACCATGTGCCACCTCCAAATTCCAAATTTCATTTTGTTTAAATTCACTTCAAGAAAGGTTGGGGAAATGAAATCGTCATTTTCTTCACGCTTACAGAGGTCCAAATGTCAATTCTCCCTAAATTTGGCAAATATGGAGAAAATGGAAAGCCGAATTGTATTTATAAAGATAAGCTCAAAGCGAAGGAATGCATTTCGTAAGTAATTCTAGTCAAATTTGTTTTCTTTTTTCTGTTAATACCCACTAAAACTAGCGTTGTTATTGCATCATGATAAAAAAGTTCCTAGGAGCCGAGGGGATTTTAAAATTATCACAAAAGCATGGGGAATTATCTTCGACAATACCGTAAAGGCTACTATGAAACCATGAAAAAACCAACAAGGGAACAACCCCACCTTCCACCAACTAAATTCCACAGACATCAACTGCTATCGCTATTGGCATTTATAATAATCTAAATGGGAATAATTCTTCAAGTTTGGATTCCTTTTCTCGAAAAGTCCATATTTGATGAACCCGACCAAAACCAGAACCGAGAAATAGATACAGGACTAGGAACATGACCTAGACTGGAAATTTGAGAGGATTTCTAAGGTTCAATTTTATTTTCCAAGATGCATTACTCCAATGTTTAAGAATGTTTCTCCAAATGCAACGACATTCTGATTCAAACACTCGATGATTCCTGAATGTCCAATCCTACCATAGACCCCAATAGTTCTTGATCCTTGGATACAAGGAGACACCATTACTTGGATTCCATTTATAATGATAGAGATATTTGTAAATTCATGTTATAACCTCTAAATCTATATGCATTTCAAGTTGTTTGGAAATCATATCACATCCTTCACTAGGATTGATGACTACCCCTATCTTTTGAAGGTGATTTTGAAAGAATCCGAGTTTATCATAGAAGGAATTATCAATGAATGGAAGGTCAATAAGTCGTAGGCTAGCTCACTCCCATTCATAACTAAACAAGAAATATTTACTAGGTGATTGATAACCCCGTGTGTTCTTAGTCATTCCCACGTTGTTATGTGTATTTTGTACAAGCTAGACTTAATGATGATTCTAGGCACAAAACTAGAAAATATGGTCCTAATATTGTCATGCCCTCCTAGTCGAGTAGTTGAAAGCCATATTAGTCTTGTTGATATTTAGTGATAATTACCCATGAAATCTAATTCTCTAGCTTTCATTTTCTTTGCTCATCTTCCACGTCATACTGAATAACCAATTAGATAGGGGATCTGTCCTCTTAATGGAGATATTGAATAACCACTATGAATAGTGTTCATGGTTTAGGGTTTAGGGTTCATGGTTCATGGTTTAGGTTAAGAGATCAATGTCTATGGTTTAGGTTTAGATCCTAGGGTTTCGATTTAGGTTTTAGGGTTAAAGGATTAAAGCCTAGGGTTTAAGGTTTAGGTTTTAGGGTTCAAGGTTTAGGGTTCATAATTTATGGATTAGGGCTCGGGGTTAGGGTTTAGGGGTTTAGGGTTTAGGGTTTAGGGTTCAGGGGTTCGGTGTTTAGGGAAAAAACACTCTAATGGTGAAATATGACTTCTCCAGGATGATTTTGGGAGCTTCGTAGCGAGTTAGGAGGAAAAAAAAGTGGGCCATGGAAAGATATGTGAATCCTATACTTCAGTTATTGATGACTCGACTAGGAGGGCATGAAAACCACAAGGAAACCTAGAGATTGTTTAAAATCCCTCTAGTCTACAGTAGTGATTACAAAGTGAAAATTGCTCTTGATCTTTTGCACTACAAGGATCGGAAAACCTCATATATTACACATCTCTTCCAAACATGTTTCTCCCCACATATAATTGCGTTATTGAATGTCAATTTCTTCACACTCTGAAACAAATTTCACATTTCTCATATTTCCATGTATGGTATTATGCAAGCCAGGATGACCCATTGGAAGATGGAAAAAATAACCACATGCTTAGATTCACATTCATGATTCACTTTGATACATGTTCATAATCGTAAGAACCTTGTCTTCCTTGAAAGTGTTGGGTTTATCTCACTAACTCAGTAAGGATTACACATACTCCAGAAACTTCACATTTCTCATGACAAATATGGTCGTTGCCACATAGATGTTCAACATTGGAGTCCAAACTATAAAAATGAAATAATTATTCAAAAGAGCGTAAAAAACAATCAAATTTGAAGTGGTATCCTAATCTGTAAGACCCGTGAAATACCATCTTTGGACTTGTTATTCTCAATTTATAGCTTTCTTGGAGCTCAAAATATTTCACAAGCTATAAAAAGGAGATAGATAAATATGGTAACATTTCTTTGTACCAAATTGTTCTTGGATACATGGCATTTACCTCCAAAATATCAGTAGATAAAAGGCATAAAATTGTGATGAATCTCTTTGAATGTTATGCATACAAAGATGACGAACCTTTTTAGTTGAATACTCTCTGTCAATACTAATAATAATGGGTAAGACACAAAACATTACAGAGAGTGAAATAGTTCCCATGCGATGGGAAAAACAAGATAGATGTATTGCGTAAAATTTATTTGTGCAATATTCTTATAGGGAAGGGGTTGCTTAGAAAAGGCTTATACCAATTTTTCTTGGATATCTCGGCATTTCCTCCTTCAAATTTTTGTACCAAATTTTGCGCAAGGATCGACTAAACCTCATATATTTCCAGTAGGTCTCATAAGTGAGTTAATCTTTTGGAATATCAATATTAGGACCATATTTCCTAGTCTCGTACTTAGAACCATCATTGAGTCCGCTTTCGTAAAACTACCTTATTTATGAGGTGGGAAAAGTAACTAAATGAATATGGTATCTACCATGTGCCTTGTCAATGCATATTACACATCTCTACCAAACTTGTTTCTCCCCACATATACTTGCACTCTTGAATGTCAATTTCTTCACACTTTGAAACAAATTTCAGATTTATCATATTTCCATGTATGGTATTATACAAGCTAGGATGAACCATTGGAAGCTGGAAAAATAACCACATGCTCATATTCACATTCATGATTCAATTTGATGCATGTTCATATTCACAAGAACATCTTCTTTCTTGAAAGTGTCTAGTTTTCCTCAATAAATTGGTAAGAATTACACATATTCTAGAAACTTCAGATTTCTCATGACATATATGGTTGTTTCCACATAGATGTTCAGCATTGGAGTCCAAAATATAAAAATGAAACAATTATTCAAAAGATCTAAAAACGATCAAATTTGAAGTGGTATCCTAACCTGTTAGACCGTAAATACCACTGGACTTGTTATATTCAATTTATAACACTCTTGAAGCTCCAAATATTTCTCAAGATATATAAAAATAGATAGCTATATTGGGTAACATTTCTTTGTACCAAAATTTTCTTGGATATCGACATATCACTCCTTCAAAATACCAAAGCAATCGAAAGGCATCAAATTGTGATGACTCTTTTTGAATGTTATGCCTACGAAGTAGATGAACCCTTTTCAGGTTTGAATACTCTCTGTCAATACTAATAAGAATGGGTAAGACAAAAACATTACCATGAGTGAAATAGTTCCCATGTGATGGGAAAAGAAACATAGTTGTATTGGGTACCATTTCTTTGTCGAAGCTTCCCACAGGAAGGGGTTGTTTAGAAAAGGGCTATACATATTTTTTCTTGGATATCTAGCATTTCCCTCCTTCAAAATTGTTTTACCAAATTTTGCACAAGAATAGGAAAGCCTCATATATTTCCAGTGGGTTTCATGAGTGAGTTCATCTTTTGGAATATCAATATTAGGACCATATTTCCTAGTCTCATGCCTAGAACCATCATTGAGTCTTCTTGTATAACTACCTTGTTTATGAGGGGTGGGACAAGTAACTAAATGGATATGGCATCTACCTTGTGCCTTACAATACATATTACACATCTATGCCAAACATGTTTCTCCCCACATATACTTGTGCTCTTGAATGTCAATTTCTTCACACTCTGAAACAAATTTCACATTTATCATGTTTCCATGTATCGTATTATGTAAGCTTCTGGATGACCCATGGAAGCTATAAATTATAACGACATGATCATTTTCATATTCATGATTCACTTTGATACATGTTCATATTCATAAGAACCTCTTATTCCTTGAAAGTGCCTGGTTTGTCTCAGTAATGGTGTCTCCCAGTATCCGGATCGAGGACTACCGGGGTCCTGTAGGAGATTGGACATTAATGAATCATCAAATATATGAATCAGAATTTCGTTGTATCTAGAGAAACATTTTCAAACATGGGAGTAATGCATCTTGGAAAATTAAATAGAACCTCATAAATCCTCTCAAATTGCAAGCTTACACAAGCACTGGACATATTAAGCTTTGTTCTATGAATGAAATCTTCATTCCCGACAACTCAGAATGAAATAATTATTCAAAAGAGTGTAAAAAATGATCAATTTTTTTGGTATCCAAATATGTCGAACCAAAAATACCGAGAAATTTTTTAGGCTTTAATGTTTAGAGTTTAGGGTTTAGCGCTTAGGCCTCAAGGTTAAGGGTTTAGGGTTTAAGGTTTAAGTCTCAAGGTTCAAGTATTAGGGTTTATTGTTTAGGGTTTAGGGATTAGGTTTTAGGGTATAGGGATTAAGGTTTAGGGTTTAGGTTCTAGGGCTCATATTTCAAGGATTAGGGTTTAGGGTTTATGTTTTATTATTTAGGATTTAGGGTTAATAGTTTAGGATTCAATGTTAAGGGTTTAGGGTTTAGATTTTATGGTTTAAAATTTAGGGCTCATGGTTCAGGGATTAACATTTAGGGATTAGGGATATGGGTTGAGTGTTTAAGTTTTAGGGTTTATTGTTTAAGGTTTAGGGCTCAAGGTTAATGGTTTAGGGTTTAGGGATCAAAATTTAGGGTTCACGATTTAGGGTTTAGGGTTTGGGGTTTAGGGTTAAGGGTTTAGGGTTTAGGGTTTATGGCTTAGGGTTAAGGGTTTATGGTTTAGGGTTTAGATACTAAGGTTCATGGTTTAAGGTTTTAAGTTCATGTTAGAAGTTTCGTCACTCAAAAACATAACTTTGAGGTGTTAGGAAGGTGTTTTCAACTCACAAAATTTGGCCCCATCCTCATGAGATCCTTACCCATGGTAAACAATAGTTTATTTATGATAGTACCCATTCCCAGAGGTACTTATCAACATTTACAAATATTAACCTATCACCATGTGGTGATCATATCTCTAGTGCTTACAAATTTAGGGCCATTTTTGTCTGGAACCAAAAGGGGTAGCTACACTATCTTTAAATTCTTCATGAAACCTTCAAGTATTAGAGAAAAATAGATGTTACCAACATGTATAGGATTTAAATATCTTTCTAGTGCCTATTTTTTTCCTTCTAAATCTTTATGAAGCTCCCAAAATCATCCGAAGAAGTCAAATTTCACCATTAGAGTGTTTGTTCCCTGCACCTAGAAAACCCGTTGTTGAGAAGATTTTCCTTGAATGAGTAAACCTTTTGTAAATCTTCCTAAATACTCTTACAAATGTGAATAACCAATCTAAAAGGCCCCAAAACCTTAAAAATGCCTATAATTTTTCACAAAACAGATATCGATTGTATAATTTAAACCCTAAATGCTTGAAAGGTGAATACTAAAATCCTGAAAAATACCTATGTACTGACCAAATTAGAATCTGAAAATTTATCTTCTAAACCATGATAGATGGAGCTGTAAGAATAGTTCCATAAGGTGTAGAGTGACCCTAACATCTTATATTTATTAAAGCAAATGTATAATTAAACATTTATTTTTGTAAAAGAATTATGCCACAAGTGTTGAGAATAAATCCTACCTCTTCAACTCTAATTAACAAGCAAGAAAATGGAATTTCACCAACCTCAGAATGACAGGGTTTAATGATACCCATGGATGTGGATGAATGATGTTTTACATTGATTGAAGTTGTGCTCCATATACAAAATGATGTAGGATCTCTTCCTACAAGAACACTTGCAAATCATAGACACTAAAACAAATATGATTAGTAAAATATGAGGTGGATTCCCGGAAAAGGACAATGGTCCTTGAAATTCAATGGACTTCCTTACAAGGATTTCAATCCACGTTCAAGAAATTAATCAAATAATGATAAAATAAATTGATAACATATGATAAAATGATAACAAATGATATAACCAACAATGCAAAGGAAAAGGGACTGATGTGGTCCAAGGCTATATGCTAGTCGATGGTGGTTCTTGATCCAAAGGGAGTTTGGGAATCATAGTATGGCTCAAAGGAGTGAGGATGTAGATAACTATGTGAGAAAGATGGTAAATTTGATTAAGATAATTGATAAAATGCTAAATATGGCTCAAAGGAGCTTGATATGACTAAAAATACACTTGGAAGGCCTTGCGGTAATAGATTATGTGGTTTGGATGTCTAAAAATCAAGCTTGGGGGTTAAAATACCTTTTTGACAGAATCTTGATGATTAGGCAATCCCCATTGATTACATCGTGAAGCCTAAGAATCATCAGCGATTGGGGAATCATCAACAATTTTGTCGCAATCTTGGGAGAATCGCCAAAGAATTCTGCAGCAATCATCGGCCGATTGTTGTGAAAACATATAGGTTGATAATGGATGAATATGGGACTGAAAGGAATGCTAAAAAGGTTGATTTAAGCTTGGATATGATGCATAATAATGTAATGAAGCAAGGGAAACCACTTACCTTGTATAATTTGATGAATGAAGAGAAAAAGGTGATATTACCCAAGAGAGGAAGATTGTTGATGCAAGAAGACTACTGATTTGATTCTTGGGCATATGAATGACATTCGAAGGTTGAAGAAGATATTGTTGATGCTTTAAATGTTGTTTGGACGATCTTTGGCTTTTTGATAGGTCTATGATGCATGATAAATGCAATATGAAGTCCTAGGGTCATGTCCACGTGTCAGTTAACCTCAAATGGATGCCTAGAGCTCGTTTATATAGAGTTGCAAAAAATTACGTAGAATCACTAGTGATTATGGAAATCTCCAGCGATTCAGGTTTTACGGGAAGAAGTTTACAACCACCTACGAAATAAAGGTTTCATTTGTTTTAACAAAGGATACATGCTGGAAAATGATTATGCGGATTAGGGACAAATTTAATGATTTTGTTTTGGATTTATCTAATTTAGGTTTGCATATTGTTTTTAGGTGGAGAATGGTTGAAACTAATTTCCAAATAAAGTTATTTGGTTTGTTTTTTAGGTAGATAATTCATTTGATATTTTGGGGACGTGGTATGATTGTTAAGGAGGATACAAAATAGGTTTAGACATGATTTAATTTTGATTATGTTTTGATTTTAGGAATATTCCAAGTGGTTGAATAGGATAGATATGATTTAATTTTGATTTATGTTTAGTTTTAATAGGATTTTACGGAGTGTAAGAATGATGTGGTAGATAAATACATGAAAATAAATGTTAAATGTGGTGTGATTAAATGGTGTGATAAATGTATGATTTTCATAAGAATAATATGATGTGGTAAGTGTATGGATTTACACGAGATAAGTATGGTGATGATGTTGATGTTGATGTATTTAATTAATTAATTGGATAAAGATGAGTATTTGACTTAGGATATGGGGTGTTGATATATTTAATTAATTAATTGAGTAAGGATGGGAGGGATGTTTGATGTTTTTAATTAATGGGACAAAGATGTGGGTGTAGTATAGGACTTAGGATATGAAATATTGATGTATTAATTAATTGATTGAATAAAGGTGAGGGGTGTAGATTTTATATGAATTAGTATAAGGATTAGATGTGATAATGAAGGGGGTCTAGTGGACTTTGACATAGGAATTAACGGTGCTAATTTTAGGTGTCTACATTTGCCCCTTTTTGTTGAGTGGTTTTGAAACAAGCCACAAGACAAAAACAAGATGTGATAGATGAATGATGTAAAATTATATGATGAGGTTCTCCCCCTCAAACTAGGGATTGATGAATTAAAAGGAATCAATCACGAGTTTGAAAGAGATAGAGGGATAAACTATTAAAATATGAAAGACAAGAGATGCGGAAATGATGCCCCAAGACGAGGTATAGAGACAAGATAAATGGCGTCAAAAAATCAAGTGATAGGGGAAGTAAGGTGTTTGTGTCCTATAGATATATGATTTAATGACGAAAGTGGATGTTTTGACAAGGTCAAAGGACCAATGATGGACATTTCCACAAAGGTGGGCTTACAAAGCTAGGAAGTCAAGTGATAGGGGAACTAAAGGGTTCATGACCTATAGACATATGACTTAATGATGAAAAGATGATGGTTTGATGAGGTCAAAGTACCAAAATTGACATTTCCACAAAGGTGGATTTTGATATTGGGAAGTCAAGTGATAGGGGAACCAAAGGGTTCTTGTCCTATAGAAATATTACTTATGAATGATGAGGGATAAAATGAAAATTTGATGAGGTCAAAGGGATACACTTTGATGTTTCCTAAAGGTGGGCTTACCAAGACTAGAATAGGAGTCCTTACGGTAATCATGGAAGTAAAGTGCTCGAGGAGGAAATTGGTTGACAAATGTTGATTTGATTGAATAGATGTGATGTTTTAGACACAACAATGTAACGATAAGATGTGTTGAGGATTGTGTTGATGTAGAAATGATGTTGATGTGATGATAGATACATTGATAGATGTGGATGTGGCAAGGTTGACGGTTGTTAAGGTCATGTTTTTGATATGATGTGTTATTTGATATTGATTTTAAAGTGATCTTAATGTTTATCAAAACCGTAGTCAAGAATGAAACGTGGATTGATTTCTTTATACTTGGATTTGATACATATGTGATGGGAAAAACAAAATGAAGGTGCCTGTATTTTCGGCCTTTATAACAAATGTTATCAAATGACTAACAATGGGTAGTCACACGTAGGATCTCGGATATAGATGTAAGTGAAATGTGTACCTTCCTAGGACATGAGAAGGGTTGACATATGTAGGTTGTGCGGGAAAAGAGGGTTCTCCTTTTCAATAATTTCATAGAGAAATGCCCTAGCTATACATATATTTTGACGCAAACTGATCAATGCGGAAAGTTTGCTTTTGACGGGAAATCTATGAGAATATTTCCTAGGATACTTTTGATATTTTTACTTTTTGAAGGCTAAGTGATGCGGAAAGCCTTATTACATAGGTAGCCATCCTTCAAGGGTATGGTCTACATTTTTTTTTTTTACAAATATCCATCCTTTGAGGGATCATTCTATGAGTTTGATGGGTAGCTATCCTTAAAGGGATCAGTCTACTTTTTACTTTTTTGACAATGATTTTGTATTTTGAATAGTTGTCCTTCAAGGATCAGTCTATTGTATTTTTGATAATATGCATCCATAGATAGTCTTGAATTTTAATTTGAGTTGAGGGCAAGACCCTAATAGACCATTTCAAGGAGGGGAGAAGGAATGTGTACATAGACTACACATGTGTGCCCCAAGACATGTCTTTGGTTGGTAGACAAGGTTGATGAGTATAATGATTGTGGGGTTCCTACCAAGGAGGAACTTGTCCATGTGAAAGATGTGATGAATAGATCTGTGGTGCTCATCTTTAAGGTTTGTGAGGATAGTGACAGAAGACCACATGCTTTCAAATCATTACAATGATAAGATGGCTGGTGGATAGTGTAATATGATCTTAAAAAAGAAAATAGGTTAGTTTTCCACCATTAAAAGATAGAAATAGGTTTTAATGGTGGAAAACTAACCTGTTTTTTTTTTTGAAATTTTCATTTCCGTGGTTTTCGTGTTGTTACAGGGGTATGCGTAGGCATCCCGAACCAACACGTATTCGCCGATATAGGCACATATCCGTCATCCGGATGCGCACTGTCTACCCGTATTTTGACTATTATTCCATTTTACAAAGGCACACGTACTCGTCATTATCCACGCGTAGGCATCAACTTGCATGCATACCCACCTCTTGGGGTGCGTAGGCATTATTCAAAGTGTGTGTTGACTGATATTTTACCCTACATGGGTATCTACCTTCTATGGTACGTATGCACTAAAACCCATGTGTACCTACTATTCTTCCCGCGTAGGTGTAAAGCCACACCTTTATCTGTATCCATAGCTATGTGTATCCGTCATTCAAAGTGCATATCTGTTGATATGTGCGTGTACCCATCATTCAGGTGTGCGGTGTCCTTTGTCAAAAAATCAAAATTTTGTTTTCGATTCAGAGTTAAATTTTTGAAGTTTTCTAGCAATTTGTAGGTTTCTAATAGTGGTTTGAAAGTTATTTTGATATTATCTAGCCTAACTTAGTTAAATTTTTGCATTTTTGGTTTGTAGGGGTCTTCTAAAATGTGTATGCTCTTCCCTTGCACCTTCTAGGTGATCTTAGGAACCAAAAATGTTTCAAAAACCTTCTCTTTACTTTCCAAACACTTCAATTTAAGTTTATAAAGGATTAACTTTCAAATTTGGCTAAAAGGAACAGCTAAGAATAGGATTGTCACTTAGTTAACTATAAGAGGTATATAGATAGCACACTTGCATGTGTGGCTATGCCTGTAAATGGCGCGTGGCTATTAATAGCATGCGGCCTATTTTTGGAATAGATAAGCGGTGAAGGGAAAGTCCCCACCCTATATATATGTAGTGAATTACAGAGAGAGAGAGATAGAGAGATAGAGAGATATATAGGTATATGTAGAGTGTAAGAGGTAAGCATAAAGAGATATGTGCATATGATTGGATTATTGTATCAGATCCATGCGCATCGGTATAGAATGCCATTATTGTAAGGAGCTTTTGTGTTTATTAATAGATGGAAGTTATTGGCTGAATCTAAGTGTCATTCTGTGTGTAATTGAGTAGTGCATGTTCTTGATTCAATCATGATTATTGTTTAAGCTTGTTCTTTCATAGATCTGAATATGGCATGCATTGTAGAATGATGGATTAGTTATGGATCTATATGTTTCTTCCTTCATCACGCTAACATCTTGCTACAACAACCCTAAAGAGGGACTGGTACCTTTTTGCGTGCTTTGGGTGAGTGCTTAGTCTAGGTTGAGTGATGTGCCAGCATGCATCTAGGGTGTTATCTAGTAAATTCTAGGTTGCATCATTGGTTCCATTTTGGGACCTCTTTTTAGTTTTTTTAGGATGGTTCGTGATGAAGACGTACCGGTTAACTCTAGCAAGTATTGAGGAGTGGATACATGATCTGGAGGAAGAATATGCATGATGGTTCAGCAGTGGATCTGAGTTTAATGCATGCACTTGGGTAGAACAAAATATGTATGACAACTTATATGAGAGCTTTTTCACCATCTTTCTAGTAGAATTATATGAGTGATTGATTGCTTATGCATCTAAGTGGAATTGGAGGTATCGTGCACTTGTCTGGACACAGGAAGAATTTTAGGCCCTTTATGATGTTGATCTGATCTGGACTCATGTTGTGGATATGTGGTTTGTGGTGTTCTAAATAGTTATATTCTGGAATATTCAATTTTGACGTATTCTTTCCTGGAGGTAGCTGAATTCAGTTTTTGTGGTATCTAGAGGAGCATATCTGCAAGGTATTCCACTGGCGATCAAGATCTTGATGGTAACTTTGAACTGGAGAGTAAACCGATGGCTAACTAAACTTCACCACACATGAGGGCAGGAACAGGTTTGGTGAAAGATGGTAGACCTAGTGGTAGAAAAAGGAGAGAGGAAAGGTGGCTTAAGTATAATGAGGTGTGTGAGAGGGAGATAGAGAAGCAGCGTACCATTGTAGAAAGTATGGCATTGAGGAGAGAGATGGCTCGTGAAGGATTTGAAGCTCACGTAGAAGACGTGGAGCAGAGCATCAAGAACTCCCCCATCTTGGAAAGCATGATAGAGATCCCCCTTGGCTTCACACAGAAGTGTGCCAGCAAAGACTACTGGGCCATGGTGTGCATCTTAATCCACTGGTGACCTAGCCCTTGCGCTTGGTTTTCCAGTATCTAGTATGACAAGTAACCAACAAGCTAACTTGGGAAGTAGGAGAGTAGGAGTAAGTCAGGGAGCAAGTACATCAATGGTAGGGTAGGATAGATGACTTCAATGTTATTTGGAGGAACATTTTAGGTGCATCATCACACAGAATGTGAGCGCGTAGAATGTTGGATTCACCTCTGGAAGTGGAACTACCTCACAGACTGTAGGGGTTAGTATAGTACTACTTGTCGGAGCACAAGGGGAGTACATCTATAGGTCTATTCCAGCTACAGGTGGAGGATCAGGAGGTATAGGTGGTTCTAGTTCTGGTGGATCTGGTGGTTCTGGAGGTAGAGGAAACACAGGAGGTTTGGATCAGGTGGTCAAGGCCCGCAGCAACCACATAATATCTATATGGAGATGTCTCTTCATCTCCCGGAGTATAGAGGTATAGAGGATGTTTTGAACATGTGCATATGTGTGAAATATTATGGTGTGTGAAAGGGATCATGACTTTTGAGTGTAAGGCAAGTCAATTTGCTACTACATTACAAGGGACGTGCACACAGTTGGTATAGGAAGTTTGACCCTGATCAAACTTGTGTGGATTATGCAAGCATTGAAGGATGCTTTCTTAAAAGAGTTCTATATCCGGAGTTTGAGCAGAAGAGTATCATCACGCTCAAAGATATCAAGAAAGGCACTGAGAGTGTACGTGAGTATGATGCCCATTTTAAGACACTTCTATCTAAGTTGTCTTATGATATTCATGCCAACCAACATGCACAATGGTTTGTTGGAGGATTGATTACACCATTTAGAAGAGCATTGTCACATAAGACATACACTTGATCCACGTGAAGCATTGGAAGTAACTTTGTGTGTTGAGGTAGTTGGGAGCATTGACATTGGTGTTAGTCCATTCTTAGAGGCACAGATTGCAGCTATGGAAAAATAGTTAGAGAAGCTATCAGCAAATTCAGCCCATGAAAATGCGCTCAGGGATTTGGTGTACAGATTGTGAAGTGGAAGGTCACACCAAGGATAGTTTCCCTCAGATCTATACGTTCATTGTTGTTAGACTGTGAAATATGTCATTTGAATCATGATGCTAGCCACTGTCCTTTTGTTACAATGTGTGATAAGGAAGAATGTATCCTACTTTTTGCAAGATTTATAGGTCCATGACCCATGATACTGGATTGTTGATTGATTGGTTAGATCCATGATTTATAGACATTGGGGTATGATAGAACAAGTGTAATGGATAACTCTAAGAACAAGAATGAGCACCAGGATTGGGATCATAATCAACCATGCTATGACAGGAATGAGGCCATTTTGAAGGAGGTCATGGAAGAGGACGTGGATATCGAGGTGGATATGGAGGATGAGGCCGTGGTGGAGGAAGAAGTGAGTTTCCTTGATGGAACATGTTATACATGTGGATCCCTTGATCATTATAGGTGTGAATGTCCCCAGAATGTTACATGTTCTTTTTGTGGAAAGAATCATAGCTATGAGGAGTGCCTGGACTTATATGAGCATCTCGAGTAAACAAGCATATAAGAAAAAAAGGCACGAGGATGGTTAGGATCAGTGTGTGGGAAAACTAGTGGATGCCCAAGATAGCACCAGAACCTGAGGCCTTAACTTGTGAAGATTACCACATGTGCTGAAGTGGCACGTGCAAGAGAGGCATCATGTACAGAAGCCTGATCATTAAGGAGGAGGTTTTGCATGCAAGGTACCAGATCCTGCCCATTAGAAGGAAGTTTATCAAGAGACCATGGAGGTCCTCAGAAATCTTCAAGGCGAAATACAATGTTTGAAAAAGAGAACAGAAAGATGGAACAGAAAAGAAAGAAGTAGGGAAGGTCCCCTCTGATATTGATGACATCAGAGAGGTGTGTAAAATGTTGCCAAGAGAATATTATTCCATTATTAGGGAATTGGTTGAAGGGGAACACTCACGTGAAAAACATTGAGAATGAATGACAGATCCTACATGTAAATCTTCCCCCTGATAGCATTGACTATGATAAAGAGATCACTCTGAATGTTGTTGTAGATGGATGGTTGTTGAGCAATATTTTGATTGATACAGTGTGGAAGTAAATGTGCTTACTTTAGATGCATGGGTACAAATGGGGAGACCTCCATTACAGCCATCATCTAATGTGTTGTTTATGGAAAATAGGACTAAGGCCACTCCCATAGGAGTTTTGAAGGATGCATCCATAACTATACAAGGGGCCAAATTCACTGGGGATTTTGAGGTATTAGCACTTGCAGAAGCAGACAAGTTTTCCAGCCTTGCTTGGATGCCCTTGGTGTTATGCGAATAATGCTGATTTGAGATTCAATAAGGGGTATATCAGCTTTGAGAACAAAGAGGAAAGGGTTGTGATACCTTTGATAGATGGGAAGTCTACACCATATGTTGAGCCTCTAAGTGAGGAGGACTTAAACAAAATCTATGTACGTGTTATTCAGGACCCAGAGGTCAATGAGCCATCAAAGGAAGGCATCCTACAGTGGGAGGATTCTCACTCTATTAGTGATACTATGAGTATTGCTTGTGACAATTGGGCTCATGGTACATATGAACTAGTAGGGATGCGAGGTAAAAAGTGTGGTTGCGTGCGCACAAGAATGGACTTCATTTTTTGATGGATAGGTAGGCGTAGTACCTTGGTATACAAGAGTAGAAGATCTTCTGTATTTTTGAAAGCCATGGAAGCACAATGGATAGATCAAATTAAGAGAAGAGACATGTTAGCATATATCTTGTGGGATGGGGACAAACATGCGTTGGTGGGTAGTTCATAGAGATAATCTTATGGAGTGGAAGGAGATCAGAATCACCTTATCTACTAGGTTTGTAAGAAGTAATGCACCTACGTAGATTTGCACTTATAATGGTGATCAACCTATTCAACACCACATTCAGTAGTGTGAGAGACTCTGGACAAGCAGGGACAGAAGCATTACCACCTTCACTCTGGGTGCATAAATTGTATTCCACTCTACAAGGGTGCACATGTGCTTGGTATGTATACGTAGAACTACATCGAGAGACTGGAAACTGGAAAAATTTGACTACAGGAATGATCCAGACCTTTGACTACTTTTCTTCCCAACCTCAATAGAAGAGGCATTAAAATTTGTCAAGCGGTTAACCATGGGAGATAGTGCAAAGGTGGAGGAACTCATACAGGAATTATTTGGTGAGACAGAATCAAGGCGCGCATTTTGAAGAAAAGGAGAAGACTCCATATTGCTTGAACGTGCTTGCCTTGAGAAAGAAAAAAAAGAAATGGTGTGTACATGGATGGATGAGGAAGTTGAAAACCTAGATATTGACCATTCACGGGGGGGTGTGAGGTCTTGGATAGTGTAGATAAGGATACGTGTGCATACCATGAACCAATGAAGAAAAAGAAGGTCAATATAGGATCGAGAGGTTGAGCCTAAGGAGGTCATAATTGGAGACTATTGGTCAGAATCGGAAGTGGAAAAGATCATTGAGTTACTCAGGGATTATCAGGACTTATTCCCTCGAGGGTATCATGAACTTAAAGGCATGCATGAATCACTTGGGGAAATGAAGATAAAACTTAAGGAAGGTGCGCGTCCAGTGTGAAAGAGACCTTATAGAATGAATCCTAATTTTGTGAAAAGGTAAAAGAAGAAATTGATAAAATGTTGAAATCTGGAATTATCAAGCCCCTTGATGAGTCAGAATGGGTTAGTCCAATGGTGATTAGTATCAAGAAGGATGGTAGAATTTGAATATGTGTGGACTACAGGGAGCTAAATGTTGCATGTGTAACAGACCCATTCCCTATGCCATTTACTGAGGAAATACTAGGAGTTGTAGGGTGTGAAATATATTCCTTCACAGATGGGTTTTCTGGGTATCATCAGGTTAGGATTGCTCAGGAGGATCAAGAAAAGACAACTTTTACTACTGAATGGGGTAGTTTTTCCTATATTGTGATGCCTTTTGGATTGAAAAATGTGCCTGTTGTATTCTCATGCATAGTTTTTTAGGCATTCAAATATTTTATTCACAACTTCTTACAGGTCTACCTCGATGATTGGATAATATATGGGCTTGTTAAGGATCATTGTGACAATCTGCGCTTAATGTTTGAATGGTGCAGACAATTGAGTATCTCTTTGAACATCAAGAAGTGCATATTTGCTACACCTTTTGGAATACTATTGGGACACATAATCTGTAAGGAAGGATTACTTGTTGATCAGCTAAGGTTGCAGTCATTTTAGGGTTGGAAGCACTGCCTTAGTCAAAGTGAGGTGTGTGGATTTTTAGGTCACACAGGATATTATAGAAAATTCATAAAGGGATATGCAAAAATTTCCACACCTTTGGAGGAGTTACTAAAAGGAAAAGGTACATTCTATTGGGGAGAATCGCAGTAGTGCGTTTGAAACATTGAAAGAGAAACTTACTACCATGCCTATCCTACATTTTTCCTTCATGGGACAAACCATTTCATGTACATGTGGATGCCTCTGGCATGGCCATTGGTGCAATATTAGCTCAACCTAGAGAAGGTATTGTCGATCATCTCTTCTTTTTGCTAGTAGGAAGTTGACTCTCTTGAACAAAATTATACAACTACAGAGCGTGAAGCTTTGTCAATGATCTATGCATTGCACAAGTTTTACAATATTTTCTAGCTATACCATTTGTAATTCTATACAGATCACATGGCATTGAAATATTTGGTGAAACAAACCCATCTTAGAGGGGCATATGTAGATGGGTCTCTATTTCAAGAGTTTGATTTCACAGTTATGGTGAAGCTAGGGAAAAGTAACTCTGGACCAGACCACTTGTCTAGAATCAACTCAGGAGAGGAAGCACAGACAATTGAAGAAACCATGCTAGATGCCTAGTTATATAGGTTACAATGCATGCCATCAGAATTAGAAGACATTGTTGTCTTTCTACGGTGGTGTGTAGCACCAGAAGGAATGAAGGCATTAGAAAAGAAACAACTTGCTATACATGTGACACCATTTATGTTAATCAGTGGTGACCTCTACAAGTTAGGACAGAGATGAAGTATTACGTCATTGTGTATTAGAGCATGAGCGCAAGGATATTATGGAAGAAGCCCATGGTGGTATTGCAGGAGGCCATTATGTAGGTGATGCGACTACGGAAGATCCTACTTGTTGGATTATGGTGGGAGACATTGTATAAAGATTGTAAAGAATATTGTAAGGTGTGTGACCATTGTCAGCACCTAGGAAAACTAGGACAAAGAGATGAAATGCCCTTTGAGACCTATTACTAGTGCAGAACCATTTGAGAAATGGGCCATTGACTTTGTAGGACCTATTTCACCAGCCGTGTGTAGGAATGGATCATGCTATATCATTACTTGCACATAGATTATCTCACATGGTGGGTAGAAGCAAGCACCTACGAAGGATTGTATGTACAACAACTACAACAACTAGGTTTCTATGGGAGAATGTTCTTACAAGATATGGATGTCCTTTAAGTTTGACAAGTGATAGGGGTACACACTTTTTAAATGAAACCATAAGGATCCTATTAGATGAGTTTATGGTTGCCCACCATAAGACTACACCTTACCACCCTCAGGAAAATGGAACTATTGAGGCTTTCAACAAGAGATTTTTGAGCAGAGACATTGACAAAAATTTGTGATGTTGGAAGAAAGGATTGGGATGATAAAGTGTTTGCTATTCTTTGGGCATATAGAAACAACTTATAAGAGATTGAACAAAGCCACACCATTTCAGTTGGTGTTTGGCATGCAAAGCCATTCTCCTATAGAATTTATGTTACCTTCTTTGTGCATTGCATGCGTTGGAGGTCTAGCTGATGAGCACGCTTTAGAAGAGTGGATTGAAAAGATGATTCAGTTGGATGAGTGATGAGCCATAGCACACGTTGGAGTTAGAAGAAAGAAAAGGCTAGGAAGAAAGCATGGCATGATAGAAATATAAAGGAGAAGAAGTTTGGTTGGACAAATGGTACTTCTTTATGACTCTAAGTTCTTGTGCCATCCAGGAAAGCTCAAAGTACATTGGTTGGGGCTGTATGTCATCACTTACATACTTGAATCAAGGTGCTTTCTAGTTAGAAGCACTTGATGGAACATGGCTACCAGTTATTTTAATGGGAGTAGGTTGAAGCCCTACTATAAATAAGTCTTCTTGGTGTTTGTAATAAGGTAGTATTGCCATTTAGATTAGGTTTTCAATTATGTATTTCCTTAATGTATTTCCTTCATTATTGTTATGCTTTGTCAATTTAGTTAGTTGTTGTTCTTGTGTAATAAGTGTGCTTGCGTGCATGAAGCTAATTACTATGTGAAGAATGTTTATGCATGTAGAGGACTGCACATACTTTTAGTGTGGGGTGGTTGTAGTTATCCAAGTAAAAGACTGTGGGAATTGAAAGGTGAAAGGAATAAGCTGCTACGGGTGTGCTTTAAGTCAAAAGAAGATTGCTTCTCAAAAGTGACCAAGGATGGAGATGAATGAAAAGGATAGTATAATGAGGTGAGGTAAGAGAGGCCATGATAACTACGGGGAGAAGGTACAGTGATGAGGTACTCGGGGCGAGGGGTGTGCTGTTGAAGAGAAGTCTGTGACCAGAGGGTAGGAAGGCATCGCTAGAAGGTTATAGTAGGGTGTGAAGATGTACCACGTGGAATGAATGAATTTGGTCAATGAATGAGAGGATATTTGGTAGGTGAAGGAGAAATAAATGCATCAAAATTTGAAAAATTATATAAGGATGGGATGTGAATTCATTTTTACCATTGTGACTAAGAGTATTTGAGGAAAGAGCTAAGTGCGAAGAGACTGAGTGATTGGGTTAAGGTGTGAAGGGTGTGAAACCAAGCGTGATGACAAAAAATAGATCTATGTGAAAAGAAGCTTGTGTCCCCGGTGGTGAAGGGTTTGAGTGAAGCAAGGTGACAGAGAGGAGTTAGGGCATGAAGTTTCCACCTAGGGCATGATTGAATCGAGCTAGGGTTTGATTCACAAATTGTAGAGTTAAAGAGGAGATGATTGCAAGGTAAAAATGGCACCCAAGAAGGTAGTTAGTAGGAGAAAAAAAGGAAAGAAGAAGGTGGTCATCGAGGAGGAAGAGATGGCGAAAGTGATTTTTAGAAATGCAATATCTAGAAGGAGTCATCATCGGCCAGGAATGGGATTCACCCATCAGAAAGAGAAAAGTAAGTGAATACAATCACAGGACCTCGAGAGAACAAGAAGGAGCTTGATTCCTTTCACTACTGAAGGATGAACAAATGTATGAGATGACATGCCGGTTTATGATGATGTAGGTGAGAAGCTTCTAAAGAGAATTGGGGTCTACCAATTATATGAGCTTCCATATTTTGGGAAGTATGAGCCCTTGTACTAGTGGCTCATGAGTAGAGTGCATGAGGACTTCTTCTACTTTGCAGGATGCAGAGTTAGAATCTCATCCATGCTTATCTCAATGGTGACAGGTTTGAAGGCCACAGAGAAGATATAAAGAATGATCTCATAGATAAAGCCATGATCTTAAAGACCAGACAAGGAGTTGGGGTACTTGAAGGGTCACGTGGTATGGATATAGACAAGTTGAAGAACTATCGGTGGTTGTGCAAGCAAGCAACACACACCTTGTTACAAAGTTGAATGACCAGGAGTGGTGGTCACAGGTAAATACTATGTGGTTACACATTTGCATGCAAGATGTCAGAAGGAGTAGTCTACAATATTGTAGGCTACATTACAGAGAAAATAGTTGAGGAAGTGCACACAGGAGGGAAGATCAGCTTTGGGGTTGTTCTACTATCATTGGTATTCATGGAAATTGGAGTACTAGATGGGCCGAAGGAAAAGGTATGGGAATACCCCATGGAGAATAAGTCACCAGCTGAAAGGTTCAGCAAGTACCTATGTAAAGGGTCCATGATAGATGATGTCAAGAAAAGGGTGGAGAAATGGTATGATAGGCTCCACGTGGCATTTGGAGAAGAGTGGTGCATCCCGAAGGACCTACCATCAGTAGTGGGGAAACAAGTCTAGTTTTTGTATATCAACATTTCTGCATCACGCATGCGCTTCCCAATGAGAGATGGAGTCTGGAGCCCTTGGTGTAAATTTCCTTACGCATTCACTACAAGGTATTTCCAAGCATCTATTCATAGATTCATAGACACACAATGATTGGTATTCAATGCAGATAAGGTAGACTGTGACTACCACATGTTGAGGAAGAAGTATGTGTATCAGGAAGAAGTGCCTATGTTGAGAGGCTCATTTGGAGGTATTGAATATTAAGCCAATAAGTTTAGTTGTAGCAGATATAGGGGCAACATTAGTGTATCTTCAGTTAAAGCCCAAGATGGAGAACAATAAGTATGTGGAGAATGAATTCATGCTCCCAGGGCCACTGAAGGGTAAGCACACAATGGAAAACATACCTAGCGCAAAGGCCCATAGAAACTATTGAAGTAGAGGATGAAGAAGAGGAGCGTGAAGATAGTGGAGGCTTGGAGCACAATAGAAGAAAGCAACCATATGACAGAGAAGAGTCACACGTGTGACCACTCCACCTCAGGGACATGATGAAGAGGAAGATACAGAGGTTGAGTAGGGGGAGAACATATTTAAGAAAGTGTTTAGATGCACAAGGACTCAAGGTGGAACCCCACAAAATGGTAAGGAAATCACCTCGTCTCTCTCACACAAGGAAGGAGACCGTTGAGCAAAAGAGAGAAGAAAGTTGAAGTTAGATGAAGAAGTGAAGAGGAATCGGGGGGAGAGAGAGAGCATGCAT
This sequence comes from Taxus wallichiana var. yunnanensis, assembly GCA_018340775.1. Taxonomy (NCBI): domain Eukaryota; kingdom Viridiplantae; phylum Streptophyta; class Pinopsida; order Cupressales; family Taxaceae; genus Taxus; species Taxus wallichiana. The sequence continues at coordinate 226,885,813 of CM031240.1, read as the reverse complement.
CTCCTACCCCACTCAAGAGCAAGAAGATGAGCCAAGAATGAGGAAGAAAAAAAAGATGAAGATGATGAAGGATGGAGAAAAGAGAAAGAAACCTCCGGATCCATGCATGTGATTATTCAAGGTGTAATGAGATAGGCTCCTAACCTTGAAGCTATAATTCCCAAGGGACCTAGATCGAAGAGGATGAGTGGGGAACATAGTGCACCAATCATGGGCTATGTAGAGGACACCGAAAAAATCATCGCGCATGTTTCAAAGCACTGTAGAACAAAAGGATTTATTTGGTTGGGAATTAATGGATGGGGATATGGTGACCATTTGCACTAGAAAGCAACTCTCATGGTCAATGCATACCCACATGGATGAGCCTGACTTTGATGTATGTGAAGAGTCATGCATGTTGAGATGGCTGAAGAAGGCACCCCAAGCTAGACATATGATAGTAAAGCCTACTGTCATGTCAGATGAGTAGGTCAAGCATTGGTGAAGGTTTCTATTGAAGTTGCTAGAAGAAACATGGAAAAGCTGCAAATGCAATGATAAGAGTGTTGTGTGAGGAGCTAAAGACAAAGGATGCAGAGATAGCATGCATAACATGTAAGAGAGGGACTTAGCGTAGAAGAAGAATGAAGTATTTATCAAGCATCACAGAGGAGATTGGAGACAATGTCATAAGAGCTAGGCCACACTTGGAGACCAAGGTACCATAGATGTTTCCCTCAGTGATACATTATGTAGGAAAGTTGGTGGACCTGGTACTTGAAGATGAACCTCTGTGCACATGCCAGTGCCAAGGAATCTAGAACAAGAGGTAGAATGAGAGAAAGCTTTAGTGATGCAAAAGATTGCATCCTATGAAGGGTTGTTGTAAGTGCTACAAGAAGTATTGAAGAAAGCTAGACCAGGCTTTGAACATCTGCACAGCTCCAGAGGTGCTTATCAACATAAAGACCTGGAAGAAAACAATGAGGTCCAGAGAGCAATGAAGGATGAAACATTGGGCCACATGAGAAAGATTGTCAATGGTTAAGTAGAAGTGAGGCCCTGACAGCAACACAAGAGCCACACAAGACATTTGGAAGAGCTTGGGAAGCTCATTGCGTAGAAGATGGATCTTCTAGAAGGAAGAATGACCTCAATGTCCAATGTTGTGTTGGTTCTGCAAAATGAAAAAGGGGAGATTGTGAGGGATGAATTGGAGTCCATTGTTGTGGACATTCCAAAAAAAGTAGAACAAGCACTCGTTGAATGGAAGGCCTTGGAGGCGAAATAAAGGAGGAGTATCAGAGTTGATACTTCAAACTGATACAGAGGAGGTTGCCTCATAAAACTTCTTTATTCATCTACATTCTTTCATTCTTATTCTTTCCATTCTTCTATTCTTTACTTCAATTTTTGGAGATACCCATTGTCGGGGTGACAATGAGATTAGTGTGGGGTAATGTTGATCAGAGAACACTTGACAAAACTCACACAAGAAGTCCACATGGAAAACAGGCCAGGTTTAAGGGTGTGAATGGATAGGAAGAACACACACGTGGAGGGAAAGTTCAACATTCAAGGACTTAGCCAATTTTGAGCATGAAGACCTATTTTTAGAAGATGGCGTGTGGAACACACCAATGATGTAGAGACGTGTGCGCCATGCATTTTCTATCTTTAGAGGATCGGATCAAAGCATTTTTGCATGGAGATGAGCTAAGAATAGGATTGTCACTTCAGTTAACTATAAGAGGTCTATAGATAGCACACTTGCATGTGTGGCTATGCTGTAAATGGTGACGTGGCTATTAATAGCATGCGGCCTATTTTTGGAATAGATAAGTGGTGAAGGGAAAGTCCCCACCATATATATATGTAGTGAATTACCTGAGATAGAGAGAGAGAGAGAGAGATATATAGGTATATGTAGAGCGTAAGAGGTAAGCATAAAGAGATATGTGCATATGATTGGATTACTATATCAGATCCATGCATGCATCATTAGTATAGAATGCCATTATTGTAAGGAGCTTCTGTGTTTATTAATAGATGGAAGTTATTGGCTGAATCTAAGTGTCATTCTTGTGTGTAATTGAGTAGTGCATGTTCTTGATTCAATCATGATTATTGTTTAAGCTTGTTCTTTCATAGATCTATGAATATGGCATGCATTGTAGAATGATGGATTAGTTATGGATCTATATCTCCCCATTTGATCTATACCTTTGCATTCTTGTTGCCCATTTGGGACAAAAAGAAGGCATCTTGCGGGAGTGTTATCATAGATTGTGTTCACCACTTTTTGTCCATTTACACTCATCCATGTTTGCGGCTGAGTTGTTAAATGTCTAAAGTGTGTGGGTACGTTCTTACATCTTTGATAGCCACTTGATCTTGATTTCAAGATCATCTTCATAGCTAGGTTTGGTTTCATCATTGTTTCCCCTTTGAGTTGTTATTCTGCCCACATTCTAGCCATATAATTATGAAACTTACATATTGTTTTCATTTATGAGAACTTGGTATAAGTTTCCATATTGTATCATTACATTTCTCGCATGATTAATAACTTCTTTCTATACTTGTACTTAGTTTTGATTCCAACATTGTTTAAGGATTTTTTAGAGTGTTGATATTACATTGTTTATATTGCAATAACATCATCTTGATACTAATATCTCACTTGTTTCAAGCTTGGTTAACGTGTCAAGGTAGTGTTGTTACGTTATTCACATTTGTAACTTCCATTGTCAAAAACTTAGATTTTGTTCACATCTAAAATAGTCATAGTATATCTTGTGGAGAGATCACATCAATACAAATTTAGTGCTTAGGTCTTGTTTATATTTGAACTTGACCTAGGTAGTGATAGGGTATTGTCACTATCTATTTTACATGCCTATCTTTGGAACTGTAGCTTAGGGTATAGTGTTCTATAAACAATTTGAGTGATTGAGTGATTTACTTGTGAGTTTCATGATTGTTCCTAGTATAAAAGTAGTTGCATAATTTTGTACTTAGGACACTTTGAGACATTGAGACTCTAAAAAACAACTCATGCCATATACACCTAGGTTTATTACAACTTGGATACACTTAGGTGAAACCTAGTGTCACATAGACTAGTGATGCCAAAAATCATGAAAAATGGTGTCTAAACGAGATGAACGTGACTTAGAGGTAAATCCTTTTAGTTCAATGTACCCATTCGGTGGTAAAAAATTAGGACCTCTATTCTCATAAGTTAAATATACTGAACCATTGGTTAACCATAGCATAGAGGATTCTAATTCATTTGAAGACCAACAAAAACTAGATCTAGCTCGCTTTGATGAGCTCCTATACTATAATAAAGACCAAGTACTCACAAGAGTCCTCGAATTAGGAGCTAAACTACCATAAGAGCGTGAAGAAGAAATTAAAACCATTAACCATGAAATAGAAGATATGATATGACCATCCCTCATTGACATGGAAAATCCTTTCGATGTAGGACAAGATTCCACTTGAGGTAGGTATAAAAAAATGCGAGAATGCGACCGCTAAAACCAACAGATGGTTTGAGGAGACCTTACTTTAAGGCTTCACGTAAAGTCAAAATTGAACATGATCACAAAGACTCACCTCCTCCTATATTTGACAATGAAGACGATCCCTTAATTGAAGAGGAGATCATTTAACGAAATATATTAAAACTCAAGTAAAAAACTAGCAACCTTAGGTTCCTCAAGTAGGAATACACATAAGGATAGACTCAAGACTAAATCAGGTGAATTTCACATTGACCCATATGATGACACAACATTCAAAGTTGCTAAAGTGAATAGACCACTATCCCCACAAAATAGCAACTCATCCAACAAGAGTTGCAATCAATGAAAAACACGCTTACCACTCTACAAGAGAGTAATGTAGGACACAACAGAAAGTATCTATACGAAGAGCTATGTCCCTACCCCTTTGATAAAGACATGTTACGACAACCATTCCCAAAACACTTTGATATCCCTAAATTTGACAAATAAAAAAGAAAGGTGATCCTCATGATCATGTCAAATACTTCTACATGGCTTGCCAGGAAGTCGCTTACAACGATAAATTTTTGATATGTCTATTTCCTCATAGCCTAGGAGCACATGCATTGGAATGGTTTTTCAAGTATACCTAAGGGATCAATCACGACATGGCCCACACTAGCTAAAAAGTTTGTGTGACATTTCTCTTTCAATATGGAGAATGAAATTACCATGAACAACCTTTGCAACGCTAAAAAAAAACCCAATGAGACCTTCATGGGATTCTTACAGTGATGGCACGGATTGACGAGTCGTTTCCCTTGTGTCCTTCCAGAAAAATAGATGGTAAGCATATTTATCCCCAACTTGAACCCAGAAATAGCCTTCCACTTACAAATGCACTGCGACACTAACTTTGAAGAAGTTATAGAGAAAGGAAGTCAAATTGAGAAGGCTCTCATTATAAAGGGGACACTCAAACCCGTTATAAAGGAAAAACACAAGCAAAAATCCGTGGACAAACCAAAGTTATTCAATAAAAATAAACATGTCATTAGCGATGACATCACAGGCTTTAAGAGATTCTAGGCTGTACATATTGGTCCACTATTAAATATTTCACAAGGACCTCGCCTAAAGGCACCCACGAAACATATATTTACACCTCTAACTAAGTCATTATCCATTATACTTAAACAGTTAGACGTTGTAAATATGGTGTAATACCCAACCATAATGGTACCATACCCAGATGATGCACCTAAGCCAGGTTGGTTTAAGGAGCATGAATACTATGATTTTCATTGTGTCAAAGGACACAAGACTGATAGATGCCTAAGATTGTGACATTTTATACAAGACCTTATCGAAGAAGGTAAAATTGTAGTAGATTCACCATCTAACTCAGGACAAGGTCCTAACGAGAAGATGGGTATATTCAAAGAACCCTTTCCCAAACATGAGGATAAAAAGAACAAGAAGCTAGATCATGAGAATGCTTTTAATGACTATAGAACTCGCCGCCTACGTCTATCCAACAAATGATAATCCATTTGACTCCCTTATAGGTTGTATCCGTTCATCTAATGAATAAGTGAACACCATTAGGATCTTAGGAAATAGTTGTGTTGTAGGCATGTGATGTGCTATGATACCCGATCATTTACCTATTCCTTAGGAAGGCCAATATAATTTGATAGAATAATTGGAGAAAAACCCAACTAGAATTTCAATCCTAGATCTCCTCAAGATTTCCACAGCTCATAAAAATATACTGTATAAAATGCTTTAGAGTTCAAGGGTCTCCACAGATGTAGATCCCACACACCTTCAAGTGATGGTTTCACATAATGATTCCAACGAGTGTATCTCCTTTGATTGAAGTGCAATTGTTATCCAAAATGAGCCCCTGCTTATTTTGGCTAACTTGCCTTCATTCTTCCCTTCCTTGTGCTTAAAATTCAATTTTCACACATTTCAAGCACTCAAGGGTTTTTGGAAATGGCTCCATCAGATAGGATTTTTCTTCCCCTTTCCAGAAAGGTAAAAGTTTCCTCCTAACTCCAAATATTTCGAAAGTTATGGCCCGACGGAGTTTTTTGGGGAAATTTTCCCTTGACAGGCCCGCGGCCAATGAGAAGGTGCCACGTGGCAGTAGAGGTCAGGCTGGTGGAGGTAAGTTGGAAAATTTTCCAAAGAGGGAAAAGGGCACAAAGGGAAAATTTTGGCCCGCAGGCCCGCGGAGGAGGATGGAGAAAAAGTTGCGGAAGGCCCGCGGCCAATGAGGAAGCGACACGTGTCCATGACAGTGGTAGGAGTCGGAGGCGCGGAGGAAAATTTGGTTTTTTGCCAAAGTGACAGAGGAAAAAATGGAGAAAAATAAGCGCACCCCACAAAGCAACCAGAAGTGACTCGTGTCAAGGCCAACGAAGCGCATGTGGAAAATTTGGAAATGTTTCTCGATAAAAAATCAAAGGGAAAAAGCAAGGTTTGAGCCCGTGTTTCCATTAGCGAATGGGAAATCACCACATGGAAGAGGAGAGGCAGGGCACGAGGAATTTTGGGACATTTTCCCAAATTCAAAAAATGGAAAATTTTCAAGTTTCGGCCTCGCTAACCCGATTTTTGCCCTAAAATTGCTATTTTTGCCCTAAATCTTCAGAGGGGCATAACTTTCGATCCCGAGCTCAGATTTTCGCGTTCTTTATATCATTGGAAAGATGTTGAAATAATATATACAATGGAGGGTTAAATTTTTATTTTTGATGGATATTTGAGGAGAAAAATAGGAAAACGTCTCTGGCATGCAAAAATGTAGAAAATGCCCCCAACCACCAAAATTAATGAAGTATGGGCCTCTTTCTTTCTCTGCAAAGCAATGTACTTTGGTGTATGGGTTTTTCCATGAAGCCCATCACTTTGTAGGTGATATTGGAGTGATTTGTTAGTGGTTGGAGTTTCAATTTTATTTTTCTGTGTTTTTCATATTTCTTTCATTCTGTTCGATGGTTAAAAGCCAAATTTGGCTCATTTGTAAAGGTTGTTCATCATTCTTCTCTACCTCTCCCTTATTTTCTTCCCCAGGGTCAAAAATGGAGTTTGAACCTCCTCCCTTTCTCTGTAATGGTGTTTTTACCTCTTACCAGTAAAATGATGTTTTGTGTAAACTTCTGGAGCAATAAAAACATGTTTTGTGATGCATTTGTCCATCCTCGCTTGTTTTGCTTGTCTTCTTCTTGCCGCTCTTCATTATAGGTATTTGTGCATCTTTGAATGTTCATTTCAGGTTTTGGAGCTATGTTCATGGAGTTTTGGAACATTTTTTGTGTGAAATTTATCCTTGGTTTTGTGATGCACTTGTCCATCCTTTCCATTGCTCACCTCTTCTTATTCCATGGCAGTTTTGATAGATGTTCAACATTTTCCTTCTCTGGTGTATCACCATTTTAGTGTAGGCTCTATTTTTCCCTTTTTTTTCTCTCTCTCTCTCTGTCTCCTTGGCATAGTTAGATTAGGATTAGATTAGCTTGCCTGCACTGGAATAGCTTATGGCAGGTAGTTTAGGAAGAGGAACCAGCCTTCTCTGGAGAGCTTTCCCCATTTGCAAAGGTCCCACACTTTGGGAAAGCTCAATGTTGTGCATTCACACCAAATGACATTGCCTTAGAAAAGTATATCCATAGGTCATTTTGGGGGTGTTATGAATTTGCACTAACAACAATCCCACACAATAACCCTAAGGACAACTTACCCTTATATATATAGGTTGTTGTTACTCATCACAATATCAAAAGAGTTCTTATGGATGATAGGTCTGGTCTAAATATTTACACATTGAAGCTAGTTAAGCAGCGAGGCCATTCAGAGATAGATCTTGGTGCTAAAACTATTAACATTATGACATATGATAATGAAGATTGAGAATCAACAAGGACTATAGTGATTCTAATGGAAGTAGGGCCAATGTATCATGATACGACATTCCACGTCCTTGACTTGGATCTTCCTTACAACATGCTCTTGGGATGCCCATGGATTCATGCCATGTAGGCCATTCCCTCTACATTTCATCAGTGCATCAAATTTTTCCATGGAGGATAGACGATCACTATCCCAGGAGATCCAAAACCATTCACACATTGTAGAGCACTGCATAGTTTCTCTCATGTAGCATATGAATGTCATTCAATGAATGTTGTTGTCCCATTTCAAATAGAAGTTGTAAAAGAATGCATAGATCCAGATATAATCACTCCCTATAGTCAAAACTTTCCTACATTGGTCAACCCCTTCACATCATGGGAGGAAACATCTGCAAAGTATGGTCTAGATGAAAAATTCACTCTTCAACAAGCCTTGTTAATATTAGATCTCTCGGTCTCACCGGGACATGTGGTAAACCATATTTTCAGTTCAAGAGCACTCATGATAAATTCCCTGAACCTTTTGAAAGGTTTATTCCTAGTGGCCTCTTATCCAAAGAGAAGATGTTATATAAACCCACCAACTAGATACCTGAGGGCACTATGGCATCATGTCATCAAGCTCTGCAATATGTCAAAGGAAAACTCATGATGTATGTCATGGGATATAATGGATTTGGATGTGGCATCAACACAAAAGGAAGGCTAGAACCCATTCCTATTCCTTGCTTCAAATCAAACAAACACAACCTTGGTATCATACACGATGATGACCCACCTTCCGAGATAGATGCTATCTCTTCCGAATGTGAGGATGGCTCATCTCATTCAGACAATGATGCAGATTCCCAAGTGTAGCCTATATGAGGATCTTGCCTCCACTAACCTATTTCCAAATTCAGCTATCTTCACCTTATCCGGATCCGATTCCCAAGACAATTATCAAGTTACCCTAGTATATCCCAAACTTATAGATTAGGATCAACAACTTCATGTGCCAATCAATTTCTTTGAGAATGATGAAGCATTTGCAGAATTCATGGGACTCAGGGATACTATTCTAAATGGGGATCATAAGAAAGGTTTCTCTATCAAACTGGATACCTATGCATACTTTGGGGAAGAATCAGAGATGTGTGGTCACTTGAATAGAAAGATAGTAAGCAAGGGAAAAAGTAATTATGAAAATCCTTGCGGGAAAAACAAGCATAAGTCCCATAGTGAAAACCTCTTTGAGGCACTAGTGGACAAACAAAATGAAGAAATCATGGAAAAAGTGGTGTACCCATTCAAAGATGATGAGACACCTATAGAGGTTGATCTTACTCTTCCCTGAATCCTACACGGATGGAAGATGCATCTAAAATGCTCATTGAAGAAACAATCAATGTTAATATTGGTTCAAAAGAAGAGCCTAGAATGATAAATTTGGGAGCTTCACTCTCGGCACAGAACACAAATATTTTGAGAATATGTGGACGTATTTTCATGGTCATACGCAAACATTCTGGTTTACACTCAGGAATTGGTCGTACACAATCTTGTTGTGCACCCAGACGCCAAACCCATTAAGAATAAGTTAAGAAATATGCATCTAAATATTGCATTGCTTGTTAAAGAAGAATTGGAAAAGCTATTAGTAGTGGAGTTTATCAAACCCATCGAATATTTATATTAGATATCCAATATAGTTCCGGTTTAGAAGAAATTGGTCGATGTCAAAATACTCATCGACTTCCGAGACATAAAAAAATCGTGTCCTAAAAGACGAATTCCCTCTACCAAACATCAATATGATCGTCGACTCAACTGCTGGTTATGAAATGTTATCCTTAATGGATGGATTTTTAGGTTATAACCAAATCAGGATTATAGAGGAAGATCAACACAAGAATACTTTCATCACCCCTTGGGGGACATTTTTCTATAAGGTCATGCCTTTTGGACTCAAGAATGTTGGGGCTACATATCAACGTGCAATGATGATCATCTTCCATGACATGATGAATGACATCATGGAAGATTACATTGATGATATCTTAAAAAGTCTAAAACCATAAGAGAGCACCTAAAGTGCTTTGAGACATATCTTCCAGTGGTCTCGACACTATAAAGTTCGTCTGAATTCCAAAAAGTGCATCTTGCGTAGATTATCTAGAAAGCTCCTGGGTTTCATTGTTTCACAGAGAGGGATAGAGGTAGATCCCACTAAGGTTGCAACTATCACAAAGATTCCTCCACCTACAAACCTAAAACAACTAAGAAGTCTATAAGGAAAAATCTAGGCAATCCACCGATTTATTTCACAACTTGTGGATAAGTGCCATCCTTTTACGCATATACTAAAGAAAGATGATAGCTTTCAACTAGGGGACCAGATCGTCAAAAGGTGTTATAATTTCTTAAGCAATATCTAAATAATCCACATGTCCTCATCCTACCTACCCTAGGTGAGTCCCTCTGCCATATATTTCAACCACTCAATTTTCTATTGGTGCCTTTGTTTACCTAATACAATCTTGGCCACAAAGAAAGGGAAATTTACTACCTTATATGAACCTTAATTGCTTACAAGTTGAATTATCCACAAATTGAAAAGGCCTTCCTAGTAGTAGTTTTTACTTTCCAGAAACTTTTCCATTACCTCCTTAACAAAAAAACCAAGTTAATATCCAAAGTTTACCCTCTCAAGCACCCCGTATCCAAACCCACCCTTAAAGGATGGATGGCTAATTAGATCATTCTCCTTAGTGAATTTGACATTAAGTTCGTTAACTAGAAATATCTAAAAGGATAGGTATTGATAGATCAGTTAGCTGAAGCTCCCTTACCAGAATGGAACCATTGTGTCTAGATCTTCCAGATGCATCTATGATGTATATCAAGGAATTTGTCATGTGGAAAGTCCACTTTCACAGGTCATTCATATTTCATGGATGAGGAGCTAGAGTGGTACTCATCACTGTCACAGAAAATGTTATTACACAAGCATTCTGTTTGGGATTCCCTTGTAAAAACAACATTGTAAAGTATGAGACACTCATCACCAATATTAAGTTAGCTATCACCTGGAATATTTGACAGCTATGAGTCATTGGTGACTCCTAACTAATCATTAAACAAGTTAATGATGAATATAAGGTCAAAGATGAAAATCTTGTTCCATACAAGAAAATGGTTAAGACCTTGAAGGAATACTTTGTGCACATTGTATTTGAGAAGAGGCCAAGATCATACAACCGATCAGTGGATGCCATGGATACTATTAGATATTTTTTTATGCATTCCACCTCAGGAAAATAAAATGCCATTATTTGTGGAGCACTTACAAATTCCCACATATGACATGCCGAATCATGTTTGGCATGTGAATTTGTTGGTCCTTTCTCACCTTGGTACGATTCCATATTTAATTACCTATAAGATGACACGTTTCCCCAAACATCACCCATACTGAAAATAAAACTCGTATCCATCGTATATCCCATTATACCCTCTTATGAGGCACTCTCTATCATCATGGCTATGATGGGAATCTACTACGTTGTTTGAATGTTACCGACTTAGTCCACGTTATTAAAGAAGTGCATAGTGGTATTTGCAGAGCACATACTAGTGGCATGGCCCTAGCTAAGAAACTCTTGAGAGTGGACTATTCTTTGTGCCACCATGGAATCTACTTGTTGTAGCTTCGTCCAAGAAGTGTGAACTGTGTTAAAAATATGACAACTTGATACATGCGCTAGCGTAGGATTTGTAGCCTATCACGACCCCTTGGCTTTTTCTAAATGGGTACTTGATCTCATAGGAAGCTCACTCCAACTTCCTCAGATTTCCATACCCATATGATCATTGCCATCAAGTATTTTACTAAATGGGTAGAGGCTATGCCTCTCACTTATGTAACTGGTGCACAAATTTCCAAATTCATCATTAATCAACTTATTTTCCGATATGGAATTCCTTCAACCATTGTCATGGATAATGGTAAATATTTCAAGAACAAGACGGTCAAAACACTATGTCAACAGTTTCAAATCCAAATCAATTGGTCCAACCCTATTTTCCCCAAGGTAATGGAAAAGATGAGGCCACCAATAAAACCCATGTTCAAATCATGGAGAAAATGGTTCTTACAACCGGTCGTAATTCATACTTACAAATCCATCCTACCCTCTGGGCCTATTGAACCTCTATCCGCACCCCTACTAGTGCATATCCATATTCATTAGTCTATGAAACTCGAAGCCATCATTCACTTGGAAATTGATCTCCCTCGCTAAGAATATCTCTCTTGGACTATCTAGATAAATATGAAGACTACAAGGTTTCTCATTTGTGAGTTAGAGCTACTGGATGAGAAGTCTATAAGAGAAATCAATCATTTAAAGGCTTATCGAGAACTATGTATTTTGGGGTTACGATAAACATAGCATACCTCATGGATTTGATGTAGGTGATCTCATTTTAAAAGAAAACCAGAAAGACACTGTTAAAGACAGAGAAAAGAAATATTTTTTTGAAGAAATCAGGTTAGGACCTTATGTGGTCATGAAATATGGATCAGGAGCTTATAAATTGGCCTATTTAGATGGAGAAGAGCTCCTAGAGCGCATGAAATCCATGCACCTCAAGAAATTATATGATTAAGCATGGGGCATATATAAAAAAAAGACCTAAAAATAGAAAAGAAAGAAAAAACAAGCAAAAAAATAAAAAATCAAGAAAATAGTCAAAATAAAACATGTCATCTAAGTGTGAAAACCACGCAATTGTGGTGTCTTGGGAAATTCCTTGGGTGAAAACTAGTTTCCAACACTTAAGGAGGATTCACTGTTCATAAGATACTCTCATATCTAGACATGCAATTCTCATTTCTATCTAGGATTAGTTCCTTTCTTAGATCTAGGAATCCTATGGAGCCTATCTTGAAAAATTCGTGATCTGGCTCATCTATTCTTGTCCCTATGTGAAGGAATTGCCTTTGTATATTCCTATCTAAAAGTGGAGGCACATTCGCATCTAAAAATTCTTGAACATACACGTGTGGCATTCTACCTTTGTCTATTCCCATCTTACGTTGGGGGCATCCACACTTCTTTGTCACTGTACATTGCTTTCAAAAGACCTTGAAAAAACATAAAACATTCGAAAATGGAACACAAAAACCTAAAATTTGAAACATTCCTTCTAGAGAATGATGCTACACCAATAAACATAACATTATCTTAAGGAAACCCCGAAAACAATGTGAACGGTAGCCTTGAAAACTTCTCTTTCGAGATAACACCAAAAACATTAGAAAATATATCAATGTTGTCCGCAAAAATAGAGTAGTAGTTTGATTACTTTTAGTTGTCGGTTTGTAGAGTGTTGGTTGCATCTTATTTTCATGTTGTATGTGTTGAATTGAATTCATGTGATTAGGTTGAGTTCTACTTAGTTGTTGCATTTAGTTTATTTTATCGTATATATTTGTTTATAAGTAGTGTTTTTATTAGTTTTGTTTCCATTGAATTGTTTTGTATGTTGAATTGAGTTCAACTTGCTTACTTAAGTTATGTTTTACTTAACTATTGGATTTAATCCATTTTGCATATTTATGAATATTTGTCTTGTGTTCATTTTTAATTAGGTTGTGCTTGTAAATTTATTGTATAATTTTTTTCATCATAACATCCATCACATCTATCATATCATCACATCTAACATCATCTATACATCATATATATCAATAAAAATGCTAAAGTTTTACATCAAGCATGTAGGATAAGCTAATCATCACATCGTATCATCACTAGGAAAGAGGGATTACACATGATAAAAAATCTATCCCCCTGCACCAATATCATAAATCTCATCATGTGCACTAGAAAGTTAGAAAACATCTCATGTGAAAAACATATGATATTATCTAAGGATATGCCATAAGTTAAAAAACATGTGATTCATCATCAACATCCATCATGATACATACATAAAAAGTAAAAACATACAACATCATGATATAATCATCATCCATAATCCAAATCATCATCATAAGTCATATATGTGATATAAATAAACATCAAATATCTATGAACATGTATATAATGTATGTCTCAAGTGGATATACATCATCAATACAAAATCCGCCATCAAGGGCATGAATAAAAAAAGAGCCTTCATAAGAGGCGTAATACAAAAATGATACATCATACATAATCGATAAAAATTGAGCCTTCATAAGAGGAATATATCTATCAAGATAAAAAAATAAGGAGAGTCATCCATGACTCTCACCTTCTCCTGGGCTGGTTGGCTGGCCTATTTCCCTGGAGGAGGAGGTTGCTGGCCGATGAGATGGACCAAGCCTGGGCTGTAATCTCGATTTGCACAATAGGCTTCGCATTGATCTCACTGATCGAGAGGTCATTTGAGTCCTAAATGTAGACCTTCTCACATATAACTAATCGAATGGAGTCAACCTCGCCTCCTCGGGAATTGCCTCAAAGTATGCGGCCTTGTAATAAGAGGCCTCATTGCTATCCCTCATAAAATCGAGACAAAATATGGGTCACCCCACCTGCCATAGATGCTTGATGTAAAGTGTCGCACTCTCCTTTAACCCATGCCACATCCACTGAGCTGCTTTTAATGTGGAAGGAAATAAATCTCTAGTGTAGTCATATCCTTATCCGGGTTTAGGTTTGATCTCGCTACATAGTAATGACATATACATGTCCTTGTGCATGCTATAATAGGCTCACAATATGCACACTCTAAGAAGCCATATGCTGAATATATTAGAACCAAGTGGCACCATCTCACCACATCCTAGCTTTGATCCCTATCATGGTCCCGCTCTACGGTGATAACATGTAATCTGCGCTCGGCTCCGATCTCTCTTAGACATCATCTAAAGTTGTATAACTATGATTTGTTGTAGCTGATATTGTAACACAAATATCTAAGCCCCATCTCCACCTCCGTCTCCTCCACCACCCCCTAGACTATGTGGCGGACTAGGAGGCATACCCTGTTGTGGCACCAATTTTCTAACCATATGCTGCCCCTGAAGGATGGGGAGGTAGACCTTGATGTACCTATGGAAGCATCTGTTGTGATGGAATGTTAAATCCAACTAGAATACCAATTGGAGGAAACTTCATATGAGGAGCCATGGGTACCTATCTCTGTCTCAGCATGGCTCCTGTCTATGTGGTGATGAAGTAAAGCACCTTGTCCTACACCCCCATAATGATTTGGCGATCGAAAGGATCATCATCATCACCTTCATCATCCTCATCATCACTATCAGATGACCCCGATGGAGGAATACTAACTCATGTATCCCAAGATGCTTGTGGAATAGTCAAATGATAGTGTGTCACCGCATGCGTGGTACTATGAGGCATATTTTGTTGTTACCCTAGATCTCTAACCTATCTCAATGGTACCCACGGTGACTAATACCATCTGCTGATAAATAGCTATTTCCTATCCATCTAAATCTATGGCCCCATGTCAAAACCTTATCGGCCCTATGTGCATACAACATATCGTGCCTTGACATATCTTTGCATGAGACCAAACTGCACTCGACATCTATCTACTCTATAGAACTCTCCTATATAGCGTTGGCTCCCAAACATAAAATGATCAACCATGGCCACACTAAGCTCTAAACTATCCTCTAACCACTAGAAATGTCTATAGGGCCTCCATACTATGAGGCTCTTCACAGATCATCTAACTCTCGAAGATAATGATAGATGTCTCCCATGTTAAGTCAAACATCATCTCCGGTCAGCACCCAACCCATACCAAATGGATCCTTTGGATCACAAGCGTGTAAGGAACCTATAAGACAACCAATGGTTATATGATCCCGAGCCCATATTTGTAGAAACCTAGCTAGGCCTACCGTCTTTCGACAAGTAGTAGGTGATAAGATGAAGATCCCAAGATACAAATGTGCCAAAGATACACCGGCCTTAATAATATCACTCACCATCAATCAATCCACAAAATACGCTAATGAGACCAAGTGGGAATGTAGCACGAGTCTTATCGGTGAGCGAAATCCACCGAAAAAGGCCATTAGGTACTATTGGTGCAAAATCACAGCACCCCTGGATGCAGATCAGGCTTCTAGGTTGATCACTCAGGCATCCAGTGTGATTGCACAACATTGAATCCTTTCTCCAGGTGTGGGACCTGTAAAATGAGAAAGGAATCTCCAGAGAAGGCTGGTTCCTGCTCCTAAACTACCTGCCACAAGCTATTCCAGTGCAGGCAAGCTAATCTAATCCTAATCTAACCATGCCAAGGAGATAGAGAGAGAGAGAGAAGGGAAAAACAACAAAAGCCTACACTAAAACGGTGATACACCAGAGAAGGAGAATGTTGAACCTCTATCAAAACTGCCATGGGACAAAGAGAGGTGAGCAATGGGAAGGATGGACAGATGCATCACAGGCCCAAGGATAGATTTCACACAGAAAATGTCCCAAAACTCCATGAACACAGCTCCAGACCTACAATGAACATTCAAACATGCACAAATACCTGCAATGAAGAGAGGCAAGAGGAAAACAAGCGAAGAACGAGCAAGGATGGACAGATGCATCACAAAACACATTTTTGTTGCTCCAGAAGTTTGCACAGAACATCATTTCATTAGTAAAAGGAAAAAACACCATTACAGAGCAGGGAGGAGGTTCGAGCTCCATTTTCAACCCTAGAGAAGAAAAGAAGGGAGGGCCGAGCAGAAAGAATGAACAACTTGTTATCTTTTTGCCAAATCGGCTTTTTTACATTGCATGGGTCGAGCCCAGGGGACAGAAAACGTAGGAAAACGTGCAAGCCCATTCCTCATTGAATGCCAATGCATTAAAACGGCATGGGATACCTTACCAACCCATACCCTGCCATCTTTGACCGATTTGGAGGAGAATGCGACCCATGTGCATTAAACTGGTTGTTGAAACGTCGCTTCTGGCCATGAACACGCGTCAGAGCCATTTCTCGATTTTCTCTCTCCAGACTACACCAAAACTCGAGATTAGCCCCAGAATCATGTAGAGGATTTCACTAGCTTTCCATTGATGTCAAGAACGTACAAATCCGAGCTCTGGATCAAAAGATATGATGATCTGAAGATTTAGGGCACGGAACAGACCAAAACGGATTTTGAAATATTTTCCGCGCTTCGCCACCTGGACGACACGTGGCAGGCTCTGATTCACTGAATAATTCTCTCTCCTCCACCTTTCGGCGGGCTTTCTTTTGAAATTTCCTTGTGGGCCCTAGCTGGGACACGTGGCACTATCTCATTGGTTCGGATCAGTGCTCGAAAACTCGCCCTTTGACTTTTTGACCTTTTCCCTTGTGACACGTGTCATGATCTGGTTGGTTCTCGGCCCTTTCGGCTCCTTCGCGCCCTTCGCGTCTTTTTGTCCTGGATGTCCCAAACCGTTTGGGACATAAACCTCCGATCCGCCCGAAATGGGCTTCCTTGTCCCACATTCGGCCGATGACACGTGGCGCTGCTTGATTGGCTTTCGGCTCCTTCGGCGATCCGCGTCCCGCGCGTCCCTTTGTCCTGGATGTCCCAGTGCTCCTTGTGCTGATTTCGGTGAACCGGCGGTTCGCGTCCATTTGTCCCAAATGTCCTTTTGCTTCGGGGGAAAAATTCTTCCGGTTCGCCCGATCCGGCCGATTCGCGTCCTCGCGGCCCCGGATGTCCCATTTCCTCCTTGACTGTTTGTGCTCATTTAGCCGATCCACTGGTGTTCGCATCTTTTGTCCCAGATGTCCCAAAGCAGTTAGTGTGAAAGTTCTTCTTTTCAGCCGATCCGGGCTTTCCACGTCCGCCGCGTACTTCTGGCCCGATTGTCCCAAATGCTTAGCGGCCGCCTGGAGGCTTTTCGGCCAATCCGCATCTTTCTATCCCACACGTCCCAAAGGCGACCTTGAGCAGGACTTAGCCAATTTTCATGATTTTTTCTAGATCAACCTACTTGCACTGGAGGCGCAAAATTCGATGCATGTTATCGAAATTTACCCGGGGTGAAATTTTGACAACAGTACAACACCATCCAATCTAACTCTGGGTATGCTATACATCAATGCAGTAGAATGTCCATACTTCAACAAGCTATATCCTCCACTACGAATAGCTCAAAAAGAAACAACGTGATATCCATCTCGCGGCTCATATACTCAATCAATCGACCTGGATAGATACCGAAAAATCCTCCATACATCCTCCAGTGTAATAGTGATCTCACGGCCGAGATTCAAAAACATTGAATCTCGTTGTGCCACCTCTCGCCTAAGGCGTCAGGAGTCCATGATCCAAAGTAATCTATGGCATACGGGCCACATGATCTAGTCCGGTGATGTATAATAGGATTTCCATAAGCTCCCTATCCTCCTCATCAAAACCCACCTTAATAAGCAGTGAGGTGGCCATACCACTCTCTAGTCATAGGATGGGAAAGCATATCTACAAACATAACAATACACTTGTTATGGTCTATTTATATCTATATTATTCTATCTTCATTCTTCTAAGTGCTAATTTTTTATTTTCTTCTACAAAGTTCTAAACAACATTCTTCTATACTTATCCTTTTTTTTAATCCAAAAGTTGGCTAAGTCATAGAAGAATGTATACACCCCTTCCGACGCGTCTACGTTCCCATCATGACACATACGTCCCGACATTTTCTTCTATTTTTCTTCTATTTTTCTAAATATATAATTTGATAGGGATCTGCCCTCTTTGACAAAAATACTAAATAACCGATATGAATAGTGTTCATGGTTTAAGGTTTAGGGTTTATGGTTTATAGTTTAGGTTTATGGGCTCAATGTTTAAGGTTTAAGTTTTGGGGTTTAAGGTTTAGAGCCTAGGGTTTAAGGTTTAGGTTTTAGGGTTCAAGGTTTAGGGTTTATAATTTAGGGTTTAGGGCTCATAGGTTAGGGTTTAGGGTTTAGTTTTTAGGGAAAAACACTCAAATGGTAAAATATCACTTCTCCATATGATTTTGGGAGCTTCGAAGGAGTTAGGAGGAAAGAAATGGGAAATGGAAAGATATGTGAATCCTATACTTGAGTTTTATTGAAGAATTGACTAGGAGGGAATGAAAACATTAAGGAAACTTGGTGATTGTTTAAAATTCCTCTAGTATACATTAGTGACTAGAAAGTGAAAATTGCTTTTGATCTTCTTCACTACAAGGATTAGAAAACCACATATATTACACATCTCTTCCAAACATGTTTCTCCCCACATATACTTGCACTATTGAATGCTAGTTTCTTCACACTCGAAATGAATTTCACATTTCTCATATTTCCATGTATGGTATTATGTAAGCTAGGATGACCCATTAGAAGCTGGAAAAAATAACCACATGCTTAGATTCACATTCATGATTCACTTTGATACATGTTCATATTCATAAGAACCTCGTCTTCCTTGAAAGTGTTAGGTTTGTCTCACTAACTCGGTAAGGATTATGCATACTCTAGAAACTTCACATTTCTCATGACAAATATGGTCGTTGCCACGTAGATGTTCAATATTGGAGTCCAAACTATAAAAATGAAAGAATTATTCAAAAGAGTGTAAAAATGATCAAATTTGAAGTGGTATCCTAATCCGTTAGACCCAAAAATACCATTGGACTTGTTATTCTCAATTTATAACACTCTTGGAGCTCCAAATATTTCACAAGCTATATAAAAAAAGAGATAGCTATATTGGGTAACATTTCTTTGTCAGCATCGAATTGTTCTTGGATATCCGGAATTTCACTCCTTCAAAATACCAATAGATGAAATGCATTAAATTTTGATGACTCTTTTTTAATGTTATGCCTATGAAGAATATGAACCATTTTTAGTTGAATACTCTTTGTCAATACTAATAAGAATGAGTAAGACAAAAAAATATATAGTGAGTGAAATAGTTCTCATGCGAAGGGAAAAAGAAGATAAATGTATTACATAATATTTCTTTGTGCAAGCTTCTTACAGGAAGGGTTTGCTTAGAAAAGGGTGGCACAAAAATTTTCTTGGATATTTGGCATTTCCCTCCTTAAAATTTGTTGTACCAAATTGAGCACAAGGATCATAAAACCTCATATATTTCCATTAGGTCTCATGAGTGAGTTATTAATATTAGGACCATATTTCCTAGTCCGATGCCTAGAACCATCATTGAGTCCGCTTGTACAACAACCTTATTTATGAGGGGTGGGAAAAGTAACTAAATGGATATGGCATCTACCATGTGCCTCGTGAATGCATACTACATATCTCTACCAAACCTATTTCTCCCCACATATACTTATGCTCTTGAATGTCAATTTCTTCAAAGTTTGAAATAAATTTCACATTTCTCATATTTCTATGTATGGTATTATTCAAGCCGGGATGACCCATTGGAATATGGAAAAAATAACCACATGCTCATATTCACATTCATGATTCACTTTGATATATGTTCATATTCACAAGAACCTCTTCTTCCTTGAAATCTTCCTGGTTTGTCTCACTAACTCTGTAAGGATTACACATACTCTAGAAACTTCACATTTCTCATGACATATATGGTCATTACCACATAGATGTTCAACATTAGATTCCAAACTATAAAAATGAAAGAATTATTCAAAAGAGCATAAAAATGATCAAATTTGAAGTGGTATCCTAATCCGTCAGACCCAGAAATACCACTGGACTTGTTATTCTCAATTTATAACACTCTTGGAGCTCCAAATATTTCAAAAGCTATATAAAAAGAAAGATAGCTCTATTAGGTAACATTTCTTTGTATCGAATGTTTCTTGGATATCTAGCATTTCACTCCTTCAAAATACAAACATATGAAAGACATTAAATTGTGATGATTATCTTTGAATGTTATGCCTATGAAGAAGATGAACCATTTTCAGTTGAATACTCTTTGTCAATACTAATAAGAAGAAATAAGACACATAAAATTACAATGAGTGAAATAGTTTCCATGCGATGGGAAAAATAAGATAGTTGTATTGGGTAACACTTCTTTGTACAAGCTTCCCGTAGGGAAGGGGTTATTTAGAAAAGGGTCATGATCAATTTTTATTTGATATCCTGGAATTTACCTCCTTCAAAATTATTGTAACAAATTGTGCACAAGGATAGGAAAACCTCATATATTTCAAAGTGGGTCTCATGAGTGAGTTCATATTTTTGAATATCAATATTATGACCATCTTTCCTACTTCATTCCTAGAACCATCATTGAGTCCGCTTGTATAACTAACTTTTTATGAGGGGTGGGACAAGTAACTAAATGGATATGACATCTACCTTGTGCCTTGCAATGCATATTACACATCTATTCCAAACATGTTTCTCCCCACATATACTTGCGCTCTTGAATGTCAATTTCTTCATACTTTGAAACAAATTTCACATTTCTCATATTTATAAGTATGGTATTATATAAGCCTAGATGACCCATTGGAAGCTAGAAATAATAACCACATGCTCATATTCATATTCATGATTCAATTTGATACATGTTCATATTCATAAGAACCTCTTATTACTTGAAAGTGTATGGTTTGTCTTAGTAATGATGTCTCCATGTATCCAAGGATCGAGGACTACCGGATTTTATGGCGGATTGGAAATTCATGAATCATCGAGCATCTGAATTAGAATTTCATTTTATCTAGAGAAAAATTTTCAAACATGGGAGTAATTCATCTTGGAAAATAAAATTGAACCTCAGAAATCCTCTCAAATTGCTAACTTGTATGCAAGAACTTGGCATATCAAGATTTGTTCTACGAATGAAATATTTGTTCCCAAAAACTTGCAATTGAAAGAATTATTTGTTCTATCGGACCCAAAAATATTGGGAAATTTTCTTAGGGTTTTGAGTTCAGATTTTAGGATTTAGGGCTTAGGTTGAGGGTTTAGGGCTTAGGCCTCAAGGTTCAGGGTTTAGGGTTTAAGGTTTAGGGCTTAGGGTTCAAGGATTAGGGTTTATTGTTTAGTGTTTAGTGTTTAGGGTTTAGGGATTAGAATTTAGGGTTTAGGGTTTAGGCCTCAAGGTTTATGGTTTATGGCTTATGGTTCAAGGATTAGGGTTTAGGGTTTAGTGTTGTGGTTTAGGGTTTATTTTTAGGATTTAGGGTTTAGGGTTTAAGGTTTAGGGATATGGGTTCAATTTTCAAGGTTTAGGGTTTATGGTTTAGTGTTTAAGGTTTAGGGCTCAGTGTTAAGGTTTTAGGGTTTAGGATTTAGGGCTCAAGGTTTAGGGTTCACGGTTTAGGGTTTAGGGCTCAGGGTTAAGGGTTGATGGTTTAGGGTTTAAGGTTTATGTATTAGGGTTCATTATTTTAGGGTTTAAGTTTATGGTTTATGGTTTAGGGCTTATGGGTTAAGGTTTAGGGTTTAAAGTTCATGTTAGAAGTTTTTTCACTCAAAAACACAACCCGATGTGTTAGGAAGGTGTTTTTAACTCACAAAATTTTGCCCCATACTCATAATATCCTTACCCATGGTAAATAATAGTCTATTTATGATAGTACCCATTCCCAAAGGTACTTATCAACATTTATAAATATTAACCTAATGCCATGTGGTGATCATCTCTCTAGTGCTTACAAATGTAGGGCCATTTTTTTCGGAATCAAAAGGGGTAGTTACATTATCTTTAAACTCTTCATGAAACCTTCAAGTCTTGTAAAAAAATTGGATGTACAAATATTTCCAAAGTGCCTATTTTTTTCCTCCTAACACTTTACAAAGATCTCAAAATCATCCGAAGAAGTCAAATTTCACCATTAGAGTGTTTGTTCCCTGCACCTAGAAAACCCGTTGTTGAGAAGATTTTCCTTGAATGAGTAAACCTTTCCTAAATCTTCCTAAACACTCCTACAAATGTCAATAACCAATCCAAAAGGCCCCAAAACCTAAACAATTCCTATATTATTTCACAAAACATATATTGATTGTATAATTTAAACCCTAAAAGCTTGAAGGTTGAATGTTGAAATCTTGAAAAATACCTATGTACTGACCATATTAGAATCTAAAAAATTATCTTCTAAACATGACAGATGGAGCTATGATACTAGTTCCATAAGGTAAAGAGTGACCATAACATCTTATATTTACTAAAATAAATTTATACTTAAACATTTATTTTTGTAAAAAGAAACATGCCACAAGTGTTGAGAATAAATCCTACCTCTTCAACTTGAATTAACAAGCAAGAAAATGAAATTTTAATAACCTCGTAATGAAGGGGTTTAATGATTAAGTGTGGATGTGGATGAATGATGTTTGATGTTGATTGAAGTTGCACTCCATATACGAAATTATGTAGGCTCTCTTCGTGCGAGAACACCTGCATATCACATACACTAAACAAAATATGATTAGTAAAATATGAGGTGGATTGCCAGAAAAGGCCGGTCCCAGGATGTCAATGGAACTCCTTTCAAGGATGTTAATCTAAGTTTAAGAAGTTAATAAAATAATGATAAAATAAATTGATAACAAATGATAAAATGATAACATACGATATAACCAACAATGCAAAGGCAAAGGGACTAACGTGGTCCAAGGCTATATGCTAGTTTGATGGTGGTTCCTGATCCAAAGGGATTTTGGAATCATAGTATGGCTCAAAGGAGTGAGGATGCAGATAACTATGTGAGTAAGGTAAATTTGATTAATATAATTGATAAAACACTAAAGATGGCTCAAAGGAGCTTTATATGACTAAAAAGACACTTAGAAGTCCTTGCGGTAATATATTATGTGGTTTGGATGTCTAAAAAGGAATCTTGGGGGTTAAAATACCTTTTGACAGGAATCGTCGGCTATTGGTGTAATCTCTAGTGATTCTATCAATAATCTTGAGAATCACCAGTGATTAGGGGAATCGTCAACGATTTTGTCAACAATCCTAGGGGAATCGCCAACTATTCTCAGCAATCATTAGCGATTCTTTGTGAAAATGTATAGGCTGATAATGGATGAATATGGGACCCGAAAGGAATGCTAAAAAGGTTGATTTAATCTTGGATATGATGCATAATAATGTAATGAAGCAAGGGAAACCACTTACCTTGTATAATTTGATGAATGAAGAACAAAAGGTGATATTACCTGAGAGAGAAATATTGTTGATGCAAGAAGATTGTTGATTTGATTCTTGGGCATATGAATGACATTCAAAGGTTGAAGAAGAGATTGTTGATGCTTTAAATGTTGTTTGGACGATCTCTGGCTCTGTGAGAGGTCTATGATACAAGAGAAATGCAATATGAAGTCCTAGGGTCACATCCACCTACCAGTTAACCTCAAATGGAGGCCTGGAGCTTGTTTATATAGAGTTGCAAAAAACCAGGTAGAATCGTTGGTGATTTTAGGAATCTCTAGCGATTCGGGTTTTACGGGAAGAAGTTTACAACCACCTCCCAAATCAAGGTTTTTTTTTTTAATAAAGGATATAGGTTGGAAAATGATTATGCGGATCAGGGATGTTAGGGATTTAATGATTTTGTTTTGGATTTATCTAATTTAGGTTTGCATAAATTTTTAGGTGGAGAATGGTTGAAACTGTTTCCAAATAAGGCTATTTGGTTTTTGTTTCGGGTAGATAATTCATTTGATCTTTTGGGGACGTGGTATGATTGTTAAGAAGGATACAAAATAGGTTTAGACATGATTTAATTTTGATTATGTTTTGATTTTAGGAAGATTCCAAGTGGTTGAATAGGATAGTTATGATTTAATTCAGATTTACCTAGATATGATTTAATTTGCATTTAGTTAGATATGATTTAATTTTTATTTATGTTTGGTTTTAATAGGATTTTACAAAGTGTAAGAATGATGTGGCAGATAAATACATGAAAATAAATGTTAAATGTGGTGTGATAAATGTATGATTTTCATAAGAATAATATGATGTGGTAAGTGTATGGATTTACAAGAGATAAGTATGATGATGATGTTGATGTATTTAATTAATTAATTTGATAAAGATGAGTATTTAACTTAGGATATGGGGTGTTGATATATTTAATTTATTAATTGAGTAAGGATGAGAGGGATGTTTGATGTTTTTAATTAGTGGGACAAAGATGTGGGTGTAGTGTAGGACTTAGGATATGAACTATCAATGTATTAATTAATCGATTTAATAAAGGTTAGGGGTGTAGATTTTATATGAATTAGTATAAGGATTAAATGCGATAATGAAGGGAGTCTAGCGGATTTGACATAGGAATTAGTGCTAATTTTTTTTCTACATTTTACCCTTTTATTGAGTGGTTTTGAGACAAGCCACAAGACAAAAACAAGATGTGATAGATGAATGATGCAAAATTATATGATGAGGTGCTCCCCCTCAAACTAAGGATTGATGAACTAAAAATGGAATCGATCACGAGTTTGAAAGAGATAGATGGATGAAAGATTAAAATATGAAAGACAAGAGATGAGGAAATGATGCCCTAGGACAAGGTATAGAGACAAGATAAGTGTGGTCAGAAAATCAAGTGATAAGGGAACTAAAGGATTTTTGTCCTATAGACATATGCTCTACCGACAAAAATGGATGTTTTGACAAGGTCAAAGGACCGATTATGGACATTTCCATAAAGGTGGTCTTACAAACCCAGGAAGTCAAATAATAGGGGAACTAGAGGGTTCGTGTCCTATATACATATGACTTAATGGTGGCAAGATGATGGTTTAAGAAGGTAAAAATACCAAAAAATGACTTTGCCACAAAGATGGATTTCGAGACCAGGAAGTCAAGTGATAGGGGAACCAAAGGGTTCGTGTACTTACCGATGATGAGGGATAAAATGACAATTTGATGAGGTCAAAGGACCATAATTCGATGTTGTCACAAAGGTGGGATTACGAGGACTAGAATAGGAGTCCTGATGGTAATTAGGGAAGTAAAGCACTCAAGGAGGCAATTAGTTGACAAATGTCGATTTGATTGAATAGATGTGATGTTTTAGACACAATGATGTAACAATGAGATGTGTTGAGGATTGTGTTGATGTAGAAATGATGATAAATACATAGATAAATGTGGATGTGGCAGGGTTGATGGTTGTTAAGGTCATGTTTTTGATATGATGTGTTATTTGATATTGATTTTAAAGTGATCTTAATGTTTATCAAAACCATAGTCAAGAATGAAACATGGATTGATTAATTTATATTGGATTTGATACATATGTGATGGGAAACAAAAAAATGAAGGTGCCTGCACTTTATTTCCTTTACAATGAATGTTATCAAATGAGTAACAATGGGTAGTCACACGTAGGATCTTGAATATATATGTAAGTGAAATGTGTACCTTCCTAGGACATGAGAAGGGTTGACATATGTAGGTTGTGTGGGAAAAGAGGGTTCTCCTTTTAAAAAATTTCATCGAGAAATGCCCCAACTATACATATATTTTAATGCAAACTGATCAATGGGGAAAGTTTTTTTTTTATGGGAAAGTTGCGGGAATATTTCTTAGGATGATTTTGATATTTTAATTTTTGAAGGCTTAGCGATGCGGAAATCCTTATTACATAGATATCCATCCTTACCGGGTATGGTCTACATTTTTATTTTTTATTTTTACAAATAGTCATCCTTCGAGGGATCGGTTTATGACTTCGATGGGTAGCTTTCCTTATAGGCACTAGTCTATGAATTTGATGGGTAGTTGTCCTTTGAGGGATCAATCTATGAATTTTATGTGTAGCTATCCTTCGAGGGATTAGTCTACTTTTTTAATTTTTTTTGAAAATGATTTTTCTATTTTGAATAGATGCCCTTTGAGGGAATAGTCTATTGTATTTTTGATAATATGCATCCATAGATAATATTTACTTTTAATTTGAGCTAAGGACAAGTTCGTAATAGACCATTTCAAGGAGGCGAGAAGGAATGTTTACACAAACTACACATGTGTTCCCCAAGACATGTATTTGGTTGGTATACAAGGTTGATGAGTGTAATGATTATGGGGTTCATGCTAAGGAGGAACTTGTCCATGTTGAATATGTGATGAAAAGAGCCATGGTGCATATCTTTAAGGTTTGTGAGGATAGTGATTGAAGACCACATGCTTTCAAATAATTACAATGATAAGATGGCTGGTGGATGGTGGAATAAGATCTTTGATGTGACTATTGTCATGACGGTCAATGTGTTAATAGTAGAAAGGCCACAAGTGCAAGGAATTCAAAGGTTGACCCATACTATATGGACCAATCTAGTTAGGGAAAACTTTCCACATTTACTCCTTTCTAGAGTAGTGATATTTTGATGGGATTGATAGGATAGGTTTGGTAAATATGTACTAGGGGGATGTGTAAAGTAGGAATTTTGAAGTCTCAGTAGAGAGAAGTCCCCTAGCATGATGTTGTGGATAGAGATGATATGTGTTGAAAGGAATGATGGATTTCAGATTAGGATGATGGAAGTTTTAATCTTGATTGATTGAGTATATGGTAAATAAAGGAGCCCTTGATAAAGGAGCGGATGAAAAATTGGATGGGATATGAGAGAGCAATTGATGAGGAGAGGTAGAAGATGACGAAGCTTTGGTCTTACCTTTTCTTCATGTTTGATGATTCCAGGTTTGCGTGGGTTGGTGAATCATACCAATTTGAGACGAGGGTTTTTAATAGAAGATGATGAGAAGATATATGAAAAATGTTTTGTGAGCTATGATTGAGGATGATCCCCTTGTTTTGTAGATGTCGATGAGGACACCGTCAGTGACTTGGGTGTAGATGTTGATGAGGAAGGTGCAGACATTGACGAGATTGAAAGACCTTCAATGGAAGGTGTTGAAGACATGTCTAATAAAGGTTTGGTAATATGAGATTGAGGATGGCCCCCTTGACCTATAGATGTTAGTGAGGACACTGACGAGGGTGGAGATGTTAATGATATCGACGATGGCTTAGGATGGTCCTATTTTGGGAGAAGATCATCGATGAGGAAGATTCATTGGATTATGGCTTTAAGTGCTTTAAAACTCTTTGTGCTATGTCCTGGGCTTCTATGATAGACACATGTTTTTTTTTATCATACCATGCGGGTTTCCAAGTTTGTGGGTTGGGTGTTTTAATTGGTGGTAATGTGATGAGATAATCCTACATGAGCCTCTTGAGGATGTCGATGTAAGTCCCTTTTGGGGCATTTAGATTAACGAATTTTTATTTTGACTTATGAGAACGCTTAGTAGGACACGTCTTATTTTTCGATAGGGGTGGACTTGTAGATGTCATGTAATGTTGAAACATCATACATGTGTTGTGAGTGTAGACACTGTAGTTTGAGAAAATAAATATTATTCTTAATATTTCACTAACTATTCTACTCCTAGAAAATTGACGATACCTCCTCAATTAGGCCTATCAAACTCTCCATTTTGTGACATCCTTTTGGTCGTATTCCTCTTATAACTGACTAATCAAGCTAATATATCCTCTTATCAGCTAAACCATATTCTAATATCCTTCTAAGCCTCTTCTACTAGATTCCTAAGCTATCAATCGATTTCATTGGATTGAGTAAACCCCTCACAACTCTCTCAAAATCTTAATTCCTCACTAATCATGATTAATTAGCCTAACCCTAGATTAACTAGCCTAAGGCATGTTTAACCTCTTCTAAACCTAGTCAAATATTACTTTGACTCACTAAAGTGCTTTTTGGCTTATTCATTTGTCCCACATGCACCAAAAGTCTCCCATTCTTAGAAATGGAAAACTATAAATACCCCACTACCCCTAGACCATTTCTAAGAACACTTCCTCCTTTCTAACATAAACTATAGTATTTTTGTTTAGGATTAGAGCTTATTTTCATTTTTTTATTGAGATATTTTCTTTGCTTTTCTATTTTCATTCAACATTTAGGTAAATGAGAGAAGCCATTAATGGTGAGATCTCATTCTCAAATACCTTGGAGATCAAATGATCATAACTGATTGCTAAGAGTCTTAATAGGTTCATTTCAATAGCTTTCAAAGAGTAGAGAATATCTAGGCATGTTAGGTTTGCTTGTTTACTTCAAGTTAATGCATGCAAAGTAATGGTTTCTTGCTTATCTCTTATCATGATGGTCCATTGTGAGTTGTTTAAAGCTTTGGGGTTTCTTAAGTGTTCTTACCCCATTTCATAGCTTTTGCAAATTTTCCTTGTTCATGTGAGGTTGATAAGAGAGATTATATGATGTGGAATCAATATAATTAAATGATGGATGAGGTCCCAAAATGGATGTGGAGGGACTAGTTAAGGATGAGAAGGAGTAATGATGTTTGCTATAATGTTGATATAAAGGATGGGGACCCAAAATAGATGGTAAGGGCGGAACTGTAGATTTGACATATTTAGATTGTGATAAAGGATGGGGTCCCAAAATAGACGGTAAGGGTGGAACTGTAGATTTGATAGATTTAGATTGTGATAAAGGATGGGGTTCCAAAATGGATGATAAGGTTGAGACCTTAAATGATGTTTGTTTTGATTTTGTAATGTTGATTTTGGGTAAAGGAGGGGGTTTTATGAAAATGATGAGGATGAGGCAGTGGATGTGGTAGGTTTCAATTCTATAACATTTTCTTTAGATAGAGGAGAGGGTCTCACATCAGATGACGAGGAATAGGCTATGGATATGATGGTATTTTATCATATAATTTTTGATTTAGGACAAGGTTCTAGAATAGATGGTAAATGGGTATGTGGGGATAAGATTGGGTCTGATTCGGATGAAGGGGATGTTATTTTGAGACATGATTGAGGTGTGTTATATATATGTGAGCTATCTAATTATTCGATTAGTTTAAAAAGTGGGTTGATGTAGAGATCTTTTATGATGAATTCCTCCTTAGTAATATTCTAAAAGGTGGAGTCTAAGGGTTTCAAAGAGGTAATGGATGATTGGAAAATGGACACCGATGATGTCGATGTCGAGGATCATCAAAAATAGGATCTAGGGGCTTTAAGTCTTCAAGGGGAAGCACTAGTGATGAAAGGGTCTCCTCATGAGGAATAAATTGTGTAATAGAGTTGATGGTATGACTCGAAGGATGTATAGTATATATATGGACTGATTTCATACGGGGTATTGGATCGGGAAGACATGTAATGAAATCATATGTGGTAGCTTCATCTGAATCATAGGAAGACCTAGGGAATCGAGATGAAATGTATGTGGATTCATCGAATCATAGGAAGACCTAGGGAATCGGATGAAACGTGTGTGGATTCATCAGAATCATAGGAAGACCTAGGGAATCGGATGAAATGTGTGCAAATTGAGGAATGAGATGACCTTCTTTGAGGGCTTAGTTTTCTAATTTATTGGCCATGGCGAAGGCTTCATCAAAGGTATGAAATGTGTGGATATGAAGAGTGGATGATATGTGATGAGAACATGATCGAGAAAATAACTTGATTAGTTCTGATTGAGGAAGTGGGAAGGAAAATTGATTGATAATGCTTTTCCTCCTAATGATAAATTCTCCAAGAGATTCATTTTTAGATTGTTTGATAGTAACAAGGCCAGAAATGGTAATTTTGCACTTGAAATTAATAAGCGAAATGATTGAGAAATAACATGGCTAACTATTTGAAAGAGACCAAAGAGCATTGAGGGAGGGAATGATAACAATACAAGGCAATTATTTCCAGAGACATATGTAAGGTTCTAAGCATGAGATCTTGATCGTGGATGATGAGATAATAGGAGTGTCTAAAAGATATTATGTGCTGTTGAGAGTCCTCCGTACCATGGAACATGGTAAACTCACGTAATTCCTAATGTAAAGGATATATTTTGTATGGTATAAATGGATGAATGGGTTCATTAAAAACCTCATCATAAGTGAGGATGTGTTTGGATCCCTTAGTAGCGGCTTCTAAATTAGACAAATTTTTAACATATCTTAGAGGGGATTTTTTTAAAGATTAGATGCGAAGGAATTAACATGTGATTGACTTGACTGATGAAAATTGACTTCTTGATGCTTGTCTACTTCTTACTAAAATGAGATCCTCACTTTGTAGATAGAGGAATGCTCCTGAATGGGATTCTTGTCCTACGGAAAAATGAGGTGATTGTAATGTGCCTCCTCCTTAAGGTGTTGAATTATTTTTACGATCGAATAAGTGAATTACATCGAGTGCACTTAGATGATTGCTTATTCTTATAAATTGAGTGTTCCTTATAAAGATAATCCCCTCCCCTTTCCGGCTCTACAATCATACTATTATGGAATCAAATTCATGATTCTTATACATTTATTTTCTCATATGTCTCTCATGGAGATAGAAAATTCCTTAATAATTCACACATGATGGTCTTGGATACCTTGGTGACATGACTAGCTCATTTTATCTTGTTCTTTGGGGAGATTTGGGTACAATGAGAGAGTCAGGATATGTTGATCATCAATTCACTCCTTGAGCTCCATATTTCACCTTTGAACATGATGAATCCTTTATAATTCAATTTATTGACCAAAATGAAACTTGGGTGTAAGCATGCTTGTGGTACATGAACACCTTTTTCTCAAGTTGCTCTTCATAGAAATGGGTTTCCACCTCTAGATAGGGGACGAATCCTTGAATTAAATTTGAGGATGAGTTATATGTTCTTGACCTCCATACTTAAATGAAACAATACAAATCACATTTTAGGATCAATGAAACTATTCTAAAAATCTAATTCTTCCTATAACTCAAAATTTAGGTCCTATTTCATTTTGAACTAGGACAGGCAACTGAAGACTTTTGCAGTACCTAAAGAAATATTTAAGCCTTGAATCAATGTTGATTATTCCATCTTGTAGAGCATTCTCATAGACTTCCAATGCCTTTTTTTCCATCCTAACTCTTTCCAGAACTCCTGAAATCATCCAGAGAAGTCAACTTTCACCATTTTAGCTTTCATTCCTTGCACCTGAAAATCTGGTCTTAAGCAAATTTCTCCTAAATGAGGATTTATTTCCTAAAATTTACTAAATTTACTTATACATCTTCAATTATATTTGAATTCAACCTTAGACACTTTATATTTTCTCTAAACAAATCTGAAGGGTGTTCAATTAGCTATAGAATGGCCAAAAATGGCCTTTTTAGGCCTTCGAGAGGAAGTAGTCTCTCATCAAAACTAAATGAGTTGATCAATCTACACAATGAAACACATTAAATGATATTAATAGGAATTTCCTTGGATCCGGGTTAAATGTTGAACTGGTGACAAGCTTGCCAAATGATACAAAGTACCCTATAATCCTCTTTATATAACTTTAACTCAAAATAAAACTTCCCAATTCAACTTTCTCCTTTTACCTTGTTTCAAGTAGGTCTAATTATGGTTTAAAAACAAAATTAAGGGTTTAATATATTACCACCTATTTCATCCTTATATCCACATTTCAACACATCCATACACCTTAGTCAAGCACACCGCATTGCTCCATTACTCATTTATCCATCATCTTGCTAGATTTTCAACTTTTGGCTTTTTAAGACTCCTTGTTTGCTCAAGCTCTAAACAATCTTCTCAACTTTGTTTTTCACCTTTACCTTGAATTTTAATCAATATTATTTTCACTCAACTGAGTATTCTTACCCCTCTCATAATCACTAATGAAAATAACTTAACTCTTCCTCTTTCACTTAAGGATTTTCATATAAACCCTTGATCTTTCTAGGCTTCTTTATGGAACTGTAAGGGATAATCAATAGGTCTTCTTAATTAAATTTGTATAAGGATTTTCCCTGTTCCTTAAGGATTCAAAACATTCTAACACCACTCCCTCAATGATAGATAC
Source organism: Taxus wallichiana var. yunnanensis (assembly GCA_018340775.1). Classification (NCBI taxonomy): domain Eukaryota; kingdom Viridiplantae; phylum Streptophyta; class Pinopsida; order Cupressales; family Taxaceae; genus Taxus; species Taxus wallichiana. The sequence continues at coordinate 226,853,513 of CM031240.1, read as the reverse complement.
GACTTCCTTATGAGTTTATTTCCTAAGAAGACTATTTCAAGGTTGGTCTTGATAGTCACAAAAATAAACATGATTGTACATTAATTCCTTTACCTACTAACCAGTCAATACTTTGTCCTTATGCCCTAATTTTATGGGTCCTTAATGCCTTTAGGCCTTCTTCCAGCTTTTCAAAGGATCCACCAACTTCAAACACATTGAATAAAGACTATTTTTCTAAAATTACATCTTTCCTAGCCCTCAAACTGGGCATTAACATTGCTAGACTATATTTGCACATTCCTTTCCTTTTATTCTTATTCTAACCTATACTAGGGATTTTGAAAATTTTGGTATTCTTATTACCTTCCTCCACACTTATCAAGGAATATACCAAGCATAAGTATTAAATTTTACAATGAGTGTTCTACTTTATGCCCTTAAGACTGGGAGCACACAATTAGGATTGTCAACGCAATGATAATTTAAGAAATCCTCCTTGAGATGGATTATTACCTTTTATTGAATTTTGCGACACCAAGTACTTGTGATCAATGCCCTGAAATAGACTCAAGGATTATATTGAATCATTATGTTCATGTTATAAACTACTAAACTTCTAAGATAAGGTATAGTTTGGTATGAGTAAGTCTTTCTATCTATTTGTAGACACCTAAGTTCTATTTTTGTAATCTTATTGCTAAAAGAACACAAATCACTCTCATTCTTACCATTTATGTTATAATTAGTGATTTCTAATAATTAACTAACATTTCTTACCATTTTGGTCAATTAACAATGCTTTTTTGATTACCTATCCTCTTTCGCATTCAGGATGCCACTTTACAACAAATCGTAAGTCAAAATCCTCTTCCAAACAGACAATTAGTGATTATTAGCTAATTAAGCCTATTTTACCCTTGTTTTGGTCAATATACCCTATTATTGGCTCAAACACATCTTCCAACCACTTGAAATCACCCACTTCTTTCAGCAACATCTCAAAAAGCTTCAAAACTTATCCTAGCCTCATAATTGACCATAAGTGGTCGATTAAGGCTCCTCACATCCTAATCACTTGTTAATTCACTAATCATGATTAGAAAACCTTAATCATGATTAGAGATTCTTAATCTACTTTGTGATTTTAGTACCACATGCCCCAAGATACTAGTTTTCCTCAAAGGGTAAAACTATAAAAATGACTAACCACATACCTTTAAACTTTACACCATGCTTTGATTTGCATATCCTATAAGAAAATTGATTAATATCCAAGCTCAATCCTTGCCTCAAGTCTTCAATGGGGTTAGCATATGGGTATCTAAAATTATCTTGTACTCATTGTTGGAGAGACCATTCCACCTTCCTTGAGTAGTAGCAACAAAACCCCAAATTTGATTGCTCCTAGATCTATTTAGGTCAAAGTTAGTTAGAAGAATTGAATGTTAAGTAGGCATGATTTAGCTAAGATAGATTGATATATCATGTTAGTTCTTTCATGAATTCCATTAGTATTTAATAATTGATGTAACTATTTTTATATTTAATAAGCATTTGTTAAATAGACTATGTGGTTTTAGTCTTGTTTGTTTAGCTTTGCTTGGAAATTTTAGTAGTCTTCGTTATTTTCCATTCCTTGGACACCGTGAGGGTTCCATTAAGCCCCGAACACCATTATAGATAATAAGACAATTACAAAAAGATATTTACTCAGGAAAATTCTTTACAAAATAATCTCTAACCTCCAAATTTATTTTCTTAGTCTGAGAGGATTGTGTCACTTAACACCTAATCCTATAACATACCTAGAGCTAGTTCAAATATTCAAATTATACATTTGGAGGGAAACTCCCTATTCTTTCCTATGGAGTCCAAATGGACTAGTACAAGCTATGACCATCTCAAGTGGACCCAAGATACCCCTAGTCACCTAAGAAAGCCAAAATTGATTATTAACAAGATGTTCCTGCATCACCAGAGGAAGGATGCACAGTGATTGAGAAGCCTTATTTTCAATTAAGGGCTTAGTTGTCATGCTTCAAATTTTTTAATTTCCATGCTAGTTATTTTGGCCATTCTAGAGTTATTAAAACACCCTCCAGGAGAGTTTAGGAAAGATATTAAGCATCTAGAGGTGATTTCAGAGAATCTTGGAAGTTTTGAAGGTAATTTAGGAAGATTTAGGAAATGTTTGATCATTCAAGGACTATTTGCTTAACATCGAGTTTTATAGGTTTAGGGAACACACACTCTAATGGTGAAATCTAACTTCTCCGGAAGATTCCAAGAGATCTGTAAGGATTTAGAAGGAAAACAAATAGGCATTATAAATCTACGTAAATCCTCTACATATGGAGACACCCATTTTCTCTAAGCCTCAAGGTGTCATGAAGAATTTTAAAATGCTGAAGCTACCCTTTTTGGTTCCAAACCAACACTTCACCAATGCAACACTTCATGACACAAAAATAGGGTACTACAAATCAACCTTCATGCTTCTTGATGATTGACACCTTATACCGACTTCTATGCCATATAGAAACCCTTTTAATCAATGCGCAACTTGACATCAATGACAAAACCAATGACACTATGTTCAACACATGTGTTTTGATTTTTATGTATTTTAAGGAATTTCATGAGGGCATATATTTGAGCAGCAATTGTTTCTTTTGAGATTTGGGAGGTTTGTAAAATCTAATTTTGACACATCTATCATTCCTACAAATGTCAAAGAAACAATCCAAAAGGCCCGAAAACCTAAACAATGACTATATTCATTGCCAAAATAGACATCGATTGTAGAATTTAAATACTAAAAGCTTTAGGTTGAATGCTGAAATCCTGAAAATTACCTATGTACTCACCAGATTAGATTATAAAAAACTATCTCCTAAACCGTGACTCATGGAGTGGGACTAGTTCCATGAGGTGTAGAGTGACCCTAACTTCTTATATTTACAAAAATAAATTTAAAGTATAATTTTTTTCATTATAGGTTTTATTTATTTATTAAAACCTATATATTTATTAAAACCTATAATGAAAAATTATACTTAAACATTTATTTTAGTAAATAAAAGCATGCCACAAGCACATATAATGCCTATACTCTACGTAACACATACATGATATAAAAAGTATGCATTTTAATGCGTACACGTTTGTGTTTCTCCTTTTTTATAAGGCATTACTCTAGGCTTGGATCTAGTTTGGATCCCCAAGCCTAAGGCATGGACCTGTAAAAACATAGCCAACAACATGTTTTTGCGAGAAAAATGGTAAAATAGATCTTCCATCATGATAAATCACACTAAAATGATCAATACATTTAATAAAAATATGACTAGGATGTCGAGCAAAATTTATTCTTTCTAATTTTTTTTTTTCAAATTTTATGACTAATATAAAGTTTCCATACTAATTTGTGTTCAATGAAAAGTTGCAAAATTCATGGACATGGGGTAAGAATCTCTAAAGAAACCCCAAAGGCTCTTAACAACTAATCATTGAACCATCAGATAAGAGATAAACAAGGATTCATCACTTTGCATACATTAATATTGAAAGAAACAAGCAAATCTAGCATATTTAGTAATCCTCTACTCTTGAAAGCTTTAAAATGAACCTAGGAAGGATTCTAAGCAATCAGTTATGTGATTATGAGAATGGGAGCTCACCATTAATGGCTTCAAGGCCAATGGTTCTTCCCATTTACTCAATGCTTGGTGTGTAGTGCAATGGCAAAGCAATAGCTCAATGAAAGAAATGAAATAACTCTAAACCCTAAGCAAAATGTTATAGTTTATGTTAGGAAGAAGGAGAGTTCTTAGAAATGAGAGGGGGTAGTGGGCTATTTATAGTTTTCCATTTGGGAAAGTGGGGAATTTTGGTGCATGTGGGACTAAAAGATAAGCCAAAAAGTTGATTAGGGAGTCAAAGTAAGATTTGACTAAATTTAGAAGAGGTTGATCATGATTAGGACTACTTAAACTAGGTTAGGCTAGTTAAACTTGTTTAGAGAGGAATTAGGGTTTTGAGAGGGTTTTGAGAGGTCTAATCAATCCAATGAAACAAATTGATAGTCTAGAAGGCTAGTAGAAGTAGTCTAGAAGGGAATGAGAAGATGGTTTAGCCAATAAGGGACTATATCAACTCCATTAATTGGTTTATAGGATAAATGAGACCAAAATAATGTCGTAAATGGGGAGTTAGATAGGTCTAACTGACGGTATGTCATCAATTTGCAAGAAGGAGAATAATTAGTGCAATATTAGGAATAATAGTGCTTTGATTAAACTATAGGTGTCTACATTTTCCCCTCTTTGGGGTGACATAAGCTACGTCACTTCAAAGAAAGTAGAAAAACATAAGAAAATGAATTTTTTGAAGGGGTAGAAGAAAAATTAGTTAGCTAAAGGGATGCCCCCTCGAGTGCCGATGGGGTGATGGAAGAACTCGATCGACAATAAAAAAGAGAACAAGATAAAGAAAAGTATGAAGAGAATTTTAGAGAACAAAAAGAAAAAGGGATATTGAGCTATCCATAAACCAATGCAAACAATTTTTAATCATCATTTTGCTTAGCATCCTCATCATCGATCCTTATTAAAATGTAAGCATACGACGAGAGTGTAAAATGACATGAAAAGCCAAGATACAAATACTTGTCCCTTGCTAAAACAACAACTCAATGCAAGATACAAACGTGCAATGCAATACGAGAAGTAAACAAACTGATGTAATAGGGAACTAAGTACAATCACACACACTCAAACCAACAACGTTTAAGATGGTTGCACAAATATTTTGTTATCAAGATGTAGTCCCAAATGTTTTGATAAACGAAAAGGGTTTAAAATGATGCCCCAAGAAATTTTTATATGCAAGGGAAAGGATGAAGGACACTTGGGTCTAATGGCAAAGCAATGTGCACAACGAAAAATAGTACCATGCAACTGAAAGTGCCCCAGATTATAGATGAAGTAAGCAACATAGCTTTTGTAAATTATTGTAGAGTTGGGTGATCTGTGAGTCGTTGTTTCAAAACATGTGAAAACACTAGCAAGATATGAGATGAGTTCCATGCGAGAGAAAAAGATTTCAGCTGCAAATGAGATTTTTACCAATTTTAGTCCATTTTCAAAGTGTTTTATGATTTTTTTGGATTTTTGAATGGTTTTATAATTTTTAATTTTTTTCTGGTTTTATATGAAGGTCATATAAAATCACGTGAGAATTCCCCAATGCAAAGAGAATGGGCGTCAGATGGCAATAAAATTCCCCAACAAGAAGACAAACAGGCCAACAATAATTATTTAAAAATAATCATGGCATTATATAAAAATAAAAGACAAGAAGAACTTGGAAATATTTAAAAATGCCCTAGGGTGATTGAGATGATATCATACATTTTGTACGTGAGATATTTTGGTAGATATAAGCACTTGGGATGACACTAGATGATATTGGTGCGGGGGGATAGATTTTTGATCATACACAACCCCTCTTGCCCCCATTAATGATACAATATGTGATGATTAGCTTAGTATACATGCATGATCTAAAACTTAGCATTTTGTATATATGATGTATCAAATGATGCTATATGTGATGAATGATAGATGATAGATGTGATAACAATATATGTGCAATAAACAAACACACAAGAAAAAGCTAACAAAACTAAACAAATTAATCATTACCTTGTTTTTCATGGGACAACATTGATATATTTTCTAATGTTTTTGGCTTATCTTGAAAGATAAGTTTTCAAGGCTACTGTTCACATTGTTTTTGGGGTTTCCCTAAGATAAGGTTATGTAGGTGGTGTAGCTTCATTCTAAGGGGGGATTTTATGAATGTTTATATTTTTGTGTACCTTTTCTGAATGTTTTTGTATTTTCTAAGGCCATGTTTTGAAAGCAATGTACAAGGACAAAGAAGCGTGGATGCACCCAGTGTGAAGTGGGAATATACAAAGGTCAGAATGCCACACACATATGTTTTAAGAAGGTGAAATATGAAGGTGTCCCGAAATTTATATGGGAATATACAAAGGCACATCTTTCATGCAGATATAAGAACAAATAAGCCAAATCACGACTTTTCAAGATAGATTTGGCAGGGTTCCTAAACCTAGCAAAGGAAGTTATTTCTAGAAAGTAGTGAGGGTTACCCATCTTGATGCAAGAGTAAATTGTGACTGATGAATAATCCTTGAGCATCGGAAACTGGTTTTCACCCAAATACCTACCCACTGTGCCACAATTGTATGGTTTTCACATGTGGACGACCTATTTTTTCTTTATTGTTTTCTCAAAATTTTCCATGTTTTTCTTGTTTTTTCTTTATTTTTAGACTTTTAGTTATTTTCTAATATCTACACCATGTTTAAGCATAGAACCGCTTGAGATGCGGGGGTGTTCATAGGTTCCAAAAGTTCTTCACCATCTGAATATGCTAGTTTATAAGCTCCTGACCCATATTTAGCAACCACCACATAAGGCCCTAACCAGTTGGCCTCAAACTTACCTTTCTTTTCTCTATCTTTGATGGTGTTATTTTTATTTTCTTTCAGCACTAGATCACCTACATAAAATTCACAATGAATGATTTGTTTTTTATATCCTCTTGATACTCTATTTTGATAGACCTTGAGGTGATTAAGCGCTCTTATACGCTTTTCATCCAACAACTCTAGCTCTGCTAGCTGAGCTACTCTATAGTCTTCATCTTTATCAAGATAATACCAAAGAGATATTCTCGGGAGGGAAGCTCCACTTCCAAGGGTATGATGGATTTAGTGCCATAAACTAGGGAATATGGGGTCGCACTAGTAGGAGTGCGGATGGAGGTTTGATAGGCCCAGAGGGTGGGATGTATCTATAAGTGCCAATTACGACCAATCTTACTTACCATTTTCTCCATGATTTGTACAAGGGTTTTATTAGTAGCTTCGACTTTTCCATTACCTTGGGGGTAATAGGGGGTAGACCACTTGAGTTGAATATGGAAACGTTGACACAATGTCTTAACCATTTTGTTTTTGAAGGATTTACCATTATCAGTGACAATGGTGGAAGGGATACCATAACGGCATATGAGATGGTTCATGATGAATTTGGAAATTTGCGCACCAGTGACATAAGTAAGAGGTAAAACCTCTACCCATTTAGTAAAATACTAGGTGATGGTGATAATGTGGGTGTGGCCATCTGAAGAAGAAGGATGAAGCTTCCCTATGAGATCCAGGTCCCATTTAGAAAATGGCCAACATGTCGCGATAGGATGCAAATCTCGTGTTGGCACATGTATCAGTTTGCATACTTTTGGCATAGCTCACATTTATTGATGAAATTACAACAGTTTGCTTCCATGGTGGGCCAATAATAACCTACCCTTAAGAGCTTCTTAGCCAAAACCATACCACTAGTGTGTGCTCCACAAATACCACCGTGTACTTCCTTAATAGCGTGGACTGAGTCAATAACATCCAAACAATGAAGTAGATTCCCGTCGTAGCCATGACGATAAAGGGTGCCTCCTAGGAGGGTATAACAAGCTATACAACGGATAAGGGCTTTCTTCTTAGAATGGGTAATGTCTTGGGGAAATGTGCCATCTTGTAGGTATCTAAATATAGGGTCATACCAAGGGGAGGATGGACCAACAATCTCACATGCCAAACAAGATTCCGACATGTCGTATGCGGGTATTTGTAAATGCTCTATAAAGAAAGGAATTTTCTCTCCTGAGGTGGAATGCGTAAGAGAGATCCAATTATAGCCATAACATCTGTTGATCTATTATGCGACCTTGGTCTTTGCTCAAAGACAATCTATGTAAAATAATCCTTCAAGGTTTCAACCAATTTCTTGTATGGAACAAGTTTCTCATCTTTAACCTTATACTCATCATTAACTTTTTTAATGATACGTTGGGAGTCCCCAATGACTCGTAGCCGTCTAATATTTCAAGTGATAGCAAACTTGAGACCAGTGAATGAGTGCCTCATACTGTAATGTTATTGCTTTATAAGGGAATCCCAAATGGAAGGATCTTGGAATAACTTCACATGTGGGAGTGATGAGCACCAATCCCGCCCCCGATCTAAGGAAGGTTAATGATCCATAAAAATGGACTTGTCATTCTATAGATTATTCAATATAAATCATGGATGCATCTAGCAGTCCAGGACATAAAGGTTCCATCCCTAGTAAAGGAGCTTCTGCCAACTGATCAACCAATACTTGTCCTTTCAAGGACTTTTGGTTTACAAACTCAATGTCAAATTCACTTAGGAGAATGATCCAATTAGCCATTCATCTTGTAAGGGTGGGTTTGGATAGAAGGTATTTGAGAGGATCAACTTTGGATATTAGCTTGGTTTTGTTGTTAAGGAGATAATGGTGAAGTTTCTGGAAGGAAAACACAATTGCCAGGAAGGACTTTTCAATTTGTGGGTAATTCAGTTTGTAGGCAATCAAGGTGTGACTAAGATAATAAATTGCCCTTTCTCTATGGTCTAGGTCATATTGGGCAAGCAGTGCACCAATAGCAAATTGGGTAGCTAAGATGTACAAGAGGAGAGGTTCTCTTGGGGTAGGCGGCATGAGTACAGGTGGGTTGACAAGGTACTATTTAAGTAGTGCAAATGCCTTTTGATAGTCTAGTCCCAGTTTAATGAAACATCCTTTTGAGGAGATGTGTAAATGGGTGGCACTTATCCGTAAGTTGTGAAATAAAATGATAGATTGCTTTAATTTTCCCTTGTAAACTTCTCAGTTGTTTGAGAGTTGTAGGTGGAGGCATTTCTGTGATAGCCATAACCTTCATAGGGTCCACTTCTATCCCTCTTTATGAGACAATGAAACCTAGGAGTTTTCTTGAAAAATGCCAAAGACACACTTCTTGGGGTTTAAACATACCTTGTAATCCTGGAGACAGCTGGAAAATACGTCTCAGCACTTGAGGGGCTCTCCTCTAATTTTGGATTTTGCTAAAATATCATCAATGTAATCCTCCATGATGTCATTCATCATGTCATGGAAGATGACAGTCATTGCACGCTGATAGGTAGCCCTGGCATTCTTGAGTCTAAAAGGCATGAATTTGTAACAAAATGTTCCCCAAGGGGTGATGAAAGTTATTTTATGTTGATCTTCTTCTGCAATCCAAATCTGGTTATAATATGAAGAGCCATCTATTAAGGACAATATTTCATAACTTACAGTGGAATCAATGATCATATCAATGTTAGGCAAGGGGAAATCATCCTTAGGACATGCCTTATTGATGTTGTGGAAGTCAAGACTGAGATCCTTATGCCAAAAGGTTTCTTCTGAACAAGGACTATGTTAGATATCCAATCTGAATAATAGTCAATGAGCTTAATAAAATAAGAAACTAATAATTTTTCTAGTTCCTCTTTAACAAGGATTGCAATTTTAGGGTGCATCTTTCTCAACTTCTGCTTGATGGGTTTGGCGTCTGGGTGCACAACGAGGTTGTGCATGACTAATTTTGGGTTCAAACCAAACATATCAACATATGACCATGCAAATATATCTACATATTCTCATAATAGCTCCACAAAAACCTTCTATTCTTGAGTTGAGAGTGAAGCTCCCAACTTTATCATTCTAGGTTCCTCTTCCGAGCCAATGTTAACACTGATGGTTTCTTCCACAAACATCTTAGAGGTATCTTCCATCCACGTAGGATTAGGGGGAAGAGTAAGGTCAACCTCCTTAGGTAGCTCGTCATCATCCTTGAACGGATAGACCATTTTGTCCATAGGTTCTTTGTTCTGTTTGTCTACAAGTGCTTCAAAAAATTTGTCGCTATGAGACTTACGTTATTTCTTACACAAGGTTTCTCTGAAGTGTCTTTACTCTTGTTTGCAACCTTCTTATTCAAACATCCACACATCTCTGCATCTTCTCCAAAGTATGCACATGTGTCTAGTTGAATTGTAAATCCTTTCTTGTGATCCCCAACCAGAATAGAATCCCTGAGTCCCATGAATTCTGCAAATGCCTCGTCATTCTCAAATAAATCAATTGGCACGTGAAATTGTTGATCCCAATCTACAAGCTCGGGATATACAAGGGTTACTTGGAAATTGGTTTGAGGATTGGATCTGGATAAAGTAAGGACAACTGAATTAGGGAATAAGTTAGTGGAGGCAAGATCCTCGTAGAGGCTACATTGGGAATCCACGTTGCTATTGGAATGAGATGAGTCGTGCTCACGTTTGGAAGAGGTGGCATCAATCTCAAAGGGTGGATTGTCATGTGGTCTTATTCCAAGACCATGTTTTTTGATTTGAAGCGAGGGATAGGAATGGGTTCTAATCGCCCTTACGCATTGATTCCACATCCAAACCCATTATAACCCATGATGTACATCATACGGTGGCCTTTGACATATAGCGGGGCCTGATGGCATAAAGCCATGGTACCTTCAAATACCTTGCTGATGGAATATTCTAATATCTTTTCTCGGATAAGAAACCACTAGGAATGAAATTATCCAATGGTTTAGGGAATTGATCCGAGTTCTTTTGAATTGAAAATAGGGTTTTCCACGTGTCTGGGTGACACTGATAAATCTGATATTAATAAAGCTTATTCAAGAGTGAACGGCTCACCTAGGCCATATTTTTCCAACGTTTCCTCCCATGATGTGAAAGGGTTGACTAATGAAGGAAAGGATTGATTGCAAGGGGTGAGTGAATCGATCCACATGTTCCTTGATAGCCTTTGTTTTTAAAGGAACAACAATGTATGTAGAAGGGCATTCATAAGTTGCATGAGAAAAAATATGCAAGGCTTTGCAATGTGTAAATGGTTCTGGATCACCTTGAATGGTGATTATCTGTCCTTTATGGCACATCTTGATACATTGATGGAAATTTGAAGGAATGGTCTTGCATGGCATGGATCCATGGGCATCCTAAGAGCATGTTGTATGGTAGATCCAAGTCAAGGACATGGAATGTTGTATCATGACAAGTCAGCCCTACTTCCATTGGAACTACTATAGTGCCTCGTTGAATCTTGCTCCTCATTATCATAGGCCATGATTGTAATAGTTTTGGCACCTAGATCCATTTCGAGTGGCCTAGCTACTTAACTAGCTTCAAAGTACAAATGTTTAGACCGGATCCACCATCCACAAGTACTCTCTTGATCTTGCAACGGGTAACAACTACTTCTAGATATAAGGGTAAGTTGTGTTCAGGTCGTTACGTGGGATTGTAGTGCGATCAAAAGTGATATGATCATTAGAGTCAAGGTGTGTAATCATGGCTTGGAGGTGCACATGATCTACATTGGTTGAGACTCCCAAACTTTGCTAGTGTTTTATAAAGTATGTTTTTATGGGCAATAGAGATTTTGAGGAGATCTAAAATTGATATCCTAGCAAGTGTTTTCTCTAACTGGTCTATCAAATTATACTGACCTTCCTAAGGGATAGGTAGGGGTTTTGGTATGATTAAATGAGCACGTCTTGTCCCTACTGCATAACTCTTTTCTAAGATCCTAATAGTATTGACATGTTCATCAGATGAACGGATACATCCTATGAGGGAATCGAAGGGACTGTCATTAGTGGGATGAATATAAGTGGCAGTCCTATAATCATTGGAAGCTTTTCTATGATCTGGCTTCCTTTTATTTTTATCTGCATGGTTAGGAAAGGGCTCTTTAAAGATACCCATTTTCTCATTTGGCCCTTGTCATGAGTCAGGGGGAGAATCTATGACGATTTTACCCTATTTAATGAGGTCATGTATGTAATGGCATAGTCTCAAGCATCTATCTTTCTTGTTCCCTTTAACACGGTGGAAGTCACAATACTCATGTTGTTTGAACCAAATGGGTTTTGAAACATTTTTGGGTATGGTACCGTTGCGGTTGGGTATTCCACTATGTTTACGTTATCTAACTATTTCAGTATGGGAGATAGAGATTTTTTTAACGGTGTGAACTCATGTTTGGTGGGTGCCTTGGGATGAGGTCCTTGTGAGATATTTAAAAGTGGACTAGTCTGCACGGCTTGGAATCTCTTGGAGTCGTAATGCCATCTCCAACGACATGTTTGTTTTTGTTGAAGAACTTTGGTTTATCTAAGGATTTTGCTTCATGTTTGTCTTTGACAACCGGTTTAAGTGTTCCCTTTGCGATGAGGGCCTTTTCAATTTGATTGCCCTTCTCTATAACTTCTTCGAAGTTAGAGCCGTAATGCATTTGTAAATGGAAGGCTATCTCTGGGTTCAAGTTAGGCACAAATATGCTTACTAGCTATTTTTTTGGCAAGGCACAAGGGAAATGACTTTCCAACCCTCGCCATCATTGTAAAAATCTTGCAAAGGTTTCGTTGGGATTTTGCTTTGCATTGTAGAGGTCGTTCATTGTGATATCATTTTCCATGTTGTAGGAATAATGTCGTACAAATTTTTCTACTAACGCGGGCCATGTTGTAATGGAGCCCTTGGGTATGCTAAAGAACCATTCCAATCCCAGTACCCCTAGGCTGTGAGGGAAGAGTCGTATTAAGAAGTTATCATTGTATGTGACCTCTTAGAAAGCCATATAAAAGTCTTTGATGTGATCACGAGGATCACCCTTACACTTATATTTATCGAATTTAGGAATGGTAAAATGTTTTGGGAAGGGTTGTCGTAACATGTCCTTATCGAAGGGGTAAGGGCATAGTTATTCATAAAAATATTTCCTACTATGTCCTACATTTCCCTTTGTAGCGTAGTAAGCGTGTCTTTCATTGATTGTAATTCTCGTTCAATGATTTTTTCTTTGGTAGGTGACATTGGTATTTGTGCCTTAGCCACTTTAAAAGTCGTGTCACTATACTGGATCAAAGTGGAACTCGCTAGATTTCATTTTGAGTTTGTCTTTGTATACGTTCCTATTTGAAGAGCCTAAGTTTGCTAATTTTTGGCTCAGTTTTAGGATTTTTTTGAAGGATCTCTTCTTCAATTAAAGGATCCTCTTCCTCATCAAACTTGGGAGGTGGTGAGGCTTTGCGCTCAATCTTCACTTTACATGAAGCTTTGTAATAAGGTCACTTTGTGGATCACCAAGTGGCTTGGATGGGTCTCCGTCAATGATGTTATGATGTTGCCCGAAGTAGAAGTGTACCCTATGTCAAAGGGGTTATCCATGTCTAAGAAGTACCTTCGTTCTTCTATTTTATGATTAATGGCCTTAGTTTCTGCTTCACGTTCTTGTGGAAGCTTAGCCCCTAATTCTAAGACTCTTGCGAGTACTTGATCCTTGTTGTAATAAAGGAGTTCATCAAAGCGACCTAGGTCTAATTGGTGTTGTTCTTTAGAAGAGTCAGACTCCTCTCCGCTATGATCAATCAACGGCTCTATGTCTTTAACCTATGAAAAGAGAGGCGCTAAGTTGTTTCCACTAAATGGGAACGATTCAAAAGGATTTTCTCCTAAGTTGCGATCATTTGGTTTGGATGCCATCTTTGTGATTCTAGGCATCACTAGTCAAAGTGATACTAGATTTTGTCTAAATGTCCTTCAAATTTTACATGAAACCTAGGTGTATGTTTATGCAAGTCGCTCGATGTGATGTTGAAATAACCTAGTGTGTTCTAGAAGTAATGTTATGCAGTTGTTTTTATGATTTAAATAACACTCAAATGCAATGATAACTCAAATTGTCGTTTACCAAGCTTATACCCTAACTATGATTCTAGTGAAGGGTCTAAAGCAGATAGTGAAAATATCATATCAATACGTAGGTCAAGTTAGAATTATAACAAGGCCTAAATATTAAAGTGGTATTGATGCAATCTCTCAATGAGGTATACTAAAACTAGTTTGAATGCCGATGAAAGTTAAGTTTTCTGAAAAATGGAAGTTGTGAGTATGTATAGTGTAATAACACTATCCTGATACATTAACCGAGAAAGCAAGGTGTTAGTATCAAGATGACATTATTTCAGTATATATAAGGCAATATCGACACCTTCAAAAATACTTAATTGACATCATAACCGAAACAAAGTATGAGTATAGTAAGAGGTTGTTAGTTGTGCGAAGCGTAACCACACAATAAAGGGACTTATATCAAGTTCTCAAGAAGTTGAAAACATGATGTAAGTACCAAAATTGTGTGATTAGGATGTAGGCAAAAAATATCAACCTAAGGAGAGATAAATGATGAACCAAAATCATAGAAGTGAAGACTACCCCCGAAATCAAGATCAAAGAACTATCAAAGATAGGAAAATGCAGTTGCACACTTTAGATGTTTAACAACCCATCCGCAAACATGGATGGGCATAAACAGATAAAAAGTAGCGAGTACTATATTTGATAAAATGCATGAGGTATGCTTCCTTCTCACTCCAAATGGGCAGCGAGAATGCAAGGGTATAGATCAAAAGGATGAAAATAAACTAAGCACCACTTGGGTAAAGTTTTTCCTTCGTCTGAAGGTGAGAAAGAAACCAAGCTAAGTGAGACGTCGTTTAATTCCATGATGAAAGACACTTAGCTCTAACTTATGTGGGCTCTTTGCCTTGTTCAAGAAACAAGGTTCAGACTCCAAGTGATTCGTCACTTCATGATGGCTTGACATGAAAATGGACTAGCAAAGTGGGCTCCAAGATAGAATGACTTCCCTAATAAGATCTCTCAACTAGGTGTCACAAGTTGTCTAAGAGTGAGATTGATTTACCCAAAGAGTTAAACTGATCTGATTTGGGAGTATCTCGGCTTTACTTTACCCCTTATAATACAATGAGGAACTAGTACATTTAGTTGTACCATCAATGGGGTCGCGATATAGACAACTTTGACTCCAACTTACAATGTGAAATCTAATTAAGTGGGTAAGCGGAGCGCTTATTGTTTCATCCACGAGGTTACTCAGTGGTGGATTACTTTAGGGTTCCTGGAACCACCCCCATTGTTATAGCTTAAACCGTTATGCCAAAGGGGTTATGTTCCAAGCGAAACGCATATGGACGTACCCTTTTCCAAACCTGTAGTATAGTGTGAAGTGAAATGGTGTGTTTTTTATCTTACTTAACTTAATGTGGTTTGAAGTAGCACACAGTTTGGTAACCTGCATGAAAACACGTGTATTAGAAGATTTTTTTTTTCTTGACTTCTTCTTTCTTTGACAAGTGTTAGGCCCTACATGCGAGGAGTTAGTAATTTTCCATCAAATAAGAAAGAGAGTTTGCACATTGTTTTTATTCCTAAGATCGCCAAAAAGGCGCAAAGGAAGAGCATACACAATGCGGAAAACTCAACTAAAACAAGTTATGGAAAATAATACTTTAAGTGTTTTGCAAAAGGAAACTCATTTTAGCCAACTTTGAACTTTAATCCATTTTAAAGCTTAAATTGAAGTGTTTTGGAAGTAAAATAGAAGGTTTTTGATTCCCAAGATCACCTAGAAGGTGTGAGGGAAGAGCATATGCATTTCAAAGGACCCCTACAAATGAAAAGTATGAACACTTAACTAAGTTAGCATAAAAATATGAAGGAAAAGAAACTTGCAAACCACTTTGTTAGAACCCTCATGAGAAAGTTAGAAAACCAAGAAAAATTAGGAAATTCCATAAATCTATTTTTAGCAATTTTTCAACAGTTTTTAGTATTTTGCATTTTGGAGGTCTCTGGGGCACTTTGGGAGTTTGATGATAAAATTAATAATACCAAAGGTATATTACTTTTGGAACTTCCCTCACAAAGTTTTCTTTGTTCTCTTTTCGACGCCTATTCAAACTCCAAAAACGGGTCAAAAGATATGACCAAAACTAGGAGCACTAAAAATTATATAAACAAATCCAGATCAAACAGAGATACATGCGCCCCTTCAAGGTGTATGTGTGTTGTTTTAGGCATGTGCATGTGGGTTTGGGTACCTGCACCCCTCTATGTAAACCTAGTGGATTCACGGGGCATGCACCACCCGAGAGATGCCTGTATTTAGGGTAAGTGTGCTTACGCCAGAGAATATGTGCCTACGCTAGCGAAGCAAGAAATGGTAAAAACTATAACAGTGTGTGTACGCTGGAAGAGGGGTACCTGTGCCAAAAAGGGTGTATGCGCCATGGTTTGGGCATGCACACATCAGTAAATTTTTTTAACAAAGGGTCGAGAATACAGGGATGCTTGCGCGCCTAGTGAAAAAAACATGTTATAGGGTATCTGTCTTTGGTAGTAGAAAAGGTTGTGTGTGCACCACGATTTGGGTGTGTGTACTGTGTTAAGGTATCTATGCGTGGTTTTGGGTGCCTATGTCCCTTTGCTAAAATTTTCAATATGAATGTGTTTCAGACTGGCAGTAAAGGTGTATGCACCCTGCTGAAAAACCACCAAAAAACATGGAAAATGAAAATTTAAAAGTGTCAACAGGTTAGAAATTAGCCATTAAATGTAGTTTCTAGCATAAACTTAACAAAGAAGCATGAAAATGAGGGTTAACTACATAAAACCTAGCTAAAAAGCTCAAGGCAAAATATTTAACCCTACAAAAACATGTAAAAAGTTAGAAACTGAAATAAAAGCTTCAAAATGACCCCATTAATGGAGGATGGACTAAGTGTCCCATCGGGCATGCCAAATGTGTTCAATGAAAATTTACAAAAGTCATGGACATGGGGTAAGAATCTCTAAAGAAACCCCAAAGGCTCTTAACAACTAGTCAGTGGACCATCAGATAAGAGATAAACAAGGATTCATCACTTTGCATACATTAATATTGAAAGAAACAAGCAAATCTAGCATATTTAGTAATCCTCTACTCTTGAAAGCTTTAAAATGAACCTAACAAGGATTTTAAGCAATCAGTTATGTGATTATGAGAATGAGAGCTCACCATTAATGGCTTCAAGGCCAATGGTTCTTCCCATTTACTCAATGTTTGGTGTGTAGTGCAATGGCAAAACAATAGCTCAATGAAAGAAATGAAATAACTCTAAACCCTAAGCAAAATGATATAGTTTATGTTAGGAAGAAGGAGAGTTCTTAGAAATGAGAGGGGGTAGTGGGCTATTTATATTTTTCCATTTGTGAAAGTGGGGGAATTTTGGTGCATGTGGAACTAAAGGATAAGCCAAAAAGTTGATTAGGGAGTCAAAGTAAGATTTGACTAAGTTTAGAAGAGGTTGATCATGATTAGGACTAGTTAAACTAGGTTAGGCTAGTTAAACTTGTTTAGAGAGGAATTAGGGTTTTGAGAGGTCTAATCAATCCAATGAAATAGATTGATAGTCTAGAAGGCTAGTAGAAGTAGTCTAGAAGGGAATGAGAATATGGATTAGCCAATAAGGGACTATATCAACTCCATTAATTGGTTTATAGGAGAAATAAGACCAAAAGAATGTCGTAAACGAGGAGTTAGATATGTCTAATTGACGATATGTCATCAATTTGCAAGAAGGAGAATAGTTAGTGTAATATTAGGAATAATAGTGCTTTGACCAAACTACAGGTGTCTACATAATTATTTTCTAACTATGTTTTTTGTATCTATTTTTGGTGTTTATACATGTCTATCTTTCACATGTATTTTTTTTTTCAACTCATCGAAATTGAATTAAAAAATAGGCACAAACTAGGACTAATTCTATACATATTAAATAAAAACTAATTTTCGATATTTTTTGAGGTAGTTAGCAGGGGCATAGTTGGAGCTCCATTATTTTTCTAAAATTTTTGTACTAGAAAAATCTTAAAAAATACTTTCTAAACAAATCTAAAAAAAATATAGCACAAACTAGATGCTCCTATCTATCTTTCTACTAAAGGGTTTTCAAAAAAACTAAATAGTGCTCAAAAAATGGTGGGAGGCATGACCGTCTGTCTAATTTTTTCCAAAAAAAATAGGAGCACTTGTTAGTATTTTAGTTTTTTAACCCACTTAAACTTAACCGGTTTAAAAAAAAATAGTAGCTTAGAAACTAGACTCAAAATTCTACGATTCATGTTCTTACAACATCTTCCAATTTTGAGTGTAACTATTTCAAATAACTCGTACAAGTTGAAGATTTTTTATTTTTAGAAAAAAACGTCCACTTAAGACCCCCTTTTGGCCCCCCAGATTGGTGTACTTACCCCATACCCGAGTTACACTTGGTCATCATTGTTAGCTAAGTGGGAGTTACTCCTTGTTTGACCATGCCAAGTGTGGGAGCTACAATTCTATTTTAAATTTTTGTCCACTAATCATGGAGGACTTACACATTCACTTTCCTATATGTACATTTTCATTTTTCATTGTTTAAGAAATGTAATGGAGAAATATTTTCTTTGTTGCATAGGGTAAGTGCATGGAAATGGGGGACACAAAGGGGGTCAAAAGTGGACACATTTTTCCTGAAATCAATAAAATTTGAACTTCATCCAATAATTTGGTATGCATATGCTCAAAATTTTACAAAGTGATAAGAATAAGTACCATATAGCTTGGAATCTAGTTTCTAAACTACTATTTTTTTTAAATGGTGGATATTAAGAGGGTCAAATGTGGTGCGCACACAAAGTATGTCTATTTTTGTATCAAAAAGATAATAACCTATTGTGTGTGTGCCCCCACATTTTTTGAGTTCTATAAATTATTTTTCAAATCCCTTTAGTAGAAAGTTAGCTAAGACCATGTACAAGGTCACATTAATTTTTCATATTTTTGGATGAATATATAATTTTTTATTAATTTTCAAAGTGCACATGTAGTCACAAAGTTATGCACTTTAGACATTTATTTATCCCAGTCCCATACTACTATTTAGAAAGTTCTTGAGTGAAGAAAGTACTAATTAACCCCTGTCCTTTGACCAAATTGTTTATTTTATTTCATCATTTGCGATCTATTGCACCCACATGCCCAACCATTTTCTGTCATCCCGCATTATTTTATCCTCGACTAGGCCACCCGTGGGCACACCTTTGGTCCCACTAGGGCATCCTAATCCTTTTTCCACTTTCCCACCACTTTTGGGGACCCTTCTAGCTATTTAACATCTTTATCTTTCTCATGGTCAACATTTTTGGGGTTCATTACGAAATTAAATCAAGAGAACCCTATAAATATAAATTTATGAGACCATAATGAGGGACCTAGCATCACTTACCACTACCACTCATCTAGATTTGCATCTATCTATTATATTTGAATCCACATAGCTCCAACACAAGCTAGGACATTTGCATCACACTTCATAGGGGAGGAGTTCTATTCTATTTCAAACACATATTCTATTACATTTTCTACATTTAGCTATTTCTTGTTACTTCACAAAGTGTGACTGACACAAGAGCACCTAGCGCATGACATACAAACACTCACCAGAACTACATTTAGGTCCGAAATGTAGTGCAACACTTAGTTAGTAAGCCCATTGTTGTGGCAGATGAAGTCAGTCTGATCCATTCATTTGCATATTTATTTTTTGGGGTTTTAATACTTATTTTTGGTCTTTTGTAGGTCTTCTCATCATCTTGGTGACATTCAACACGAGGAAGTTGAATTTGATGTGAAAAAATAGTAAAGGTTCTAGATCATCTCTCCGCCTTATGAATACTAGCTCTAGATATTTCACACGCAGACCAAGGCACCCAAATTACGGCACTGCAGTACCCACAAGCACCCCAATCCTTCTCTAGGCACTCCAATCCAACTAGATCCTCTAGCTCCATCCTTTTCGAGACTTCGCACGCTGTCGTTCCTACTTGATTTATCCGGTCATACTGTAACATTGTCTAGTGGACATTTGTTATAAGTTGAGTTTTTTCCTTTCCTTCTTGCACATTAGGGTTAATATTTAATTTTGCATAGTTGTTTAGTTTACTTTTTCATACTGTTTTACAATAGTTATTTAGTTCACTATAGTTGTTCATAGCTCATATTAACTATCTTCATACTACATTAGATTAGTTCATTTTAGTTAATCAACACACATCCCGAAAATGAAATATTTGTGTGTACACCCCCATAACTTTGAGAAAAAAGTCATTTTTTTGTTTTTAGTGCATGTAGAATGGAGTTTAGAAAAAACCACATTTTTTTTTAAATTTGAATGAAAAATCACAAAATTGTGCACCAAAACGTATGCATAGGTTTTTGCAGAAAAGAAAAGAAGGAACTAGTAAAATAAATTATGGATGAAAGCCTTAAACTAATAAGATATTAGAAATAATTATATTGTCACTAAGGTAAAACCGAGCTTGACATCGTAATATATATATTTTTGAATATTATGTTATAATGCATGAGATATCGGGGTGTACACATGAGATTTTGATGTTTTTCTATCAAACACGGATTTATTCATGGATTACACAGTCCAAACCTTAGGTTTGGATATCCAAGGAAAATCCAAGCCTATGGATTGAGAATTTAAAACCCAAAGAAGATGAAATGCGAGCACGGAGAACGCTTGAGCGCGTTATAACACGCTCATGTTCTTTTTGTAATGTGGAATATGTCCAAACAGAATGCGAGCATGTTATAAGGCGAGCGCATTTTGGCTTGGTAAACTGAGTTGTAACACACTCACATTATAACACAATCTTGATTTTCCCTTGTTGTGTTATAATCCACCCGAGCCATAACGCGATCATGTTATGGAAAAATGACCAAAAGTAGATTTTTGGTTGTTTTTTGTCCCCCATCTTAATGCACTTGCCCTATGACTAAGTACACCTATACAAGCTAACTCCTAAAGTGTAGGAATAATCTACATAAATAAATAAATAGAATAAATAATATCCTGCACAAACATAATCTTGGGAAAAGGATAAGGCTATTAACCATTCGACCATGAGGCCTAAAAACAATATAAAATCCAATATTATATTTGAATGAGTAAGTTAAACCTTTTAAAGGTATTTAGCTATTTTGTAAAGGGAAAAAAACAAGTAAATGTGGGAGATTGCTACCGGGTAGAGAATATGAACCTAAGATCTCCTAGAGTTAGAGATTATTTATAGATAATAGCCCCTTATTGGGAGAGATAGCCCATTATTGAAGAGATTTTGATTTAAGAAGTTGTATTTTTGCATTATTTAATTAACCAGTTCAT
This sequence comes from Taxus wallichiana var. yunnanensis, assembly GCA_018340775.1. Classification (NCBI taxonomy): domain Eukaryota; kingdom Viridiplantae; phylum Streptophyta; class Pinopsida; order Cupressales; family Taxaceae; genus Taxus; species Taxus wallichiana. The sequence continues at coordinate 226,832,444 of CM031240.1, read as the reverse complement.
GTTTTGAGTGGACCCAAAGACTTAGTCCAAGTGGTAATAACTCCATTATTAATTTGCTGAATATTGTTCTCTTTTTTTATACTGAGATACTATTTTAATCAATATTAATATGATTTTTTAATATTTAAGCTATTTTTTTACATATTTATGGGAAATTACGGAAAATTGAGAAAATAAGGTTTAGTATACGAAATTGGTGAATTCGTGAGTGTTTATATAAACTAACAATTCTAGATCAATTTTGATATCAATCAATCCAATTTTTAACGTAAAAGACAGATACAATTGAGAAAATTATTAAAATATTAAAAAATAGAGAAAATGATGAATTTGGTTTTAAATGCCCATTTTTGGATTTGAGTAGGTCCAAAACCGTAAAATAGGCTCAAAATAATACGAGATAGTCCTAGAAAAATTGTATGATCTTGTGTTGAGTCAGTTTCAATTGCAATTCTAGTCTTGAAGCATTATCGTGTCCAGATCCCATAGTTTTAAGAACCCGCATACCTAGAACTTTCTAGATTCACATGTACTTAGTGAAGTATACTCATCTTCTTGTGTTTTTAAGTTTATATAATATCATATACATTAGTTGTAAGAATTAATGGGTTGTTCTAATATTACATAATTATTGTTGAAAGTTAATTAATCGAATAACCTCTTGTAGCCCCCATTTACATCCTATTAATGTATTTAAATCACCAATCCATTATAATCTAATAAAGGTGTAATAAACTATGTGATAATTCCTCTATTCTAACTTTAAATTTGAAGAAGTTTAAAATTTTCTTTGTATTAATTTTTACAAGAGTTTTTATACTTTGATTTTTTTATTTATTAGATTATTCATTTTTATGAGTTCTTACTTGTGTTTGCTTAAGTTATTTTACTTTTATACAAGTAGTCTTATCTTCATGATATTTTAAATTTATAATTTTGGTATTAATGGCAATTGAGGGGACTACTTAGCACATAAAAAACATAAATATTTTTAGGAGCGGTGAATATAGTTCATTTTTGGGTTTCTCACTTTCTAACCTCTTTGGACCCATAATTTTCAATAACATTTCAATAGTTTGTGTATGAACATTTTTGATTTCCTTATAATTTATTTTAAATGACTCTTTAGCATATTAATATCTTTGGATGTACATTTTAAGTAAGGAGTACATTTAAGATCAAGGTGGGTCAACTTATAATACTTTGTGAGATATAGTTCTTGAATTTTCTTTCATATTACAATCTCACAACACACAACCTTGTATTACCTTCACATAAATTTCACTTTTCTCTCCTAGGTTCACCTTCCTCCATCTCCCTATGTTTCACTTGCACATAGTCAACATCATTAGCCTAATTAATACCAATAATAATAGCCAAAACAACAAGATATACCTTAATCATTAGAGTCCTAATCTAAATGTTTAATCAAGACCTTCTAATATCTATCCATCTTGATTGCACCCTAAAAATATCTCATAAATTACTACAAGACAAAGGGAGCTATTAATGCACCAACAAATTCAACTCACACAACTATCCCTAAGCCATAATATATTCAGGTCTTGTATTTTGGTTAATGGGAATATCTTCATTTTTTGTAAGTGTAGAAATGTGTTTTATATACAAAATACACATTTATTTTGATTATTTTCCACATAAGATATATAAGTATAAGAAAAGTAATATTACTTTAGATTATATAAATAATGGCAATATGTACATATAATAACCTAAATTGCTAATGATAAATAAATGTTAGGATTACTCAATTAAAAATTGACAGTAACAATAAAAAAATGAGTTATTTAGCTAATTATCGATGTTTATCACTCACAAAAGGTGTCTCAATATATGGAAATGATATGGAAGTATTTTTAAGTTCTCAAGCTGGAAAAAATGATTACAAGTGGTCTAGAAACTACCGATAACTTATACTCCTACAATAGACCGAGAAATGTCAAAGTTTATCTTGACAATGTATAAGGGATGCTTGGGGTTTACAACTTCTAGGAGAGAATTGCCTTTGAATATAGCTTACTTCTAGATATCTAGGAGCTCTTTGATAATGTATGATAGTACTTGTCTTTTCTTCTTCGTCAAACACTAATTGTTCCTTCAAGATCACAAGGGACCCTTAAACGAGATTAGCATTTAAGGTTGGACAACCTCAATCACACCTCCATTGATGTGGTGACCATTCCATACATAAAAATAATTTGAAAAGGAATCAAGTTGCATGGTTTTCCCTCCTAGGTGAGTTTGTCTAAATGTGCTCAAACCATTGATCTTAGTTTAGACCTGACATTTGCTATCATGCAAATTTGACCTCTTTAATTTTACATTTTATCTATGGATGCTCTAAGGAAGCTGCTTGAAAGATTTTAGATTTTCTATAACTTTGATAATGATCCTTAATGCAACGAGAGTGATCCAAAAGAGTGTGAGGTGTTTAGGGCATATGAGTAATGACCTCATGGATGTTTTGTACATATATAGTAAAATCTTCATTAATTTCATGTCATAACCAAGACATGAAACATTTATAGATTGACCTAATAGAGATTACCTGATTTAAAAGTAACCGTTGATGGGTCCGAAAACTACCGATACATTGTCAACCCTATGGCAAACCAACATTATTTGAGTTTAGGATTCGAGGTGTTTTTGTATAGACTATGTTGATTCTAAATAGATATAAATAACATATATATATGTGACTAAGATAGTACATGAGAAAATTGATAAAGAGAAACTCTTCCCAAAATTCAAATATATGTGATTTGTCCAAATGTGTAAGAATATCCAAAAAAATTAATATTACCAAAATGTCAATTTAGACAAATTTAGGAATATGCAATTGTGCATACCACACCTAATATCTAACTAGGCCCTAATAAAAAATAATCAATAACACATAACTAATTATATAAACATTAAATATACTTTAAGTCATAGGAAACGTAGAGGAATAAATTAAAATAGTGAAATTGTTCAAGTTAAGGTAATTTAAGAATGTTAATATAATACCCAATTTAAATTAATTATTGTTAATAATAAACTAAAAAAATAGGTTTCAAACTTAACATGAAGATCATTATTCAAAAAAAGATTGTGGAAGCTTGTTTGACCATTTCTATTCGTAGATGACAAATTTTACAAAATGTAAAAATGGTTACCTCTTTGCTTTAATATAGTTAAGGGAGAGGAGCTAGTGGTTGTGCACCTTAAGTTGAGGGTGTATACTACCATATAAATATCATAAAATTAAAAAAATATATATTTGATAGATTTTGTTATTTTTAATCTAAATATTTTCTTTTGAGCATTTATATTGTATCTAGAAAGTGGGTTTTAAAGGTATTTACTTAAGTAGTTTTCTATACAAAGAAATTTAGGGTGGATCATTTGTAGGAATTATGTCATGCATTTTTTCCACTTATGTGGCATTTTTGATTGGGTGATTGTTTGATGTGACTCATTTTATTGACTACTTTTTATTTTTAATTTTTCAAATTCTAAGTGAGAAATTGACATGTACTAGTCCTTAACTTTACGTTTGATTAAGGCCCTATTTGCCTAAAGACAACACACAATAAGTGAGAAATGTTGAAAAAAAGGTAATATTTAGGCAAAAACAAAGACAAGGGATCGGGCGTGTCTTACCTAGGCAACCTAGGCAGCTTGCCTAAGGCGCAAAAGGGAGGGCGCCGTTTTTTTTTTTTTAAAATTCCAGTGGCACCGTGGTAACCACAGTCGGCCTTAGGCTGATCCGTTACAAAAAATAATTTGCATTGATATTAAGTGTACAATTTGAAGTTTCAAATAAGAAATTAATGATTCTCGCTGATAGGTGATTCACTCAGCCATTGATCTCCGATTTGCTCAGCTATTGATTCGGGAGACAAATTCATGATTCCGTGATTCCGTGATTTCATATTTGTGAATGTTTATGTGATTCCCTCAGCTGACTGTTGACATCAACGACATCGCTGGCAGCTATTTACAAATTAGAAATTTATTGTTTATAATTTTATACATTGTATTTAATTAGCAAGGCCAAGCTGCAACGTTTAGGGTTTTGACATTATTCTTTAAAAGTTTAAAGTGCAGACTTGAGTTGTTTTAACGTGCCTACAACCTCATCTAGCAAGATCTCGGTTCCACCTAGACGTGGGTTCGAAGCTTGTTAGTGTTTACAACGTGGCCTTTTAGGTAAGTGGGCTCGGGGTAAAGGTCAAAAATCATAAACTTCTTACCTAATACAGATTTTTAAGAAAAAAATGAAGAACAAATACCACATCCAGAACGGGATTTTGATATGTCAACCGCAACCTATTCATGTTGTGATTGGAATTTCTGTTGCCATATTGTTGGACTTGGATGGTGGACCCTTCACCCTTGGTGTATTGTGAGTTTGTGACTCAGATTGTAGACAGAGACAGGGAGGGTGAGGCGGCTGAGTAGTGAGCAGCTTCTATGATTCTATCAGACTATCAAGTATTAGAGATTCACTGATTCAGTCTTTCAGAGAATCAGATATATGTGTTGTGCAAGTGCAGACTGAGACTACAGTCATCGTGTATGCTCTAAACTGATTGAAAAATATCATATTCTCCTGCGTGACTCCGAATCTCCTGGCCCTACGGCTGCAAATTACAATGTGCGCTTGCATCAAATGAAGATCTTTCTCCAAAGTCCAAAGCAAAGAAAGCCTAAGGCCCTAAAGTTCATTTTAAATCAAGTTCAACACTGGATCTGGTAGTGGTAGATCATTATTCGTCTTGGGGGAAGAACATAAAGCTAAGTGATCAAACCCTAACTGCTCTAGCATCTTACATTTGATGTTGCATTAATTTTGTTCTCAATTGCATCAATTATATTATTACATTTTGATTTAAATTTTTAATTATTATTATTATGTAATTGTTATTGATTGTATTTATATTATTTCACTTTTGGAATAGTATTGTCATTGATTATAATTTATAGCATCATTAATACATTATCAACAAGTATTCGGGTAGTTATTGTAACTTGATAATTGTTTAGTTCAAATGGATAAAACTAAAAAATTAAGTGGTGCTCAATTTCGAAAAAAAGCTAAACAAAAAATTGAGGAGGAAAAAACCTTTTGAAAAAGATACCTAAAATAAATATATTTTTAAGTGCATCAAATGAAAATTTAAAGTCAAATGTAGTTTTTAATGAAAATGAGAATTATTCTTCGGTTAGTGACAAAAATACACAATCAAAGTCAATAGGAGATGAAAACACACAAGAGAAGGAGAACACACAAGAAGAGAACAATGAAAATACTATTGTTCAACCCATCGTTAATGAACATTTCATTGTTGATCCTGATCCTGCAAAATGGGTAATAGACAACAATACAATAGAATATATAATTTTAAATACACCAAAACAAGATATGAATGTTGATTTTTCAAATTCAAAACGCCAATACTCAGATTGTTTTAGATATGTTTCTAAAGATTTGTTTCAACGGAAACTTTTAAATAATGAACGAAAATTAAGAGAATGGTTGCTTTACTCAGAGTCAAAAGGAGTTGTTTATTGCATTCCTTGTCGCCTTTTTCAAGCAAAATCAACCACATTTTCCAAAATTGGATTTAATGATTGGAAAAATGCATCAGCTAGTTTAAGAGAGCATGAGGATTCCCCTGATCACAGGACTTCAATTCTTAATTTCATCACTCGAAGTAATGTTTTGGGAAGAGTTGATTCTACACTTGCAAGTCAATACCAAAATGAAGTAGAGTATTGGAGGAATGTTTTAAAGTGTATTGAAATTCCTGGCTACTAGAATTATTGCCTTTCGTGTGTGAAATTCCTTGATCTACTAGAGGTATTGCTTTTCGTGGTGGTGACAATTTATTAGGATCTTCTAGAAATGGAAAAATTTTAGGTATGTTTAGAACTTATTGCAGAGTTTGACCCATTTTTGGCAAATCACATTTAGTATGGAAATGCGGGAAAAGGAGTTCCATCTTATTTATATGTAATGAATTTATTGACCTTATGGCAACTCCACAACGCAAAATATTTTTCAATTATTGTTGACTCACTTTTGATGTATCTCACAGGACCATTGATTAGCATTTGTGGTAAGGTAAAGGAGTTGAGCGATTTTTAAAATACATTCCTTATTGGACATAAATCATGTGATTTAGAAGTACTTACAACACTAGATGACTATGACATTAATATCAAATATTTCGAGGGCAAGCATATGATAATGCAAGTAACATGTCTGGAAAATACACGAGTCTACAAAATAGGATTAAAAATCACAATGTATGGCTGAGTTTGTGCCTTGTTCAGGGTATTCCACGGGGGTTCACCTAGTAAAAGTATGGTATAGCACGTGCGTTCGGAGGGTATTAAAGAATACCCTTGATTTTAATTTTTACCTCTACTTATTTAATTGATAATACCCCCTCCCGTTATATTATTAAAAAAAAATACCCCCTATTTTTTCCATGTACCTCACTTACCCATTTTTCCATTACAATTTTATTTACCCCTTTTTATCTCTACCCCTATATGTCAAATAAAATATATATCATCTTTCTCACTCACATATTAGTTTTATAATACATCTTTTCTATAGAAAGTGGGTTTGAAGACATTCAAGACCTATTACCAATTACCTTAATGTTATTCTTTAATAATTTATCGTTTTCAAGTAATTAAGATGGTGAAACAATATTATTTAAGATGAAAATAATACTCAATCTTAGTTACTGAAAAAATCGGATGTTCCCTTTGCATCTCAATATTTCCTAATTAATAATCTTCTAATTGATATTTTCTTAGTCAATAAGAGACTATAATTTAATTTTGTGACCACACTCCTCTTGCACTTTTTGAGTCTTTCAAATAGACCACAGTAAATAAATTGGGAAGATTATCAAGTATAATTGCTTAGATAAATCTATTTTTATATTAGCACTTATCAAGTATTAGTCATGGACTCTTTATTATTATATGTCTATATAAATACCCAATTTTTTAAAATAAAATAATAATTTCAATGGATGTAAACTCATTTACACAAAGCATTGAATTTAATTTAATACATGAAATTAGAATGAATGAGGATAATGATAATGATTTCAAAGTCATTGTTGAATTCATCATAAAAGAAAACTTCAAATGAGATATATTACATGCAACACAACTAACTAAATTGAAATATGGCTTAGCAAAAGTAAGGGAGCAATTAAAATAAATCAAGTTCCGTGAAGAATTTATCCATTGCCATAAACAAAATGAACTAGTTCATATCATGACAATTTGACGTAACATGCCCAAAAAAGGAATCTTGAGATTCCAAAAAATAAGCTTAATGTTCTTTTCATTAGTTCAAAATATTTATAAATTCATACAATTAGATAAATAAATGTTTTCTCAATAAGTGGATCAATATTAGTTCACAAAAACTATCACTATTGAGCTTGAATTTACATCTATTGCCTCTTAGAATTATTTTACAATGGAATCTTTATTTGGAATGTATGTGTTCTTAATGATTAATGGTTCATTAGAGACAATCTCTTAGCAGCATGAATGGACTCTTATTGTCTTTTGGAATATTGTTAACGTTGAGAAAGTCTTTATTGGAAATAGTAGTTAGTGAGCCTCCCTCTAGCACTCATAGTCTTGAGATGATTATGGTAACCAATAGAGTTTCCTCTGCAATTAAAACATCTTCCCAACTTTGGTTGCATAACCTTTAATAAGTTTTGAATCCTGTGAATCCATGTAGTTGTATTATTTTGAGCTTGTGTTGAATTCAAAATTGCATATATGTAAACAACTTCACATGGGAAATTGTATTTATTAAAAAAAAGATAGTAAACTTAAACATACATTGAAGAGAAACTTTTAGTGTTCAACATTGTTGTGTGTTTTGCAACAACAAACAGGGGTCCAAACAGATCACCCTTGGACTGGTGCAAGTGAATGAAGATAACATCAGATGCAACATTTTAGGAATGGTACATGGAAATCCCAACATTGAGGAAGAAATGGTGGCCATACTTCAGATTGCATTGGATTGTGCCCTTGAGGAAATAGATGAAAGGCCTACTACATAGTTGTACTATACAGATAAAACATGAGGTTTATAATTGCTTCCCGTGCCATAAAATTATTATACAACTATACTATACAGGTAGGGGGATCACTACACAGCTGCATATATAGGTACTATCACTGCATATACATCTACATATACAGGTATACAACTGCATATACAGGTATTGTCGCTGCATACACCGCTGTATATACAAGTACACAGCTACATATATAGGGGGATCTAAGGAGCTTAGTATAAAGACAACAATGCTATATAGATAAGATGTTACAATTTCCCACTAAATTGTTATATCTAATAGAATTTTACTTTCAAGGCTGAGTTATAAAAACCTTATTTGAAACAGGGTATCACAAACTTAACACATAAAAGTATTCAAGGTATGTTCAAACATGAATACGTGGAAAAATGATGCTTCTTTGTTAACACAGTTCACCCAAATAGAACTGAGGCTTACCATCCATGGAGACAACAGTCAATTTAGGAAGCATAACAAGATCATGTAACGGCTTATCAAATGTAACTGAGTTATTATAGGGGTCTGATACAACTGATTGCATTCTCCTCTCAAATCAAGTTTAGAACAAGTATGAATTATTCAAATTCTTTGGATGTCAATGTCACACATTTGGGCAACTCAAGAAGAGATACTTCAAAGCAATGTTCTTTTCATATATAATTCATGTAATTTGATAGAAGTACATAATGACTACATACAACTGAGTCTAATGAAAAAATCATCATGTTTTTCAGAAACATCTGAAATTACACAAGATCTCAAAAAGAATAACACTAAAACACAATATTCAACAATACATCATGTTGCAACAGAAATCTGAAAACACAAAGTTTAGGAGACTTATTCCATCTCTTTTCCATGTTCAAAGACTCATACAAAACCATGATGAATAAGGCCGTCTATAACATGATCAAGTCACCTTCAAGCTGAAAATAACAACATAGTACAACAAGCTGAGGGAAGACTGTATATAACAAATTCCACTTCCTTTCCAATATGAAACCCAAAAACTTGATAGATTACAGAAGTGCACTGAGCTTACTTCTTACAGTCTACGTTGCTTAATAGCTACAGCATTGCATAGATGTTTCCCACAAAAGTGTACTATCTTAATCATGCCTGCCAACCACAGAAAACAACTATTTTTATTCTTCAAAGCAATGGAAAATATACAAAGATTGCAGTGATTATTGGAATACCTAGTGATTTCTTACTTACTTTTAGAAAAGAAGACATGCAGAATTACGAATAAAATTTATATTGAAAATTATAATGAAGTATTGCCCCAAAATACCAGAAGCTAAGCCTCCAACATGCCTGGAAAAGGAAGAAAACAAACTGGCAAAAGGATAAACCCACTACAGCTTATTCCACAAGATCAACAGAAAGATCAGTAGAAAAATCACCATACACTGGAAATTGCAATTAAAAAACTAAAGAGCTTGATTGAGGCAGAAAAGCTTACTCACCGTTGAACCCCAAAAGCCTGAACAACTTCTTATCAATTGGAATCTTTGAACTAAGGAACAAAATGATGAAATATAATTCTAGCACCAAATGTTTAGAAACTAGGGCAAAACAACAATACAATTGGAACACGATCACTTGCAAGGCTGGATAATCACAATAATAAGAGGATATATGGTAGCTCTTTTACATGAATACACTGTTACTGTGCTGCCAACTTACAGTTCTGAAATGATTGTTCAAACTTTTGAGACTGATTGCGAGAAGATTATTTCAAAGATGCAGGTTATGAATTAAATTTAACTTCATTCTCAATCTTTTTCCGTTCAATTTTATCCTTGTTAACTAATTGCATGACATTTAAATCAAAGTGGGGTTTTTCCATAATTCCCAAAGAATTTTCCTACAACTTTGGTCCATCACTAGGTTAGCCAGGTAATAGGCCACTTAGTTACCACACTGTCTAATGTCTAAAAATAATGTCATGGAAGTAGTTTCTAAAAGAGGTCCTTCTTGAGTGCCTCAATAGTTTGCTTTGAATCTCCTTCAATCTGTAGCTAGAAGGATGTCCTTCGAAAAAGTCTGAACCTTTGCAATGTTGTTAGAGCATAAACTAAGGTCTTCATTATTCATTAATATGGATTTGCCTCAACAATCTATGAAGAATTATCTATCAGTTGCTCCTGGGTTGTCCTTTTTTGCCTTGTCAAAGATGAGCTTTATCCGGGAAACTTTAGGTGGTTTCCATTGTTCTTAAGGCTTGGCCACCTTATTTAGCTCACCCCTTGTGGTGTTTGTATCCAAAATATTGTTTAGGTGAATCTATAGATTTTTTTTTGTGTGTAGCTGCATATGCTACAAGATTTGATACCTTTGATTAAAAAAACTTCTAGATGGCCTTGAAATGATTATGGTGATATCTGAAGTGAAATATGCTCACCTATGAACTTTGAATCATTTCAGGTGCCTGGTTTGAAAAGAAGAAAGAAAATGCCAAAGCATATCTATGAGGAATGGAAAGGTTCAGTCCTGACATCAAATAAGGCTTTTAAAGACATAGGTAGCTTAATGATGTTTCATGGACATCTCATTTGAAATAATGTGTATAATGCCTTGTACATAAGGCTAACCAATTTTGTGTAATTGTGTAGGACTTGAAAAGAAAAAAACAGCAATTGCCTCTCAATTTTGTGAAGAAGCCTTCACAAACTGTATCCCTTGAAGGTTCATAGCATTTCTCAGGATGACAGCTGAGATTCTCCCAGTGTTCATCCTCATTGATTGGTTTATCAAGTCATATAAAATGCATGCACTAATTGATGCAGATCCTTACAAAATTTCTATTATTCTTTAGAAATACATGATTACATTCATTTATAGAAATAGATGATTACATTCATCTAGAAAGCAAGACCATACATTCATCTATTTAAATTGGTCCCAATTCATGTGTTCAGAGGGCCTGTGTTTTTTAGAGGAACTGGTTCAAGACTTTAGAGGAACCTAGAGAGAAATAGTTGGATCATGTAGATTTCATTACGGCCTACAAGATCCTCTACTACATTTTCCAATAAGCACAATTGGCATCTTTAATTATATTTGAAACAGTTTATGTTTACTATTTTGCATGTACTTAAAATAATAACGAATATTCTTGGGCATTATGTTAGATACACATTTCCTGAATTCTATGAAAAAGTTAGATCCTATCAATGTCATCAAATGACCAAATTCAATAGGATCATAAGTGACACTGGCCATTCATAAACACCTTTAGATCTTGAGTATTTAGTTACAGGGCATACATTTCTCATGAAATTCATATGTTCTATTTTTTAATTATCGGGGTCTTCACACAAATTATGAACAATGGTTTGTATATAGGGATATTTTCAATTAATTGGGAGGGTGATGCATTAAGACTACTGACACAGGCCCAATAAAATTAGGATCTAACAGTCAACACACTGTCCCTGTGACAGTATGTTTGCAGCAGTTGAATGGTTTATCATGTATCTCTTGGAGAATTGGAGTTCTCATTTAGAACTTTTTGGGACTTTGATTCGATGAATTGAATAATTACTGTCCAGAGAAAAGATCATCCCAAGGGAACTGATAGCACTTTTGAAATTGAACTTAATGATTTTAGTACCTTTAATGGCTGTATTATATAGGGCTTGGAAAAAACAAAACATGGCACCTAGTCTATCAAATGAAAAGGGATATTTCCATGGAACTTGGAAATGAAGATTGATGTAAAATTTTGCCGTTGGCTTCTCTTGAAGAACAATCTATACCATCAGAGGCTAGACAAGGATATCATAGCAAATCGATGATGTTGAATTCAATAAGTTCCTCATTAGAGCGATAACCATGAAGTTATTTATTCCAACCATGCCATTAGCTTGAGAAACAAAGAAGTGTTTTCCCACAGGTTTGATTGAAAAATGGGGAAAAAATTTCATGGTGCAATGGGATTTTCTATGATGTGCCATCGATTGGAGTTGGTATAAACATAGTTCTAGAGTTGCTTAAGATTTTACAACAAGATAGAATCTTGGGCTAGTGCAAGAGACACCCCATCTAGAAGTGCAGATAGTTGAAGGATCAGATACAATATGCAAGAGACACCCCACTTAGAACTTTGAATAGGCTTGTTTACAGGGGCTGATTGAATATGTGTTGATGCCAACTAGGGAAGTAGGAATGTTTCAAATCTCTGAGATCATCATAAGGTTTGGTGAATGTTCTGCATGCTCTAAAGGTTGTATCTACATGTCTATTCTATGCCATTTAGGCCTGTAGAGACCTTAAAAGGTAAGTGTTGAAGGGTTAGTACAAATTGTGTTGATGCTACAGTGATCTTCTAGTGGATACAAACATGAGTTATATCTGTGTTATAACACTTATAATATCATGATTGGACCATTGACTATGTTCTGAGATGGTGAATAGTGTATTGAGGTCATCTAAATCTATGTAAGTACAAGAAGAGACTATGAGGTTTGTGTGCAAGTTAAGATCATCAGTCTGAGATCATATGTTCATATCAATAGATCTATTGCTTAGTGTTCTGTCAAAGAAATGTTTAATGAACCCCTTAAGGTACTCAATAACTCTTATAACCATCAAAGTCTGACTATAGGCATTGACCAAATATTAACTTAATAACTTATCAATTTGCACCTGTAGGGTCTTCGTAAGGACTTTCCACTCAATTTCAAGCATTGAAATTTATTAGAAATCATCCTACTGGTTGTCTAAAGGAGAATTAAAATGAATTAGGCAAGAATAATCCCCCAGTCTTCAGGTTTTGTTGACAGTTGTATGGGAAGATTGCAATGTACAGTGGGACAAGAATTAAGGAAGGAAGTAAGCATTCAAGTAAGGACAATAATTTGAAGGCCTTATAGTAACATAGAAGTATGAAAATTGGAACTAACCATCTCAGTACTCTCCTCTCACTGTTCAAGAAAATTTGGAAGCTTTACCTATTATCTAACTCTCACTGTTCATGACAGTGTTGGTAAAGGTCAACTAAGAGAGGGAGTTGGAGAGAGAGAGGGTTTTGGAGTTAGCCCACTTCCAAAGTGAATCAATCCTTGAAAATACTACTGAAGCTCTACAATACTGTGGGAAAGGTGAATTGCTCATGTATGATTCTCAGTAATTGTGCACAAGTTTAAGACTTAAGTGCATTGTATTCATGTAATGGTTGTATGTATTTGGGAAAATCTATAGTTCAAAGAGAGTGAGTATCAATCATTGTTTCTTATACTGTCCAGTAGGGCTATAAAAGACTACAATTTCTTGATTACAAATTTTGAGTTGTGTCTTGAATCAGGCTTTAGAAACCTATAGTGGTTGAAAGGTGATAAAATCAGTGTTGTGTCGTGTATCATAAGGTGAGTGAACGTTGTGTGGAACCCCACCAATTTGAATTTGAGCCAACAAGAGCCTAGGGTTTTGTCTTCATCTACAGTTCTTGAAAAGGCAGGGTTGACTGTGTTTCTAGTTGTAACGTTCGAAGGGAGGCTCATTATTAAGATTTAAAATTTAGGAAGGTTGAAGGATGTCTGGATAGAACCTTAGAAACTAACAGTAGGCTTCAAAACATTTTGGATCCCAAGATTTTTGTCATTTTTCTCCTTTCGGGCAGGTCTGAGACTGTGAAACCCTGAGTTAGGGCATCAAGGAGAAAACTGGATATTGCACTCAAATTAACCGGTGAAAAATCACAAAAATTGGAGAGAATAAAGATTGGAATGTGCTTTATTTGTTTTTGAAATTTTTAGATCATTTTAAGACCATACAGTATGGTATTTTGCTGATAGAGTTGTTCTAGACTGTGTTGACAGGGTAACAAAAGGACTGTTAAGAAATTGGAAGGTCAATTGGTGGAATTGGAACCTGAAATCTTTAGAGATTGTCCAAGAACCTATTGGAGACTAGAATCAAGCCTTCTATGACTAAAATTCATCTTGAAATCAGAAGTATGCGGTGCATAGCAGTGGTAAGCCTACTAGCCTAAGGTATATTACAAGCAATTAAGGTAAGAGTGAACCTTGGAGATCTACTTGATCATTTGGGCTATACCACGATTCCACTAAGTCGTAGTTTTCCAGTCTAAAATTCACTATAATCACAAAATTACAGAGTTTAGACTTCTTACTCATCACTGTAATGACAACATGGACTTGCAGATCCTAAGACCACTGTAGATTATCCTTGAACAGGGTACATTTATAAGCTTCTTGCTTTGTAATCACTCTTCATACCACTTCTCCAATCTTGGAACTTCCTAGACAGTCATAAAGGCAACTTAATCCATTTACCTCCCTGTGCATGCATATTATTGGTGTTGCTTATGCTTTTAACCATATTACCCAACTTAGATTGCCCTTATTTCTTTCCCAAAACCTGCACAGTCATCGCTAAATCACCAAGCTACAGATTTGTCTAATCAATAGAGTAACTTTCATCATATTTCTTGTAGTTTCATCACCCAAAACCAACCTTGTCATTCTATAATTGTTATCATAAAAATATTATTGTTTTGGCATTAGTCCAGCCATACACTTTATAAGAAACACAAGAAGATACATGAACATTGTCATTCTTAATTCTCGTCAATATTTACAAGAAGTCCAACCTATAATTACAAGAAACCTGTTATGACATTGCTTCCATTCCCAAAACCTGTTATTCCTCTTGCAAAGCACACTCAAAGAAAATGTTGCAGCTGGCATAGCTTCTCAACGTGGAAGATTATCATCTGTTTCTTTGTTTGGGAGGATGGCTCAAGTAAGATACGATTATTTGAATATAGTATTTTATCTGATATTCTTATTGAAGATCTCTTGCACCCGGTATGGTTATTTAAATCATTAGACTTTTAAATTTCTAATAAATTGTATCCAAGGATTCAGATCATCCCAATCTAGCATGGGTATTTGACCTAGGTAGCCGGTACGGCCCCTAAGGGCTGCAGGTTCGGGTCCAGTTTAGCGCGGGTACGGGGTCCGAGTCCGGTTCGGCGCGGGTACGGGCAGGGTTCTCCCTGCAGGCCCCGGGTACATATTTTTGCCTATTGTGTTTGGTAGATTCGACTATCTTTTCGCGTATGGCCCTAGTGACTGTATTTTCATGCTTCTTATACCCGTGCGCTAAAGGATTCGCGAATGTATTTCTGTTTGAATCTTCGTGTAGATCAAAGGCATTTTTGCACTTTCGACGTGACTGTATTTTCATGCTTCTTATACCCGTGTGCTAAAGGATTCGCGAATGTATTTCTGTTTGAATCTTCGTGTAGATCAAAGGCATTTTTACACTTTCGACGTGACTGTATTTTCATGCTTCTTATACCCGTGCGCTAAAGGATTCGCGAATGTATTTCTGTTTGAATCTTCGTGTAGATCAAAGGCATTTTTGCACTTTCGATCTTTTCAATGTATTCCCCTTTGACACCTTCAATCTCTACTCCTTTGATGCCTTCAATGATTGCTCCTTAAATGAGTTCTGAATTTGAAAGACGAGTCTCCTTTGATGAATTCCGAATTTGAAAGACGAGTCTCCTTTGATGAATTCCGAATTTGAAAGACATGCCCTCTAATCTTGAGCCCCTTTGAGCGTTAATGGCTTTAATACCAATGTTATAAGATGTGAACATAGAAATAATGAAAAGGAATAGGAATTGTAATATCCCCTTTTCCAGGACATTATTAAATAGCTAGGCAGTGGGTAATATTTTATATGTATATTGTACTGCCGTACCCAAGTGCCGTACCCGGGCCTCCAAAAAAATTGCCGTACCGACGTACCGGATCCCCGTACCCGTACCCGAACCGTACCCACTTACCGGCTACCTAGGGTATTTCTAGAGGAAATGGTGGGATAATTGGAAGGCTGGATGTTTTACGTCAAGTGGAAGCTAAGTACCCAACATTTCTTTTCAAGCAACAATTTACAGCTTATGCAGAAAAACTTTATGGCATGATTCATGATAATCTAAAGAAGGAAATATCTCCTTTACTAATCTTGTGCATACCGGTATACTGTTTGACACATTAGTTTCTCATTTTACCATTTCAAGATGAACTATGATTTTTATCCTATCATAATCACAACAAAATTTTACTTATCAGGCGCCAAGAATAGTAAGAGCTCGTTTGATTAGAGGGTCTTCTTGATCTCTGCAAGCAAATACAACAGTAAAACAAGCACTAAGCAGCCACTGACAAAGCATTTTCAAAAGCCTAAGTAGTGTCCTCCAAACGTTGCGGTCCAATTATGTGAGTGCAATTTTAATTTTATTTTCAGCTAAAAAACCAAGATAGGGAATTGAAGCCCACCTTGGGACTTTAAGAAAGCACGAATGATTTGGGCTGGCTGTTAACTTTTCTCTATTGCAGGTACCTCCAGTTCTGGTGATATAGAAAGTAGGACAGATTTGGAATTCAGGTTTGGTTATCCTATGTTCATCATTCCTTAAGCTGAATCTAACTCCTCAAAAATAAATATCTATATAACAACCAATATCTCCTTGATATGCCTACACAGATTCCATTATGCACACTTACAAATTTCTTTCAAGACAATCTAGTTATTAACTTACAAAGATTTTCAACCCTTAGATAGTTTAATATCCTTATATTATTTCTTCTTTGCTCCAAGTCTTGCACAGAGATAACACATATGCATTCAGACCATTATTTGCAGAAGTACAAACCTTTATGTAATAAGAAATACATTCTCATATGGTTGTATCATGGATTTCTTACTTACTTTTAGATAAAATCACGTATCAAATAACTTTATTACGAGTTTCAGATATTTCTGTAGGTTCAAGGAGAGGGAGGATGTTTGCACTAACCTGTAAAATCTAAAATTGCATCGTCGTCAAATGGTCTCATCAAGCACCATTTTCACTGCAGCACATGCCAAAAAATATAAAATTAATATTATGGGGGTTACAAATGAATTGATAAATCATAAAAAAAGAAAATTAACAAAGATTTTAAAATAATCTATAAAAAATATTGTATCTACTATTTTTTTCTCCATGTATAGCTTTAAAAGTATCGTATCTGCTGTTTTTTTCTCTATGTATTGAACAACAAAAAAAAGTTGAGTGGGAAAAATAGACCCATGTCAAACAAACCCACCAACCGGGTTAAGCGCTCTTAAAAACCCAAAGTAGAACATGGAGAGTGACACATACTAAACAGCCTTTCAGACCTCTCATTTTCCTTGCATGATAATACAAGCACTTTATTTGAGATCTAAAGGAGTTAAACCATGCTAAAACCTAAGTTAAAGTTGTAAATTTAGCAGTGATTGGATAGTTGCAGCAAGTACAGAAGTCAGATTTCTGATTTACTAGCAACGGTAAAGTATGGTTCTCTACTCTCATAATTAAATAAACATAATGTTATGGAGAACTGTGCTAAACAGATATATGGCTAATAGTTGTCCTAAAATCAGTACCATTATGGGTTAAATAAGAAACATATGAATTGTATAGCTTTAAAAGTATCGTATCTGCTGTTTTTTCCTCCATGTATTGAACAAACAAAAAAAAAGTTGAGTGGGAAAAATAGACCCATGTCAAACAAACCCACCAACCGGGTTAAGCGCTCTTAAAAACCCAAAGTAGAACATGGAGAGTGACACATACTAAACAACCTTTCAGACCTCTCATTTTCCTTGCATGATAATACAAGCACTTTATTTGAGATCTAAAGGAGTTAAACCATGCTAAAACCCAAGTTAACGTTGTAAATTTAGCAGTAATTGGATAGTTGCAGCGAGTACAAAAGTCAGATTTCTGATTTACTAGCAACGGTAAAGTATGGTTCTCTACTCTCATAATTAAATAAACATAATGTTATGGAGAACTATGCTAAACAGAGATATGGCTAATAGCTGTCCTAAAATCAGTACCATTATGGGTTAAATCAGAAACATATGAATTGTATAGCTTTAAAAGTATCGTATCTGCTGTTTTTTTCTCCATGTATTGAACAACAAGAAAAAGTTGAGTGGGAAAAATAGACCCATGTCAAACAAACCCACCAACCGGGTTAAGCGCTCTTAAAAACCCAAAGTAGAACATGGAGAGTGACACATACTAAACAGCCTTTCAGACCTCTCATTTTCCTTGCATGATAATACAAGCACTTTATTTGAGATCTAAAGGAGTTAAACCATGCTAAAACCCAAGTTAACGTTGTAAATTTAGCAGTAATTGGATAGTTGCAGCAAGTACAGAAGTCAGATTTCTGATTTACTAGCAACGGTAAAGTATGGTTCTCTACTCTCATAATTAAATAAACATAATGTTATGGAGAACTATGTTCAACAGAGATATGGCTAATAGCTGTCCTAAACTCAGTACCATTATGGGTTAAATCAGAAACGTATTAATTGTATAGCTTTAAAAGTATCGTATCTGCTGTTTTTTTCTCCATGTATTGAACAACAAAAAAAAGTTGAGTGGGAAAAATAGACCCATGTCAAACAAACCCACCAACCGAGTTAAGCGCTCTTAAAAACCCAAAGTAGAACATGGAGAGTGACACATACTAAACAACCTTTCAGACCTCTCATTTTCCTTGCATGATAATACAAGCACTTACTTTTACTTTTAGATAAAATCACGTATCAAATAACTATATTACGAGTTTTAGATATTTCTGTAGGTTTAAGGAGAGTGAGGATGTTTGCACTAACCTGTAAAATCTAAAATTGCATCATTTTCGGACGGTATCATCAAGCACCATTTTCATTAATATCGAACCTTTCACTGCAGCACATACCAAAAAATATAAAATTAATGCTATAGGGTTACAAATGAATCAATAAATTATAAAAATGAAAATTAACAAAGATTTGTAAATCATCTATAATAAAAATAAATTCAAAGAAGGAAGACAAAATGATTTTAAAACTACACCTTGTTTAAGTTTTTTGTGAAATTTTCAAAAGTAATGTAATCACTATCTTCTAATTTGTAGGTATTGCTCCTAGAATCATATGATAAGTTGGCAGCCGCGATGATAGATTCAAGTTGTACAAAAAGATGGTCTGTAGAATCATACTTGTATATGTGTTTCCCCTTTATTTTATTGTACCAACAAAGTTGAAGTTCAATTCCTTCTTGTCTATCCAAAAGATCAATATCATTATGGTAATCAAACACTTTATTACCATCTTTTTTCCGTATTCTTTGAACCCTCCCAATGTACCATGTTCCGCATGAAACACCGTGATTTGTACTTCGAGAAACCCCTTTTCTTGTAGTCCGTTCAGCTATGGGTATAGAATCAATGTCAAACAAAACCCCACAATCTGACCCAATGCCAAAGCTAACTGAAACACCCTTTCTTGGTGCTCTCTCATCTCGTCTAAAGTACACCCCATTTCTCACTTTGGTCAGCCTATCCTTGGATAATGTTGGATTTCCATTCAATTGACTAACCAAACATGATTTATACATATCCTTACCATCGAGATCAACAACTGGTTTAATGGTTGCACTTTCATTATCCTCAATGGAATCTAATATTTCATCCAACTCATGCCTCCACTCACTTTCCATTGTTTGAAATTCACTTCCATCAACTACCATCAATGATGAAGGTTGGAATATAGAGATAGAATGCTCTGGAAGAGAGTCATGAAGTACTTCATCCACAACTTGAACTTTTGGATAATTTTGATCCTCTTTCCATGGTTTAAGCCACCAAGAAGATTGAGTGTTATTAATGGGTTTCATGCCAAGACTTGATAAAATGCCCTGTGCATCATTCAATCCTTTTTTAGAGCTTCTATAATTTTATCATCAGTTGATATTGTATCATATTGTGACAACACAATAGGGTTATACTTCATGTTTTGATGCAATTTACTCCATATGTTTTCTTGCTTCTTATGAGATTTATTAAAATGAAGTCCTTGGGAACTTGCTTCTTCTTCAAAGCAACCCTATTAAGAGTTCCAACAGTGTGAAGTAAATCAGTGAAATCGTAGGACCTTTCTACTCCAACCATGCCACCAACTTTGCTAAAGAAGTTTTCACATACATCTGAACCAGTTAGGTGCAACACACATGGTAAGTGTGGGTAGTGATCCCGAAACAATTTCATCAATAAAACTACAAAATGGCAAGAAATCTGCACATCAAGATATGCCTCTTTGCTGATAAAATTAATGCTAACATCTGTTTGGGACTGATTTTGTACCCAACACAACCATAATATAAAGAAATGATGAACTCTTGATGCATTCCGCACTCTTTCCCAAAGAGTCAGAGTATTAGACAAAAAAATGTCAATGTAATCAGCAACAATTGATAAATAAATCTCTGTACCTAATGTCCTCTCTGTCCTGCCACTTATTGTACTTCTCATATCTTTCAAACAATTTTGAACATGCCTTGAAGCAATGCGTTGTGCTGAAGCCCAATTTTGTCGATCTATCCTCTCTATATCTTCAACTTTCAACTTGTGATCATCCACTTTAAAATTATTATAAACCATTCGAACATGATTAAAACTAATCAACTCTTTTCCAACTATCAAATCCCGTCGACCACTGAATAAAGGATTCACTAACTTTTTTCCATTATGGATGTAATCTTGATCATGAAGTCCTGTTACTTTTTTATCAATATATGAACCTGTTAGCCTCCATCCTTCCCATGGAATTTGATATCTGGATCCCATTGTTGAAGAATAATCCCTTAACATAAGATGTCTTCTTCTACTATCTCCATCTGAGGAATGGCCAATAATAGGTCCTAAATACATTTCTACATGTTTCTTCCACATCACTTCTATTGTTTTCCATTGTTGATGAACAAAATCTGCATTGAACCTATTGCATGTTGGATGAAGAACCACAACCAAACGAGGAAGCATATCATGTAAGGGGTTTGCAATAATAACACGTGCATAGTGTCCAATCACATTGTTCTTAAAAGCATCTGTAATATTTTCATATCCTACTGCTCCTTCGCCAACCGTCACTAAGAAATGTGATTGGCATTGGTGTTCTTCTTTATTTCCACAAAAACCCACCAACGTATCACTTTTTGCAACCCACCTGATATATTTTTTCACAACTGTTTCATCTTCAGCAAGGCATACGGGAATTGGGCCTTCTATCCCATGCTTGGACTTATAACTAGCATAAATATTTCCTATTGCCTTAAAAATGTATTCATGTTCCCCTGGAATGTATGTTAATGATTTTCGAACTTGCCTTAGAGTTGTAGATATTGAAGGACCATCTAGATTCAAGCTAAGAAAGCTATGCAATCTAGGACCTCCCCATAGCTTAATCATCTCATAAATAGATTTGGTGGATTTACTATACCTTTTTCCTTCCTTAGAATGCACAATATTGTGAAAGATATCCTGTACAAATTCCCAAACTACATCCTTACCCTGTAATTTTCCTTTTTTATGTGCCTCACACACATCTTTGCAAAATCGATATACATCTTTCCTTTCTATAGATTCAAATAACTTTTCCTTTAGGGATCTAATTCTAATAGATAATGAAGCAACAATTGTCCTCTCCCACCAAAGAGCACGCATTGTTATTCTTAGGCTTGTATTAGCATCTCGTGAAACTCTTTTGAGTTCACTTTGAGTCAAAAAGTCTAATCTTCTCCCTCTTCCTGTATCTCTCCCATGTCTTTTAGTGGAGCTTATCATTTCACGATATAAACGCATCCTGAAGTCATCACAATTGGGAACCAACTTACAAAATGTACATGTCAATGAATCAAAGGGGAATCCTGACTCAGAGACCCTTTTACAATGAATATGCCTATAAGTTCCATTGATACTACATTCAATGCCATTATAACATATTGATCTCTTGGTATGCTTCTCAATGGCCCAAAATTTCCCATCCTTTTGATCATCCATTAAGATCTTAGTGTCTAATCGCTTCCCATTTCTATAAATATATGGTTCCCAAAACCCCCAACATAGAAGTAATATGTGAGATCCATGAGCTTGTAAAAGGAAATATATAATTAAAAATACTATTAAGTAATAATAGATTAGAGAAAGTGATAATCCAATAATAATTACAAGTTATGCAACGTACCTGCATGTGAAACTCTTGTGCTTGTAGAAGCTTCTTGCACTATTGGTTGTGATGATGGGACCAAAAACCTATTCAAACTTTGTTGGGACTTATCAATGGTAGGCTTCTTGGGTCTGCCAACTGTGCCACTCCTCAACTCAACTGTAGAAGTCTTATTTGTAGTAAGTGTGTGCTTCTTTGATTTCATGTGCTCATTTATAGATGAGGCAATACTACCACTAGCAGGAACTAAAGAAAACCATTTATTGCAGCGTGTACACTCCACTTTGACTTTTCTCTTGTCTGCATATTCTCCAAGTGTTGCTTCCACCACCTTGAACAAATCTGAATCTTGTGTCTTGTTAAGATCGTGTAGAATTTTGATTGCATGTTCAATCTCAAATCGATCTCCAGACACATTTTTTGGTGTTATTTGGTTGCATGATGGACTTTCACTATTTCCAATTGTTGTAATTTTATGTTGATGCTTTTCAGATTTCATATGAGAATTCTTGTAGTTACGGATAGTTTGACTTGCTGATGATATATCCCCGATCCATAATCAATTCCACAAGCCCCACAATGAAGTTTTATTTCAGGTTTTCCCTCTTTTAAACATTTTTTCAAACTAAGCTTCTCGAGGACAAACTTTTCCTTTAATTCATTCAGTTTGTCTTCCCATTTTTTCAATAAATTGATATCAAAAACTACAACCTGCTCTACTGATTCGGAACTTTCAAAGCAAATTTTGATTGTTTTTGCATGGGCTCATTCACATTCTCAAAATATTCAGCAGATCTTGATTGTATAAACATGGAATCCATCACATTCTCTCCAACAGTTGCAAATTTTTCTACCATCTCGCTTATATTGTTTTCAGTTGTACCAATATCCAAAGTTTCATGTTTCCTCTTGATGCCTATAGTTGATGAAGAAACTTTCCAATTTTTCTCTTGCTTTGGGTTTAATGAATGCCCTTTACTGTTAACAAACTCAAATGGATATTCAACAACATCATCTTTCACCATTTCATGACGAACAATAGAAAATGTAGAATCCCTCGGACATCTAACTATACCAATGACATGATTCCCTTCACCAGTTACAATATCAATATCCAAATCATCCCCTGGATCCATCTGTAATTCCATCAATATGTATCATATTAATACAATAAAAATATTTGAATCTAAAAAACAAATAATAAAAATTATTAAAAAAATACTATTGGTCACGAGTGATTTATTAGTATCTAACAACCTTCTTAAAATATTTTAAATGAAATGCAAGAGTATGTTTCAAAACACGCTTTGTCAAAAATGGATCTAACTACACAACAGATCTACACAACAGATCTTGACATCAATTTACATGGATGGTGAGGTCTCCACGTGGAGTGTAAATACTGTTGCAGGAAAATGGCAGTGATATTTGATGACAAAACGTTGCAAGGGAGTCTCGATGCAATGACGGTTGAGTGGTGATTCTGAACTGAACAATCAACACGAAATGATGGATGCTCTGTTCTTTGAATCAATGATCCAACGTAGAGGTGGGTTGTGATGCAATAAATTGAGCTTAGGAACATACAAACATGTTGTCGGCATTGAATGGCCAAGGATCCTGGAGATCTGAGCAAGCTGAGAATCACAACCAATCAAATTCGCACTGAAGCAAACAATTTCAGTCGTCCTCTTCAATTCAGACAAGCTCTCACTCTTAATGAAAACTGGTGACTTGAAGTATAAACGTGGTATTTTTGAGTATTCTACATATGCATCATTGAATGTGGATAGGGATTTGAGTTGAAATACTTGAAATCATATGGCTCAAAACAATGCATGGCAGGAGTAAACTGTAGCAGTAAGATTTATTCTTTTGTGTAGATTGTGATTGAGAGAAAACTCAAACAAAACAGACCAAAATCCACAATGAATGTCACTGCATACAATATAGAACTAATGAATTTATATTTGAACTCTGATGTATTGAATATCTTGAGGTGAAGAAGTTCCTGCATATTTTGTTAGAAAGAAATATTCAGTGATTAAAATGAATTGATGTTGGCCATCTATTGGAATATGAATATGAGAGGTTGTTACCTATCACGGGAGTTCATATATGAGTTTTAAATGTTATTCAAAATATAATAAGGAGGATAAGAGGTTAAAATATAAAGTTTGTTAAATATATATTGGGTGTAGGGTATGTGGAGCAGTTTAGGGTGGAAGGAGGAGTGTGGCGTATGAAGAATCCATGAATTCATGATTTCAAGAATAATACCACTACATAACTCTCAATAGTTGGGACATGTTTACAATATCATTTCTAAAGTATATGTTTTGTTTATTTCAATTCAATTTAAAAGGAAAATGTATGTCATGAAGATTTATAAATTTAACACAAAAATGCAGCTACATAAGACCCTTCACATTACTATACAAATTTTAATTATTGTAACAAAAATAGATAGAAAGTAAAGAAAAAGAGACTTCAAATTACACATATTAATGGTTTGTACTTTGAACTGAATAAGCCAAATACATTCTCAATTTTTACAGGCCTTCTAGGCAAATATTTATCAAACAAAATATGCAATGGAGAGATACTACTTTTATATGGCTTCAACATTTATGGAGATATTTGTTAGGCAGAATCTCCAATTATTTGTGAATAGATAATGTTTCCTTCAATCTGAATTGTTAGAGACGCTAATTCTGGAAAAATATAATGTACAACTCTGCATTCTTATCCATCCAATTTGGAATGTGCAGCCACAAACACCATATGTACAGAATGGACAGTAATACAGAATTTCATTGCTGGGAGATAAGGACCACAGACTGTTCTATTAAATGCACTTATAAAGTTTTTAATTAATATTTTTTACAATGTATTTCCCTCCAATTATTGGAGCCCATGTGGTGGACTCCAGTTTTGAATTTTCCATGTGCGCACCCCACCTTGGAAATTAGAATTGTTGCGCATGGCCGCGAAATCTTAAAAGATGTTATAATATTCAAATATTGACATATTATGGTTATGAGTGTAACAGAATTTCAAGAACAAGCAACGGACATGTCAGACCCGAAAATGTCCAGAAACAGAGACATACAGATCCTACCACCTACAACTGTATCTACGGTAAGTGACAACTATATCTTCTCCGAAGGGTTTTATCGTTGTGTTCTTCTGACAAGAGACTACAATGTTTGAAGAGATCTCTTCATCGCTGTCAAAAGGGGCAATCTGAAGATCCTTCGAGATTTACACAGTCAGAATGCAATTGGGAGCTATATTACCCAGGTTACATTTGAGGGGAACACAGTCCTCCACATTGCTGCAAGGGAAGGCCATGTGGAGCTCGTTAAATGGATTCTTCATAACGCTAAGAGCTTAAGTGGCCTTCCCTATTGACTGGGGCTCGTAATTCTGATAAGAATACGCCATTACACGAGGCTGCCAAGAAGGGTAATCAAGAGGTAGTCAGGATTCTT
Organism: Taxus wallichiana var. yunnanensis; assembly: GCA_018340775.1. Taxonomy (NCBI): domain Eukaryota; kingdom Viridiplantae; phylum Streptophyta; class Pinopsida; order Cupressales; family Taxaceae; genus Taxus; species Taxus wallichiana. Next base: position 226,806,739 of record CM031240.1, on the reverse strand, counting down.
CTTAAACACAACAAGTATGTTGTGCACAGGCACAATCAGTTTGGAGAGACGCCATTGATAATAGATTCAGAGCATGGTCACGTGGATTCAGCCAAGCTGTTGTTAGCAGCCACACCGTTGTTTCTAGTTTTATGGCCCAGGGAGAACCGTCAAACATGTTTGAATGCTGCAGCTTATGGAGGACATTTAGGTAAGATTTTCTGTCCTTCAGAAAATTGTGAGAGGATCTAAAAATTTGATGCTTCAAAATTCAAATCCCTCATTGTCAAGATAACAATTTCACATGTTTGGTTTTAAATAGTGCTTTTTATTTCTGTCCTGAGGTGTTTTTAATAGCATCCATGGTTGTAATAATGAGTGTTTTTAATAACAGACATGGTTGCAATAATGAGTCTATAATTGTTTTAAAAACATTCACATATACGTGGGTTGTTGGTCCCAGGTGGGAGGCGGGCGCACGCTCCGAGTACTGCTTAGGGCGCTCGGAACCCTTAATTCGGCCCTGAATGTTTCAAAAGCAAGCAGACGTGAGGAATTAACGACTAATTCAGAAATGCTTAAAAATTTACTAGAGAACTGGACGAAGTCATCTGATGTTGACTTCAACATGCCGAGCAACAAAGATTTCATGTGCCTTCTAAAAATTGTCCAGCCATCAGAGTATGACGATTACTGCAAGTGGAAGGAAAATCGCATTGTTCAAATGCAAGAGAATAGGAAAAAAACATCATTCTCAGAACTAGAAGGCAATCAAGAACGTGTCATTTCATGTTTTCTGAAAAATCTACCCAAGTTCTGCCCCAACATTGTTTATTTGCGGGACTCAATGTGCAAGAGAGGTGCCGGAAAGTCATGCCCGAACACTGCCAGTTTCCCTTTGGGATGTAGCACATCCAGCATTGAACAAGAGTCCTATTGTTGCATAGATAAGCTGGATCAACTGCACCAGGAATTGTGTTTGGCTTTTTCAAACATGGAGAAAAATCTTAAGCCATTGTTTGTTGGGTCAGAGATCATGCTTACTGCTGGCAATAGGATTTTTAAATTTACAATTGGAAGGCCAGAGAAGCCGATAGGGCCCATAATATACAGAGAAAAAGTTGTACTTATGTTCTCAGACCCAATAGCCGGTGAAGACAAAGGAATATTCTTCCAAGAGAATCAGAAGGAAGGTTTGATATTTTCAGGAGATAGGTTATTGCTAAGGCTTTCCAGTGATGGTAAAGAGATCTGGGGACCGTGGAAGTCATGGATCATAAGAGTTCAAACATAGAAACTTGGCTGGGATCTGTGATTCCAGCAAGGTTAGTTAATCTAGAAAGAAATATTGGCTTCTTATCTTTCATACTGAAGAACGGAGATGTTCGTCAACTAAGTAAATTGAGAAATTCCATTATAGAGGATCTTTTGATTGGTCGTGACCTGTGCTCTATTGAGAGATATCTACTGAAAGAGATGCATGGTCTCTGCAAGCAATTCCGACACCAGCCCTGCACAATCCAGAAAGATTACTGCAATGTCTTACGGCACCATCAGTTTGGCAGTGGAACAAGAGTAGTGCACAAGAGTAGTGGAACTCCTCTTTGGCAATTATCCCATCAATTTTCCGATCATCTCTTCTATGGGTTTACTTTATTTCAGACACTACTTTGCATGCATTCTCTTTTCTCAAAACATACTTCTTTTGCATATGAGGTAGCATATTCAGCAAGTCATCCTCTCTGGGTCCTGATGAAGGAAGCACATTTTGACATGACTGATTTCTTTTCCCAATTGACAAGACATGTTTGCACCCGAGGGTTTAGTGCTCTTATACCGGGAGAAATGGATATGATGTTTTCTTGTACTGAAAATATCATATAAAACATCATATCCGTTCAAATCTGAGGTTTGTCCCCTGACGTTTAGTCATGAGTTACTTGTAGGAAAATAATGTCTTGTATTGCTTCTAAAAAGCAGTCTCCATCTTACTTGAGTATGTTGACAAGTCTTGGCTTTGCTGCCTGTTTATTTCGTAAATAAAATTATGTATTCCTCTTCATCATTTTGTTTAGTTCTTTCTTCCTTTATGTGATTAAAGATCATTCTTAATTCTGTAGCAATTTCTGAGAGCCTTCACTTATATTACATGTTCCTCAGACTTGTCAATGGTCCTCTCAAGTGAACAATGGTTTTCAAATTTCTTCTCTGTACCTTAACAGGTTTAAGGGAAATGGAAGGGGGATCTAGGTGTTGTCATCTACTTTGATCTCATATATATCCCCTTCTCATCATGAACTGATCTTTTCCTTACATTTTATGTTTTTTGATTCAATACCCTACTTTTTTCTGATATATTGGTTCAAGTTACATTGACTTCATACATAATGTTTTTAATCCTTCATGTTGATATATTTGGTCAAATACTCTTGCATTTGGGCTGGTCACTACTAAACCTTGACCTACATTGTGTTTTCCCATGCTCAAACTATCATTTCTATTCTTTCTTGCTTTTATATCGACACCTGAAATGTCAAGGAATTATGACTTTCAAATTAATAATTTAATTGTGTAAGTTGATTCAAAGGATCGACAATTTGAACCACACATTGAGGTTCATCTTTAGGATGATTAATTGATACGAAAGCAGAAAAGTGTTTCTTATATAATTAAACCAAATTAATTTATAGCAACTTGTATGGATCAACAATCGTCCGCACCACCAATAATTAATGTCGCTATCCAATATTAAATAAATAAAAGATATGTTATTATTCTTGCCTACAATTATTAATGAAATCAACCAGGAGGCTTGAGTAGATGAATGATGGGTCTCCATGTGTCGCTAAGGTCAAGTTCATCATCTCGATTGAGATTGTTTGGATACTTGCTAATCTCGATAGCTTCTATACCTTTCTTTACATGTAGTGTTCCTTCCTCTCTAAAATTTTAGCCTTTTCCATACATATGCCCTAGGATGTCCTATGAGAGTGTTCTGCTAGACCTGAGATTTTAATGCAATCTCAGTGGATATCAGAAGGGTGCTCCTTTAACCATTGTTGAAATGGTCTACTTGTTATCCTAATATAAGGGCAGACACATGCAATCAATATGATGATGATTCAAAAAGTGTGGTTTGTAACATTGATATTTTCAAGCATTTTACACAATCAATCTAGAAGTTGTGGTTTCTTGACATTATGGATTGTGGAATCTTGAACACTTTAACCTACAATATTGTTAATATAGCTCACCTTCTTCATCTTGTCAATGCCATCCAACTCATCAATTACCATTCTATCTGCAAATGCTTTTTTACTTTATTCCTTCAATCTTCGCCATCTTTAAAATATTCTTGCACTTGATTCCTTCAATCTTCTCTATTTGTAAAACATTATTGTATGTGACTCCTTCAATCTTCTACCAAATGAATCTGGAGTACAATCATTCAAGGCATCCATACGTACAATCTTCACAGTTGTCTTCCACCAAAAGCATACAATTTAATGTGTGCATAGCACATATGACTGTCTCATGCATATCTGTGAACAATTCTCTCTACGTAAATGACAAGCATATACTATTTAATGTTCTAATCTGTAAGGAAGTATTCTGTTAACTTTTCAAACAAGGTTGACTGATTTAATCTTGAAAAATTATCGTTGTCTTTGAGCTCAAGGGCATGATTATAGGGCATATAAAGAGATTCAATACAATACCAATTTCACTCTAGCAAACTTATTAGATTATCCATTTTCAAAAATTGACAAGGAGAGATTCCATTGACCAATGAGTTTATATTAAAATAGGCTTTTCCGTGATACAGATTTTAAATTTCTATGCACAATTCTTTAAACAATCTTCAATCACACCCCTTCACCCATACTAGATAAGCATAAGAGGAAGAAACGAGTAGCCATGATAATGTGCCAATGGATAAAAACAAGTATCCTATATACTGTTCAGCCTTCACAGTCCTTAGTCAAGGAAAGAGTTTATTGCAAGCAGACTGGATAGCTTGACATAAATCTAATTCAAATAACAACCTATTACAGACATCACGTAGCTTATCAACAAATAGCTAGACATACACTAAAGAAGATATCATTAATGACAAGAAGCTTATCTAGTGAGGTACCACTGGCACCCAACGCAGGGAAGACCTGTAACACATGGACATGGACATGGACAATGGATCCAGAATAAACCCAAAACCAAGGAAAGATATCAGGTCAAGCCAAAGTTGACTATACAGTGATATGATTTTAAACACATTTCTTTTGAGTACAGGATTAAGATAACACAAGAAATATTTATGAACTGTGACCAAAGTGCCAACTGAGACTTTGCAGCCTAGAGACTCGAATAGTTTTGGCCAAAAACATGAATCTTCAAACAACATAATGTTCAAACAAGAGAGTATACGCAAATAAAAAGAGAGAGAATAAAAACAGACCCAATTTGAGAACCCACCTAGAATATCCTAATCAGAATCATTAAGCAACTGGATTCAATGAAAAATGAGACTGTGTGCCAAAGACTGCGTGCCAAAGACTTCATACTGCAAGACATATCCAGTTTTCAAGAAACAATGCAGATGGGTTATAGGCAGATGACTTGCCTCCACAATACCCGTCAGATTTGGCAGGAATACAGATTTGAGACGACTCCTGCGTGCTCCTGGATACGACGCACCCACAGACACCCGCTCCTGCCGCCTGCCTCTGAGAAACCCGCTCCCTCTGCCTCTCCTCCCAGCTCTCCAAGCTCACGCAGACCCTGCCTCTCCTCCCAGCTCGCGCCGACCCTGCCTCTCCTCCTAGCTCGCGCCGACGTACCTATCCCCCCCCAATACCTAATCCGCCATACTGGAAAAACTAAACCCTTCCACCCGCATAGCATACCGGTATATTGACCCTTTTTTTGGCGATTTTTAATCCCCCAATATGAACGGACGTGGTAGGATACCACCTAGTTTAGTGAACCCCGTGGGTATTCCTTAAATCTTGTTGGATCTTTAGCTACAGAATGTTGTACAACAACTATAGATTTTTTTAGTACTTCAACTTATTTACACTTTCCTAAGTGCCTCAACTTATCGGTGGGAAATTTTATTAAATTTTTTGGATGGAATTTGTCCCGTTGTAAAATCTCTTTCTGAAACAAGATGGTCAGCTAGAGCTGATGTAGTTAAAGCACTTTTCTTGGGATATAGTAAAATTCAAGATGTTTTCCTAAATATAGCACAAGACAAAAATCAAACAACTACCACGTGACATGAAGCAAAGTGTATTCACGAAAAACTAGACAAGTTAGAAACTTGTGTGATGTGTTGTATTTGGCATAGTATTCTTGAAAGAATGGATGCAACTAGAAAATATCTACAAAAGGTAGACATTGACTTAACCATGGTTGTGACTCAATATAATTCATTGATAGATTATATTCAAAATATTAGAGAGAATTTCGATACATATGAGCAACATGCTAAGATCATTAGTGGAAAAGAAGAGTACGAAATTGATAATAAAAGAAAAAGAAAAAGAAAAGTTCACTTTGATGAAACGAGAGATGTCGAAATTCCACAAATAGGAAGGGATCATATGAGGGTGGAGGTATTTTATGTTATTATAGACAACTTAATAAGGGAATTATCAAGAAGAAATGAAGCATATAGTGTGTTAAATGATAGGTTTGGATTTTTGAACAATTTAAAAGATCTTGATAATGAGACAATATTGAAATGCTCTAATTCTTTAGTAAAAACATATAACACAGACTTGGAAACCTCCCTTGACATTGAATGCATCCATTTCCAGGCATTAGCAAGACATGAAAACTTGACAAGTATATCATCAATGTCAAAATATTTAAGAAAAAGTGGACTAGACACCATGTTCCCAAATCTAGATGTTGCAATACGAATGTTTCTTTGCATTCCTGTTGGAAATTGCAGTTCTGAGAGAGCATTTTCCACTCTAACAAGAGTAAAAAGCAATTTAAGGTCAACAATGGGTGAAACTAGATTGAATAGCCTTTCTATTTTGACAATTGAACGCGACATCGCTACAACAATAAATTATGATGATGTCATTAATAGTTTTGCTATGGCAAAGGCAAGAAAAAAACTTTATAGCTTTAATAAAATGTGTCAAGAGTTATACTAAGTCTATAATTGTTTAAAAAACATTCACATATAGGTGGCTCGTTCGACGTTGGTCCCGAGTGGGAGGGGGGCGCACGCTCCGAGTATTGCCTAGGGCGGTCGAAACCTTAATTCGACCCCCGCAAGGAGTGAAAGACACACAAGAGTGAAGGAGCTATTTTCGTTAGAAGGTAACCATTTTCACAACCTCCACTTTCACATGGTACAAAAATAGTCACTGTTTGATAAAAATGGTCAAGTTTTAGGAAATACCAAAAAGAAAAGAGAGAAGACCAAGGGAAAAAAACTAAACTAAAGAAACATGAAACAAAGTAGGACCAAAACTTACTTAATGAACTCATACACTAATAAAAACCTAACTTTTATATTATATGTACCGTCTTTTTAAAAATGTAAAATGAACATAAAATGAAAATAAAAATAAATGCATTACAGATTTGACCATCTATTATCCATATTGTTTCTCCGAACAAGTTAGAGGCAATGGAAGATAAAATTTGTATAAAAATATATTGTAAATTACATGAAACTTAACTTTATTGGATTATGATAATTTTCATGAAATCTACCAAGTTTGTATTTTTCAAGTTAAATTTATTACATACTTTTCATTAAATTTTAATCTATTTCATACTTGAAATGCTATTTTAAAATGTTTACTGTAACCCTCGTGTTATTGTATCCAATGAAACTATTTTTGTATTAATTTTTATTTTTTCTAGATTTAATATAAAAACCATGTTTCCAAAATTTTGTAAATAATGTGGTGACTACAATTTTTTTCCATTATGGGGAAGAATCTTTAATTAATGCCCAGGCTAACAGAAATGATCTCTCCCATCCACATTCCAAAATGTTTGAAAAGAACCATTTAAGAAATTTCCGATTGATAATCTTCAAGAGATCTCATAAACAGTGAAGGTTTTTGTAAGAAGTTGTTTATACTGATCTAACTGTTTCCCAATCATCTTCAGATCCTTTAAATTATTCTCAAAATTCTCCAATCTCTTCTCAAAATCTTCCAATTTCTGTTCAAAATCTTGCAATTTGCTATCAAAATCCTCAAAATCAGAGGAATCAACAACCACCATCAAATCTTGAATGGTAAGAGGACACCATCTAGCTGCATGCTGAAATAAAATCTTGGACCAGCTATCTGCAGTTGCATCATAACGAGCAAATCCTTTGAACTGCAGGCCAACCACTCTGTGTTTTCCATGAACAATCTCTATCCCTCTATCATCCAAACTAAATCTTACAACAGTCCCTGCCTTCAGATTTTGTTGGGGTAAGGTGGCAAGTATGACAGGTGGGTTATCAATTGTTCCAGCATTGATTCCATCTTCCTGCACTTTCAAGAAAATCTGCTGACATTGTTCTACATTTCCATTCCTATCAGAGTCCAGAAAGTGTTGGCTACACTTACTGTCCTTCCACACCAGGCTCAGAGGAGTGAGACCCATTTCATAATGGGCATTCTTGTTGAAAAATAAGCAACCATCTCTGTTAAATGGCACATACCCACTATAAGCAGCTTGTAATCCTGATCGATCACAGTCATAAACAGGGACAATGGAGAACTGATATTTGTTGTTTCTAGAGGGAGGATCACATGCATTTGTCTCTGTAAGCTTTGAATTCAGCCAAAAGAATCTGAACTCTGTTGTGCAGTCAGTATGATCATGTCCCTGCCATCTCAGCATGTCAATTACATAGTATGTTTGATCTGGCTCATGGAAAATACAGTCTACCACACAGAACATGTGACGTGGCCCATAATAGTTTTTGTGTTTTGCTCCATTTGGCAATGCTGATGGGAAGCTGTGGAGGACACGTCCATTGCAGAGCCTGCTTATTGTTGTGCCACGTGATGTGATGACGAGGCATCGCTTGCCAGCTGGACGGGGCATCACAAACCATTCTTGTTTGATACGTGGCGGAATATCGACCATCCATTCAGGCACCATGAATTGGTGTGAGAACCATGCACGTGTCCTCTCGCCCTTGGCTCTCACATTGCTGTCCCAATTAACTTCTTCTGAGTCATCAATCTCCTGCTCCTCTTGTTGGTCTTGTATCTTACATTCATTCCTCTCTCCCTTAGATACAGGGCCATTGTTCCAGTAAACTTCTTCTACATCATCAATCTCTTCATTTTCTTGTTGGTCTTGTATCTTAAGTTCTTTAGATTTTAAAGGGTTCACACATTGAATGGAGGAAGAAAAAATAGACAGGAGCTCCATATCTTAGAATTACTTGGCAGAATATATTATCAATTAAAATTTAGATTTATAGATAATTAAATATGCAGGGGTGGATATGTTAATGTTTCAAAATAAACATTCACATATCTTTTCTATTTGGTTATGAATGAATAAGGAATAAATAGAATGCGAATGCAAATGGTCACAACTTATGAATGTGTCTTTTAAGTATTTCACGTATGTTTTATATTTTCTTTAAATTTGGATTTAGTGTTTATTAGTTTTGTCTTCTACAGAGTGTTTAGGTTGGTTAATTTGAGAAATAGATGTAAAAGTGTGTTCTCATATTATATAGGAAAACCAACAATAAAATTTAAGTTTATGTATTATTTTCTCTCATGTATTACTCCAATTTTTCAATAATTATTATTTTTGAAATAAATAGTAAAAAGGTGAGTTTGTTACATAGTTACAAGTAGTTGGATAAGTTAGTTTAATTATGTAAAAGAAAACAAATTCTTAGGTACATAAAATGAAACCCCAAATATCTCAATAACAAATAAATATTTTGAGATAATTTAAATTTATCATTTTTCAAGTGTGAATTTAAAAAAAAAATGAAACTAATTAAATAAAAAGCAACTTCAAGTCTAGTTTAAACACACAACAACATTTTGCATGAATACACAATGGTCAACAACACATCAATATATTATGACATGGTAAAATAATGATATTGTCAAATGGCTCACGAATTGAATAATAAACTTAACTTCGGTTACATAACATTCACTTTTTATAATGTAATTTTTGTGAGGAAATCATGTTCAATATTTACTTCAACCCCACCAATAAAAAAACAAATCATCAACAAAATCCTATACATTCTCTTTTATCGTATAAATTATGATAAACTAAAACAACTCACCAAACATCACAAACAGCTAATTTAAAAAAAAAAAAATACATATACACAACATTTCCAACAAATCATAACACCTCCATGATTTTGTTTCTCTACCTTAAACACCTAGAGATTGAATTTTAAACACTAACATTTTTCTTACCAAGAATTATTTTCCTCAAAATTTATAATGTTTGCATAGCCCTTAGTGATATATTTCCATTGTAACAAATAGTGCCACAAATGGAGATATTGATTTAAGTAGGGATAAAAAAGCTAACCCTGTATTTTTTTTTAGGCAGTGTGATTAAAATTTGGGGAAAAAATGAATTTTAGATATTTGGAATATGGTATGAATTTAACCAATCAAAAACTACAATGTGGTAGTTATTCCACTTTGACTATTCATGGCACTCCCAAATTGGATGCTCAAGTCTCAATTACATTTCCTCATCCTTCTACATAAATTACTAGATCAATGGCTCAAATTTAATCTCAGAATTACTAGATGACAATCTATGAATTGAATGCAAATCTAAGCACTTTAAACTACATGGAACTATCCACCGACACACACATATGGATTTCCTTGAATTTACATGGAAATATCTAAACCATTCAAGGGACATTGAATATTTCATGGGAACCTAAAATTTCATGCGTCACCTTGAATTTTCATACGGTATCTCAAAAATAATAAAAATTGTGGGACGTTAGGAGCTACCTAGAGATAGAACGATTTTCATGGGTACCTTGATTTTGTGGGGATACCTTGAATTTTTGTGGGTAGCTTTATACTTACAAACACAAATTACAAACATTAAATATATTGAAATCACTGCATGACATATGTTTTGGTGAATTGAATATCTAAAATATGTTTTTCGAACATTCCAAATGTAGTGGTGAAGTTAGATCAATTCAAAGCTTCTCAATTAAATATATTTAAAACGAGCAAAAATAAATTTTCCCAAAACATGTCGAAAACATTTTATTGTGTAGACACCTAAAGTTGGTAATTTATCATTTGATAATGCAAATGTTGGCTTAATCGTTAAATCATGACTTGTGCATGTGCACATTCGAGCTCAATTTCTTATCCTTATCCCTATTGCACCAATTGCTTTACTCATTTAAACTACTTATTTTCTCAAATAATTACTTGCATTAGTCGACAATATTTTATCACTTTCAAGTGTCTTACCTTGAACTTTCCAAAGACATCACTCCCTACGCATACAAGACCGTAAAATAGGGAATAAATTGTCCAATCTGTTTGGTTTTAAACCGGTGGTTTCATCACAAGCAACTCAATAATCATTTTATTAATTCAATATCTTTCTATGGGTGGTACTTATTGGTACTCAATCTTACACCTCCTTATGGCCAGGCAACATCAACAAGTAAGCTGGGTAGCTTTAAGAATTGCGAATTGGAATTTTATGTCGTTTTAGCCAAGGAAGATGTCGACAAACTTATTTAGACAGGTGATTTGGAGGGATTTGGTGACATGTACAAAAGGATTGGTCAACCTCTACTCTTGGTCCTTCCTATGACCAAGGTGAGAGGACCCGCTTTGTAACTTGAAAAATGTAGAGGGGTGAACGGAGTCTTCATTTATTTTTTCCCTCAAAGTACATAGGTTAGTCCTAGATGATCATGGCCAATAAATGCAACATTTAACTCTCACAAGTTGTCACACAAAATGGTGCATATGTTAATCCAACTGGACCCAGGTTAATCTAGACAGATAGGCTACATTGATGTTGCATTTTTCTGATAAAAGAACTTGAAATTGAAGGTTCTTATTCGATATTTGTAAATCAAAACAAAGAAAGACTAGCGAAATATCTATTTATTGTGTGATAACACTAGATGTATGTAATTTTAAAGGTGGGATATTGTATGACAATGGATCTCCTAATGACATTGCTTGCAGTACTCACTTAAACAATACAACATCCTAGAAGAGGAATAACACTTTATCAATTAATTACAGTTTCAATTCAAAGGAATATTTACATTCATTGATACTCAATTAGTGCAAAGGTTCCACACAACCTTTAAAATATTTAACACAAAGGCTCATGCAAATATTTCAATGAAGTATTTCTTACTTTTGATCTCATACACTTAAGATTCACTCAAAAGCTTACAAAAATCCATCAACAAAATGATTTCAAGTAAGGATTTTATAATTGCATTCAATATTGTAAAGTAAGTACTCACAACACAATATTGAAAAAATAACCAAAGCTTAATCACTAAGGACATACCTAGTGTAATTCAGAGAAGAAAGAAATACAAAATTGAAATAAAAATGTAACTCATTAATTGGATGTTCAACATACAAAGAACATAATATGTAAGCCAAGCTCATAACCAAACATATTTCATTTATATCTACCAAATTCTTGACAAGGGAACATGAAAACTAATGATCTCAATGCTATTAATGGTTATACATTGTAACCATCTTAACATTAGAATTGAAAGAGTAAAAACTTATAATGTATTTCTTCAAGAAAATTATGCAGTGTCACAACAAGATATTTCAACTTTTTCTTTTTGCAAAAGCTTAAGAAAAAAATCCCTTTCATACGAGAACATGTCTCTTGTATATGTACAATCATGATCCTCTCATTGTTTCATTTTCCCCCATTTTACAAATAGTGAATCTTTGTGAAGAATATTCTTCACTCAAGTAACAATATCTGATTCATGATTGTCACCTTGGGAATATTTTACTCCTATCGTGCCATGTGGAGAGATTGTTTTATAAGTATTGTCGGTGTATGTTTCATTATTTTGTGTTGCTATGATGAATAGGGCACCATGTCATTACTTTCCATCATCAATTTTATTATTTCCATTTTGGGCAAGTTGAGAAACTTTTTAATGATTTTTTAGATGTTCCAAAGTGGCTTGATTTGACATTTATCATTCTCTCCTTTTGGGAATCTATTTTGAAACACACACAATCATTATTAATTCTTTTTGAATCTGAATGTCCCTCTGTGTGGTTTGTTACATCAATCCAAATAACTCCTTTTTGATTGGTGTCAATATACTTCACCTTTATCAATCTCGTGTGAACATCAAAGGCAATCTTAACATTTACTCGGACATGATTTTGTTCACAAAGCAACTCTCAAGCTCCATTTTTTGTTATAAATTCTTATCATTCCCTTCATAATATTACGACTTTTCTTTAAGTTCTAGTGTGAGAGGCTTGTTGCAATTTATTTTTGTAAGATGGAGGAGGTAGCGTAAGCACCTAGCTCCGAAAGAGATTTCATCCAAGCTTTGCACTCAATTTTTGACCTATCTGGTCTAGATGAGGCATTTGTGAGAATTCTCTTTGACATTGTGGACTAAGAAGAGTGTGACGGGCCACTGACAACTCAAGTTTTCGGGTAGCCTTGATTCGAGAGGTTGGTTGAAATAAGCCCAATTGTTTTCACATTCTAAGTCATGTATTTTCACTTGTTAGGTGGGAGGATCAAAAACACCCTAGGGGTTGAATTTTTTTGGGCTGAAGTGCAGACCTACTATAAATGATACTTCCTTCGATGCTTCTCCTCTTTTCTTCAACAAGGAATTCACTGAGAAGGTAATTCATGCGAAGCATACATTTTTATGAAGAAGCCTCTATGGACAACATGTCTTTCCTTTCTCGTAGGATGAATGAACTTGAACAACACATTTCTCTTCTGGAAAAGAAACCATCAAAGCCCTCGCCTACACAAAATCCTGGAGCACCACCATCTTTCTTGAATAAGTGCAAGGGTGAATCCAACTCTAAACCTCTAGGCCATCAGCTCTGAATTGCTAGAATTGTACCTCTAGCTCCTGCAAGCACTTCTCTACCACCTTCCACTTCAAAAGCTACGAAAAGAAATCTAATTCAAGGGTGGTTTAGTTCTTAAGGAGTGGGTCTCTTCCTATGGGAAGAAGTTAGAATTGATTCATGTTTTGAATGGCCCTAGGGAAAGTATCAATGAGCTCATGGCTTTGAACATGTCTTGTGATCTTGCAGGAGACATTCTGTTTGTACAAGGGGTTGAGGATGCTGAGGAATTTGTCTTTAGAAAGAATAGGATTTTGAACAAGATTCCTCCTTTCAAGGAGGATTTCTTAGTAATAGAATGACAATGTATCTTTCCCTTTTCCTTTTTGCTATGATATCAAGAATGTACATAAATATTTCTTGGGTTGGGGCCCCTATAGAATCCCCATTTTTATTTACTTACAAATGCAAATGATTCAAAATATTACAATGTACTTCATGTTTATAATAGATCTAAATTTATATCAAAACAAATGAAATCATATTGCATTACATTATACCACATACATAATTGAAATTTGCAGATTAAGAAAGTATACAATTGTCATGAATGAAGATAAACAAAATGAAGAAGGAATTTTTAAGGAAACAAGCCTAAAATTGTTCATGGTACATTGGGATCATCACCAATTTCTTCATCATCATCTTGTTTCTCAGGTATCCTGTCTAGAAAGGCATCAAACCATTGGAATATTTGCACTATATCTTCCTCATCTAGTCCTGTATGAAACCTGAATATTAACACTTGTCTATTCAACATCTCATCATATTTATGTATCATGCCTTTATTTTATTTCACCTTCTGGGTTAACTCAGCAATCACATTCTCCAAAGTGATGAACTTTTGAATAGTATCATAAGAAAAGTTCTCCTCAGAAATATATTGATCAAAGAATTGTATCAGGGTGTCTGTTCCTAGATCTCCATAAGTAAATCTATCTTTATCAGGCATCATCCTTCTCAACTTACTGTCTAGAACATCAATACATTTCACTATCTCATCCTTTTATATTGTCAATTTCTCCTTGACTTGGTTTAAAGTTTCCATTCTGAGTTTGATTAAATTTTCATGCATGTATTGAGTTCCTCTCTCCTCGATGGCATGATTCCTTCATTTTCTACTGTGTCTTCATCTATTTGGGAAGAATTCCTTCCCAATAATGCAATTCATCTTCACACTTCTCACTTTTCTCATCTGTGTCATTGATTCTTACAGTTAATTGTGTGTAGTTCTCTACTACCTTTTCAATGATCTTATTCCATTTGAGATAGCTCCTCTTTCCATTTATCTATTGCATTGAACTTTTCTCTAGATTTTTCCACCTCACTCAAGACCTCTAGGGTTATATCAGTGGTGACCTCTTGCCCTTCATCTATAGGTTGCACCCATTTTTGTATATATGAGGATAGTGTTTTAACTTGTTCCTTCAACTGTTTCTTAGTTACTTTATCCTCATCAATCTTCTATAATACGCCCCAACAGTATATATTGTAACATCCTGCTTCAATGTCTCTCTAGTAGGTTTCCCCAATTGGATATGTGTGACATTATAGTCACTCAATGTGATCTCATCTTTCAACTTATCTCCTATGGGGTTGTTATCTCTAGAGTTTTGAATCCTTCTTTGGTCCACATGGGTTTTGGTGAGGACTCTAGCTTTCTTTGGGGCTCTTTTGGGTTTTGAGAATACAATATTTCTTATGTCTACAACTTCTTGAACCACTTCCTTCTCCTTCCTTGGAAGGAGTGTTCCCAAACCATCCAATTATAGGAGTATTTCCCATACTTATTCCTTGTGATGTGGGTGTGGAGTCTCTGAAAAGAGTACCAATTACTTGGATGTATCTTGTAATTTTTTAATATTGGTACCTCTTCATGTGGCTTCTCAACTTCTACTACTTTCCTTTCATTACTTGGTGCCACTACCTTTGGTTTCTCTTTGTATTTTTCTTGAGTTTGTGTAATGCCCATTTAAACAACCACTTGAGACCCAAGAAACAACCTAGGGTTAGCTAGAAAAAAATTATGGGATAATTTTTTTTTTTTTTTTGAAATGTCCACAACCAAGTTACAAAACACCAGTTTTCCACTGGTAGGTTCGGAACAAAACCTATTTACCAAAACACAAGTTTCCTTTATTAACTAACATCAAGTTCGCAAGGTTCAAATTTTAGGGTTAGATAATTTAATTAGGTTCAGGGAGAAATCTACCCCCATACCCACTTTCTAACAGGCTTAGAGTTTCAACTAGATTTTTCTCATACTAATGCTTCCAAAATTTCCCTAAACCATTCCCATTAGATAGGAAATTTTCTCACCTTTCCGGTGATATAAAGAAGTCCTCCTAACTCCTTATATTTCTCAAGATATGGCCGGGTGGAGTTTTGGGGTCAAATTTTCCCCTAGGGGACACGTGTCAAGAGGTGGGGAAAGCACATGTTGATGGGTTGGGTCGCGGGGTGGCTTAAGGAATTTTCCCCAGCGTGGGCACAAAGTCACAAGTCCTCTTGCGCCTCCGCGGGTCCCGGTGGACACGCGTCGGGCCCAGGTTCAAGCGGAAAAGGGTAAGGGATTGGCGGAGTGGCGGGGAATCTTAAGGCATTGAGCCAAAGGGAGGATAGAAGTCAAAATGGGTCGCATGGGTCCACGCGCCGCGGAAGTACTACCCAAAGCGAAGGCGGGAAATATGGAGCCGCGGGGAAATATTTCCCAATTTTCCCAAGACCCAAACCAAGGAAAGAAAAAGGGTCCGCCCTCCCACTGCCACCCCAAGGTGCCACGTGGCACCATCTCATTTGCTGTGGGCTGGTGGGACTAAAAGAAAACTTTTCCCAAGATTTTCAAAAGGGAAAAAGGACAAGGAAATGCCACGCCTCCACTGCCCCCGTGAGGACACGTGGCAACCTCTGATTGGTTACGGGCCAGCGGAGGAAAAAGGAAAATTTTTGCAAAAGAAGAATTAAAAGTTAAACTTTCAAAATTCTTCCGCACATCCATCGAACCACGTGTCAGCATGTGATTGGTTGCGGGCGGTGGGGATACGGGGTAAAATGGGAAAAATTTCCCAAGGTAAATTTTTTTAAAGAGGATAAGTTTAAATTTGGTCCACCCCTCCGAGGTGCCACGTGGCAGGTCCCGATTGGTTGTGGGATGGCGGGGCCGTGGAATTTTTAGGGAAATTTTTCCAAAGTCAAAAGTTAAAATTTTCTAACCGTTAGATTCATTTGTTTATTTTTTTAAATGCCAATTTGAAGTAAAACTTCAAATTGCCATAACTTTTGATAGGAAGCTCAGATTTGGGAAAACTTGGACTTTTCGGAAAGCTCTCGATGCCCTATTTACACAAGAGTCATCAATTTTGGAATTTTATGAAGTTTAAGTTGTCAATTTTGAGAAACAAATCTGCAGGCTTTTAATTAGTGAACTGGCAGTTTTCAACTTTTCAATTTGATTAAATTCGGTTTCCTCCTTCACTCAACATGTCAAAAAAGACATGGAGTATTGATCTAGGGAGGGTTTAAAGTGTTTTGAAGAGTTGATTTATCCAATTGATTCAAGTTTGCATTTTTCCAACTAATGACAAAAAAATGACTGTTAGAGGGATTGTATTCGAATTAGCAAGGGTCGAGTTGTTTTCTTGAATTTTCTTTGTCCATTGGGGTTCATTAATGTCTTAGCATGCTAACTTATAACATTTTTAAGTTAATTATTAAGTGCAGGTCTGAACTGTACATTTTTATGAAAAAGAATTGCCAGTGTGAAGTTTATAATCTGTGATTTTTTTCTTCTAAATTTGTATATCAATTTATCATTTAAATGTGTGTAGAGTTTCTAAACTAGTCTAATACATTTGCTGAATTAAATTAACCATTCATTTCAAGTTGAATTACAATTTGATTTCATTTCTAATTTATATTTCAAGGGAGAACAATTATAGTATAGTTTCCACTTACGTGTTTCTTCTTCTTGCATTTAAACAGAGATTACATTCACAATAGTAATTCAATTCCAATACACACTACAATTTTGAGAACTAATGCAATCCTTTATTCATTTCTAATACAACTTTACAATCTTCTCTTTTCCATTTGATTTCTAAATACAAAAAGTGCAACTTACAAAATATACAACATTCTTTTTCAAAAATAGAGAGTAGCATATAACTCCTTTACATTTCACATTCCAATTTCTTCTTCCATTGCCAATACAATTATCTTCACATTACAAATTTGCTAAACAATTCATCCACTCCAAAGTGGGAAGGGTTATAATGAACTTGCTCAAAAGAAGGGACTGTCAAACTACACATTTCTTGACTTCAAAACAGCAACATGCTCCATTCCTTCATCTTTTCATCTTGATCACAACAAGGAAGGGGGAAAGGCAATGCTCTCCACCCAACCAAGACATCCAATGAGAAGGGAGAATCCATCCTTCCTCATTGGCCCCCAAGCCCTGAACCATATTGAAATAAGAGATGAGATTCAACTCATGGCAACAAGGCTTCCACAAAACATACAAGTAGCATTTTCACATTTAAACAACATAGTTCAAGAGGAATGTAGTTCACCACTACATTATATACATGCAAACAAAACTGAGGCTTCTTCCAAGAAAGCCAACAAGAGCAAGGATCTATGGGGAAACTACTTATGCCTCCCAATTGGGAATTGGGCATCCACCAACAATCATACCGCCAATATCAATATCATATCCCATAAACCTTATGCCTCCCAACCCCTCCTTATGCCCCCCCCAAAGTTTCTCCCTTATGCCCCCAAGAGTAAGAAATGCAAGCTATTTCTTTTCCAAGGTGGATCCCAATCCCAAACTCCCTCCACAATAAAACTGATGCCATTGGCATTCCCTTATGCCCCCATATGAAATCCCCATAGCCTTCTCCTACACCATGTCCTAAGCATTCTACCCAACCAGCCAACACACACATAACAACAATCACCATTTCCATTCAAGCATGCAAGAGAAAGAAGCATTTTAAAAAGGCTCAAGTTCCTACCTCTCCATAATGGAGTTTGTTCCAAGATCAACAAGCTTTCCAAATGCCAAAATGCAGTCCAAAATCAGCAACACACAACATACAATGGTCTCCAATCTTCTTTCACCAGCAAAACTCCAAAATCAGCAAGAAATTCACCCCAAGGAAGGTATGCAAAGTTTCAACAACCTCCAACAAGCAAGAAATTTGAATTTTTAAAGGAGAGGGAAGAGAAGAGGATGATGTGGATCCATGTGGGATGCCACATCATTCTTCCTCAACCCCAAGACCAAATTCAACATCATTCACCTAAACATAATAAATAAAATGACAAATTAACTTACACACTCTAAAATAACCCATACCCCAAAAGGACTGAATTAAAAACATGTAAGAGAAGTGCAATTAAAACTTACAAATAGTCATTTCAAAATGCATTAAAAAGGCCTAAATTTAACCTCCAAACCATAGGTATGGTTGGTGAATAATTTTAAGAGGTGTGGGACAAGTTTAACTTGTCCCACAAGCCTCCAAATAAAGCCTCCAAGGACAAATTCGAATTTCCCAAAAGGATGAAGTGTTTCACACTCCAAAAATCTATCTTACATTCTCTTACATATCTCTTACACATTCTTACAACATTTCTTACACACTCTTACAACATTACATTTAAGATCAACAACTTCATTAATTACATTCTTATGACATATTGATTTATTTATTTTAACACATGATTATTTACAACATTAACACAACATAAAAATAATTAATGAAAGGGGTAACACATCACAAAATAAATACATGCAACATTAATAAAGAAACCACATAATAATTTACACAAACCCATGGTCACATTCAAAGGTGATTCCCCCCATGGGAATCCCTAACATAAAGCACACACACACACAAAATAGTTACCATGGTGACCTTGTTGAATTCACCCAGAATTTCAATATGGTTAGTCTCCAGTCCCCCGACATTGTTGTGATATTTTGACCTGCAAAACAAAAATACCTCCTTCGGCCTCGTGGCCATATCAGAACATCCAAAATGATATAAACAATATTTCAAGATCATCTAAACATGTGAATCACAACAACATCAAGAAATCAACATTATCATTTTCAGTTTAAATTAATCAACTATATCAATATCATAAAATATTCATTTTCTAGATCTATTCATAATATTCAAAATCATATGGCTGAATAACATCCATCACATATCCATGTCAAATAGTATATCATCATCCACATATAGAAATGTATCTAATAATCATCATGCATAATAACTGAATCTAGATCAATAATAATCCATGATCTAACATCTATCCATCATACTAAAACAAAACATAATAGTGTCCATAATAAGATCAACAGTATCAAGATCAAGTATCTAAAAGTGTCAAAGGGAAGTGGGCACTACATCCCCCTCCCCTTAGACTTGACTTCCTCCTAGAAGTCATTGGAAAAAATGTGGAAACTGCACTCGTAATACTGTGGCATCCTCCTAAGTGGCTGCAGTCTCGTTGTATATGTCCCACTACACCCATTACCGGTCAATCTCTCTACCTTGAAGGCCCATGGTCCTGCGATCTATGATACGGATAGGATCCACCATCACCTACCCCTGATCCTACACCTGCAATGATTTCCAATCTAGTACATGAGATAGATCTGCAATATACATCCTAAGAAACGAAACATGAAACACATCATGTATGTGAGACAAGCTGGGTGGCAATGCTAGACAATAGGCTAAAGGGCCGATACGCTCCAAGATCTCAAAAGGACCAACGAATCTAGGAGCTAACTTAAAACCTTTTCCATAATGGATAGGGCTCTTGTGTTGCCTGACACGAAGGAATACCTTCATGCCCACATCAAAACTATGGTCAATTCTATGTTGATCCGTATACTTATTTTGCATGTCCTGTGCCTCCTGTAATCTCTGTCTCATCAACACTACCTACTACTCCATGCCCTGCAAAAGAGTTGGTCCAATAGATACTCGTCCTCTAACTGTCCCAACTAATAGGTGTCCTGCACTCTCTACCATACAACGTATGAAAAGGGGCCATGCCTATAGAACTCTGAAAACTATTATTGTAGGAAACTCCACTAAGTACAGGTACTCCTCCCACTTAGACTACTGATCCATCACATAAATCTTGAGCATATCCTCTAAAATCTGATTCACTCACTCGGTCTATCCATCTGTCTTAGGGTGATATGATGTGCTGAAGTTGATCCTCATCCCGAGGACATACTGCATGGTATTCCAAAAGTGTGAAGTGTACAAAGGATCGCGGTCATAAATGATCTTCTACGAAATTCCATGTAACTTGACAATCTCATCCAAATATACTCGTGTAACTGCTCTAGCTATATAAGTGGTCTTCACCGGAGAAAAGTGAGCCACTTTCGTCAATTTATCAAATGTGACCATAATGGTGTCATGGTGATATCTTGACATTGGTAACCCAATAATGAAATCCATGGAAATGGTGTCCCGCTTCCATCTCGGTATGGCATGAGGTTAAAGAAGGCCACTGGATGCCGATGGTTAGCCTTAACCCTTTGGCACTCTAAACACCAAGACACAAACTGAAGCCACGTCTCGATGAAGTCCTCTCCAATGGTATAACCGTCTGCCGCAAGGTGGTATGCATGCATCTTCTTCACACCGGGATGGGCTAAATAGGGTGCATGATGTGCCTCTACTAAGATGTCATGCCTTAATCCTCCATCTCTAGGAACATATATCCAGCCTCTATGCCCGAGAAGACCATCGCCTTTAAGGAAAAATCATCAAACTTCCCATCAAGGGGTCTCGTGACTCGATCTCTTCTCATACTATAATATAGAAGTCGCCAAGAGGAAGCTGCTAAAGAATCTTGCTCCACAAATCTGTGCTCACTGAGGTGGCCATAGCCACATGTCTCCATCTGCTGAGAGCGTCTACTACCACATTCTCCTTCCCCTTCACATGCTCTATCTCCATGTCATACTCACAAAACAACTCCATCCAATGTCTGCATTGTCGAGCATTGAGATTGGGTTGTGTGAAGAGGTGGTGAAGACTCAAATGATCAGTCCTAAGTGTGAATCTCTGTCCAAGGAGAAAATTTCTCCATCTAACCAAAGCATGCACAACTGCCGCAAGCTCAAGATCATGGGTCGGATAATTAAGCTCGTGATCCTTGAGTTTGTGGGACTCAAAAGCTACAACCCTACCATCCTACATCAACACACCTCCGAGCCCTGCTAATGAAGCATCTGCGCAAAAAAAGAACTCACCCTGTGGATTCGGCACTGCAAGAATGGGTGTTGTAGTGAGGCACTCCTTCAGTGTCTTGAAGGCTTTCTCGCATCTATCCGACCAAACAAACTTCTTCCCTTTCCTCTGAAGGGAAGTGATAGAGTACCATGCACAATCGAAAGAAGTCCCAACAAACCTCCGGTAGTAGCCTGCTAATCCCATGAAGCTGCGCACCTCGGTCACTATAGTGGGTGTTAGCTAATCCATAATGGCTCTAATCTTGGAAGGATCGACTGTGATACCTTTCCCAAAAATGATATGGCCCAAATATTGCACCTCTGTCTGAAAGAAAGCACACTTCTCCAAGTTCCCGTAAAGTTTCGCTCACGAAGACATCTGAAGAACTGGCAAAGTTCCCCTCATGCTCCTCACGTGTATATGAGTATATCAATATGTCATCAAGGAATATGAGCACGAAGTAGTCCAGAAGGTCCTGGATACCCCATTCATCAAACTCATAAACAATGCGGGGGAATTCGTTAAACCAAAAGGCACCACTATCAACTCATAGTGCCCATATCTCGTGTGGAAGGTGGTCTTATGAATCTGTTGGTCGAATATCCGTCAAAGCGGGCAGATCTATGGATGATTTGAGCCAACAAGTGTGCGAGGGCATAGCCTCTCTTTGAGTCAAGCAAAGCTTAAATCGGTTTATTGTTATTCTACCAGTAGGAATCTATGCAAGTCTCATAATATTCTGCCTTCAAGGGTTGGGATCTCATCCCAGTAGAGGTATTTCCAACTGTAAAAGAAGGGAAAGGAACGAGGTGGGGAGATGGGAAAGATCTGAAGGGAGAAAAGAAATGAATTCCAAAGCCGAAAGGTCAGAAGGTCTATGATTTGGGTTGGTAGTAAATGAGCCGAACCTACTTGCATAGACGAATAAAGCAAGATCTTGATGAATAAATGACAACAAAGTAGAAGTAGATTCAATGAACAAACATACGAGATCTAACATAAGAAAGGTCGATGTAAAACACAAGTATTCAAAGCACAAAGTCTAAATATTGTTTGATAAAAAGCTAAGCAAAGAGAATACCGGGTGGGAGACCTCATCCTTTTGTGGGACAAATGAAGAGAGCCGAAGGGCATGCACGGAAAATTTGATTCCCTATGGAGAGGACCTTTCAAGATCAAGGCTCAAAGGAGAGAATAGCTTCTATCTCTTGTATTTGGATGGAATCGAGCTCATGCTTCCCTATAGCGGGCAAAGCATCTCGAAGATCTTCATGAAGTAGAGCTTCCTCTCTTCTTTGTATAGTTTACTTTAGTTGTGTGTTTGTTTTTGTCATGTGTTTGCTTTTTTTGGTTATGTGTTTCCCCTTTTGGTCGCCCTTGTTTTTGACTCTGTAGCCCAATGGATAGGCACATGTAGATCTGGGATTCTCTACCCCTGAGTTCCACTCAGAGATAGTCCCCAGAAAGAGCCAATTGTTATCCCGTAAAATTGACAAGGGCAATTTCACGGGTAACCCGATGGAAATTTTGTTCTAGTCCCTCATCAGGGACCCCTTGCGTTTGGAACGTTGCAAAATCCCTTTCCGGAAATCTAGTTTTCCGAACTTAGCCATTTTTGGTCTTTTTGGTTGGGTGCACCTTTTGTCTGTGCAACACAGAGTAAGTATGTGCCCCCTTCATTTCCTTTGGCGCGCCCTTTGAAGTGTCGACACATGTTTTGGTGTGCCTCCCCGTGATGTGCCTTTCTTGTATGCACAAGGTGCATGCGCTTTGTGTCAACAACATGATTGTTGTGTCGTGTTTTAGTGCGCCATAGGCACAAGTATTTCAGTGTTGACATGTATTTTTGGTGCGCCAAAGGTGCACATAATCACGTGTTCACACATGTTTTGGTGCACCAAAGGGGGAAAAGTTTGAAGTGTCGAGGAGTTTTGATGCACCCTTAAAAAGTGGTTGGTGCATTTATTGCACCTTTGCCTATATATAGGCGCATCCGCCCTGTCACTTTCACAATTAAAAACACGTGATAGTTTTTATTCTCTCGCACACTGCCAAAGACGCTTTGTTGTCCTAGTATCACATTCATGGACCCCGCCTCGTCTCTCATGTTATATATATTCCGGGTAGGTGGTCCTTTTCCTCTTGTGTTTTTGATGTTTGGTTGTTTGTTTGTGTAGTAGGAGGCATGGATTTGTAAACCCCTCTTTGCTGTTCTTGTTGTCCTTCTCCCATGCTCTTCCTCCTCTTTCCAGATCTGCTGGTAAGGTGGGCTCTGCCTCAGAAAAAATCACTTGGGCCTCCTTAGTATGCCCTCTTCACCATCCAAAAACCCTACAGAAGAGGCTTAAAACACATGCAAACCCCTCCAGAGAAAGAAAGAAGACTTAAAAGTTCATGTTAGACTGCATTTTCCTCTTGGCGCATTTGCCATGCTTGCTGCATAAAATACATTGTGCCAGAAGGCACACTTTCCTTACTTGCAACACCCAATAACCCTGCGCCCTCTTGGCGCACCGAGCTCCTATGTTACATTGCAAAAACCTGCGCCATTGGCGCACCCCGCACCCATGCAACACTAGCCTTACTTGCGCCAAGTATAAAACTGTGTTAAATGGCGCAGGTGCATCCCCTATTATAGCAACACAATGTCATGTAAACCTTCCTTGCGCTGCACCAATTTCCCCTTTTGTGCACGTAAAGATGATGTTACACACACTAAACCTGTGCCCTTTGGCGCATCCTGTCCCCGTGCAACATGAAAATTATCTGCGCCCGGTATAAAACACATATAAATGGCGCAGGCACACTTCTGCTTGCAACAACAAAATGTCATGTGCAGTATCCATGCGCCTTGTGCCCTTTGGTGCTGATTTGTCCCTTGTAACACCCTTCTTCTATGTGCCATACTATTTAACCCTGCAACCTGCAGTGTTCATGTGCCCTGCACCCTGATGCCTTAAAATTGCTAACTCTTCCTTCTGTCAATGCTTTAATGGGAGATCTAACAGCTAACATGGCTCTTCTACGTTGGGTTTCACTTCTTCTTCTTGCAGATCAGCAACTAAATTCAGAACTACATATGTCTACATCAAGCAAGAGACCAACCAAGTCTAAGGGTAAAGCCAAGCTTACAGAGGAAGAGATGAAGTACAAATATCAGAGGGTCAGGATGCCCGAATCCCAGGTAGAATGTGACCTGGATATAAGAGACTCTGAGCTCGGTCACATCGATATGGAAGATTTCTGGGCCAGAACCAGGAGGGTCACAAGAAGTCCCTGGATGGACAAACTGGTAGGCAGTGGCCTGCATTTTGCTGGGGGGATCCCAGTCAGTGCAGTAAACAACGAATTCATGATGGTAGTGGCCCACTGCTACAACAAAGACATGAGGTGTGTCCAAAATGAGAAGGGCGAGGTCGTGATCAACCTCACTGCCCGGCACTTCAAAATTATGCTTGGCATTCCTCACCACTGGCACTTTGTGGCCGTAAGCCAAGAAGACTGCACCAAGGCTTGGGAGGACAATGAAGACCAGTGCATGCAATTGATGAATGAGGTGTACCTGAAGAACAAGAAGGTGGTAACCAGATGGCCACAGTTCATTCAACGTAGTGATTTCTCCAAGAGGAACTAAGTGATACCATTATGTTCCTAAGCGAGTATTTGGGCTTTCGATGCCCATTACTTCCATAAATGGATACTCAGGTACCTGGAGACAATGAACAAGAACGTGCCAGATCAACGCTTTGAGTGGGTGGAGATCATAAGCAGCACTATATCCAAGCAGCTCCAACAACTCACCACAACGGGGAGGTTCTACATGAACTCCTATGTAGTTTATGTTGCAGCCTCAGAGAGGGATTATCCAGCATTGATGCGATGTAGGGTTTGGCCCCAAGTAAAAATATATGAATACTACCTAGAGCTGAAGCTGGAAAATAGTATTTCATAGTTTACAAATATTAACGATGCTTTCTTCTACGACATCATCTTCCTTTTGAGGCCAAACATGACTCACGGTCGAATGACCAAGAGCATTATTACAGCAACGAAGAAGTGGGGGGCCTTATTCATGTAATTTCCCACCTTCACTTATCTCAGGGCAGCCAACTTCTTGGGGGAACCCACCAAATTGCCAAGATATGCCAGCCCCAAGCTAATCCTGTTGGAGCTATCCAGACAACTCATAACCTACCATGAAAATTGTTTGAAGAGAAAGAAGGGTGGAACTCCTTTCCCCCTCACAGTGGACAGGTACACTTGTCTTTCCCACCACAAAGCCTGGGAGATGTTTACAGAGCTAGAACTGCTCAATCTAAAGCACAACTTCCCGGCAAGGCCCACTTTTGATCCAAGGAATTACCTTCCCAGGGCCAAACTCGATCCAATCCACATTCCGCAAATCGAGGACATTTATATCGACCTGTATCACAAGGTCGAGCTCAGAAGAAAGGATCACTCCCGCTTGGCTTTAGCCGAAATCATTCAGTACGGCGTAGCCATTGTCCCAAAAGGTTATCAAACTACTGATCAAGAAGTTGATCAGGTATATCTTGACATGGATGGGGACAACTGGCCATTTGCTGTAATCGATAGAACTAAAGCGCCCCAGACCATTGAAGAAAGGGTCAAAGAAACTCTATGGAGAACAGAGCACTGGTGCAGGATGAATGGCCTCATCTACCTTGGGGTAGATTTCACCACATCTTCGTTGGGCAACACACCTTCTAGACCAAAACATCTGCCAAAGGTAAGGGCAAAGACAAAGAGGGTGAGTCAAGCTCTGCCCAAGAAGAGGCTCCTGAGAGTCCCCCTTCCGCCACACGAGAACAAGTTGTAACTCTGGCTTCCCCAGAGAAAGAAGCGGCCGAAGATGTTCGATGGGCACATCCACTCAGGATGTTTCCGCTACTACAACTGTTGAGGTCCCTTCTATCCCTTCTCCCTCTCCTCCTTCCCCTCCTCGCGTGACCCAAGTGACCATTCCTTTGGTCGTATCCTCTCCCCCATCTTCTACTATTCCCCCTTCCTCGTCATCCATCTTCTCTTCTCTCGCGGAGTTGTCCCCCACCATTTCTTCCCTCATCTCTCAGCTCCCTTCCATTCCCATGTCTACCTCCCCTACAGTATCTCTTCCTCCCATGAGCACTTTCTCGGCCTCCCTCTCAATGCCACCTCCAAGTGTCTCAACGCACTTTCCCTCTACTACTGCAGCTGCTCCCTTTTCTACTTCTGGTCCCTCTCCCATAAGTCCAGCATGGATCTCTCAGCACCTGAGCCAAAAAAGAGGAAATTTCCCATCGCACCGATGGACTTCTCCATCATCCCATCAAAGGAGCCAAGAAGCAAAACCTATAACCCCCTTCTCTCGAGTGCATCGGAGAGAGAGTAATGGAGATAGCGTATCCCAATCCTTTAAAGGATAAGAAGGATATGTCTTCGACAGATTATATAGTGACCCAAGTCATAATGGGGATGTCTTCAGAAAGCCTTCAGGGAGAGGCCCTATCTGCAGTTGACGTCCTTTGCAAAAAGCTCCAGGAAGAAAAGGAAGAAAAGAGGCTATTAAAGGATCAAAATAAACATCTTCTCCATGCCTTGCAGAAAATGGGCAGTGCACCTCCTACAACTACCACCGAAACTCCTGAGCCTCTGAGCCAAGATAAGATAAATGAATACACCAAAATCGGTGAGCAAGGTATGGTAGTTTCCACTGGAGAATCCAAATCCTCAAAGAAAGTGAGGTAAGACGTCGAGTTCACCGAATTATATCGGAATATCGGGTCCAAAGCGAACAAAGAGCTCCCGGTGATTGCGGGACCTATCTTCGAAGAGTTGGACCATGCCAGGATGCAACATGAGACCTTCCAGAAAATGCTGTTGTTCGATCAAAGATCCGGTCAAGTTTGGTGTCTTTGGTCACCCTAGAGCCCTCAACAAAATCCTTTCTACTTTGGACTACCGGGTCGATCATTTGGAGTTTGTCCTGGAAAAGATTGAAAAAATCAAGGAGGAAGCCCTGGATGCAATGCATCAAATGGAGCAAATTGTCCTGAGAATGTCTCTGGGCTTGCTCACTCCTTCTTTTGCGTTGAGAAAGGCAGATGAAACTATTCGAATCTTCAAGGAGATCATTTTGCAAGGGCTGGGGCCAGAAGTCACTTTCGACGCCGAATCCATCAACAACCTTCTGGCCTGTCATGACTTCATAGGGTACCTGATAGAGGCAGAAAATGAATATTCCAAGCTCCCAGAAAAGCTCACAGATGAGCGGGAAACTTGCGAGGCTATCAGTGATCGTCACAAGGATCCTTCCCAGGATCAACTTCAGCCCATGATCAGCAAGTTCATGGAATATCGTTCCCAGTTCCACATCACGTCTCTAAGCAGCAGCGAAGTAGGATACCCCCTTTCAGCCAGCGGGACGACGATGAATAGTCTCATTCCTCTCGATCTTCTCTTTGTAAATATCTAAAAGTATGTTGACACAAATGATGACATCATCCATGTTGCACCATGGGATGATGTCATCCACCAAGTTGTCAAAAGTCAACAAATGACTTTAAGATATTTTGTAATTAAGTGGTTGGTTTGTTTTTGCCTTCTTTTCTTCTCTTCTTCTATAAATACTTGAATACTTGTTGTATTCAAGGGTGGATACTTTTCAGATGAAAAATAGAAGTAAGAAGAAAAGACTTTGAACTTTTTGTAACAGAAACAAATATTAATACAATATTTAGACTTTGTGTTGAATACCTGTGTTTTACATCAGACCTTTCTTATGTTAGATCTGTATGTTTGTTCTGTTGAATCTACTTCTACTTTGTTGTCATTTATTCATCAGTATTGCTTTATTCGTCTATGCAAGTAGGTTCGGCTCTGTTTACTACCAACCCAAATCATAGACCTTCTGACCTTTCTGCTTTGGAATTCATTTCTTTTCTCCCTTCAGATCTTTCCCATCTCCCCACCTCGTTCCTTTCCCTTCTTTTACAGTTGGAAATACCTCTACTGGGATGAGATCCCAACCCCTGAAGGTAGAATATTGTGAGACTTGCATAGATTCCTGTTGGTAGAATAGCAATAAACCAGTTTCGCTTTGCTGACTCAAAGAGGGGCTATGCCCTGCACACTGTTGGCTCGTATGTCCATAGATCTGCCCGCCTGATAGATTTTCGGACCAACAGAATGTCTGCTTTCAAAATCCTCAGCGGATGGTACCCTGACTTGAGATCAATCTTAGAGAAAATTGTGGCCCCCTTCATCTGATCAAACAAGTCATCAATGCAAGGAAGAGGATAATGATTCTTGATCGTTACCTTGTTTAACTAGCGGTAATCAATACTCAACAACAAGGATCCATACTTCTTCTTTAAAAAGATCACCGGTGCACCCCAAGGGGATACACTAGGATGGATAAGGACCTTCTCCAAAAGGCCCTCAAGCTGCAACTTGAGCTCACAGAGCTCTGGGGTGGTCATTTGATAAGGTGCTCGTGAGATAGGCTCTGCTCCAGGAACTAGATCTATATGAAAATCAATCTCATGTGGGGGTGGAATCCCGGTAGCTCCCCTAGAAAGACATCAGAAAACTCTCTCAAGATGGGATGGTCATCTAGTGATGGTCCACTAGACCCATCCTCTGATTTGTCACTAACTGTAACATCATACATCTGAAAACCCCATCGCACACACCGCTTAAGCTACATAGCTAAGATGGTGCGAATAGAAATGGGTCTCTTGACCCCCGAGATCACCGACTCAACTCCCAAATCATCTGCACAAGATATAGTCTTGTGGTAACAATCCATCCTGGCTCTGTGTGCAGATAACCAATCCATACCCAAAATGACTCCATACGAGCCCAAAGGAAGAATACGGAGATCTGAGGTAGTGGTGAAAGGTCACAAATCTACAACACACTCCTTAACCAAGGAGTCCACAGAGATATTTGCTCCAAAAGCCATCTCAACATCCCAACTAAGACCTTGCCTAAGCTGCCTTTTGACTGCGCATTGCTCTACTAAAGGTGGTGCAATGAAAGAATTAGAAGAACCAGAATCAAACAATACAAAGGTAGGAATACCACCAATGCTACCTGTGGTCTCAATAATGTGCTCTGATGCTCTACCTAGTAGTTCTCAACCGCTGCATAAATCCTATGGCAGTGTCCCATGTCACTAACAATTGGCTCTAAAATCATGTACCTTACCCTTATTAGGGTTCTGAGGGTAATCTCTCCAAAAATGTCCCACAACTCCACATCCAAAGTAACCACCTGATCCTCTCCAAGGAGTAACACCTCCAGTAGGTGCCCTAAAAGGCGTGGGGTAGATCCCGATGATCCGGCTACCTACGGCCTATTGAGGTCTCTGCTGGAAAGCTCCCATTGGGTGAGCTCTAGGTCCACCTTGTGTCCTGATGGGTCCCCTCAGAGGAGGCCCCATATTCCGACCTCTCTGTGCATCAGCTCTCTATAGAGGAATATGGGGTGGGCTAAGCTAAGCTGCTGCTACTACTTTGGCCTAAAGGATGACTGTGTTGTACCCTGGCCACCACGAGGAAGAGGTATTGAACCTCTTGATCTACCATCCTACATCTACTGAATGTGGGTCCGGACTCAGTCTCTAGCCTGCTGGGTCTTACCCCAAGTCTCCTCTACAATATAGGCCTTCTCGACGGCCTCTACTAATGTCTATGGATAGTGGATCCACACTGCACCTCCGATATCCAAATTCGGGCCCGGATGAACCTGTGAATCTACACCTGCTCATCCTGCATATACTCTACATACTGGAGTAGATCTAGAAATCTACTCTCATACTCTACTACTGAAAGAGAAGCCTGTCAGAGGTCATGGAACTCGTCAATCCTCTACTTGTATGAACCTCGTGATAGATACTACTCCGAATGTCTCCTCAAATAGCTCCCGGTGTCATTGACTCGAATCTACATGGAGGTTTTGCTCCTTTGTCCTCCACCACACTCCTCCATCCCTCAATAGATGGATCGCAACATGAGCTTTCGTGTTGCTAGAACAAGGAAAAAGCTTAAAGCAACCACTCAAGCTCACTAGCCAGCCTCTGCCTAGAATCCACCGAAATCCACCTGAGTAATGTGAGGGCCGAAGCTTCAGGATCTCCCGATGTGATCCGATGTTGTGGTTTGTCGGCCTCTAGGTCTCTCCGTACGCTCATCCCTAAGCCTAGGGATCTCGAGACCTCTCTCTATGCTTAGAACTCTGTCACCCTGTCTCCTAGGTGGTGACTCTGCTCGACCGACTCCGCATGGGAGTTCTCTCCTCTATGCTCCTCGCTAAGTCGAGGAGAGACCTGACCTCAATAGAAGGGGCTCTATCATGACTAGTTGTGTGTCCTCCTCCTAATCCTCCGTGTAGAGTGGAATTAACATCATGAAGGGTCTATAGAATCGAGGTATAATGATTGCCACACCCTGATCCGGTGGTGGTGGTGGTGAGTCTAAGCCTCTGTGAAGGTTCCTCTCGCTCCTGTCTGAGCCTCCTACACAAACCAAAGTGAGAGTTAGTTCATTTGCTAAGTTTATACCACTTCCATGTTTACTAAAAACATACAAATTCTTGCTAAGTTGTTTTCTAGATTTAAAGTATACTAGGTTTAAGTTTTCATGTCTCAAGTTTTCTAGTGTGCCCAATGGTCCAAATTTAGAACCCTTTGCTACGATACCAAACCGTAATGCCCGATTAAAAAACCTAGGGTTAGCTAGAAAAAAATTAAGGGATAATTTTTTTTTTTGAAATGTCCACAACCAAGTTACAAAACACTAGTTTACCACTTTGGCGAGTTCCGAAACAAAACCTATTTACCAAAACACAAGTTTCCTTTATTAACTAACATCAAGTTCATGAGGTTCAAATTTTAGGGTTAGATAATTTAATTAGGTTAAGGGAGAAATCTACCCCATACCCATTTTCTAACAAGCTCGAGTTCCAACTGTATTTTCTCATACTAATACTTTTAAAAGTTCCCTAAACCATTCCCATTAGATAGGAAACTTTCTCACATTTCCGGAGATATAAAGAAGTCCTCCTAACTCCTTATATTTCTCAAGATATGGCCAGGCAGAGTTTTGGGTCAAATTTTCCCCTAGGGGGACACGTGTCAAGAGGTGGGGAAAGCACCTTGAATGGGTTGTGGGTCACGGGGTGGCTTAGGGAATTTTTCCCACAGTGTGGGCACAAAGTCACAAGTCCTCCCGCACCTCCGCGGGTCCCTGGTGGACACGCGTTGGGCCCAGGTTCAAGTGGAAAAAGGGTAAGGGATTGGCGGAGCGGTGGGGAATCTTAAGGCATTGAGCCAAAGGGAGGATAGAAGTCAAAATGGGTCGTGCGGGTCCACGCACCCGTGGAAGTACTACCCAAAGCGAAGGTGGGAAATACGGAGCCGCGGGAAATATTTCCCAATTTTCCCAAGACCCAAACAAAGGAAAGAAAAAGGGTGCACTCCTCCCGCCGCCACCCCAAGGTGCCACATGGTACCATCTCATTTGCTGCGGGATGGCGGGACTAAAAAAACTTTTCTAGAGATTTTCAAATGGGAAAAAATGACAAGGAAATGCCACGCCTCCGCTGCGCCCCTATGAGGACACGTGCAACCTTGATTGGTTGCGGGCTAACGGAGGAAAAAGGAAAATTTTTCCAAAGAACAATTAAAAGTTAAACTTTCAAAATTCTTCGCGCATCCGTCGAACCATGTGTCAGCATGTGATTGGCTGCAGGACCGGTGGGGATGCGGGGTAAAATGGGAAAAATTTCCCAAGGTAAATTTTTTTAAAGAGGATAAGTTTAAATTTGGTCCGCCCCTCCGAGGTACCACGTGGCTGGTTCCGGTTGGTTACAGGATGGCGGGGGCCATGGAATTTTTAGCAAAATTTTTCCAAACTCAAAAGTTAAAATTTTCTAACCATTAGATTCATTTGTTTATTTTTTTAAATGCCAATTTGAAGTAAAACTTCAAATTGCCATAACTTTTGATAGGAAGCTCAGATTTGGGAAAACTTGGACTTTTCAAAAGCTCTCGATGCCCTCTTTACACAGGAGTCATCAATTTTGGAATTTGATGAAGTTTAAGTGGTCAATTTTGAGAAACCAATCTGCAGGATTTTAATTAGTGAACTGGCAGTTTTCAACTTTTCAATTTGATTAAATTAAGTTTCTTCCTTCACTCAACATGCCAAACAGACATGGATTATTGATCTAAGGAGGGTTTAAAGTGTTTTCAAATTGTTGATTTATCCAATTGATTCAAGTTTACATTTTTCCAACTAATGACATAAAAATGACTATTAGAGGGATTGTATTCGAATTAGCAAGGGTCGAGTTGTTTTCTTGAATTTTCTTTGTCCATTGGGGTTCATTAATGTCTTAGCATGCTAACTTATAACATTTTAAAGTTAATTATTAAGTGTGTATGAACTGTACATTTTTATGAAAAAGAATTGCCAGTGTGAAGTTTATAACAGTGATTTTTTTTTTCTTCTAAATCTGTATATCAATTTATCATTTAAATGTGTGTAGAGTTTCTAAACTAGTCTAATACATTTGCTGAATTAAATTAACCATTCATTTCTAAGTTGAATTACAATTCTAATTTCATTTCTAATTTATATTTCAAGGGAGAACAATTACAGTATAGTTTCCACTTACGTGTTTCTTCTTCTTGCATTTAAACAGAGATTACATTCACAATAGTAATTCAATTCCAATACACACTACAATTTTGAGAACTAATGCAATCCTTTATTCATTTCTAATACAACTTTACAATCTTCTCTTTTCCATTTGATTTCTAAATACAAAGTGCAACTTACAAAATATACAACATTCTTTTTCAAAAAAGAGAGTAGCATATAACTCCTTTACATTTCACATTCCAATTTCTTCTTCCATTGCCAATACAATTATCTTCACATTACAAATTTGCTAAACAATTCATCCACTCCAAAGTGGGAAGGGTTACAATGAACTTGCTCAAAATAAAGGGCTCTCAAACTACACATTTCTTGACTTCAAAGGAGCAACAACATGCTCCATTCCTTCATCTTTTCATCTTGATCACAACAAGGAAGGGGGAAAGGCAATGCTCTCCACCCAACCAAGACATCCAATGAGAAGGGAGAAGCCATCCTTCCTCATTGGCCCCCAAGCCCCAACCATATTGAAATAAGAGATGAGATTCAACTCATGGAAAAAGGCTTCCACAAAACATACAAGCAACATTTTCACATTTAAACAACACAGTTCAAGAGGAATGTAGTTCACCACTACATTATATACATGCAAACAAAACTGAGGCTTCTTCCAAGAAATCCAACAAGAGCAAGGATCTATGGGGAAACTACTTATGCCTCCCAATTTGGAATTGGGAATCCACCAATAATCATACCGCCAATATCAATATCATATCCCATAAACCTTATGCCTCCCAACCCCTCCTTATGCCCCCCAAATTTTCTCCCTTATGCCCCCAAGAGTAAGAAATGCAAGCTATTTCTTTTCCAAGGTGGATCCCAATCCCAAACTCCCTCCACAATAAAACTGATGCCATTGGCATTCCCTTATGCCCCCATATGAAATCCCCATAGCCTTCTCCTACACCATATCCTAAACAGTCTACCCAACCAGCCAACACACACATAACAGCAATCACCATTTCCATTCAAGCATGCAAGAGAAAGAAGCATTTTAAAAAGGCTCAAGTTCCTACCTCTCCATAATGGAGTTTGTTCCAAGATCAACAAGCTTTCCAAATGCCAAATGCAGTCCAAAATCAGCAACACACAACATACAATGGTCTCTAATATTCTTTCACCAGCAAAACTCCAAAATCAGCAAGAAATTCACCCCCAAGGAAGGTATGCAAAGTTTCAACAACCTCCAACAAGCAAGAAATTTGAATTTTTAAAGGAGAGGGAAGAGAAGAGGATGATGTGGATCCATGTGGGATGCCACATCATTCTTCCTCAACCCCAAGACCAAAGTCAACATCATTCACCTAAAGATAATAGATAAAATGACAAATTAACTTACACACTCTAAAATAACCCATACCCCAAAAGGATTGAATTAAAAACATGTAAGACAAGTGCAATTAAAACTTATAAATAGTCATTTCAAAATGCATTAAAAAGGCCTAAATTTAACCTCCAAACCATAGGTATGGTTGGTGAATGATTTTAAGAGGTGTGGGACAAGTTTAACTTGTCCCACAAGCCTCCAAATAAAGCCTCCAAGGACAAATTGAATTTCCCAAAAGAATGAAGTGTTTCACACTCCAAAAATCTATCTTACATTCTCTTACATATCTCTTACACCTTCTTACAACATTTCTACAACATTTCTACACACTTACAACATTACATTTAAGATCAACAACTTCATTAATTACATTCTTATGACATATTGATTGATTTATTTTAACACGTGATTATTTACAACATTAACACAACATAAAAATAATTAATGAAAGGGGTAACACATCACAAAATAAATACATGCAACATTAATAAAGAAACCACATGATAATTTACACAAACCCATGGTCACATTCAAAGGTGATTCCCCCCATGGGAATCCCTAACATAAAGAAACACACACACACAAAAAACAATTGCCATGGTAACCTTGTTGAATTCACCCAGAATTTCAATATGGTTAGTCTCCAGTCCCCCAACATTGTTGTGATATTTTGACCTGTAAAACACAAATAGCTCCTTCGGCCTCGTGGCCATATCATAACATCCAAAACGATATAAACAATATTTCAAGATCATCTAAACATGTGAATCACAACAACATCAAGAAATCAACATTATCATTTTCAGTTTAAATTAATCAACTATATCAGTATCATAAAATATTCATTTTTTAGATCTATTCATAATATTCAAAATCATATGGCCGAAGAACATCCAGCACATATCCATCTCAAACAATATATCATTATCCACATATAGAAATGTATCTAATAATCATCATGCATAATAATTGAATCTAGATCAATAATAATCCATGATCTAACATATATCCATCATACTAAAACAAAACATAATAGTTTCCATAATAAGATCAACAATATCAACATCGGTATCTAAAAGTGTCAAATGGAAGTGGGCGCTACATCCCCTCCCTTAGACTTGACTTCCTCCCGGAAGTCACTAGAAAAAATGTGGAAACTACACTCGTAATCTGTGGCATCCTCCAAATGGCTTCGGTCTCATTGTATCTATCCCTTTCGCACCCATATTTGGCCAATCTCTCTACCTCAAAGGCCTAGGCTCTCGTGATCTATGATACGAGATAGGCTCCACCATAACTGACCCCCGATCCTACACCCGCAATGATGTTCAATCTAGTACATGAGACAGATCTGCAATATATCTCTTAAGAACCAAAACATGAAACACATCATGTACGCGAGACAATTTGGGTGGCAATGATAGCCTGATAGGCCAAAGGGCCGATACACTCCAAGATCTCAAAAGGATCAATGAATCTAGGAGCTAACTTATAACCTTTTCCATAACGTATAGGGCTCTTTTTGGCCTCGACATGAAGGAACACCTTCATGCCCACATCAAAACTACGGTCAATCCTATGCTAATCCACATACTTCTTTTGCTCATCTGTGCCTCCTGCACTCTCGTCTCGATCAACACTACCCGCTGCTCCATGTCTTGCAAAAGAGCTGGTCTAAGAGATACTCGTCCTCTAACTTATCCCAACTAAGATGTGTCATGCACTTTTTACCATACAACGCCCGAAAAGGGGCCATGCCTATAGAACTCTGGAAACTATTATTGTAGGCAAACTCCACTAAGTCACAAGTACTCCTCCCACTTAAAATGTTGATCCATCACATACATCTTGAGCATATCCTCTAAAATACCATATTTGTCTCCTAGTTTCTTTGTTCCTCTAGAAAGGTTTGTATTTTGAGTTCCCCGGCTTTTATCCTTTCTAAAAAACTCACATTTTCCCATTCCCTCTATTGCCAGATTGGAATTTGTGTTCTTGACGTTCTGCCTTGAAATACTTGAAGAAGAATGAGTTGATGTGTCCTAAGGATCGTGTTTGAGCCTTGCAACAATCTAAACTCTCTATCATTGAAGAAAACTTCATTTTCAAGGCTCAAATGCTCATGTTTCTATATTTTATGGTTTGATGGGTGTTTTCTCCCGGTCAAATTTGCATCCTTGCATCTATAGGGGACGTGGCACCTTTTGGTTGGACGTGGCTCAACTAAATACTTCAAAAATTCTATAAAAAGCCTCAACTCAGAAATATGTCCACGTGGGTGAACGACGCTCGTTTGAGAATCAACTTTTTGGTCTGGCTTTGAAATAGTGCGGGAGGACACGTGGAGGCTTGGCGAGATGGGGACACATGGAGGCCTCCGCTTGCTTTGCATTTTACTTAGACTTTTCAACGGCCAAAAGGAGACTACCTCGGAGCATGACACGTGGTGCCTTCCATTGGGTTTCAAGCATTCAGACAAATCTCACTAGAACAGGACACGTGGTGAGCCCGCGCTCATTCAAGGTATCAAATTTTTGGGACTACCTCAAGGTGCGCCATGGTGACACGTGGTAGTTTGAAAATTCAAAGAGGCGGGGAGGCGGACCATCGGGGGAAACTTGGAAATTTTGCCTCTTGTATTCAAATGACTCAAAGTATCAAACTAACCCGCAAGCCCGAGGGTAAAAAGTCAAAATTCATCTTGAGAAGTCAATAGTAGAGGTGTGGGCTGGTGGAGGAAAAGTGAAAAATTTTCCCTTTGAGGGAAAAGGGAGTTAAAGGCATAAAGGGACCCGGGGTTCCGCTAGGACCCACTTTAGAAACTTGAAGCGGAAGGGCGGAGCCGCGGAGGAAAAATGAATTTTTTTCCTTTTTCCAGAAAAGATGCAAAATGTGTAAAATTGAGCCATGACTCCAGTATCCAGTCATATTACGCCACGTGTTAGGCCCAAATCTCATAGTGGAGTGGCGGAGGAAATCAAGAAATTGTGCAAATTTTCCAAAAGTAGTAAAAAGGTAAAAAGACGTCCCGAGGCCCGGATCTGCCACGTGGAGGGCTCAAATTTGAAGTTGAGGAACAAATCGATGGTAGTTGTGCATTTCACCAGTTTGGCCACCATTTGAGCTCCAGAAGTTTGGAGATGTTTTTTTGCATCAATCTTCATCAATTTTTTTGCCAATTCGTGTCGTTTTGGCATAAGGGTTGGATTAATCAATTTGGGGGTTCAATTTGTGAATCCAAGGCATTTTTCAAATAAATTTTTACTCTGGTTTGTGAAAAATGTGAATTACCAGATCCAAAGTTGCAGAGTAAAAATTGGGAAGGGAAAAGTTGAAATGATGAAATGAAAGGGATCTACATGTGTGGGAAATGAAAAATGTGCTTCCACTTTGAAGAATGATGAAAGTATTGTAATGATTCACCTTTTGAAAGAACAACTAGCAACTTTTTTGCGAGTTTGTTAAATGTCATTTTTAGAAATATTGCAAAGCAAAGGTGCTTCGAATATTCCACTTTTGGAGGGAAGATTTGAGGGGCAAAGTGAGTGAGTGAGTGAAAGTTATATATTGCATGAATTTGTCATGCAAATGGTCGAGAGTTCATTTTCATGAGAAAATTTTGAGAGAAGCTCATCTTATGAGAAAACTTTCTAGGAAACCAGGTTAACTTCCTGTGTGTTAGATTTTTCATTCATGTTGAGTTGGTTACGAGTGTATAGCCATCAACAAGCTCTGAGATTGTTTAAATAACTCTCCCCTGCTGATGAAATATGATAAACTTTGAGTTAATTCATGTTAAATCTCTGGAAAATTTTGTGTTTATTTCACTTTTAGAATGTTTGCAAGTAGTTTTTCCTATTCCTATCACAATCTTGTATCAAAATCTCTTTGAATCACACAGATCTCAATCCTTGTGATAGTTTAGTGGCATCTGTAATTTCATTTTTTAGAAGAGCTTTCATCTGGGAATGAAATAAATGATTTAAAATCACTTTTCTTTCATCTGTTTGACAAAGATTGTTTGTAAGCCTCTGGGTGTACCTCGGGCGTGATTGATCTTAGATTTTGATGTTTTATTGGGTCTTCTAACTCAAGCCTTTGTGCTAGAATCTCAAAGATTGTGTGAAAAAGTGCATGTCTAGGCCTCCATTGATGCACACCTTCTGGTTGAAGGAATGTTTTAACTATTTTGAAGCTTTCTGTTATTGAGTTCTCCATTTGTTGTGAAGTTTCTCAAGGATCTGCAAAGTCCAATCTATCTTGTTGATCTCCCACCAAAAATTTATTCAAAATAACCAATCCTACCCCGAACTACCCTGTTTTTCTCTGTATATCCACAGAAGAACAAAATCCATTTGCTAAAGTATGCAGAACAGATCAGGATTCCAAATGTCTTCAGTAACCTTAGCCTTGTGTTGAAAATATCTCCATAATCTGGAAGTGACAACTCGTGAGAGTCAGATTTGGTGTGTTGATCATATTTTCCCAGGTTTTCTTTATAAAATTTGTGCAAAAGAAAGGTATCTGCGTCTCCTTCAATAATCAGAGGTTACAAAATAGGTTCTCTTACCTTGGTTGAAAGGCACAACCTAAAATAGTTAGGATAAGATCACATCCTCTTAAGGTGTTATCCATCTCTCCACAAACCCGAGTAACAAAGGGTTAGTTAGATTTCATCCCGGCTACAAAACGATACACATTTATGATCTATCTGCCTCTAAGCTCCTGTCGAATCGTATTTTTGCTTGCCTGAAAAAAAGGAGAATGAATTTGGATACCAACATGTTTTTGGTGCATTTTTGAGGGACTTCTTTGAAGAATTTAAAGTTTTCCAAACCTGGTAATGTTTCTTGCAGTTTTGTGTGCAAATACATTTTGTAAACATCATTCTTTGATCAGATCTGTAAGAATTGAACAAAGTTATAAGTTCTACATGTTGTATGTCCAATTTTTCCAGCAGTTATTGTACTAATGTTTTCCTCACCATTGATAAATTTGGGTGAAGGAGGGTCTGATTTGTAAAGCTTTGCATGATTTTTAGTGCTGACAAACATTTGACAGATTATTTTAGTGCATTTGCACAACTAGGGTGAAAATCCTTAGTGGCGACTCCGGGTTGTTTTGATTTTGATAAATGCTCAGTGTCTTAACCTCTATCAATTGTGAATTTGTTACTAATCTTTGCAAAGCTGGAAGGAAGAAGATCTTTCTTCACTGTGGACCCTAGTAGAAGGTTGTTTCCAGAGTTTGAAAAGTCTAATTCACAAGGAGGAAAAATTTGGAAGGTTGTGGGAGATCAAGCATCAAGAAAAGAGATCTCCATTGGTGAAATTGATCGGCACGTGGTTGAAGATTGCAATACTTCCTCAACTTCTTTGAATCAGGTAGCATCTCTGTAAATCCAAATTCTCCATCTGGAGAGGGTCCATCATCTGTATTTGAAACATTTCTTCTCGATCTGCCCTTGTGTTTTCAAAATCTAATAAAGTTTTCCAAGAGACAAAGCCATTAGGGGATAGTCATTCTGAAAATTGTATCCCTGTACCACACAGACCCCTCACTCCTCATCACTCTGTTTCTCCTGTAAGGTCACCTCCTCGAATAATATGGCTCAACCTCCACCTGACCTCCATTTTTCATTAATACTTTTGGTCCCATCATTTTTAGAGGTATGGATGGCTATCCGAATGTTGTGCCACAGATGTAAGAAACAAATTGCCTAAGTTTCAAGGAAATAATGCAATAACTGGTGATCAACATTTGAAACTCTTTGTCAATATGATGGAGGATTTTGAAATAGAGTTTGAAGATGTATACATTAAATTGTTTATTCATACATTAGAAGAGGATGCAAGGGACTGGTATAAAGCTCTTCGCCTGATAACTCTATTGATTCTTGGACTGAAATGAAGAATGCATTTAGATTGCAGTATGGTGACAAAACAGACCCTAGGTTTCTTTTGTCAGAATTTGAGAATATTAAAAAGAATCCTAATGAGTCAGTGCATGACTTTAATATGAGATTCAATAAGACATTGAGAAGACTTCCTGTGAATTTGAGGCCATGTGATGAATCTTGTCTTATAAAGTATGTTGATGCATTTGACAAGAAGGCCACATACTATTTGAGGGATAAAAACCCTGGCACTTTGAGGTAGGCCTTTACTATGGCTCTGCAAATTGAGAACAACATCAAGGCCATTGGAAAACCTCCTAAGAGGGAAGGTGTTAAACTGATAAACCTAAAAACCTCAAGCAAGCAAGAGTGTAGACTTGGAGGAAGTGGTGAAAACTTTGGCAGGGGCTATCAAAGAGATTTCCTACAAGTTGGCAAGAGATGAGAAGGGAATTGGACAAACTTCACAAGGTCAGCCTAGGTAAAAGCACAAGATAGATTCGGCAATCACCATAGGAATGAGCAGAGATTTGATGACAAAGGTAAAGGGCCTATTGGATTTGGAAATAGGCAATCTCAGGCCAAGGAAAGTAAGGTAGTGCCTGATCCATTAAATGCTAGAGTGGTTGTTGTTGATGATGCAAATCAGATTGACTGGTGTGACAGATGTTTATTACCCCATCCTCCATGTGGAACAAATCAGAAAATTGAAGAGGAAGATGATGATTGTAATATGGATGATGATGCTTGCATGATGGACTGCCCTACAAACTCATGTCAAGGAGCAACATCCACTGAAGTGATAAGTGCAAGGATTGCTGCTAGCTTTTGGGATTGCATCCAATGGGTACATCTTTTTCCTCCTTCTCATGTTTTAGAAATTGATAATGTACAAGCCTTTGAGCTGCCCAATAATGATTTTGAATACTTGAGGGCGTTGATGATCAAGAAGTATGATGGAGGCATACCCTCGGAAGAGGATAGGCAGCTGCTTATGAATGTTGTGGTGGCCCAAGAGAAGGAGTATAACACAAGAAGTAAGGCTATCAAGGGAGCTGGGCCTCAGGCCAAAAATAAAACCCCATTGCTTTCTAATATCCCAAAAGAGGTTCTAAGAAAGAAACATCTGCTAAGAGCCTGTTGTCCCAAGAAAAAGTTATGCTTCACCCCATGCTCAAATTGTTAAAAACCTTGTGCCATCTGATGAAATTTCAGCCCTCCTTCCACTGTTGTTTTTCCTAAATACATTCCCTATGACATCGCTCAAGTTTTGAGCCAAATCAAGGTCAGTGTTCCAATTTTGAGCTGCTTAGAATCCCTGAGCACAAGAAGAGAGCACTTGAGTATTTGGGATTGAAGGAGGAGAAGGCTGCCATGAAAAGGAATGTGAATGTTGTAGAAGCTCCACTTGTTATTGCAGAGGTAGGAAAGACATCAGCATTGGAAGAATTTGGTGAACCACCGAGAGGTATATTTGGGAACATCCTTGGTTGAATCTCAGCTGAGTGTTGACCCTTTCTTCACAACTTTGATCATCAAGGACAAGTTGCTACATAATTGTATGTTTGACTCAGGGCATCATGCAATGTCATGCCTTTGGAAGTTATGAATGAGTTAGATATCAAAGTAACAACAGCGTATGGCAAGTGTACTACCATGGATTCTAGGAAGTGCCGTTGTTGGATGTGTCAAAGGTTTGGTGGTGCAACTTGTAGCCTATCCGGGTAAGAATTTGAAACTTGATGTTGTAATTGTCGATTGCCCTACCAAATGGGGTATGTTGTTGTCAAGAAAGTGGGCTGCAAGTGTTGGAGGGAGTGTCCAAATGGATATGTTTTGCCACCATTCCCATTGAAGGTAGCCTTGTAAAATTATATGGAGAGAAGAAGATGTTGCATCTAATTGAGGATCCAAACAATGCTTCTTATGAAGTATTATTTGTTGATGTTGATGTTGATAATTTTATTGGGTTTGTTGATGGTAAGGAGCACAAGATGGATCAGTCTAAGTGTCTTGAAGAAGTAGGCTCTCCATGGACTTTGTTATTTGATGGAGCTTGCTCCAAATTTGGTAATGGTGTTGGTGTTGTTTTGATCTCTCCAAGCAAAGAGGAATTTGTTTTTTCTTTCAAACTTAACTTTGAATGCACCAATAACATAGTTGAGTATGAGGCATTATTGTTAGGGCTGAGGATTGCTTGGAAGTATGGTGTAAAGGATGTCATTGTAAAGGGAGATTCTGAGTTGGTTGTCAAACAAGTTAGAAAACTGTATGCAACAAAAAAATCAATGAATGAAACAATACAAAACACAGTTTGGGATCTGATTGAGATGTTTGATTCCTTCAACATTGTTCATCATGATAGAAGTTTAAATATGATTGTAGATAGGCTAGCAGTGTTGGGGTCAAGATTTGACAATTGTATCGTTTCTCCATATTGTGAATATGATGTTGAAATACTCACTAGGCCTGCAGTCCCTGATAACATCAAGCATTGGCAAGTATTTGATGATGATGCTCAAGTTCAGAGGTTTTTGCAGAACCAAGGTGAGTTTGTGGATCAGCATATTGATTTGGAACCATTAGTATGTAATGTTGATGGAAAAGAAACCTTGTTTGGTAGGGATATCATTCAATTGAAGACTAACACCATCCCTAGAGGGTTGGTTGCTCTTGAGTCAAATTTTAACAATGTTGATTGTATAATCAATAGAAACATGTTTGCATCTAGAGATGTTGAAGAGCATGACTTGGGAACAAAGGAGAAACCAAGGAAGATTTGGTTAGGGAGTGGTTTAAACAAGGAAGAAAAACAGTCCTATATCCAATTGTTGAAACAATATCAGGACTGTTTGGCTTGGTCTTATTCCGAGCTGAAAGCATATAGAGAAGACTTGTTCCAACATGAAATCCCTCTTGAGAAAGATGCCAAACCATTCAGATAGAAGCAAAGGCCAATTAACCCACTCCTTTCTCTCAAAATGCAAGAGGAATTGAAAAAGTTGAGAGATGGAGGAATCATTCAACCCACAAGGTATTCTTCTTGGGTTGCAAACTTGGTGCCGGTCAGAAAGAAAAATGGAGATATCAGACTTTGTGTGGATTTCAGAAATCTAAATAGAGCATCAATGAAAGACAACTATCCTCTACCAAACATGGAAAACATGTTGCAATTAGTGACTGGTTCTGAAATGCTTTCTACTTTGGATGGTTTCTCGGTTATAACCAAGTTGTTGTCAAAGAATCAGAGAGGATTAAAACTGCCTTTACTACTCCGTGGGGAACATATGTTTTTGTCAGGATGCCCTTTGGTTTAATGAATGTTGGAGCTACTTTTCAAAGGGCCATGGACGTTGCTTTTAGTTGGCTATATCAATGATTTTATTGTTGTTTATCAAGATGATATTATTGTTTTTTCTAGCAAAAGAATTGACCACTTGCAACATTTGGAAAGAATGTTGATCAGATGTAGAGAATATGGCATTTCACTCAATCCAAAGAAGTGCCATTTTGGAGTGCAAAGAGAAAAACTACTTGGTCACATTGTGTCTAAAGAAGGAGTTATGATTGATCCACAGAGGGTAGAAGCCATCAGCAAGGTTCCAATTCCAAGAACCAAGAAGGGAATCCAATCCTTCTTTGGGCAGATCAATTTCATTAGAAGATTTGTGTCTAACTTTGTTGAGTTGACTCTCCCCATCACTTGCATGTTGAAGAAGGACCAGAATATCAAGTGGGAAGAGGCTTGCCCTTAAAGCTTTTGATGGAATCAAGGAAGCATTGAAGCATGCTCTTGTTCTAGCAGCCCCAAATTACAAGAAACCTTTCCAAATCTTCTCCTTTGCTTTTGAGCACACCATTGCATCTATTTTGTTGCAAAAGGATGATGATGGAGCTGAAAGACCTATTGCCTTCTTTAGTAAGGCATTGCAAGCAAGCTGAGTTGAAATACACAATCATGGAGAAACATGCATTTGCCTTGGTAAAAGCAAGCAAAAGTTTTTAGGCCTTATATTTTGAGTTCCAAAATTGTTGCTTATGTTCCTCACACAATGGTGAAAGACATCTTATCAGAGA
This sequence comes from Taxus wallichiana var. yunnanensis, assembly GCA_018340775.1. NCBI lineage: Eukaryota > Viridiplantae > Streptophyta > Pinopsida > Cupressales > Taxaceae > Taxus > Taxus wallichiana. The sequence goes on along the minus strand of CM031240.1, from coordinate 226,762,334 downwards.
TGGAGATCTCAAGAAAAAGGTGTAGATGGGTCAACAAATTGTAGGAGTATGATATGGACATCCAGACCACAAAGCTAGTAAGAGGTTTGGGTCTTGCCAAGCTCATGGCTGAAAGCAATCTGCAGAATGCTGAAGTAAATGAGGTAGAGGAAGAAAGGGCAGGTGTTCTTGAGAAATTGTTGAGTTCTGAATGGTACAAGGATGTAATCTTTTATCTCAGACACTTATGTTGCCCTGGGCATTTGAATAAAAATCGAAAAGAGCCCTCAAGCTGGCTTCTCAAAAATATATCATTACAAACTTTGGGTTGGCTTGGAAGAACCCTGAAGGAATCCTCTTGAGATGTGTGACTGAAGATGAAGCTCCCAAAATAATTATTGATTTCCATGGGGGATTTTGTGGAGGACATTTTTCTGGAAGAGTTATTGCACACAAAATTCTGAGGGTTGGTTATTGGTGGCCAACTCTTTTCAAGGATGCAACTCAGTTGGTTAGAAGATGTGAGAGTTGTCAACGTTTCTCTCGGAAGATTGAAAGCTTCAGGATCCCTTCCTTTGCAGCCTATATCAATTGAAGCTCCTTTCAAACAATGGGGTTGGACTTTATTGGTGAAATCTCGATTCATCAAGTCTTTGGACACAAATGGATTTTGGTAGCTACTGATTTTTTCACAAAATGGGTGGAAGCAATCCCCACTAGGAAGGCAACGCACCAAGTTGTAATGGACTTCATATTGAATCATATCATCTAGATTTGGAGTGCCAGTCAAGATTATTGCTTGATAATGCCATGAGTTTTAAGAGCTGGACCTTTAGTGGCAATGTGCAAAGAGTATGGGATAAAGTTGACATATGCTTCTAACTACAATCCACAAGGAAATGGACAGGTTGAGTCCAATAATAAAAACTTGTTGAAGATCATTAAAAGGACTTTGGAATTGAACAAGAAGAAGTGGGGTGAGCAACTAAAATTTGTTGTTTGGGCTGATAGGATCACTGCCAAAAGAGCTACTGGTAAAATCCCATTTGAATTGGTATATGGAACACAAGCTTTGTTTGCCCTTACATCTGCAATTGTCTTCATTTTAGTTTGTTCAACAACTTGAAGACCAAGAAATCAGTCCATATGAAGCAAGGATTAATCAGATTGTCGAGCTTGATGAAGCAAGAAGAGCATCCCATCAGAGGCATGTAAAATTTAGAGAGAGGATGAAGAAGTTGTTTGATAAGAAGGTAACCCCAAGAGCTTTCAGTATTGGAGATCTTGTGCTATTGTGGGATAGTAGGCATGAAGATAAGGGCAAGCATGGTAAATTTGATGCTTTGTGGATGGGCCCATATTCCATTGACATAAGAATTGGTGAGAATACCTTTTTCCTCAAGGACTGGATGGGGAATTTGCTTGAGCTTCTTGTTAATGGTAGACATTTGAAGCATTTTTTGGATTGATCCCCAAAACTGAGGTTTGCATATCACTTGTACAGTGTACAGTTGTTTTTTTTTTCTGCTCTTTTTTTGTTGTTTTGGTCGGTTTATCAGCTGGTTTTGGGTGTTTTGGCTTGTGACTCCATTTTCCCAATGGATATTTTGGCACTTGGTCTACTTTTGTTCTTGTGGCACTCGCAGGGAGTGCCCATCCCTAAGTGGAGCTGTGTTGGTGCTCAAAATTGTCTTGCCCCATTTGTGCCCTTGGAAATTTATTGATTTATGACCTCTGTCATTCTATCCTTCCCCATGTTGTGCTTGGCTGGTCTTTGTTGCCATTTTTAGTCTATTCTGGGTCAAAGATCATGTATGGGTCCATATTTGTCTCCTAGTTTCTTTGTTCCTCTGGAAAGGTCTGTATTTTGAGTTCCCGGGCTCTGTCCTTTGAAAAACTCATGTTTTCCCGTTCCCTCTATTACCATAGTTGGAATTTGTGTTCTTGACGTTCTACCTTGAAATACTTGAAGAAGAATGGGTTGATGTGTCCCTAAGGATCGTATTTGAGCCTTGCAACAGTCTAAACTCTCTGTCATTGAAGAAAACTTCATTTTCAGGCTCAAATGCTCGTGTTTTTGTATTTTATGGTTTGATGGGTGTTTTCTCCTAGTCAAATTTGCATCCTTGCATCTACAGGGGACGTGGCACCTTTTGGTTGGACATGGCTCAAGCTAAATACTTCAAAAATTCTATAAAAAGCCTCAACTCAGAAATATGTCCACGTGGGTGAATGACGCTCGTTTGAGAATCAAATTTTTGGTCTGGCTTTGAAATAGCACCGGGAGGACACGTGGAGGCTTGGCGAGATGGGGACATGTGGAGGCCTCGCTTGCTTTGCATTTTACTTAGAATTTTCAATGCCAAAAGGAGACTACCTCGGAGCATGACACGTGGTGCCTTCGCTATTGGGTTTCAAGCATTTAAGACAAATCTCACTGAGAATAGGACACGTGGCGAGCCCACGCTCATTCAAGGTATCAAATTTTTGGGACCACCTCAAGGTGTGTGTGGTGACATGTGGCAGTTTGAAAAGTCAAAGAGGTGGGGAGGTAGACCATCGGGGCAACTTGGAAATTTTCCTCTTGTATTCAAATGACTCAAAGTATCAAACTAACCTGCAAGCCCGAGGGTAAAAGTCAAAATTCATCTTGAGAAGTCAATAGCGGAGGTGTGGGCTAGCGGAGGAAAAGTGAAAAATTTTTCCCTTTGAGGGAAAAGGGAGTTAAAGGCATAAAGGGACCCAGGGTTCTGTTGGGACCCACTTTAGAAACTTGAAGCGGAAGGGCGGAGCCGCGGAGGAAAAATGAATTTTTTCCTTTTTCTAGAAAGATGCAAAATGTGTAAAATTGAGCCGTGACTCCATATCAATCATATTGCGCCACGTGTCAAGCCCAAATCTCATCGGTGGAGCGAGTGGAGGAAATCAAGAAATTGTGCAAATTTTCCAAAAGTAGTAAAAAGGTAAAAAGACATCCCGAGGCCTCGGATCTACCACGTGGAGGGCTCAAATTTGAAGTTGAGGAATAGATCGATGGTAGCTATGCATTTCACTAGTTTGGCCACCATTTGAGCTCAGGAAGTTTGGAGATGCATTTTTGCATCAATCTTCATCAAATTTTTGCCAATTCATGTCGTTTTGGCCTATAGGGTCCGAGATTAATCAATTTGGGGGTTCAATTTGTGAATCCAAGGCATTTTTCAAATAAATTTTTACTCTGGTTTGTGAAAAATGTGAATTACCAGATCCAAAGTTACAGAGTAAAAATTGGGAAGGGAAAAGTTGAAATGATGAAATGAAAGGGATCTACATGCGTGGGAAATGAAAAACGTGCTTCCACTTTGAAGAATGATGAAAGTTTTGTAATGATTCACCTTTTGAAAGAACAACTAGAAACTTTTTGTGAGTTTGTTAAATGTCATTTTCTAGAAATATTGCAAAGCAAAGGTGCTTGAATATTCCACTTTTGGAGGGAAGATTTGAGGGGCAAAAGTGAGTGAGTGAGTGAAAGTTATATATTGCATGAATTTGTCATGCAAATGGTCGGGAGTTCATTTTCATGAGAAAATTTTGAGAGAAGCTCATCTTATGAGAAAACTTTTGAGAAACCAGGTTAACTTCCTGTGTGTTAGATTTTCATTCATGTTGAGTTGGTTATGAGTGTATAGCCATCAACAAGCTCTGAGATTGTTTAAATAACTCTCCCCTGCTGATGAAATCGATAAACTTTGAGTTAATTTGTGTTAAATCTTTGGAAAATTTTGTGTTTATTTCACTTTCAGAATGTCTGCAAGTAGTTTTTCTTGTTCCTATTGCAATCTTGTATCAAAATCTCTTTGAATCACACAGATCTCAATCCTTGTGATAGTTTAGTGGCATCTACAATTTCATTTTTAGAAGAGCTTTCATCTGGGAATGAAATAAACGATTTAAAATCACTTTTCTTTCATCTGTTTGATAGAGATTGTTTGTAAGCCTCTGGGTGTACCTCAGGCGTGACTGATCTTAGATTTTGATGTTTTATTGGGTCTTCTAACTCGAGCCTTCATGCTAGAATCTCAAATATTGTGTGAAAAAGTGCATGTCTGGGCCTCCATTGATGCACACCTTCTAGTTGAAGGAATGTTTTAACTATTTTGAAGCTTTTTGTTATTGAGTTCTCCATTTGTTGTGAAGTTTCTCAAGGATTTGGCAAAGTCCAATCTATCTTGTTGATCTCCCACCAAAAATTTATTCAAAATAACCAATCCTACCCCGAACTACCCCGTTTTTCTCTGTATATCCATAAAAGAACAAAATCCATTTGCTAAAGTATGCAAAACAGATCAGGATTCCAAATGTCTTCAGTAACCTTAGCCCTGTGCTGAAAATATCTCCATAATCTGGAAGTGACAACTCGTGAGAGTCAGATTTGGTGTGTTGATCATATTTTCCCAAGGTTTTCTTTATAAAATTTGTGCAAAAGAAAGGTATCTGCGTCTCCTTCAATAATCGAGGTTACAAAATAGATTCTCTTACCTTGGTTGAAAGGCACAACCTAAAATAGTTAGGATAAGATCACATCCCTAAAGGTGTTATCCATCTCTCCACAAAGACCGAGTAATAAAGGGTTAGGTTAGATTTCATTTGGATACCAACACCTCTCTTTCTTTAATAGTTTGTACCTTGATTTTTGATCAATGCTTTCCAAGAATCCTCTCATCTTTTTCGCTATGTTGGATGATCCTAGAAATGTCATTGAGGGAGTCCTTGGTTTAGTCACACCTTCCCTTTAGTCTGTATGGGCACTTCTTGGGTGATAGGGGAATCTTGCATAGCTTTTAAGAGCATCTCTTCTACCTTCTATGTTCAAACAAACATAGAAGTTCCGATCTTGCTAGTAATGTGAAGCCCATGCATCAATGATTTCACTATTTGGTTTGTTGTTGGGTAGTTGGGGAGCTTTCCCATTTAATGGATCCATCTTGTCAGCTCCCTCTTTCAAAGGAGGGAGATATTCCCCCAAAATCTTCAAGTCTCTAAACTCATTTAACACTTTTGTGTTTTGAAGGGATAAATCCATACCTTTCCCTTGCAACCAATTCAGGGTTCTTCTCATTACATTAGCTATTCTTTTATGTGGGTTATCTGACTCTTCTTTATCCCAAACTATGGGAGCAATTGGTTATGCCTCAATCTTATGGTCAATATAATATTGAATCACTATTTTTGATCATCTGTTATTCCTTGAGGCACCAAAACAATCTTAAAATCAATGACCTACCTAAGGGTCATCCTAGAGAAATCTCTAAGCCTGACCTCTTCTTCATCCCTGTAGTTCATCCAATAGTCCTCAAAGTGAGGCTCATGCTCATATGAACTTCCCAAATCTGAACTAATAACCCACCTGATGTCATACTTGGATCTAGGTTAAAATTTATCCATCTTGAACCTTTCCATCTCCTCTTCCATTAATATGTCCTTTGCAATGGTGGGGAAATAGTACCTCCCAATCCTGATAGGAAACTTAATGTTGGTCTTGTGCTTCCTGTAATTAGTTTGTGCACCAGTGCCAACTTCCTTGAAAGTTCACACAAGGCCCATTTTTCATCCATGTATCTAGGTAATTTGTATGGGTGTCCATCAAATCCACTTGCTTTGATGTAAGTAAAAACATGTGTTGAATGAAAAAGCAACCATATTCTAGTATTGCATTCCTAACCTTAATAGATATCCTATATTGCTCCCATTATGGTTTGAAAAGGCATACCATAAGTGTAATGAATGCATCATTTACTTGTCTAACATTCCCTTTCCATTTGTCAGATTTAGTTGGGGATACATGTCATACACTTTGTGATCTTTGAAACTTTTCATTTGTGGGAGACCAGGAAATAAATTGTGACTTGCAATGTTGTAAATTAAATAGGACATCATGTAAAAATGAATGTTGTAGGTGATACATGTCCTAATCTTTGTGGCCATCTCCATAAGTTGGGCATGGATTGATGTAGATATAAAAGTTTCCCATAAAATTTTCCTTTTTCCTCCAAAATGACCCTTATGTATGGGCACATCCATTCCTGGAACATGTATGCCATATCCAATCCAAAAATTCTACTCAACATCACAATTAAATCCTTGAATTCTTCAACAAACAATGACTTGTTCAACCTCTTAGGGATTCTTTTGATAGATCCTCTATTAGTTAGCAACCACTTAACATTCATTAGCACAACATAATCACCATGTTTAGCTTCATAATCACTCTATGTTGATTCTATATAAATGTTTATTTGTTTCTCCACCTTTGGTAATCCTAGAATTAATTGAAAGGCTTCAGGTGTTAGGGTTAACACTCTTTCTCCACTTCCATCCAAAAATTCTTTATTTACTAGATCATAATTCTCAAAGACAAAGCCACATAAGTTTGGGAGAATGTATGGAAGGTGGGAATGTTGCAGCTAAGGAAATTTGGCTGGCATCAATGGCCACCATGTAGTTACTTATATTTGGGGCATGGAGTCTTCGTAAAAAGTCACTCAAGTCAGCATTTATCATATTTTTATCTGTGACTGTGTCCAAATTACTAGTGATACTAGAGGTTACATGAAATCCTGACTCCATGGGATTCATTTTGTGTATTTTTAACCTCCTCTCCCAATATGTCGTGAATTTTAGGCTTGAAAAATAAGTAAAAAAATTAATGTTATATTCCAATATACGAGAACTTACCCATTCTTCGTTGATTCTCATAAATTCTCCTTTGCACCCTTGATTTTCAAAGTCCTTGATTCGAACGTACTCTTCCACAATCGATCTCTTTTCTCTATACTATGAATTTGTAGAGCTAGGGATTTCAAATTTTTCATATGCAAAGTGAGGATTCAAAATAATCAAAGAAACTTTTAAAAATCTCACCTTGATCCGTGCGACATGCATTAATGGCGGAAGACATAAATGCTTTGAATCCTGGCCGTTCGATTTTCCCTTTCTTTTTTGAATGTGGGCTGCCACGTGGTTTTATCTCGAAGAGCGACGAGGCTAGGGAGTTTCCTTGAATTTTTGTTCATATTTTTGAGGGGTGCAAAAAGTTCAAAATTGACCCACTCACTGTTGTTGACTTTGCGTAAGGTTTGACATATTTCCCACATTGGGATTTGGCTTACAACTGCACTTTGCACTTCATTAGGTGTAAAATGAAAAGGTGAATAAAAGGTCCTCTTATGTGCTCCAATTAGCTCTTTACATGTATTTTCTTTCGGGGAGCGGGGTATGTACGCATTTTGTACCTTGTGTTGTGAATATTCCTTGGAATATACTATCGAGCCTCGGGGATTCTTTTACAAATTTCAAACTTATATAATTTTATGGATATTGTGCAAGGCCTAGTACCACAAATCAAATCAAAACATGCCACGTGTTTCAGGTGTCAGGGAATCAAATGCATTTTGCACAAAAATTTAAAATGAACAACACATAAGGAATATTGGCAGGGATTTACATGACTTGTTGGAATTTTTCAGAAGGATATTTATTTTTGTAAAAACAATCATGGTTATATGGATTGGGAAGGAAAACCTACACCCGAATTATTGCACAAATACGACATTTTTAGGGTTTAACATTGATTTATTTCATGAGTATATATATATATGAGCTATGGTAAGTGAGACATGAAAAATTTTGGAGGCATATTTGAGAACAAGGTGTGATCTCAAAATGAGCACAAACATCGGCTCTAACTCGGGGATGAGCACCCCTTGTGGGTGTCATATAAACCACACAAACAACTCAATAAACAAACCAAGTGTCTAAATCCATCGGGCAACGAAGTCATAAATAACACATAGGGCCCCATCAAGTAGATACACATGCAACATAATACCAAAATACCACGAAAACTAGTCATTGTAGACCAGAACACAAAAGGGAAACAAAAAAAAACCGTACACTATACAAAATCATACTTGACCATATGGGTTTAGTCCAAAAAGTGTTTGAGATGTCTGCCATTAATAGAAAATTCCAATAAGTTCCCCTCCAGATCCTTTAAGAAAAAAAAATTTTTCACCAAGATCGATATTAATGCGGTATGGTCCCATCCATAGGGCAAAAATTTTCCATTCTTACTGTGTGTTCATGTCTACTATCCACGGTAAAACCAAATCTCTAACATTGAATACCCTTGGAGTCACCTTCTTATCAAATATCTTCTTGAGTCTTTCTCTAAATTTCAAGTGTTTCGGTGAGATTCCCTTCTTTCTTCATCAACTCCAAGATCTAATTTATTATTTATTTGTAAGGGCTCACTTCCCCTTGATACTCAAGTTGTTGCATGAATTGATAGGAGGAAAATTGCATATGTAGAGGAAAAAGAGCTTAGAATCCATAAACTAGCTCAAAAGGGCTTTTTCCAATAGCTCTCTTAGTTATAACTCTATCTTCCCATAAGGAAAACTTAAGTTGTTCACCCCATTTTCTCTTGTTAGTTTCTAATGTCCTCTTGAGTATCTTGAGTAAGTTTTTGTTACTTGATTCAGCTTGGCCATTTCCCTGAGGGTTATAATTTTATGCATAGGAAAAATTTATACCATATTATTTGCACATAGTTGCTAATGGTTTGGCCCTAAAGCTCATAGCATTATCAACAACTATTTTGGTAAGTACCCCAAATCTGTAAATTATATTATTCAAGATGAATTCCATGACTACCTGGTGGGTTTCTTTCTTAGTGGGGATAGCCTTAACCCATTTGGTAAAATAGTTTGTATCAATCAATATCCATTTGTGTCCAACACTTGATGAATCTAATATCTCCCCAATAAAATCCATTCCCCATTGTTTGAATGGAGATTCAAGTGACACACGTGATGGGTCATTGTATTCTCCAATCATTTAACCAACTGATTTAATTTTTGGTGTCATTATAAAACTAGGGGTGTGTCCTAAACTGTATGCAATGAAGTCTTATGCAAATCAGCTGTTGTGGTGATTCTCTTTGGGGGTTTCAGTTTTTATCGTTCTCTTGTTTCTCTCCTACACTACGAAAAGTAAATGAAACTCTAAGCTACTAAAATGAAAGACATAATTCAAGAAATATGTCTAAGCTACTGAAACAACGTTGTTGTAGTAAAATTATTCAAAGGAAACTAATTAAGCTGAATTGAAATCCACACATGAAATGAAATAGAAGAAAGTAAAGATACTAAAGCAAGGAAATAGAATATTGCATTCAAATAACCATTCAAATTAAAGTACTAGAACTGAAACTTATCAGAAATAATGATCATGCACGAAATATCAACCCTCCAATCTCCTCAAGTGAGTGGGCCCTTTCTCTCCTTCGGGATTGAGGTAATTCAACACCAACGAATACTCAAAACAACATATAGATTATATATTGATTTGAGTAAGTTCAAAACATGTTTTATCATAAAACTGCAATAACTACTAACTGGTATGTAAATGTATCAAGCATATCAACTAAACATTATGAAATAATTTTAAGAAGGTAAATTTATAGACACAATTAGTTACAGATCGTGCCAAAATGATAGGCCATGGATTCAACTAAGTAACAACCTAATTAAATCTCAAGGACACCCTATAATATAGCTAAAAACAAGGCCCTTATTTGTAGGCTGCCATTAGAAAAATCCTCTAGAACGACATGGTGGAAAGAGACTCGGTCTTCTTGACTATTACTTCCACAAAATTGGCAAAGGATGCGCTTTATCAACCTGCACAGTCATCACATTACTCATAAAAATAGTTAGTGGTAAATTCTACGGCATTAGTTTACATGAGATAAGAACAAGAGAAATGCATCATTCTTACCAAGAATATAACTATCTAGAACATACCCCATACATTCATTAACATAATTAGGATCAAATCAATAGTCATATGGATGATATATTAAGTCAATTTATGCATTCATCATATCCTCCAGCACTTTACCTTTTGCATGCCCTCATGCAAACTCATCTTTCTTGCTCTTTCTCCAAGTTGTTGTGCCATATCATACTCCTCGAATTGGTCTGAGTATTTCTTTTTTGTCCCCTTACACCCCTGAGTCTCTAAGATAACATCCACCCATGATTTGAAACTTTCTTGAGATTGGGAAGCGTTATTCTACCAAGTAGTCATGGAGACTAAGAGCAAGGGGATGTCTAACCTATATGCCAACCCATTTATTCTTTGTATTATTTTGTACTTTTCTCTACTAATCGCCTAATAATTACAACAAGTGCATCACCCCTCCTCATACTCCAACTAAGGCTTTGTGGAGATATTACTTCCCTTCTCTTCAATGGTAAGCTCAAAGTATCCCATATTTTTTCACAAGCCTTTAGAGCTTCACCAAAATTCTGCTGACAATAAATTTCAAAATCATGAACACATTTGGCTAAAATATCTGAAGTATTATTTCCAATGCCAACCTGATAATACAAAGACCTGAAATCATTTTTCATTGAAACATCGTTGTGGTGGGTAGGCTGATATAGAAACCAATGGTTTGGGTTGCTTGATTAAAAATATCTATTTTCTCACCCCATACAATTTGGTTCCTAACCAATGATTGAAAAGCCTTTAATTGAAATTCCCCACAGAAAAATTGATGAAGAAGTCAAGGACATTGGTAACCAACATGTTATGAAGATAAAATTCACACAATAGATTTTGTATTCTAGAGTACTCTTTTGATAGATTTCTAAAAATTCTTTTCCATTTGGAGCCTCATGGGGCTCTCCATAGCAAAACCCTTTGTAATTTCCATGCATAAAATTGTTCTTGAAGAAATAGACTATAAACAGAGGAAGGTTTCCTACAAGATAGAATTTTGCAAGCTAGAGGACAAATAGACTCCAAAACTGATTCCAATTTCTTTTTAGTGTTTGATCCTGACTCAACTTCTTCCTTAAGTTTCTTATTTTCTTAGACCAATTCCTTATTTGAAGAGACAATTGGTCACAACGAATAAGAACAAATCATTCCATGCTTGTAATCCAATAATTTTTTTCTTTTTAAACTATCAACCTCTATTTTCAAGACAATTATTTCTCTAACTTTTTCCACAAGTTCGCTGAACAAATTCATTTTGCATAGACAATTGAGTATCTTCCATACCTTTTAATTTCTTCTTCAGAGCATCAATTTCATCTTGATATTGCTTCAAGACTACCTCCGCATGTGATTTCAAAAGACCAACCTCTCTGCATTGTAGTACCGACCTCCATTGTATCCATTTCTGGAGATCCAACGGGTTTCGTGCTATAGGTATTTCAGAGCTACAAACACAATTTCCGAGCTTTAGCCATGTATCGACATATCGATTGTCGTGGAAATGGTCCTCAAGAATGGTTTTCATGAATTCATCATCCTTCAATTGTTCACCAGGAGTGGACGAAGTTCCAGCCTCATCAATCTCTTCCAAAATGGGGGCGAACCCTCATTAAACAATGCAGAGCTAAGAAACTTCAGGTCTCCTTGAAGTACATGACCTTCTTAGTCTTAATGACATAACAACATGGGTTGGTAGAGTATTCTTCCCCTTGGAAGCTGGTGGCACAAAAGTCTGGTTATCCTTACTGGCATATTCTTCCATGGCTTCATTTGAAGGCCAAGGAGTCGACTCGAGCTTAGGCCGAACACTGGGAGACGATTCCTTCTTGATTTTATTTTGTTTTAAACACTCCCCTGCACTCATTTTTTCTATCTTCCTCTTAGGTCAGCAAAATATTGATGTGCACATATCAACTAGATGAGGCTGGATGTTTTAAGGTAGATCTACCACCTCCATTCTTGTATTTTTGGCCCACTTTTATGACAACATCTCATAAGATATTCTGGAAGATTGACCTTTAGCTTAGGGTTTTTATGACCCTTCTTCAAATGAGTAATATTTTTAATGTGTCACCTCCAAGCACCGATGGTTGGCCATCACATATGAAATATCTATTAGCCCATATGGCAACTTCCTTCTAGGGACTTGTTATATATATCTATTTCCCGGGTAAATATAGCCAAAAACCCGACACAAAGGAAATATGTCGGAGAGGTCAAAAACCCGACACAAAGGAAATATGTCGGAGAGGTCCAAAACCCAACACAAAGGAAATATGTCGGAGAGGTCCAAAAACCCGACACAAAGGAAATATGTCGGAGAGGTCCAAAACCCGACACAAAGGATTTCAGGTTTCAGGTTTCGGGAAACATGAGACATGAAGCATGAAAATCGCAAGGCATGTCCCAATGCTTGGGAGTTCGAAAACCCAAAACACTACCTAGGCAAATTAAGTTTTGGATTCGGGAAAGCATGGGGTGATAACATGTTGAAGCACCCTCCAAACCTGATGCAAATGTAAAGGAGAACCCGAACCCGATCGAATTAGGAATAGATCCCGACTTGGGAATATTCAAATGGCCATAACATTTCACAGGGAGCTCGGATTCACGCAAGGTTGGAATTTTTGAAAAGATCTCAATGTCCTCTACCCAACTACGACTGGATATCTTTAATTGGGTGAGAAAAAGTTCTTCAAAAATTCAAAATACAGTTCACCATTTTTTGGGTTTGCTCGGTTTCTCACCCTCGCCATAATGGGATGAATTAAATACAACTTGGAGGTGGTTGGGTAGATTTGGAATTCCTCTCTCCTCCCTCTCTTTTTCTTCCTATAAATTGTAAGGAGGGGATTCTTTCTAAAGGTTGGACATTCTTGTTTTTCCCCTCCCTTCTTCTCTTTGGCAGGTGAATTTGTGGAATTAAAACCTCCCATTCAAAACTATAATGCAACTTTGCCTCTTGGCATTTTGTAGTGTATTGTATCAATCTTTGGAGCAAATAATGCATGTCTGTGGATGATTCTCAACCCTCTCAGTGTTCATTTGCATCCTCCTGATCTTTCACTACAAATTTGGTTATCTGTGCATGATCTTGCATTGCATTTTTATGGTTTGTGTTTATTGGCAAGACAGGTGTTCTTCATTCCTTGGTGCATCACCTTTGTTAGTTTAGGTTTTTTTTTATGCATCTTCTTACCCTGTCTCCTTGGCAAGTTAGATTAGGTTTTTGAGTAAACCCTCTGCATTTTTATGTGTGCATTTGAACAGAGGAATAGGAACCAGACCTTCATCCAGGAGAGCTTTCCGATTCACAGGGTCCCACACTTGGGAAAATCTCCATGTTATGTAATCACACTGAGAGTCTCAACCCATCGAGTTGTAGACATTCAGGGGTGTTGTGATTCGCCATCAATAGGACTAGGTAAAATTTCCATCTTAATCCCTTTGTGAGTACCATAGGAAGTAAGGATTATTTCTAAAAGAGCTTCCCCTTCATCATGAAGCGGTGGTATTAAATCTTTAAGTTGGGCATTAGTCACAAATCTAAACCCAAAATATGGGATGTTGGATATGGTAGAAAAAATGCAATTGTTTATCTCGATTCTCTTACCTCCTACTCGAGAGAAGGTGTGCTCAAAATTTACTAGAAATTCATCACTAATTCTTTATGAAAACCCTCAAATTTTGGATAAATTCTAACCAACCTGAGTCATGGAATACTTGGGAGATGACAGTGTTTCGCATAAGAGGCTCTAGAGACTCTGGTTCTGACTTATTTTTATGTCCCATTTCTTAGACAAGTCTAGATGTAATTACAACAAAATGGAGAAGGTTTGTTTGAAGAAAATAGAGAAATTGCATGCAAACATTGGTAGTGGAAGTTTGAAATATATTTGAGCTCCAAATAACATTGAGTTGGCACAAAAATGGTGGTGAAAAAGTGTGACAAGTACTTAATTGGGATGGAAGGGTTCAATTCTTTGCATGGATCCCGTTTGATCATCATGAATGTGTATGCCACCTGTCCTTCTTAGAATAATGTGACACATGTCATTTAATTTCCCACTAATACTCATTATCTCCCACTCCACATCATGAGATTTGATTTGACATCCAAAATGAGTGCATTGGAAATGGAACTATGATTTTTTTATTTTTAAATAAATGCAATGGGGGTTCTAAAAATTAAATATCCATAGCAAGGGATGAAATGCACTTCACCTTCCCAGCTCAGATCCCCGCTGACCATTGGCGTTCCATGTCCTGCATTCAAGGAATAATTGTGATTAATGTACATTTTAATAATTTACATGCCTAACCTTTATTGAAAGCATGAAATAAAACAATACAAACTATAATCTAAGGGGAATAGGATCAAGACAATGATCTTCTTCCTTTATTTGAATTCAAAACGAACTATTCATGGTGGGAAGAGTTGCAGTCTTCCACTGAATCAATTTCTTTGCACAATAGTATGTCTTTTGTGAAAGTCTCCTTATCCTCGGGGTGGTTTATACATTCTCATTCAATGGCCATTTACCAGCAAAGTTCTTTGGTCCCCATCAATAGGTAATAGTCTCATAGACCCATTGTCATAAAATTTTTCAATTTGATAGGGTCCCAACCATCTTGTTCTCAACTTTCCTTTGAATTGTTGATACTTTGAGTCAAACAGTAAGACCCATTCTCCTTCATTGAACTTCTTATTCTTAATACGAGCATCATGCCAGGATTTTCTCTGGTGTTGGAGAATTTTAGTTTTTTTTTGTGCCTCCATTCGCATTTAATTAAGTTCATTCAATTGTAACATTCTCTCACGTTGAACTTCATCTAGTTCAATTCCAATATTTTGTGTTGTTCTCCAGGTTTGTAACTCAAATTCCATAGGAAGAAATGGCTTCTTCCCATATACCAGTTCATATGGGGAAAAACCGGTGGTGTTATATGCACAAACTTCCTCAGAAGCCTTCGCAACCCAATTCTTCATGTCTACATTGACAACTTTGGTTAAGATGTTCTCCAGCTCTTTTATTGTGACTTCCACCTACCCATTGGATTGAGGGTGGTATGGTGATGATTTTAGATACTTGATTTGGTAGATCTTAAGAAAGGCCTCAATCATGTTAGACATGAATTGAGGGCCCTGATCAAATATAATGGCTCTGGGAGCTCCAAACCTTAGTAAGATCCATTTGTACAAGAAGTTAGCTAGATCATCCTTATTGGTAGATGTCAATGCTTGAACTCTGGCCCACTTTGTAACTTATTCAAGACACACCAACAGGTACTCTTTTTTGTAGGATGGGGGATCAAAAGGTCCAACAAAATCAATTCCCACTTCTCAAAAGGCCCTAAGACTAGTTGAGGATTGAGGGGCATTTAAGTGTACAACGTAGGCTTCTCCATTTGCTGACATGCATCACATTTTCATACGTAATTTTTGTGATTTTGTAGAGAGAGGGTTAGTAGTACCCATCTCCAAGGACCTTGTAAATTTTCCTTTTCACTAAGTAATTTCCTCCTCCAAGCTCATCATGATAAGCTCACGTATGTCATACACTTCATATTCTCAAACACACCTATGAAGAACCATGTCAGGAAAACATTTAAATAGAATTCCATCACACCATGTGTATGAAGCACTATTTTTACTAGCCTTTACGTTATTTATTGGTAAAGTAAGCTAGAAACTTCCCTGTAGTGAGGTAGTTGGCAAGATCAAAAAACCATGGAGGATGTGCTGAGACTGCAAACAAGTGTTCATCTGGAAATTGATCTTGGACTGCCTTCCTCTTCTCTGAAACATTCAATTTGGAAAGAAATTCAACAACAACATTGGCCTTTCTAGGCTTATCAATAATAGTCAAGTTAAATTCTTGCAAAAGAAGTAACCACCTAATAATTTTGCCCCCTACTACTGGTTTATTCATCAAATATATTATGGTTGAATGGTCAGTATACACAAATATTTTATAGCCAGTAATGTAGTGTCTAAATTTATTCAGAGAGTAAACAACAACTAGAAATTCCTTTTCCGTAGTAGTGTAGTTCCTCTCTATGGGGTCAGGTTTTTGCTTATAAAATAGATTGCATGCATCTATACTTCCTCATATTTTTCTCCAAGAACATCTCCCATTGATGTGTTAGAAGCATCAGGGTGAATATGAAAAGGTTTCCCCCAATTGGGTCCTCTCAAAACTTGGGCAGTGGTCAATTTATCCTTGATAATTTCAAAATGTCCTTGACATTGAGGAAACCATTCAAAAACACAATATTTTTGTAGCAAAGACAACATGGGTGTGGCAATATTGTTAAAATCCTTTATAAACCATATCGAAGTATCTTACATGTCCAATTAAACTCTTTATATCAGTCTAATTTGTTGGTGTAGGCAATTTAGTAATGAATTCTATCTTTTAGGATCAATTATGATGCCCTTAGTAGAAATATGACAACCATTATCAAACATTTTTCATGACTCAAGGAAAGCCGGTGTTGCTCACATTTGGTTAAAACTTTTTAAGATTATTCAAATATTCTTCAAAAGTAGACTTGTGGACAGTAAAATAATCCATGCAAACTTCAACACAATCATTAGTGAGGTCTACAAAAATAGCCAAAACTACTCTCGAAAGGTTTAAGGTGCATTACAAAGTCCAAATGGTAGAACTCTATATGCAATGTACCCAGGGACAAGTGAATGTGGTCTTATCTTGATCGTGGGTGATATCTTGATTTGGTCATATCCGCTAAAACTATCCAAGAAAGAGAAGTATATATTTTCTGTAATATTTTCCAAAACTTGATCAATAAAAGGCATGGGAAAGTAATCTTTCTTAGTGGATTTCTTAAGCTCCCTATAATATATAAAAATTCTCCACTTACTATTTTTCTTGGGAACTATAACTAGAGGAGATACCCACTGACTATCAGATATTGGATACATGAATCCTACCCTTAATAGTTTTTCTATTTCATTCTTGACTATGTCTCTAAGTGTTGGGTTAATTCTACGTTGTGGTTATCTAACGAGTTTAACATCCTTAGTATAGATATGGTGAGTGCATATGCTTGGATGAATCCATTTCATGTCAGTGTAATCCCAAGAAAAATATTTAATGATTCCTCAAGATATCTATGACCCTAGCCTCTTGGTTGTCCTCTAAATTGTTCCCAATGGTTAGTTCTCTTCCTACCTCAATAGTTACTTGTTTAGTGTCTCTCAAAATAGAAAGTTTTGTATCAACAATCAAATATTTCAAGGGAAAAGCATGAGGTTGTAGCATGTGAAAAATAGTCATGTTTTCAAGGGATACAACCTTGGCTAAAGGACAATGAAAATCAGTGGTTGTATGTTCTTCATGGTAATCATAGGTCTCTTCACAATTTTCAATAGAAATGTCACTTACCAAGGTGATGTTATCTGCGTTGAGTTCAAAACAGTCATTTCCATAGCCATAGTTTTGATTTCCATAGCCACAATATCATCTTCATCAGACATTGAGTATGGCTCCACAATTTCTTCCATATGATTTTTCACTGCAATGGTGGCTAGATAAGAAGAACTCATATTGTTAGTATCTGAAAAATCTACCCACACACATTTAAAAACATCCACATATGGTTGGGCAAGAGGATAAAGGGAAATATTATTTTCTTTTTGACCATTTGAAATAGTCATTTTCCCTAAACTAAAGTAAATGTATCCAGTGACAATAGCTAACACTGGGTCTTCCTAAGATGACTGGGTATCCTAACTTCTCGAGCTTTAGGTTGTAAGACCATGAAATCTACATGATACTCCCAAGATTCAACCATGACCAAAACATCCTCAATTACTCCATCTGGTACAACAATAGATTGATCTGCTAATTGAAGGATAATATTGGTTGGTTATAACCTTGTTAAAGACAAAAAATTGAACATATCTATTGTTATGACATTGATGGAAGCACCAAGATCCACCAAAACGTTAGATATTGACTGACCATTTACACAAATAGTAATGACTAGACTCCCAGGATCCCCATATTTTGGTGAGAGAAGTTTTCCAGCTACAAGATCAGTCAGATTACCTTCTACTTTGACTATTTTTGGGTATTTTCTCTTCCTTCCTGGTGTCTTTATGCAATGGTTTTTAATGGTTTGGTTTAATTCAGGAATGTCTCTTATTGCTCTCGAAGTGGGACCTCAATGTTCATATTTTTCAACTCCTGAACTAGTGTTGTCTCTTCCTCATTTTGTGTTTCTTTTAATCTTTCGAGAAAGGAGAAGCATGCATATTCTTATCTTTCTCCTGATTGTTCCTAGTGGCTTGTGTTTGTGGAACATGTCCAATTTCCTCATTTTCCTTAGGTAACCTCTCATTTTCCTCTGGTATCCTCTCATTTTCCTCAGGTATTTCGTGATAACTATGGGAGGATTGTTTATTGTTCTTCTAGACCTCAACTATACATTATTAAACACATTCACATGCATTGTCTCACCATATCTTGCTTCATTAATTGAATTTTTTTGTTGATTTTTGGGGTTTGAGATAGGCTGGGATGGAAGTTGAGTTTGTGTTACTTTCCCTTGCTCATAATTTTGTTGTGGTGGAGGCATTAAAGCTTGTTGTTGTTGTGCGAAAATTCTTGGTGATTACAATTACATGTTGAGGTACCCATTGTTGATTTTTCCATGATGGTGTATTGGTGGTGGTGCCCAACCTTACTAGTTATATGGAGGCACCCATGGTGGTGGTTGTGGATAAGCCATCCAATTTGATGGTTTCATCGGGATGTCCCTAAATTAGAGGAGGATCCTTATTGAGCCATGACATCATCCAATGGTTTTGAGTAGGTCTTAGTAAGGCGAAGTATCTGGTTATTTGATTACTACATTAAGTTTACCTCTGCATTCACTTGAGTTATGACATTCAATCTCTCTTTTAGCTAAGGTAGGAGATTATAATGATTGGTATCATGGTTAGAGACATCACAGATTAAGCATATTTCTTTGACATCCAAAGGGAATTCTCTCAAAGGATATCTCTTCCTGCATTTAGGACAATATATATCTAAAGGTTATTTTGTAGCATTTCTCTTGGCTTTCAGCCCATCTATGGTTGAGGTTAATTGTGATAAGATGTCTATTTTCATATTATCCATTTGGTCATGTAAACAAGGCTTAGGACTCCTACTAGTTGCATAAATTAACTTCATTAACACCCATAACATGTAAGGAGAATAGAAAGGCATGTTGTTCTTATGGTGTCCCGGAAACAATGCCAAAAATGATGGGTCATTGTATTCTCCAATCATTTAATCAATAGATTTAATTTTTGGTGTCATTATAAAGCGGAGTTGTGTCTAGGTGTATGCAATGAATTCTTATGAAAATTAGTTGTGGTGGTTCTTTGTGGAGGGTTTCAGTTATTATAGTTCACTTATTTCTCTCCTACACTATGAAAATTAAATGCAACTCTAAGCTACTGAAAGGAAAGACATAATTCAAGAAATATGTCTAAGAATCTTTGAAACAACATTGTTGTAATAAAATGATTCAAAGGAAACTACTTAACCGAATTGAAATACAAACGCAAATTGAAATAGTAGAAAGTAAATATACTAAAGAAAGGAAATAGAATATTGCATTCAAACAAGCATTCAAATTAAATTACTGGAATTGAAACTTATCAGAAATAATGATCATGCACGAAATATAAACCCTCCAATCTCCTCAGGTGAGTGGACCCTTTGTCTCCTTTGATATTGAGGTAATTTAACACCAACGAAAACTAAAAACAACATATATATTATATATTGATTTGAGTAAGTTCAAAAATGTTTTATCATAAACTGCAATAACTACTAACTAGTATAGAACTGTACTAAAGTATATCAACTAACAACTATGAAACAATTTCAAGAAGGTGTCTTTATAGACACAATTAGTTATAGATCATGCCACAATGATAGGCCATGGATTCAACTAAATAAAAACCTAATTAAAGCTCAATGGCACCTGTAATATAGCTAAAAATAGGGCCCTCGTTTGTAGGTTGCCATTAGGAAAATCCTCTAGAATGACATGGTGGCAAGAGACTCGGTCTTCTTGACTATTACTTCCACAAAATTGGAAAAGGATGCGCTTTATCAACCTGCAAATTCATCACATTACTCATAAAATTAGTTAGTGGGAACTTCTACGGTCATTAGTTCACATGAGATAAGAACAAGAGAAATGCATCACTCTTACTAAGAATATAACTATCTAGAACATCCCCCATATATTCATTAATGGTTGTTGGGTTGTTGCACGCATATGACTTCGAATCCACAACTGAATGTGAGAGCTTCCTTTTGGCTAGAAGGAACTACCTGTAATGGAAAGCAAGACCACCAGAAATAATTAAACAATATGTGCAGTGAACTGCCTAGCGTGTGCTAGATCCGGGAAGTGTGATACTTCCTAGATGGTTGTCAGTCCACTATTTAAAACAATTTAATGCGGGTAATAAAGTAAATCCTATTATAATTTGAAATGATTTAGGTATCTCACTTAAAACACAATAAGAAAGATCTGATCTAACAAGCTAGGTTAGAATAGGATCCGAAGGGAAAATAATTGGTTCTAGATCTCTGCAGGTCTGACAGAGGTCTCAGGTAGATCACAGGTGAATGAGGGTGATGTAGAATTAGGTGAATAAGTCATGGTTTTGAGTTGTATGGGAAAATATAGAGACCGATGCCAGTTAAGGGTGACCGATGGCGGTTGGGTGTAACCGCACCTAAGATTATTCGTGGAAAACTGGGAATGCCACAAAATGTGTTTTGGGTCTCCTTTGTGATTGCACAAAGGACTTTGGTTGGTCAAAATGAGGTATTGGGTGGTTTGGGTGGGATTTGGTGAGATTTTAATAGGTATATGGAGGGGTGAGTATTAATGGAGGTCTATGGGTGGCTGAGAGAACAAAGGGTGACAATATAATGATGAAATGAAATGAACCAGAGGAGTATAACATTTTACTTACTTGGATTCTGGTCTTGGATGCTGTGAGTGAGGGATGAAGGTGTTGGTAAGAGGTTGAAGGCTACAGATGATCACCAATCATAGGAGAGCTTCTACATGGGCTGCATGTGCATTCCTTTTTGCTTGGTTGGATCAAATCCTTGTTGGGGGTGAGTGCAAGAGAAAATGCTTGATCTCCTTCCTTGCATGCGTGTTCTCGCTGGAATTCATTCTCAGAAGATGTGATATCTCTTAGGGATGTGCACAATGTTTTCCAACCTTTGCCAACCTTCCAAATAAGGTTGTTTTAGGGGTTTAAAGGTGACCGATGATGGTTTCGGCTTAACCGGTGATGGTTAGGGGTAACCGGCATCGGTCAAGGTGGGATTTTCTAGGTTTACTAAACTAGGGAGATCCTCTTGATTTTCTCGGATCTTGTGTTGTTAACCCATGGATTAGACTGGGAGCTTCTTGTAAGCATGTGGGAATGTGGTTAGAGAGAATGTAGGCATTGATCTTTAGGGTTTGGGTAAGTCTTAGTTAGTTATGGTAACTTACTAAGAATAGGACTTAGGGTGAGGTGGCTAGATGAGGTGTCTAGGTGAGGTGTATGTGTGGATATTATCTAAATTAAGATATTTAAATAATGAATATGGTGAGGATAATGAATTAATTTAATTAAATTAATTAAATTAATATTAGTGGGGTAAAGGGGGCCATGGCTAGTTTAATGTAATGAAGGGTGTTTATTTGTCGAGGGACCAAAGGGGAGTGTGACCTAATTTTAGTGTCTACATTTTTCCCCTTTTTGTTGTGTAGCTTGTATTGGTAAGCGACGCTAACAAAAATAAGATGTGGTTGCCCCATGTGTGGGTGAAGGTGATCCCCTCAAACCAGGAACTAACGAGGACGAAGGAAGAATCGGTGAGTGGTTTGATAAAAGGGTAAATGTGAGAAAGGGGAAGGTGGTTAACGGGGAAAAAAGGTTGAAGGTCTACTCGGGCAATCTAGGTAATGGGTCAGGGTCAAAGGTAGCAACAATCAAACACACACACATGTATAAACTGCAAGCACGCTACCAAGTTGAAGAGTAGGCAAAATCTACATCGTCTAAGGTCGATAGGTTTATCCAAACAAGGTTGAAGTGATTCTAATATCCAAGGTATAGGATATGGTTAGGAAACACAACGTAGGTTAGGTGCAAGAACATTTAGGTATGTTCTGGTACACCAAAGGTAGGGTCAGGATAAATGGTCATGGCAATAGGCTAGGTAAGGTCATTAGGTCAATCAACACAAGTAATAGTGCCACAAGGTATAGTGAACACATGAGGTCAAAGGTCACTAGCGATGGTCTAGGTCTAAAAATCTAGGTCACGGCATGGGTAAGGCCGAGGGATGGGTAAAATAAGTAGTCCCCAAAGGAGGAAAAGGTAGGTAGGTAAAATGTTGAGTTCCGGAAGGTGAGGTAAATGGTCATGGTAAAGGGTAGGTGAGGTAACTGGTCAGGGTAAAGGGTAAAGGGGAGGTGTGGAAAAAAAGGAGGGATAGGCGGGGTAATAGGGTAAAATGTTGGGTTTTGTGCTAGATAGGGTGACCGATGCCGGTCAAGGGTAACCGACGCCGGTATAGGGAAACCGTCCACGGTAAGGTAGGGCATGAGACCGATGCCGGTGAAGGGTAAACTAGCGTCGGTTAGGTCGGGTTGGTTATAAAAACAAAAAATCCATGTTTTTTATTATTCATTTGTCATATTGCGATTTGTGAAAATGACAAAAGAGAGAGAAAAGAGAGAGAAGTGTCTGGATGAAATAGAGCATTGAGTTGGCGGTGTGAATGGTGGGTGATTGGTTGGTGAGAAGCGGGTCCACAGGATCAGTGCAAGTGATTTGATTTGGTTGTGGGTAGCGATTTGGTGATGGCAGAGGCTAGAGAGGGATTGGGTAGGCCACCGGTGTAGTGGCCAGACATGCCACCGAGACGATGGCAACACGATGAGGTAAGCGTCCAACTCTAGGTGTATTTTGTTAAATAGATTAAGTGATTTACAAATTGTGGTTGTAGTTTTTGGTTTTGGGGTGGGGAAAAGAATAAAATTTGGGAATGGGGGAAAAGTGGGTAAAATAGGAATGGGGAGAGTAATAAATGGGAGAGGGGGATGGGTTGAGGTGCAAGGGTAGTGTAGGTAATTTTTAGGTGGGTAAAAGGGGTAAGGGGGTGAGTTTTTGAGAAAGGGGGTTTTGGGGATCGCGGGTTTTTACCGCGACAGTGACTGGCGTCGGTCAAGTTTGGCCGACATCGGTAAGGTTGAACCGGTATCGGTCACCAAACAGGTGACCGATGCCGGTAAAGGGGTGACCGGGGTCGGTTAAAGGGAACCGGCACTAGTCGGGTTTTGGGGAACAAGGGTCCAAAAGTGATGTGGGCTAGGTGGTTGAGATGGGTAGGGTGAAAATAGGTTGTTAGGAAATGATAGGGGGAAAATGTGGGTGGGATAAATGTAGATTAATGTATTATTTGTATTGGATGTAGGGGAGAGATCAGCTACGCATGGGATAGGGTTCCACCCCTACTTGTGATGATTTGTGCAAATGTGCAACGACCCCGAGGAGTTGCAACATGTGGAGGTGGTGGGCCTAAGTGGAGTCTGGCAATCGGCATGTATTCTGGAAGCCTAGTTTGATGGTTGCGCTCATCGATAGATGGATTCCACGACCAACATGTTCCACCTATCGACGGTGAGATCACTGTCACCCTGGAGGACGTGTTTAGGATTCTACTGGCTACCCATATTGGGTACACAGGTCTACTCGATCTCCTCTAAGGCCTCGGAGGAGCTGATGTTGATGGTGTTTGGTGAGGGGATGGCGAGATGACATTCCATAGTGCCGCATTCGATACGAGAGAGATGTACCTAGCCCATCTGGAGGAGATGAGGCTAGTGGTTCTTTTGATGGAGGCAGTGTGTTGCTTTGCACTGCCAGATGCTAGAGGGTGGACGTTTTCCTTGATTGTTGATGGGGTACTCCATGATATGATGATAGAGGAGACCCACTTTTCCTAGGTGCCAACATTCCTGGTGTAGTTGTACAAAGAGTTATGGGCCTATGGGTGGCTGCGTAGGTTTAGCCTATGTTGTACCTTCTTACTACATTATTGGGCTTATGAGCACATAGTTTGTGTGTGGCCAGTAGGGATGCCCCAAGTTGATGCATTCCCACCGAGATTTGTGTGGGTGGGGTATAGGTGATGGGTGTTGGCTATTGGGGAGCGGAGATCTGACAGCCCACACATGATGTGGCCTATTTCCGACGGTTGTTGGAGGGGTTTTCCGGAGTGGACATTATATGGAGGTCGTATGTGGGATTCCCCTCATATAGGCATATGCATGAGGAGCTAGCTGAGCTCTAGCTTTTGAGATGGATACAAGGTCACCGTTCGGGAGCACAAGATGATCCCGGTGGACAAAGTCTCAGTGGTAGTTCGGGCTATTACAGGATGTACCTCTACCCTTCCCATAGTACCGAGAGAGATGACGTGGAGATGCCCTTACCTCTATCATATCCTACAATGCCCACAGGGTAGGAGAGCGAGCGGTGGACTAGAGGATAGATGACGCTAGGTGCAGACAAGTATAGATAGTGGTGGGTGGCTCACTTACAAGCCATACCACCCAGACCGGGGCATCTGGATCTAGCCACCATCACGGTGCAGAGGGAAGCCCTACAGGGGAAGGTGGCTACTCTGATTACCCAGTTGGGTATAGTACAGACATAGCTGGAGAGCTCTGAGGTAGAGGTCGTAGAGCTACGTGTATAAGTGGCAATCTGCGCAGCCCAGAGATGGCGGTGGTGGGGATGGAGATGGAGAGGAGGGTGATAGTCAGGTGGTGACCTTACAGGCACATGTGGTAGGTTTACAGGGCCAGTTGGCCATAGCCGAGCACGAGATTGGGGGGGGTAGGGGCACCACCACAGGCACCAGGACCAGGTCCCAGTTCACAGGTAGGAGTGGGACAGGTCCCGTAGGAAAGGCACGGGCGCGGGGCACCACCATAGGCACCGGGACCGGGTCCCAATTCACAAGGAGTGGGGATAGGGTCCCACAAGATAGGTACAGGGGCTAAGACCTATGGGACCACCACAAACCGTGCCTATATCCAAGTTACGAGATGCCCTAGGTGAGGCTAGATACTACCAAGACCAGCTGATGGCGGTCAAGATAGACTTCATATCCTATGCCGAGTATAGGGCACAACAGGCGTCGAGTGAGAGGATGAGATCCTGCACTCACAGTGTGGAGAGCATAGGGGGTCAGTGAGCTCCGAGGCTAGAGCAGGCAGAGGCTACCAAGTGCACGGAGACCATCTCTAGTTGAGGTGCCAACAGGGACCCAGGAGGTAGAGGGTACAGGTGATATAGAGATGGAGGACATCCGTCAAGATGCCTGATATGTGGTGCCTATTTTTTTTATGTATGATAGTCAGTTTTGTGATATATATCGGCTTGCGTGCTGAGAGATAGTTGTATTTTTTATCACATACCGGCCTGCGTGCCAAAGACAGTGAGGATGTATGAGAGGTTTTGTATATTTCAAGCATATATCAGCCTGTGTACTGAAGAGATTTTTATTGGTTCATTATTTTATTGTATATATGAGACCGGCCTACGTGCCGATGACATTTTGTATTGAGTATCATCCTGTGTGCCGATGATTTTGAGATGATGGACATGATGGGACATCCATGTATGTTGTATTGAGATACACACTTATTTATATGATGAGATTTCTTGATTTGTTGATGTGTTGATGAGATTTTTGATTTATTGTTTTGATATGGATGGAAATTAGGTGAGTTAGGCATGATGGAGTCAGGTTGGTTTAGGCATGGATCGAGTCAGGTCTTAGGCATGGATTGAGTCAGGTTTGTTAGGCATGGATCGAGTCAGGTCATAGGCATGGTTGAGTTAGGTCAGAGGCATGGTGGAGTCAGGTTGGATTAGGCATGGTTGAGTCAGGTTGGTTTAGGCATGGTTGAGTCAAGTTGGTTTAGGCATGGATCGAGTCAGGTTTTAGGCATGGATCGAGTCAGGTTTTAGGCATGGTTGTGTCAAGGTCTTAGGCATGATTGTGTTCAAAGTAAGGGAAGTTATGATTTATTATTTTATGCAATGAATGATAATATGGGTCCTATGTGAGATGTGGTATAATCTATGCATAGTGATGATAGAGAAATGGTAGGCGTAATAAATGTATGTTGTGATAAGGATTAAAATATGAAGCAACTTGTTATGTATGTGGTTTAATTTCTAATTATGGGTAAAAAAGGGAAACTAAGTGAGGTATGATGTAATGTGAGGAACAAAAAGATGAATTGTTGAGGGTAAAATGTGGCCGAGCTATCCTCCAGGGGCCCCATGCCCGCGGAGTTCTGCCTACATAGTCCCGGTAAAAAGGGACCTCAGGCCTATGTAGTTCTCTCATAAGCTAGGGAAGAATATGAGAGGGTGTAAAAATGAGGTGGTAGGTTTTAGGTATGGTGTGGGTTTAGGTTTGTTAGGTGTGGGTGGGTTATAGGTAAAGTAAGATAGGTGATATTGATTGTGGCAAAAGAAGAAAATAGATTACCTCAAAAGTAAGCATCGAGGACCAAGTCCTGTATAAGGTAATCAAAATGTAAACAAGGATGGCTAAAAGAGAAGAGGGGGAAATAAAGCCACCTGATTAGTGAGGATCATACCGAGTAGATCACACCTTGAAAGAGGTGATGAACGTAAGACCCTAAAGACATTGCATGATTGATTGTTCTATGGTGAAAAGTAGTCACATGATCACCAAATGTCATAGTTTCCAAGAAGTCCCTTGAGGCAGTGGGAAATGGGAGTGGGTATGGCTTGAAGGGTGAAAAGTGGGTAATTTTGCATGGTATGAGGGAGCATGCTATTTGGGCAAGAGATCCGAGGTCACAATGGGAAAGTCCATAACTAAAAAGTTTTATGTGTTGACTTGTATTTGAGATAGACTCGATCGATGCGGGAATTTTATATGGGATGAAGAAAATTTAACTCCTTGAGGTCTTCATGAGTGATCGATGCGAGAAGCTTCATTGCTGCTCTCATTTTTTTTTGAGCTTTCATAGCTTTCCTTCGAGGGAGAAGTCTATTTACGTGAGTAGCACTTTTGAGAGGAAGATGTCCTTTTGAGGGAGTCATCTTTTGAGTGGAAGTTTGACTCAAGGAGTTGTATCCCATGTGAGGGCTTTGAATTCATGGACAAGAATAAGGTGGAGAATTGGATTCTTGTTCAAAAGGAAAGGTGAAACGACCATGGGATCTCATCTAAAGGTAGATGAAAAGTATCAATGAGAATCATGTTATGTGCAAATAGCGCCGTGGTACACATATTCAAGAGAAGATAACAAGTGACGGGTACTCACATGATTCTTGTTTAATCGTTGGTGAGGTGTATGAAGTGGATAGCACTCAAGAGAGGAGCATGGAAAGAGACAAAAGGTGAGGTAGGACCACAAGTCAACAATAGAATGGTTAAAGATGCAAGGTGTTACGGAGCTCAGGTTCGGGTTTATCATAGAGGAAGATAAACAATAAGCACCTGATCTGTAAGTATGGGTCACGATGTATGGTCCAAGCCAATTAGGAGCAAATTTGCCCGCTTACGTTTTTTTTTTCTTCTTTGGTTACATGTTGATTTTCTTTAGGACAAGATCACTAACTTGGAAGGTTCATTCATGGACATGTTTATCGTAAGCACGCTTGATACATTTTTGGTAAACTTGAAGGTGATCCGAGCATTAAGATGACATTCGTCTAATAACTCTAGCTATGCTAAACAGTCCTGAAGAAATTCATCATCATTGAGCATGTCATGGAGAGAAATGTGGCATGAGGGGATCTGAACTTTGAGAGGCGAATAGCCTCTTTATCGTAGACCAAAGAAAATGGTGTGGTAGAAGTGGAAGTGATGATACTAGTGCGATATGCCCACATGGCAAAAGGAATGTGTGTGTGTCAATCCTTCCCAATATCATTAACCACTTTCATAAGAATTTTATTTAGGGTTTTGTTAGTGGATTTGGCTTGGCCATTGGTTTGTGGGTAATAGGGTGATGAGAAACTGAGCTGAATGCCGAAGGCGTCACAAAGTTTTTGCAATGTTTTGTTTTTGAATTGTTTTCCATTGTCAGTGATGAGGTGATGAGGAACACCAAAGCGAAAAATGATGTGGTGGTTAATGAAATCACATATTTTCTCAGCTTTCGTGGAGATGAGTGGTATGGCTTCCACCCTTTTTTTATAGTATTTGGTAGAAGTGATGATCCATTGATGGTGTTGGGAAGAATGGGGATTGATTTCTCCGACAAGATCCAAACCCCATTGAGAGAAGGGCCAAAGGTCACGGGTGACCTGTAAGGCATGACTGGGTGTATGATGAAGATTGGCATGTTGTTGGAATTTTACACAATGTTTGACATAATCACAACAATCATAGTTAAGGGTCTAACAGTAATATCCTATGTGAAGAATACATTTAGCAACAGCAAGGCCATTGAAGTGACCTCCACATATGCCATCATGAACTTCCCTTATGGTATAAGGAATTTCAGAACTTGTGAGGCATCGTAAGAGAATACCATCAAAGTCGTGCTTACATATGATGCCCCCATGATGATGTAATGAGAGGCCTTTTAAGGAAGGCGCGTTGTCAGATTACATGAGTGAGATCGGGGGTAATATGGAGAGAGAAAGATAGAGTATTGTTTGTACCAAAAGTCACTCGAGTGCTGGGGTAGTGGTTCCGATAGATTAAACTTCACGTGGTAAATAAGAAGGTGATTGGAGTCGTTGTACGGTGATAAATATTTTAGAATCGGCGGGTGAAGCGGGTATTTGAGAAGCAAGCAAGCCATGGTATCTACAAATTTGTTGGTTGAACGTGGGATGGTTTGAAGGATGTAACGGTCAAAGGTGGTCAAAAGTACATCTACATGATGTTTATATTTTTGAATTATCTTGTTACGGCATTGGTATATACCCTTGACTTGGTTTACGACCAATTGAGAATCACCAAAGATGTTGATTGATTTGACATCTATGGCATAGGTGGCTTAGAGACCTAGTACAAGTGCTTCGTATTCGACAATATTGTTTGTACATTCAAAATCAAGTTTGAAAGACAAAGGCATGGGCTCACCATCAAGTGGAATGAGGATAATATCAGCCCCACCCCCATGCTGACACTTGGAACCGTCGAAGAAGAGTGTCATTTGGTAAGGGGTTCGTGTAGGGAAAGGGTAGTAATTGATGTTTTGTTGATATTTCGAAATCTACACAAAGCCTTATATCCCCATTCTTTTTCTAACCGACACAAGGTTGGCCACCCATGATGAATACTTGGTAGGTTGTATGATTCCACCATCCCTTAGCTTCACTAATTCTTCTTGCATTTTGACTGCAAGAAGGGGGTTGATAGGCCTTTGTTTCTTCTGAAAGGTTTAGAATGAGGTTCCAGAGGTATTTCATGCTGAAATAAATCCTCCCTATAGGATTTTAGTTCAAAATATGACCATGCTAGGCAATCCTGGTATTCTTTTAACAACTTTGTATAAGCATGTTTTTCTTCTTTACTTAGGTTGCACCCTAGCCATACCTTCTCGGGGTTTTTTCTGGGTCCTCAAATTGCATTCTTCCACCTCCCTAGATGTAGAGATGGGTCTATTGATTACTCTATCAACATTGTCAAAGTTTGATTCAAGGGCAACCAGTCCTCTAGGGATAGTGTTTGTTTTTAATTGAATTATATCTTTCCCAAAGAGGGTCTCTTTTCCATCACAAACTACAATCATTGGTTTGAGATCAATATGTTGGTTGGTGAACTCACCTTTGATTTTCATAAATCTCTATATTTGAGAATCATCCTCAAATACTTTCCAATGCTTGACGTTTTTAGGTACAAATGGTCTAGCCAATATTTCCACGTCATACTTACAATAGGGAGACATTATACAATTGTCAAAATGGGATGCAAGGACATCAAGTCTATCAGTTATTGCATTCTAAGATCTTTCATGATACAAAATATTAAATGAATCAAACATCTCAATAAGGTCCCATATAGCATGCTTATACTGTTTCATTATTTGATTTTTAGTTGCATATAACTTTCTGACTTGTTTCACAACTAACTTGGAGTCCTTTACTACCGATGCCCTTAATTCCATACTTCCAAGTAACTCTTAGACCAAGGAGCAATGCCTCATATTCTGCAATATTATTAGTGCATTCAAAGCTTAATTTGAATGAAAAATTAAAAGTCTCTTGATCCGGGGAGGTGAGGACTATTCCAACTCCACTTCCTACACTAGAACATGCTCCATCAAATATCATGGTCCAAGGAATACCAACATCTTCCAAGTGTGTATTAGTGTTTATGCAGTGATCCTTAAAGTCTGCATACCCTATAAAGTTTCCCAAGTCTACATCAGCAAACAACACTTCATAAGAAGCATTCATAGGATCCTCAATGATATGGAGCATTTTCTTTTCTCCATGTAACTTTACCAATTTTCCCTCCAAAGGTATAGTAGCATAAGACATATCCATTTGGACACTACCTCCCACACTTGCAACCCACTTTCTTGACAACAACATACCCCATTTAGCAGGGAAATCGACTATAACCACGTTCATGGTTAAATATTTTCTAGGATAAGCAGCAAGTTGAACAATTAAACCCTTCACATATCCAATAATAGGTACTTCTCTCAAATCCATGAAAAAACATGTTCCAAATTTTGTTGTTATCTTTATGTCTCAGTTCATTCATAACTTCCAAGGGAATTATATTACATGAGGCTCTTGAATCAAACATACAATTATGAACAAGCCTCTCATTTACAATCAAGGTAGTGAAAAATGGGTCCACATCTAATTGTGACTCAACCAAAGAGGTGCCCAATATATCTCTGGGGATTCCCCCATGCTTTCTTGTTCCTTTAACACTTATATTTCAGCTATAGTAGGAGGGATTTCCACATTATTTACTTCCTTAGTAGTGGAAACTTCTTCTTCTTTGAATCCCAGATACTCGAATGCTCTTTTTCTGTGCTCAAGGATTATTAGAAACTCAACAATTGGTACAATGATTTTAATTTGACTCAAAATCTGAGCCATATCACATACGATGTATTTAGGAAAAGATGTAATGGGAGACAAAGTGATTTCCTTTTCTGATGGGATGAAATATTTCACTACTTGAGAGCAACAGAAGTATGTGGTTTAGTAGTAATGACAGGCCCCTTATTAGGTAGATCCTTCTTAGGAGCATTCTTGGGAATATTGGTCAAGAAAGGTATCTTTTGTTTAGGAGGAGGGACAGATCCCTTAACCAATCTACTTTGAAGGTTGTAATCCTTTTCTTGAGCCACAACAACATTCATTAGTAGCTTCCTATCTTCCTTAGAGGGGATACCACCATCATACTTCTTAATCATCAAAGCTCTTAGATATTCAAAATCATGATTAGGAAACTCAAATGATTGGACCATATCTACATCAATATTAGTTGTAGAAGAACAAGAAGATACCATGTTTATGCAGTTCCAAAATCTTCCATAGTTATAGCACTTAATAAATAAGTGGAAGTGGCTTCTTGTGGTGAGTGATCAAAACATTCCAGCATGCACACATCACCAAAAGAAGATTCATCAACAACATCATCTTCCTCTGTAGTGGGATTACAAGGGGAATGTGGTAAAAAACATCTATCACACCATTCAATGACATGATCTTCTTCCACTAATGATACCTTAGCAGTCAATGGATAAGGAACTATCTTGTTATCCTTAGGGATTGGTTGTTTACTCCTTAATCCCATAGGTCCCTTTCCTCTATCATCAACTTTTTGTTCACCCCTAGGATGGTTTCCAATTTTTTTGTCCTTGAGGTTGGTATTCAGATTGAGGATTTGACCCCAAGCCTTTCTATGCCTTGACAAGCTTGTATGAAATTTATTTTTCTTCTCTGCCTGTGGTTTTAACCACTTCTTCTAGATCCACTGCCTTACTTATTTTATGTTTCTCTGGGTTGATCAACTTTACACCCTCCCTCTTTGGAGAATTCCCAAATGCTTTGATGTTATTCTCAATTTGCACAAACATAGAAAAATCTTGTCTCGAGTTCTGGGATTTTTATCCCTTAGGTAGTAGGTTTCCTTCTTATCAAAATCATTTGAGTATTTTATTAAACAGAATCATCACTAGGTCTCAAATTCATAGGTAATTTGGTCAAGGTTTTATTAAACCTGGTATTGAAATCCTGAACAGGTTCATTCATATTTTTCTTTATGTTCTCAAACTTAGTCAAAAGGAACCTAGGGTCAGTCTTGTCACCATACTGTAATTTGAAAGCATTCTTCATCTCTATCCAAGAATCAATGGAATTATCTAGCAATTATTTATACCACTCTCAAGCATCTTCTTCTAAAGTGTGTATAAATAATTTGACATACACATCTTCATGTTCTATCTAAAATTCCTCCATAACATTCAGAAAGAATCTAAGATGTTGGTCTCCACTTATGACATTATTCCCTTGAAACCTTGATAGTCTATTCCTAATTTCATGGGGTACTTCATTTGGGTAACCCACCATTCCCTGGAAACTTATTGGTTTGTAGGTATTGACCACAAAAGGAGGTCTAGGTGGAGGTTGTTCCATATTGTTTGGTGGAGGTGTTTCAACAAAAAGGTTAAAATGATGGGGAACGGGGGTATTTGAGGTAATGGAGTGTGATATTCAAAGTATTGATCCTTTAGTGACTCATTTTCACAAAATATTTTATTATTTCTAGTCAACACAGGAGGAAAATGAGAAATACCCTGATTACTTGTAAATGAAGGACCCCTTTGAACTAGAATGTACAAATCAATACAATATTGCTTGACCCGTGAGGTATCGAAGTGCTAGAATAATCTTCCACTAAAGGTTGATCAGATTTAACAACAAGTACAATTTTTCTTATGACCTTTGATCACCCAATGCTTTCCAGATTTTTTTCTCCCTAGATTTGTCTTTCCTATCTCTAGAAATAACCTTCTGGCAGGTTTTGATTTGAAGAAAGATCTCCTTCCTTCCAGATTTTCAGAATTGAAAAGTAAATCAACAAGAATTAGAGTTTTGTGTACTAGTATATGTCATATTTTCTCGTAAAATACGGAGCCACCACTAAGGTCTTACACCTTAGATGTGTTGATCAACTTAAAAAACCTATCAGATGATAACTTTACAGAAAGGTGAACAAAGCTTTGTAAATATTGGTGTCCTTTATTTTGCTTATCCCAAAGCAAATTTAAATTTAATGGAAATCTTGCTTATAATGGGTAAATATTGAGCTAATTAATTCAGATCAGGCTCTATTTTAGCAAAGCTCAACAAAGGAATGGGTTTTGAACATGAATTTAGAATAAACACACTACAAATGTTACCAGAGACTTGTATATTTCTTACTTCTAGGAAATAATTACCCAGCAACAGTGCTAGAAGTGTGTTGGTACCTAATTGTACACCTCCTTGGGGCCAGGAAGCATCAACAAGTAAGTTGGGGAGCTTTGAGAATGACAAACTTGGAATTTTATGTTGTTTGTAGCTAGGGAAGATGCTCGACAAACTTATTTAGACTAGGATTTGGAGGGATTGGGTGACACATACAAAAGGAATGGCCAACCCTACTACTCTTGGTCTTACCTATGACCAGGGTGAGAGGACCCACTTTGTAACCCGAAAAATGCAGAGGGGTGAATGGAGTCTTGTTTTATTTATTCCCTCAAAGTACATAGGTTAGTCCTGGATGATCATGGCCAATAAATGCAACATTTAACTCTCACAAGTTGTCACACTAAATGGTGCATATGTCAATCCAAATGGACTTAGGTTACTCTAGACAGATAGGATGCATTTTTGATAAAAACTTGAAATTGAAGGCTCCTTCTACTAATATTTGTAAGTCAAAACAAAAAAATGACTAGCAGAAGATCTATATTATGTGATAAAAAATATATGTATGTAATTTTGAAGGTGGGGGATTGTATGAAAATGGATCTCCCAATGACACTGCTTGTACTCACTTAAAAAAAAACATCTTGAAAGAGGAAGAACACTTTATCAATCAATTACAGTTTCAACTCAAAGGAATATTTGCATTCATTGATACTCAATTAGTGCAAAGATTCCACACAACCTTTAAAATATTTAACACAAAGGCTTATGCAAATATTTCAATGAAGTATTTGTTAGTGCAGAATTACAGCAACCCTGAATGACCTGATTATGAAGTGGGGCATTCGGTGTGATTGCACAACATGGGACCATCTCTCAAGCTATGGGACTTGCAAAACTTGAGATGGACCTCCGGAGAAAGCTGGTTCTTGCCTCCTAATCTACCTGCCACAAGCTACTCCAGTGCAGGAAGAACCTATCCTATCCTAATCTAACCATTCCAAGGGACAGAGAGAGAGAGAGGGTAAAATATCCTACACTAAGTGGTGATACACCAGAAAAGGAAGTGGTTGAATCACAGACCCAACCGCCTGAAGTGGAGAGAGGTGAGCAGAGGAGAGGGTGGACAAGATGCACCACAGACCAAAGATAGTTTTCACACAGAGCACCACTTCGAAACCCATTAAGCACAACTCCCAGAACCTACAACAGACATCAGAGTATGCACAGTATACCCTACGACAATGAGAGGTAAGAAGAGACAATAAAATGAGCTAATGATGGACAGATGCATCACAAACCGCAGATTATATTGCTCCAAAAGTTACACGGTACATTGTCAGTGGGAAAGAGGAAAGAAAATGCCATTACAGAGCCATGGGAGGAGGCTTAGACTCCACATTCAACCCTAAGGAAGAAAGAGAGAGGGGGCAGAAGAGGGAAGATCAACAACCGTTTGAATATGCCCCTCCTTTACAATATATAGGAAGAATAAGAGAGAGAGGAGGAAAAATTTGAATCCTACTTCAACCACCTCTGCGATGCATTGAATCCTATTCTGAAAGCTCAACCACTATCAATCAATGCCACTCTCAAATCCACCCACAATCTATCGATTTTGGTTCCCTATGTCTACTCGGTGTGCCAAGGAAGAAGAACGGTGGATCAAATCAAACCTGATCCAGTTGTTGGAGCAAATAGATTCTGCATTAATGGCCTAGAAGAAATTTTCCCATTTTTCACCCACTAAAGCCTATTAAGAATGATATTTTATGTTTCCATGGTGTAGAGGGTGTTGAGACATTTCCAAAAAGTCTTCTCCTGCCCAAATCTGATTTTCTGTCAAAAGATATGGCCATTTGAAGATTAGGGTCTCGGGTATGCAAATTTGAAAGAGTCTGTCCGTACCAGGTCCACGTGGCAGCCTCGCACATCTTGGAGATTTGGCCCCTGACTTTCATTTCTAAAATAGCATCGAACTGACACATTGAGGCCTTATGCTTTTTTGGAGACCCACCCTAAATTTTACTCTTGAAACAGTGTCACGCTGACACTTGGCTCCTTTCACCAGCCTGTTTCTGCTTTGACTATTCAACCCTGACTTTGAACCTTTTTGGACTCTAGGACATGTGGAAGGCTCGTGCTCTTTTGAAAACCGCTCAAGACTTTACCTTTGAAGGAGTGTCGCTAAGACACGTGGTGCCTCCAATGAGTCGAAGACTTTTCAACAGATTAGTGCAAATTTTTGGGGCTTTGGGACACATGGTGGGTTGGCACTCATTTGGAAAACCGCCCCAAATTTTAATTTTGAAAGAGTGTCATGTCAAAACTTAGCTCCTTCCACTGGCTTGCTCTTTCTTTGACTATTCAACCCCAACTCTATCCATTTTTTGACTCTCGAACACGTGGAAGGCCCACGCTCTTTTGAAAACCCGCTTAGGACTTTACCTTTGAAGGAGCGTCATTAATACACATGGCGCCCTCCCATTTGAGTTGAAGACTTTTCAACAACCAATGAAAAATTTTGGGGCTCTGGATGCGTGGAGGCTTGGTGCTTATTTGAGGACTACCTTTTGGATTTAACCTTTGGAGATGCGCCATTTGGACACTTGGCAGCATCTATTGTCTCCTCCATACTTAGTCATTTTTGGGCCCATTTTGAACCTGTTGGTGTCGAATCACAGCACCCCTGGGACTCTGCAACTCGATGGGTTGAGAATCTCAGTGCGATTACACAACATGGAGCTTTTCCCAAGTGTGGGACCTTGCGAAATCGGAAAAGCTCTCCGGATGAAGGCCGGCTCCTATTCCTCTGTTCAGATGCACCAATAAAACGCAGAGAGTCTACTAAAACCTAATCTAACTACCAAGGAGACAGGGAGAGAGAAATGCATAAAAACAAACCTAAGCTAAGGAGGTGATGCACCGAGGAATGAAGAACATACGTTTTGCCAATTAAACACAGACCACAGAAATGCAATGCAAAATCATGCACAGATAAACATATTCACAGTGAAAGATCAGGAGGATGCAAAATGAAACACATAGAGGGTTGAGAAACATCCACAGTCATGCATTTATTTGCTCTGAAGGTTGATACAATACACTGCAAAAAATGCCCAGAGGCAAAGGTGCATTACAGTTTCAGATGGGAGGTTTGAGCTCCACAACTCTACCTGCCAAAGAGAAGAAGGGAGGGGCCAAAACAAGAATGTCCAACCTTTAGAAAGAAGCCCCTCCTTACAATTTATAGGAAGAATGAGAGAGAGAAGAGAGAGAAAGTCCAAATCTACCCCAACCACCTCAGGTTGTATTTAATTCATCTCATTATGGTGGTAGGTGAGGACCATATCAAACCCCAAAAGTGGCAAACTGTATTTTGCATTTTTAAGAACTTTTTCCCACCCAATTAAAGATATCTAGTCGTAGTTAGGTAGAGGACGCCGTAGGCTTTCCGAAAAGTCCAACCTTGTGTGAATCGGAGCTCCCAGTCAAAAGTTATGGCCATCTGAATATCTGGGTCAGGGTCTGCTTCTGTCAGCACTCAGAATGTTGCGCCTCCTGAAGGTGCGCCATAGGCGCATCCGTGTGTGTGTCGACATCTTCTTACGTGTGCCAAGGAGCAACTTTTTCCCGTTGACACTCATTGTCATGCGCCACTTCTGTGCGCCATGGGCGCATTCTTTCTTATGTCGACACTCATTTCTGTGCACCTCTTCTATGCGCCATGGGCACATCCATTTTGCTGTCGACACTCATTGTCGTGCGCCATGGGCGCATCCATTTTGCTGTCGACACTCATTGTCGTGCGCCCCTTTTGTGCGCCATGGGCGCATCCATTTTGCTGTCGACACTCATTGTCGTGCGCCCCTTTTGTGCGCCATGGGCGCATCCATTTTGCTGTCGACACTCATTGTCGTGCGCCCCTTTATGCGCCATGGGCGCATCCATTTTGTTGTCGACACTCATTGTCGTGCGCCCCTTTTGTGTGCCATGGGCACATCCATTTTGTTGTCGACACTCATTGTCGTGTGCCCCTTTTGTGCGCCATGGGCGCATCCATTTTGCTGTCGACACTCATTGTCGTGCGCCCCTTTTGTGCGCCATGGGCGCATCCATTTTGCTGTCGACACTCATTGTCGTGCGCCCCTTTTGTGCGCCATGGGCTGAGGTTTGAATTTCTTTGGTTTCCATATTCTTCCGCTTGTCTATATCTACCCGGGGGGAAGATATATACAATGAGAACCATTTGTAGAGCCCGAAGACCTTGAACCTTCATCATTTATTTTCCTTTGAGCCTACGGTTTTCTTTTAACATTGTTTTCTCCTCCCCAACCCTTCTACTCCATTGTATAGTCTTTCAAGAACTTGTCTGTTTGATTTGAAGCATGGGCTCGAACAATAGAACTATTTTTTTAATTTCTTCCTGCACGGGGTCGTGTTTGATCAATTTTCCGGGGATGAAAATTGAGATAAAAATTGGCAACTCACAGGGGCATCTACCTACTAGATGAAGGGACCAACAACCTTGAAGCATCCATTGGGCATGGAGTCAAGAATAATAGCCTGATATTGATCCTTTTGCTTTGAAAATATGATCCCCGTCTTTGTTCACTGCGAGCCTGAATGCTTGCTCTTAGTGACCCTAAACCTGCCCGCACGTTTGCACTCTCAATTTTCATAAGAAATCTTGAAACAAGGCTTCTGAGAGTAGAAAATTGTTTTGACCTAGGGATTTCATTTATCCCTGAATGGACTATTTTGAAGATGGCTTTAGTTGCTCTGCATTTGTTTTATTTTGAAATTTGTAACTATTACATGCAACTATGAGTCTTCTGCCATGAATAGTGAAGGGCCTGGCCTCGTAGCTCTAGAGAAATATGATCAAAAATTATGTAAAAAAATAAAATCATACATGCCTCAAATGAGACATACAAAGTGTGCACTGGCACTTCTTTCATTGGAAACAAAATCTACTCCTACTCCTAAACTAACCAGATAGAAAAGGGGCTAAACAAAGGCTGCTACAAACAGGAGAAGTAGCTTCCCTTTCTCAAGAGGGGAATCCATGCAAATTATTTGACACTGAATATGGCTACTTGTATGAGTGAAAAAATAACTATAAGCTGGTCCTCCACCCAAATCATCAAGGTATCTACATCAACCAAAATACCTCCTCAAGCTGATTGGCATTGGACTCCTGGAGGTGTTGATGATGACCCTTGGTACTTTGATGCTCATCCTCATGCTCGAAGTAGGAATGACTGGTTTTGGCTTCTCTCCTGGCTCTAATGAAGCCAAGTACCTGATTGGGCATGGTTTGATCCTTTGAATGTGCCCTTTGCTCTGAAATTTAACTCCAAAAATGGAGTCTTTTTGTGGACCTTCTTGGATGGATGGTGTGAGAGAGATGATGACATCTTCTTGCCTTTTCTCTTCCTTCTCTTGTGAAGAACATGGAAGACTCATATCTTCCAACCTTGGTTCTAGAGGGCTGTTATGAAGTGCAAGTTGTTGTCCTTGAACGCTCTCCTTCATGGAAGCAGCTCATATGCTTGGAAGATGGATGGAGGAGGAGAAAATGATGTAATCTCCATGGGCTCTTCTCCATCAAAGCAATCCTCCAAGTCAGACAGATAATATGTCTCCTTGTTGTCTTGTTGCATGTGCTTGACCTCCTCCATGGTGTCCTCCTAATCTGCAACTAGCTCACCATGGTTTCCCTCTTCCTCAAACATGAAGTTTGAAAGTTCAAACTCTTCTTCAACATCAAAGCTTGAAGGGGATGAAGTGGGAGGAAGAACTGAAGGTTCTTCTATGGCCTACTCTACACTTGGGGCCTCTGAAACTGTATGATCCTCCTCCATCATGGGTTCATCAATCAAATCAGGCCCTTGAAATGAAAGCAAAAAATCTTTAATGATGCCTTCTTCATTGATTGGATTCAACTCTGATTTGATCTCTCCCAGTTGTTCCTCTTTAATGGGACTTGAAGCTGATTGTTGCTCCTCTTCAACTAGTTGTGTACGTTGGATCGAGATCAGTATCCTCTTCAAACAAAGTGCCATCATGGACACTACATTCGGAGAAAATAGACTGATGATCTTCTTCTTGTTGTTTTTGTTCTTCTTCTACTGTAAACTCGGCCTCAGTAACCACTGGTTCTTTAACCCTAACCTCCTCTATTGGCTTGACCATCAAGGGGATATTTGTAAACCCAAATTTAAGCCCAACTCTTCATATTATGCATCGTTTCTTCTCTACTAGGCTCCACTTCTTTTTGTTTTCCTTGATTTGGATTCTTGAATTTCTTCCCAACATGGCCTTGGGAAAGCAAGAGGAGTGACAAGTCGGGGTTCAACGAGATTTGCAATTTTTTGTGATGGGGAGGGAGGTGGAACTTATTATTTCTTTGGAGGGAATGACTGCTTGGGAAAGAAAAGGGGAGAAGAATTGAAATGGGGTGGAATATTAGGAGATGGAGAAGAGAAATCAACACTTGGGGAAGCAATTGAGGGGCTTGACTCTTGATCATGCTAAAATGATAAAGTTTGAGAAAGAGAAAATGAAGGACATGGAGCTGGTGATTGACTTACCCATTGATAAGGTTGTCTCACACTTTTCTCATAAGCCTCAATGTCCTCAATCCATTGTGTAAGTTGAGGCAACACTTCAACCATGAAGTCAAGCTTCTCTTGAGGGTTGTAATGTCTTAGAAAAGGGCCTCCCCATGGACAAGGTTCCCTATAACCAATCTTGAATGCCTTCATTTGTGCTATGGCCCTTGACTGAACCATGTCAGCCTCCATTTTTTGAATCTTCTCTAGCAAACTAGCATTCTCCACATAGCTGTTGTCATTGTATGTGTCCCCTTGTTCTTGATAAGCTCTATGGCCAAACTGACTTTGACCCTGCTCATATGGGTAAGCATAATGGTCTTGGATCTGATTATAGTGCTGATCTGGAGGAGTTGGGAAATGCATTGGAGGTGAACTGCATTTTTGTTGTAAGTGTGAGTTCCAAGAAGGAAATGAAGCCATGATTGCACAACTTCATGGAATGGGAGAAAATGAAAGAGATGGAAGAAGAAAATGGATGAAAATGGGTGGAAATGGATGGAAAAGGTCTATAACTTCAGAGATAGGGTTTTTGACCAAATGGAGTCACCAGATGTGCTTGCATGTGCCTCAAAAGGCTGAATCTCAATAGGAACACACCAACCTGCTAAGATGAAGTGGGGCATTTGGTGTGATTGCACAACATGGGACCATCTCTCAAGTTGTGGGACTTGCAAAAATTGAGATGGACCTTCGAAGAAATCTGGTTCTTGCCTCCTAATCTACCTGCCACAAGCTACTCCAGTGCAGGAAGATCCTATCCTATCCTAATCTAACCATTCCAAGGGGACAGATAGAGAGAGGATAAAAGAGCCTACACTAATTGGTGATACACCGAAAAGGAAGTGGTTGAATCACAGACCCGACCGCTTGAAGTGGAGAGAAGTGAGCAGAGGAGAGGGTGGACAAGCTGTACCACAAACTAGAGATAGTTTTCACATAGAGCACCACTTGAAACCCATTAAACATAGCTCCCGTAACCTGCAGACATCAAAGTATGCATAGTATACCCGCACCAAGCAGAGGTAAGAAGAGACAATAAAATGAACCAAGGATGGACAAATGCATCACGAAACAGATTCTATTGCTCCAAAAGTTACATGGTACATTGTCAGTGGGCAAGAGGTAAGAAAACACCATTACAGAGCCATGGGAGGAGGCTTAGACTCCACATTCAACCCTAAGGAAGAAAGAGAGAGGGGGCAGAAGAGGGAAGATCAACAACCATTTGAATATGCCCCTCCTTTACAATATATAGGAAGAATAAGAGAGAGAAAGGAGGGAAAAATTTGAATCCTGCTTCAACCACCTCTGTGACACATTGAATCCTATTCTAAAAGCTCAACCACCATCAATCAATGCCACTCTCAAATCTACCCACAATCTGTCAATTCTAGTTCCCTATGTCTGCTCGGCATGTCAAGGAAGAAGAACGATGGATCAAATCGAACCCGATCCACAATAGATTCTCGCATTAATGGCGTATAAGATGTTTTCCCATTTTTCACCCACTAAATCCTATTAATGATGGTTTTTATGTTTCCATGGTGTAGAGGGTGTCAAGACATTTCCAAAAAGTCTTCTCCCACCCAAATCTGATTTTCCTGTCAAAAGATATGGCCATTTGAAGATTAGGGTCTCGGGCACACAAATTTGAAAGAGTTTGTCCATACCAGGTCCACGTGGCAGCCTCATGCATCTTGGAGATTTGGCTCCTACCTTTCATTTCTGAAATAGTACTAGACTGACATGTGGAGGCTTGGCGCTTGTTTGGAGACCCACCCCAAATTTTACTCTTGAAATAGCATCGTGCTGACACTTGACACCTTCCGCTAGCCTGCTTCTTCTTTGACTATTCAACCCCGACTCTGTCCCTTTTTGGACTCTAGGACAAGTGGAAGGCTCACGCTCTTTTGAAAACATGCTCAGGACTTTACCTTTGAAGGAGCGTCGTTAAGAGATGTGACGCCCTCTCTGAGTCAAAGACTTTTCAACGGCCGGTGAAACTTTTTGGTGCTCTAGGACACATGGCGGGTTGGCGCTCATTTGGAAACCCACCCCAAATTTTACTTTTGAAAGAGCACCGTGTTGACAATTGGCTCCTTCTACTGGCTTGCTCCTACTTTGACTATTCAATCCCGAATATGTCCCTTTTTGGACTCTAGGACATGTGGAAGGCCCGCGCTCTTTTGAAAACCCACTCAGGACTTTACCTTTGAAGGAGCATCGTTAAGACACGTGGTGCCCTCCATTGAGTCGAAGAATTTTCAACGGTTGGTGTAAATTTTGGGGCTCTGGACGCGTGGAGGCTTGGTGCTTGTTTGAGGACTACCTTTTGGATTTAACCTTTGGAGATGCACCATTTGGACACTTGGAAGCATCCACTGTCTCCTTCATACTTAGTCATTTTTAGGCCCGTTCTAAACCATTTGCAGAGCCCGAAGACCTTAAACCTTCACCGTTTCTTTTCCTTTGAGCCTCTGGTTTTCTTTTGACATTTTTTTCTCCTCCCCCGACACTGCTACTCCATTGTAGAGTTTGCCAAGAACTGTCTCTGTTGGATTTGAAGCACAGGCTCGAACGATGGAAACATTTTTTTTAATTTATTCCTGCACGGGGTTGTGTTTGATTAATTTTTCCGGGGGGAAATTGAGATAATAGTATTTATTACTTCTAATCTCGTATGCTTAATATTCACTCAAAATATTACAAAAATCCATCAACAAAATGATTTCAATAAGGATTTTATAATTGCATTCAATATTGTAAAGTAAGTACTCACAACACAATATTGAACAAATAACCAAAGCTTAATCACTAAGGACAAACCTAGTGTAATTCAGAGAAGCAAGAAATATAAAATTGCAACAGAAAATGTAACTCATTAATTGAATGTTCAACATACATAGAACATAATATGTAGGCCAAGCTCATAACCAAACATATTTCATTTATATACTGTCATATTCTTGACAAGGGAACCTAAAACCCAATGATCTCAATTCCTATTAATCGTTATACATCATAACCATCTTAACATCGAATTGACAGAGTAAAAATTACAATGTTTTCTTTAAGAAAATTATGCAGTGTCATAGCAATATATTTCAAATTTTTATTGTTTACAAAATCTTTAGAAAAAAAAATTTCAAATGATAACATGTCTCGTTATATGTACAATCATGATCCTCTCATTGTTTCATTTCGCCCCATTTACAAATAGTGAATCTTTATGAATAATATTCTTCACTCAAGTAATAATATATGATTCACGGTTGTCACCCTAGGAATATTTTACTTCTATCTTGCCATGTGGAGAGATTGTTTTACAAGTACTTCCAGGTGTATATTTCATTCTTTTTGTTCTTTATGATGACCGGGGTGCCATGTCATTACTTTCCATCATCAATTTGATTATTTCCATTCTAGGAAAGTTGATAAACCTTTTTAATGATTTTTTGGATGTTCCAAAGTGGCTTGATTTGAAATTTATCATTCTCTCCTTTTGGGAATCTATTTTGAAACACACACAATCATTATTACTTCTTTTCAAAATGAATTTCCCTCTATGTGGTTTGTTACATCAAGCCAAATAACTTTTTTTTATTGGTGTCAATCTACTTCACCTTTATCAATCTCATGTGAACATCAAAGGCAATCTTAGCATTTACTTAGACATGATTTTGTTCACAACAACTCTCAAGCTCCATTTTTTGCTATAAATTCTCACCATTCCCTTCATAATATTACATTCTTCAAGTTCTAGTGTGAGAGGATTAATGCAATTTATTTCTATAATATGGAGGAGGTAGCGTTAGTACCTAGCCTAAAAGAGCTTTCATATAAAGCTCTACACTCAATTTTTGACCTATCTAGTCCAGATGAGGCATTCATGAGAATGCTCTTTGACATTGTGGACCAAGAAGAGTGTGATGGGCCACCGACACTCAAGTTGTCAAGGTAGCCTTGATTTGGATGCTGATTAAAATAAGCCCAATTTTTTTTACCTTCTAAGTCATGTATTTTCACTTTCTCGGTGGTAAAATCAAAAAACTCCCGAGGGGTTGAAGAAATTTTGGCTTAAGTGAAAGCCTATTATAAAGGATACTTCCTTCAATGCTTCTCCTCTTTTCTTCAATGAGGAATTCACTGAGAAGGTAATTCATGAAAAAGCATACATTTTTATGAAGAATCCTCTATGTG
Source organism: Taxus wallichiana var. yunnanensis (assembly GCA_018340775.1). Taxonomy (NCBI): domain Eukaryota; kingdom Viridiplantae; phylum Streptophyta; class Pinopsida; order Cupressales; family Taxaceae; genus Taxus; species Taxus wallichiana. The sequence continues at coordinate 226,718,201 of CM031240.1, read as the reverse complement.
ATTGAACTTGAACAATGTGTTTCTCTTCTGGAAAAGAAACCATCGGATCCCTCACTGCCTTGAGACTCACTGGAGCACCACCATCATTCCTGAAGAAGTGATGGGGTGAATCCACCTCCAAACCTCCAAGCCGATCAAGTAGAAATTGGAGTTTGTACACTCGGATATGTGGGGACTAGCTCAGGTAGCTTCTCGTGGAGGATCCTAGTATTATGTTACTTTCATTGATGGTTCTACAAGAAAGGTATGGTTTTATTGTATTAAACTTAAAACTGATGTTTTTGAGACTTTTAAAATATAGAAAGCCCTTGTTGAGAACGAATCAAATTCAAAGTTAAAGTTCCTCGAGATCTAAAAATGGTGGTGAATATTGTATCAAGGCTTTCAATGATTGTTGTTAAGTGAATGGGATACGTAGATAAAGGATCTGTTCCAAGAACACCAAAAGAGGATGGTGTTGTAGAGAGAATGAACAAGACAATCATGGAACGTGCTAGAAGTATGAGGATACATTTTGGATTGCCTTTGTAGTTTTGGGCGAAGTAGTTGATACAATTGTTTATTTTATTAAGCTGTGGGCCTTCAAGTTTACTAGATGGAGGAATACCAGAGGAAGCTTGGGTGGAAAAGAGGTAGATATTTCTTTTCTTAAATTTTTTGGTTCAAAAGCTTTTTTGCATATTGATAAGCAAAATAGAAAAACGTTGGATGCAAAATCTAAGAGATGCACTTTCATTGGTTATGGATCGGTGATTTTGGATTCCATTTTTGGAATTTAGAGAATTCTAAAATTATTAGGATTCATGATTTTGAATGGAATGAAAAGAGAATGTATAGGGATCAAATTTTGTTACCCAAGGACGAACTGTTGAGAAGTTTGTGAATTAAAATGAAATCTCGATTTAAAATTAATACCGACAAAGGTTACACAATAACCGGTGTCGGTTGACCCGACCGACATGGGTCAATCAACCAAGATCGGTTATAGAAGATCCAAACATACATCGGTTAGCAGAACTAACATCGGTTACGGTGTGACAGGAATCGGTCATCGGCGATTTTGATACAAATATCCAAGAGGTCCGAATGACCCTCAGACTCCCAAACTCCTGTGAGAAGGTCACAAAGGGTAAGTAAAGCTCCGAAATATTTACACCTCTATTTTATTTATTATTGATTGATAATGGTGAACCGAGAGAGTTTTGAAGAAGTAATGCAAGATAAAACCGAGCGTCCGGTGGGAGCATGGCATGGATGAGGAGATGGAATCCTTGGAACAAAACCAATATTGGGATTCGGTTAAGTTATCAGCAAGTAAGAGGACATTACGTGAGAACAAGTGAGTTTACGGGATCAAGGAATAAGAGGGTGGACAGAAATGGTACAAGGCAAGGCTTGTAGTAAATGGATTTGCATAGAAAAAGAGGCATTGACTCATGTTGTAAAGATGAATTTTATTGTCTTGTATTGAGTTTAGTTGTAGTAGAGAATTTTCATTTAGAGCAATTAGATGTGAAGACATATTTCCTTCATGGTGATTTGGATGAATAGATTTATATGCAATAGTCGCTTGGGTATGAAGTCAAGGGTACGGAGAAATTAGTGTAAAGGTTGAAAACGAGCCTATATGGGCTCAAGAAAACTCCAAGACAATGGTGCATGAGGTTTGATATTTTTATGCATGAGCATGGTTACTTGAGATGTGAATCGACCATTGCTTTTATTTCAAGAAGATTGAAAATGGGAGATATATTATTTTGTTATTGTATGTGTATGATATGATTATTTCAAGATCTAGTATGCAAGACATTGGTGAGCTTATGAGAAAGTTAGCTCACACAGTTTCTATGAAGGATTTAGGAGCTGCAAAAAGAATCCTTGGCATGTAAATACACAGAGACATGAAGAACAAGAAATTGTATTTGTCTTAGGAGGATTATATCTACGAGTGTTAGAAGCGTTCAAGATGCGAGAATGCAAAAGTTGTTAGTACACCTATGGTTGGACACTTCAAATTGAGAAAAGATCAGTGTCCTTCATCACATGAGGAGTTCAAATACATGACACGAGTTCCATATGCTTCGGTAGTTTGGAATCTCATGTATGTTATGGTTTGTAACATTGCACACGTAGTGGGAGTTGTGAGTAGATATATGGTTAATCCAAGTAAAGAGCATTGGAAATTAGTCCAATAAATACTCAGCTATTTGAAAGGGACATCTAGGATGGAGTTATGTTATGGAGGTTTGGATACTTCATTGTGTGGCTATGTTGATTCGGATATGGATGGAGATCTAGATGGTAGAAGGAGCACTATCTGGATATATTTTCACTGATAGGTGAAGCATGAAGTTAGTTGGATTTCAAGATTGCATAAGGTTCTAGCTTTGTCTACTATAGAGGAAGAGTATGGTGCAACCTGTTGCATATGATAGAAAGGAGATGATATGGATGAGTAGGTTCATGAAAGAGTTGGGAAAGGAGCAAGATGATTACAAAATGTTCAGTGAAAGTTAGAGTGTAATTCATTTGGTAAAGAACTCAGTGTTTCATTCAAGAATGAAACACATTCAGTTGAGGTATCACTTCATACAACAAGTATTGGAGGATGGGTAGTTGGATCTGGAAAAGATTTATATGAGTGAGAACCCTTCGAATATGATAACAAATCCATTAGAAAAATATAAGTTCAAGCTGCACTCCACTTATGTTGGTCTTTGAGTTTGATACTTGAAGAGGAAGAAACAAATCTAAGGAAGGATCCAAGAATGATGTCGCATGCGGGTATGGTGCGTAATTAATCTCCAAGTGGGAGATTGTTGAGTTGTAGAGCTCAATTACTTTGAATTAGCATGCAGTATGAAACTTGCTGGAAAACATAGTAACTGACATGTTATGGAGGGACCGGCATCAGTCGAGAAAGGAGGAACCGACATCGATTAGGGATAACCAGCGCGATCGATTACTGTGTGTGGGTGTTTTAATTAGCTCACAGGAATTAGATCTATTTTTAGTATTAAAGTAGCTCTATTGAGTGTAATTGCATGGCTAAGTTCCCTAAGTTTCTATACACCTATATAAGTATGAAAGATAGGGTTTAGAAGTAAGAATTAAGAAGAACTTGCAAAATTTGATGATTATTGTGAGAATAATTGTGTGAGAGAGAATTCTTGGTGAAGAAGCAAAAGCTTGAGAGTAAGACAATATTGTACATCTGAGAGGTGTGGAAGATTGTAAATCTTCAATTGTATATCTTATCAAAGCTTTGGATAATATATTTTCTTGTTTCTTGGTGGACCTATCCCACACTGGGTGAACCACGTTAAATATGGTGTTGATTTATATCTCTTATTTTGTATAATTCTTCTGGTAGAATATTTACTTTCATTGCATGTAAGTTTAGATCTGATATATTATCTGTATAACCTTGTGTTAACCCCAACATTACACATCTTACATTGCATCATATACATCATGTGTTACACATTCTACACATTCATGGCCATCTCTTATTATAGCATAGTCTACATCTACTCCTACGCGTTGCACTCACTACCCTATAACGCACTCTAGTTTCTCGGTCCATACTCGACTACAAAGGGTTTACAAACCAAAAGGAACTTATCATATTCATGATGTCATTATTCAACCTTCTATCATGTGAAATTCTTAGGTTAGTGACATATGCTATAGGCTAAATGGTCACCTACTCCATCACCTTGTAGTGGTATACACTTTAGGGTACATCACCACTCCCTCTATCCATCTTCTAGTGATATATGCTTTAGGCTAAATTATCACTCCAACACTCATATTTTCATGATATACACGTCGGCTATAGGGTCACATACACATCATCTCTAAGGCACATGTCATCAACACACAAACATTCATCATAGCACGTTACACACAAAGACATAGCTTGACCATTTCCTGATGACACACTCTTGTTTACAGTTCATTCTTGAATGCTAAGGGAGAAAACCAAATGAACCTCACTACATACAAATCCATCCACTTTGTAGGCACGTGGATCTTATCATTCATTTTTTATTCCATTCCATCCATCCATAGTATGTTGCATATATTGGTTGCATATACTCTTTCTTACTTGTGTTTTTACATGTTCATCTTATTACACATGCTAGATAGATCTCTTGTATTTCATTATCTTTACCATACACACATGCGGGTTCACGTCATTTTCTAGTTTTGATCGCAGGTATAGGTATCTTACATGCAACATGGATGCTTTCCTAATACCACTCCCACAATGGTTGCTAGGGGTATCCACATTCATACACTATAGGTGTTATTATTTCATTGTCTACTTAGTACTTTACATTACTTGGTTATACATGCTTGTGACATCTTTTGTTATCTTTCTAACATGCTAACAGGTGCTTCATGTGTAACATTTGTTTGTAGGATTATTTTCTTCCATAGTTATCTATTTATTTGTCTACTATTGTTTGTCTCTTATTTTCTATTGTATGTGGGCCTTTCCCTTTGTTTGGTGTGCACACTTGTTTGTTGTATGTGGCCATTACGGCCTTGAGTGTCTTGCAACATCGTGAGTGGTGTCCCATGTTTTGCAACCCAATTTTCGCGGTCTATGATTGTCTTCTTGTGTTTTTTCTTGCATTATAGGTTATACATTATCTCGTATAGTTTACACTTGTCCTCTACATGCGGGTTTGTTCATACTAATATTTTTGCTAGCCACTTATTTGTACATGCCTTGGTTTCTACCAAACACTTTCCCTTCCTCCTGTGAGCACAATTTATACAACCAGTCCTATTTTGGGGTCGTATCCTCCTATCTACAATGTTACATGTACCCCCAAAGAGGGGGCATCATTTGGGATTTACATATTACACAAAGCATCTACATCAAGATGAGTTTAGTTTAGTTTCTGTCCTTGACATTGTGGGTTATAAATCGAGTGGGTTCGAGACCAGTCCACACAACCCCATACACAGCATATTTAAAAAGACATGTTATCCTTATCATTTTGGGGATCATGTACGGGTTAGAGGATACAACAAACTTTCCTCCCGACACTACTTGCCAATGATGTCGGATCACCCAAAAAACTAGGTAGTACAAATATCTCTTCATATATTCTCGGGAAGTAATTACAGGTTGGATAATAACACATCTTTCTCCCTACACTTCTTCGGCCACAGTGGCACTGAGATTTCCAAAAAACTCGCACTACACCAACATTTACATGATATCCTCTCTACACCCTTTCTCTCGACATGGATCAGGTGCACATGTTCCTTTGTCATTTTCATATTTTCCATTTATACATTCTTACACATATATCCATGCAGTTTTTAGACATATACATGTGTATTTGACTACTTGATCGTCTTCTCTTTTGCAGTCCATCTCATGTATGGGAAGCAAGTAGTTAACAACAACAACAACAACAACATTATGCGTAAGCACACACCTCATACTAACATGCATGTACATCACACATTGGCATCTACACACATGCTTATGCCCTAGGTTCACTCTCGTCACTTTTTACACTTTTGCATCTTTAGTCTCCGTGCTTCATCTTTTTGTCACTCCACGCTTTTTCTAGTCCATCGACATGCTTTCTACATATCTCTACATGGACATCAAGTATACATCTCTATCTACTTTATGTTCGATCGTTCCGCTAAACAACATAAAGTGGGGAAAATGTAGTCACTAAATCACACACTTTGGGTATTATTTAGTCCGGGTCTCATACTACTATTCATATGGTTTTGAGTGAAAAAATACTAATTAACCCATGTTCTTTATTTGTTTTATTTTGCTTTTTTAAATCGTCTTTCCGTCATACGCATGCACTTGCCTAATCTATATTCTTATTTTTCATATAATCTACCTCTAACTAGGGCACCCAGACTTGGACTAGGGTGCCCGAGGTGCCCTAGTCACATCCGGGGCACCCCGGTCCTCCTTGTACTTTCTTGCCATCTTTTAGGCACTTTTTAGACGTTTGAGCTTTCTATATTTTTGGTGTTCATCCTCTTTGGGGTTAATTACAAAATTAGAACAAGATAACCACATAACTATAAAGTTATGAGACTATAATGAGGGACCAAACACTAAGCACTACTACTCCACCTAAGGTTGCATCCATCTATCTCCATCACAAGGGACAAGGTTGGTTTCACCTACATCACACATCTTAGGAGGAGGAGTTTATTCTATTCCATCCAAGCTTCTATTTACATTTCTACATATATTTATTTCCCGTTATTTCATAAAGTGTGACATGCACAAGAGCACCTAGGGTTTGATTCACACACACACACACACACACACACATTCCTAGAACTAAATTTGGGTCTGCAAATGTGGTGCAACACTTAGTTATTAAGTCCACCATTGTGGTCGTTGAGATCATTTGACCCCTTCATTTGAATCTTTCTTTTTAAAAGGATTTTGATGTTTGGTTTTCGGTCTTGTAGGTATTTTCTTCATCTCTAATTTACAATGAAATCCAGCGTAGTCTAGCGACATACACGCGATAGGAAGCGAAGGCTTCACATCATTTAGCAACCCAATGAATTTGGTTCCTAGACATCTTCGCATAGACCATGACACCCAGAACTCAAACTAGGGTGCCCATGCACCCCATTCCTCTCCAAGAACCTCGGTCCATCCAGATAGCTCGAATCTACACTTTCTCAAGATTTTGTGTGGTCATTGCTATATTTTATTTATCCCATCTCCACTATGACACAATCCCGAACAACCCGTGAATCAACTAAGCTCTTTCTAAACCTCTTTGCACATTAGGGTTTCACATTTATATTTACTTAGTTGCTTGGGTCATTTCCTTTATTTATTTAGTTGTTATTTATTGTTGTGCATAGCATTAGATTAAACTAAATTAGGCCCCCATATTTCCATTTTAGTTTGATCAATGGACTCCAACCTTTTTGGCTAGAATTTACCAACCCCATGAAATACCATTTTTCTCCAAGTGCGTGTAACACTATGTTCTTGGCCGCAAATCACTAAGCTTCTTCCCCACTCTTTTCTCCATAGATATTGTCCTTATCCTATTTTCTAAATTTTTGTGGATGTATAAACCCCATGGTGCTCTGACTTTCCTTTAACCCATGATAAACTGATTTGATGTTGTGGAAGATTTACTTCTTCAATTCCGCGAAGTTCTAAAAAAACATGCGAAGCACTAACTCTGCCAAAAATCCACCTAATTATTTTTCTTTGTTTCTTTTGTTCCACTAGTTAGGAGAACCTATGGAATACTAAGTTCCTTCCTTCTACAAAACACCAAGATTGTGTTTCATGGATTTCTAAGAAAAATTTTACCTAAGTCCAAAATGAATAAATTATTCAAAATTGCATGGGGGTGCAATTTTGGATAACATGTTATAACCTAGTTGAATCATTCACCTTAGAGATCAAACTCACCAATTCATGTAAAAATAATAATTCATTTCAAGGAATTTTATATTTTAAATATCAATTTATCCTTAAAAATCTTAGTTGTGAGCACGGATCACTCCAATGAGAAAGACCATGCTAAGGTATTGATAAAGGAAGGTCATGGGTTTGATCTACTACCTCCACTACATTTTTATTAAAAAAACTTAAAATTCCCTTTTTTAAACAATAAACATAATCGTCCTCCTATATATTTGTAAGATTAAATCTAACCAAGTGACTAGGTGAGAGAGGTTAAAGCATTTCATCCGAGAGGTGAGCATTTCAATCGAGATGGAGGAATAAAATTGATATAAACCTATATTGGATATCAATACTTATAACTATTTTTTGATGATTATTCATGGAATATGTGGATATTTGGATATACCTTCTAAAGACCATAGATAAATCCTTCTAATCCTTCAAATAATTCAAGGATCTTGTTAAAAATGGTCATCACATCAAATACCTCCACTCAAATCAAGGAGGAATTCACCAATAATGCATTCTCTATATACTTAAAATATCAAGTAATTCGTCATCAATTAAATGCACTTTACTCTCCACAACATAATAGTGTTTCAAAGCAAAAAAACACACAATCATAGTAATGGTGTGGTGCATTATTGAAGATTTATAAATGGATATAATTTATACTATATATGAAACCAAAATAGAATTGTATCTACTCAATGGGTCCACAAAAAAAAAAACCACTTTACAACATGACTCCACATGAAACATGATCAAGAAAAAACCATTTATTGTTCATCTTTGAATTTCCAGGAAGAAATACCCATATGATATTCCCAAAGTAGAAAAAGGGTAAATTTTGAAAATAATTCAACTCAATAAATATTTATAGGATATAGTTAATTCCATGGGATACTTATTGGTTGATATTAAAACTCATAAATTATAGACATCGTCAAGGAATTTGAGTTTAATGAGAGAGGTTTTTTTATTAGTGTTTTATAAACACCTTCTCAATCAGGTAAAAATAAGTTTAATTATCTCTCCCACTCATTTTAGATCCCTAGATAGACGTATGGTTTCAAGGTACAAATTACTCTAGGACGTACAAATTTAGTTGGGATGTTTGTAGCCTAGTGTTAACCTGCAGAGGGACCAGTGTTTCTTGGTAGACCACATGTTAGGATTCAAGATATGAGTTCAAATAACTCTTATTTTGAAATTTCATCTTATCCTATGAATAGTCACAATGATCTAACCATAACTAAGTGATTATAATTTTTTTTAACTCATGAAGAAAAGGGTAGGGTAGAAAATAAAAACTACACTTTCTTTTTCTCACTAAACATTGTCAAGTACCTTTACACAATAGCCAAACCACACATTACCAAAGAAAACAAGAACTACGATTCTCATTATTTATAATCTCTAGGATATTAGTCAAAGGAATTTAGAACCATAACCCTACATCATCTAAGAAAACAACATATTGGTTCATTCACAAATCATATATCGAGTGTTAATTAGCATAACTTGATTATCTAAACTAATTAGATTCTAAACATAAACATAATAATATCCATTGCTTAACATCCCTTATCACTCATACCTACAAAATTGCCAAGCGCATCAACAAATGCAAGCATAATAAGTACTAAACCATGAAACTTGGACCAATATAACTCAATCTCATTTACTCGTAATATATCTAGCCAAAACTTGAAATAAAAACTCTACTTATTAAGAAAAGAGAAAAGAAATTATATGCATCAAGACAATAATAAACAATTAAAGACAAAATGAAACTCACAAAACCAATTTCAAAGCTCCAAATATCCTTCCTTGCATTAATTCATTGGTGTCAAGATATGTTCTACAATGCGATAAAGAACTTTTATAGAGTCATAGAATGCAACCGCATTCTTTGTATCTATTTTGGAGACTTTCAATTAAAAGAAACTAAACTAAGAAAAATTATAATTAACTACAACTGATAAATCTTGAAAAGATAATAATGAGAATAGGCTCTCATATTTATAATACTCTTTCCTAATTTTAGGTTTATTTACTTAAAATTATCCTCCATATTGAATCATTAGAGTTAGGTAGGTCCTTTCTTACAAAAAGAGACAAAAATCGATTCTTTAAAACACAAAATTGGTGCCCTATTTCTACACATGCCTTTATCTTATTCACCAAGAATGAAAACTAACACTTTAATCGTGTTGGCACAATCTAAAATTGGTTTCCATATCTTATATGTTTATGATCAAATGTTTACATGGATCCTCAATCTTGTGGACCACATGTATGAGGTCATGTAACATTCCATCCAAAAAAATATTTATCCCTTTGACCTTTTCTAATTTAACCATGATAACTAGGATGAATTCATGCATCCTAATATTATTCTTTAGAAGGGGGATTTGTATTTGTTGATAAAAATTGACATAAATTACAAGAGAAATCCATCAAACTGCTCCACCATAAAAACCTAACCAATTGAATCCAAAAGTTATATCAGGACCCACATCTACAAAGAGTAATAGAATATTGACTTGAAACATATATATGCTAACAAGTAGTTTTTGATTGGTTATATGCCTTTATCAACTCTATTTTGGCTTTGGTTAGTTTATTCTCGATAGTTATCGCATCATCAAAAGAAATTAGTGGTAAATTAGTCAACAAGTTACCCTTAATTATATCTGTAATGGCAACAATTTTGGCCTTCAACTCCATAACCTCTTGTTTTAGAATGTCTAGCTTTTATTTCAATGTCTTTGCCTTATCCTTGACATTGGAAATATCTCTAAAGTTAAAAAAATTCAAAGAATTTTATACACCAATCCTTAGAGTTAGAGGTAGTGTTATCTATGACTAGGAAGCTATTTCAACATTTCCTCAAGGCTCGTGTTTCCATTTTAAGTGCGGTTTCTACCACATTGTATGGGTCAATGGTTTGTTCTCCTTCACTATCCTCATCTATTCTTAAATAAATATCATGTCCTTGTCTCTTTATCTTACTAGATATCTTTTGGAGCTTATTTTCCTACTTTTTTATAGACAAGGGACAACTCGAGAGGCTTATAGGTAAGGGTTTTGAGACCCGGTGACCAAGCTGTTGTTATTTCCTTTGTTTCTTTTCGATTCAACCTTATATTTTATTGTTTCCACCATATCAATGACAGTTGAGGATATCATAATAGATGAGGTGGAGGGTGTAACTATTGTAGAGACTATAGGAGTTGGTGAAATGATGACAACTTGAAACTCGAAAGACTCTTTATCTATGGAATGACCATCTTTGGTGAGAAAATTTGTCAGGTGGACAAATCAAGTGCCTCCACCAACATTCACGAGGTTATGCCCCTCTACATTGAATGGTACAGCTCCCATTATTGAAATTAAACTAATCCTAACCCTATCTAAATGTTATGGGTGGCCAAATTGGTCGGGAATCACACATGGACACTCCATTGAACTTGTGGCAAAGTGTTTATATGGGGGTACAAGGGAGGAGATTACATCGATGAGGGGAAAAGGGAGAAATTAGGAAAGGAAGATTATTTCCATGAGTAGATTATAGAGCTCACACCCAATAACTGGAGTAGTTCAACCTTTAATATAGAGGAAAGCACAATGAAGCTAGCAAAACTAATGAATTAAAACTCAAAGTTTTTAGATTCATCTATCAAGAACACTAATTTCCTCTTCGACCCCATAAAGGATCAATTATGCTTGAAAAGTACATACAAGAGGGAAATAGAGGAAAAATAAGAAAGGGAAAATAGAAGAAGTGTATCTTTTATTTCATGTGAAGTGATGAATACAAATCTTCAACCAAGCTATCACAATTCACAATGCTACAAAGTAGAAGTTCTTCAAAATTTGGAATCCTTTGGAATGGAGAAGCCATCCCAATTATATAATTTGAATTGACCTTCTACCTCCCTCACATGACTCTTCATATTCCTATTCCACTTGTGACCTTTCACTTTTCATTAAATAAAGTATTTCTCTTATAATGTTGAGAAAATACTTTTATAATATTAAAATAAGTCACTTAAGTGAATAAGACAAAATATAATGATGAGGCCCAATGAAGAATTAGAATGGAGAGAGAAAGAAGAGGGAGAAAGAGAGAAGGAAGGAAGAGATGAATGGAAATAATTCCAAGCGAAGATCTCCTTGACTTTCTTGATGCGGTGATGAAATCTAAACAGAGAGAACGACACTAATGAAGATTGTTGTTATGAATAACTTTGAACACTTTACTCCATCCAGTGATAAGCTGCAAACTATATGATGAATAGACCCTAGGACCATTGAATAAGTGTTTAAAAACATTGTTTGATATTTCTCTATGTTGATCTCCATGGATGGCCCATAAACAATGTTCATGTTGATTCTCTATGACACTCCTATGTTCTAATTTCCTCTAGAATGATATATATGCTCGCATAAGTGATGAGTACCTCATTGAGACCATGATGGATGTATCATTCTATAATATGAGACGACTGTTCCAAACCGTGAAATACCACTATTTTTCATGGTGATCACACTTGAAAAACTGGAATAACTTGTACACTTTGAATGCATGTTTTTCTTGACACTTATTATATTTAGAAAGGGTAATCCACTACCTTTAGTAAGTATCGGTGTTTTCCCTCTCGGACCCCAATTGATGATGCCAACTTGAATGCTTTATCTCCTTGACAAAGCCACTTTCTAGAACAACTTACTATTTATAGAAGTGCTTGCTTACGAGATAGAACTTACTATTTATAGTAAGTGGTGATTTTGACTAGAACGATAACACCAATTATATCTTCCATTATTAGTGCCCCTCATGTGTACATTGTTCTTCCTTGATTTCCTTCTTCGGGATGACTTACTAAATATGGTAAGTGCCTATATGGAAACTTACTATTTTTAGTAAGTGATGATTTTAATTATTTTTTGAACCAACTGATCAATCATCGACCTAGTTTTCCTCCTTAGTATTCATTGTCTTCATTACTGAGCTTCTTCTCCCGATTTGACTTACCCAAAATAGCAGCCACCGTGTAGGAAGGCTTACTATTTTTAGGAAAATGTCTCTGTTGATCAATTCACTGATGAAACAAAAAAAAATATGTGGGTTTTTTCCCAATAGCGCTCCTCTAAAATTTCAACTTGATCTAATGCGAAACATGAGATTTTAAAAATTCAAATTTTTACTTCATGAAACAGGGTTTGCTCGCTAGAAAAAATTTGCTTCATGCATAAAATTTTTTTATCTAGAATCCTTACGGTGTTTGGAAAAATAATAGATTACAAAAATGGCATCTCGATTTGTTGGGTATTTTGGAAGATATGAAGATTTTTAGATCGAAAGACTTCACGGTTTTCTGGCAAAAAATCTTCATTTTTCTTTGTTTTTCTGCCATTTTGATCCATTTATTTAGTTTTTTTTATTATTTTCATGGTATGAGAGCATCAAGCATTTCATTTTTGTAGAAAAAATGGAGCATCAAATTCTAGGGAAAATCTGACAACATTCAACAACAGCGGAGGAGAATGTGGGGGGTGAGAATGGAAAACTTTGGCTAAGTCCTGCTATTTATAGCTTGAAAATGGAAGGGGGAAGGATGGGCCACATTTTAATGTCCCTTTCATCCCTTTAATAAATCTACAAAGAAGACATAAAATTCTACCTCATTCTGGTGAGAACAAGTGGCACTTGTTCAATCATTGAGCAACTTTAAGTTGGGGGTGAGGTGAGTTTTAGCACCTAAGAGCTGAGAGAGGTGGTTTCGGGGTCATATGGTTGACTTTGGGGATAAAAGGAGGTTGGTTGAAATTTTATATCCCTTTTTTAAAATGGAAAAGGGGACATGAAAATGTTCCTTCACCACAGGCTGCCACATGTCCCTTAAAATTTTCACTAAGTACCAAATAGCATACCTTGGGAGCTAACTTGCGAAGACAATATCTCGAGCTCCCGGATGAATTTTGGGTGAAATTTTATATGATTTCATCTGAAAAAAACTTTATGAATCCAATGGTGATTTTTCAAGGTCCAATTATTACCTTATCACCTCCAAATGGCTCCTTATTTCTTTGGACTGCTAGTTAGGTGCGCTAAAGAATGAGTTGTTTACGAGAAATGCATGATACTTAAAGATGATATATTTTTTCCATCATGGGGGGACAGAAAGAGATATCCAATGGTATATTTTTTTATCCATAAATCATCTTAGAGCTCCCTAAATTATTCCTTGAAGATCATGTGCTTTTTTTGTGCAAGCTCCTTTAGGCCCAAAAACCAACTTTCGGTGACCTGGCTCCTAAACCTCCGATTCTTTCCAAATTTTCCCTGAATCAGTTCCTTGATGTTTTGGAATCTCAAATACACCTCTATGATGAATATTGATCTTCCATTATACTCTGATGATGACACACCTAACTTAGAAAGGTTAATGAAACCCCCTTCTAAGTATGCTCAAAAACTCACTTTGCAAACCATTACTCCAACATGTTTGAATGATCCCGCTTGTTCATAAATCACCTAGGGGATACATGTCAATCATAGATGGAATATTGAAGGACAAGATTGGACTTGACAATGAGGGATGGATTGACCTGGGGGGTGTCTGGGAAGGTATGACATGAAAACTTTTGACATTGTGGTCCATTGTCATGCTTGAAAATTGAAAATTTCATGTTGCACATTTGCATGACAAAAATTGGCTCTAGCTTGGGGACATGTTGTGGATTGAGCACAGTGAGGACATAACATGAGAATCCCAGAATCTCAATTTTGCTTCATGGACTAGTGCCTTATCCGTTGGGCTTTATGGAGTCACTAGAAAGATAGGCTACACAACTTTCTTTATTGAACACACACACACACACACACACACACACACACACACACACACACAAAAACAAACATGACGAGGGAAACATAAAATGGAAATGAAACAGATGAAAAATTAAGGTAAACAACATAACTCACCTATTTACATGTGGGGGACACCCCACTTTCATTGAAGTGAAAATTTGAATTGAGTGCTTACCCATAAACAAGTGTCACTTTGAATGTCATTCTTCGCAAACTCCATTGTGAGGCTCATTGAAGTATGAACCTCTTCTCAGCCTCTTGAAGAATAAGGCTTGATTACTAGTGCAATTGATGATTTTCTTATTCATTCCACCACCTTCATTGTTTTGGCACACTTTCTTTGGCTTCTTATTGCTCCTTTGGTTTATTCCACTTGTCGATTTCTTGCCACTATCATGAAGACATTCCTTGATTTTTTTACTTGCCATTTTCATTTTCCCTACGAGAATTTTTTTCTTCATTATGCATCTGCTTCATGACCACCACTTTTATGGGTTGATTCTCAGACAGATGTCTCATGAATTTTGGCATCATGTCCCTCTTCTTGATTTTATCTATTTTTAATTGTTCCATGAAGTGACCTTTCTCATGCTCCAAATATTTTTTCATGTGCTTCCCTATACAATGTGTTACTTTCATTGCATTACCCTCTTGGAAAGAGAATGAGTTCAAAATTAGGTCTCCAACCTAGAAATTGTCATCTTCTTTGCCTTGTCCATTTTGGGCTTCATCCTCCATTTTTTTGTCAAGGGCATCCATCTCTTGATCGAAGTGAGCACTGAAAGGTTGAAATATATTGAGAAGGTTTCCATTTTGAGTAAAATCAACCTTAGCACCAAGTAAAAATACGTTTCTATATTTTCATTGAAGTGTTTCTATCCTTATGAAGATGAAATGAGCACAATACCGTCTAAAATGTCATCATCTTCATCTTCACATTCTTGATCGCTAAGAATTGAGAATTTTATTTTTGTAATGATATCATCTTCTTCTTGTGTATACTCCATTTCAAGTTTGAGAGGTGAAGGTACATTTTCATTCTTTGCGTTCCCTATCATCTTCTTCCAATGAGAAAGAAAATATTTCAAGTTCACTAGAACACTCATCACATGAAGACTCATACTTGATCCTCGGGAGAATCATTGAAAACATTGAAGTTGTCTATTAAGAAGGTGTTGAGCATCATTCCTTCTTCTTGATCTGTACATCTCTCATCACTTTGAGATTGCTTTGTTGCAAGTCAAGGTTCTCATTACCAACCTCATCATCCATCAGAGCAATTTCATTTATACCTTCATCCCATAAAAATTACACCTTTTCAAACTCATCTTTCATCAACTCTTCATTGTGTTCTTTGACTGGACTCTATGGTGCTTAGACATTCCTCCCCAATAAGGGAAACTCAAGATCTTCCTTGAAGGTCATGAAGAAGTTTCCAGATTTGGAAATTTTGACATGGGATATCTGTTGTTGGGTTGTTTGGTTGTTGAACAATATACTTCATTTTTTTATGGGAAGTAGCTTCTTTTTTTTACTGTTGACTGGGATAGTGACGTGCGATAAATTCAATTGCATATCTCCTCCAACATCTTGGCAGAATCTTCATCCCAACAACATGCCATATGAGGCAAGCATTTCTACTACAAGGATTCTCATTGTGATTTTCTTGTTAGGAAATATTCCAATGCTACCTTGGCATCTTTGACTTGTCGATGAGAGGCACTTGTTTCATCTCCATGGAGAGACATTTACCAGAGGTAGGGGAAAGGGAGAGACCAAGAGCTTTAGCAAATTTTATGGGCATGACATTGTCCGAGGCACCAGATTCAATGATACAATTATTTATCTTATACCCATTGACCAACAAGGCTATGTAGAAATGATCAACCTTCTTAGATGTAGAGGGTGTGGAAGCAAGGAAATTCATAGATGGAGTGGATTGAGATGCATGTGGTGGTTCTTTGGTGGAGGCATCTTGAGAGACATGGTTACTTCCTTTGACATGTTAGATGAGTCTCTCCAATTGTTTGGGATGAGTTCTTAAGTATTCAAATGTAGATATTTGGATCTTGGAATTTTAAAATGGTCAATGATGTCTAAGGATGAAGAGGTGGTGGGAGAATCATGGGTTATGGCAGCATTAACATAGATGTTTTTAGAAACTAATTTTCCAAGAGAAGTAGAAGGGGACTTACTTGAAGAGGTAGAATGACTCTTGGTTGGGGTGGCTTCATGCTTCTTCTCAATTTTCCTTATTAGCAGAGAATTTGATGATCCTCCTTTCATTATTATTCCCAGAGTCGCCATTTGATGATTCACTTTCTTAACGTGGGAAGTAGAAGAAGATCCTTATTTCACCTTTCAGGATTGGGTGTGTAGACACCTGTAGTTTGATCAAAGCACTATTATTTCTAATATTTCACTTATTATTCTCTTCCTCACAAATTTACGACATCTCATCAGTTAGATCTATCTAACTCCCCTCTTATGACACTCTTTTGGTTGTATTTCCTCTTGTAAACTAATTAAATAGGTTATAATAACCTCTTCTTGGCTAAATATTCTCTTCTTTACCACCTCTATTAGCTCCCTGGAATATCAATCCACTTCATTGGATTGATTAAGCCTTTCAGAACCCTCTCAGAAACCTAATTTATCTCTAAATAGGATTAATTACCCTCTAAACATGGTTAGCTAGTCTTAACCATGATCAACCTCTCTCTAAAACTAGTCAAATGTTACTTTGACTTGCTAATTTACTTATTGACTCCCTTTTTAGTCCCACATGCACCAAAAGCCTTCCATTTCCCAAATGGAAAACTATAAATAGCCTACTACCCCCCTCTCATTTCTAAGAACACTTCTTCCCTCTAACCTAAACTATAGTATTATTGCTAGGATTAGGAGTTTCATTTCATTCTATTGAGCTATTTTCTTTGCTTTTGCATTTCTATCACATAACATGGAGTAAATGGGAAGAACCATTGGCCTTGAAGACATTATTGGTGAGATCCCATTCTCTTGACTCATAAACTGATTGCTTAAATCCTTTTAGGTTCATTTACTTTAAGCTTTCAAGAATAGAGGTTAATTTCATTTGTTTAAATTACTTGTTTACTTCAAGTTAATGCATGCAAATAGGATTCCTTGCTCATTTCTTATCATATGGTCCATTGAGGGATTTTGCACAAGGCTTTGGGGTTCTTGAGTGTTCTTACCCCATTTCAATATCTCTTGCAAAATCTTTCATTGAACACGGGGTGAATATCACATATGAATAATTGTTTGTGGATTCTTCATCATCAAGTGTGCATTCACAAGACATGATCCCTTCATATTCACTTTCTCATTCATCTTCATATTCAAATATTTCTTATTCTTTTTCCTCAAAGTTCTCGTAAATTTCATTAACCAGGTGAGGCTTCCAAGGTGACCCTTTGGGGTGCTCTGTGATCTGAGAGAGTTGCTTCTTCATGGAAAACATATCATTAGCCATTTTTTAAGTATTGGATCAGTGGGTATTGAACTCAAACTTTGACCTTTCTATTTACCATGGGGATTCTTTACCTTACCAGACAAGATTAGATTGTCATTTGTTTCAATAGCATAATCTTGTGCTTCTTTCAAATCTCTAGGTTGTGATCTTCTGAGGAAGAACCCAACTTCTAGTTGCATAGCACTGATAAAGAATCTTTTCATATTATTGTCAGAAGGCACGACATCTTTAGGAATCCTTTTGATTTTCTGGTTATACCTAGATATGAAGTCTCTCATAGATTCTATAGATTCCTTCTTCATTTGTAGCAGTTGAACTAAGAGATCCTAGCAGTCTTTTGTAGTTTTAAATCGGCTTCAAATTTGGTTCTTATATCATTCCAACAAGTGATAGACCTTACTAGTAAGAAATAGAACCATTCAAAGTTTCCTTTTCTTGTAAAGATTCCATGAACAATCTAATAGATACATCTTCATGTTTGATGCCCAACACACCACATGCGGTGATGAAAGCTACTACGTGCTCTTCAAGAAGTTGTGTGCCGTCACCTTTGAATTTTGGAAGGTTCTTGTGGGAACACGTCGGAAGATCATGAAGAGGAGGTGCAAGAGCAAGTGAACTGTATTCCTTCCCCATGGAACAATGGGTTGGGGTCTTTCTCTTTCTTCATCCACCATGGTCTTTTCCACTTCAACTGCTTCTTCTTCAACTCTTGAAAAGTGCAGATTTCTCAATTAGGATTGCAAAGAGGCTTTTGATCATCAAGTACTTCTTCCTTTTTTTGAATTTTTTATTTTTATTTTGAATATATACCTTTTTTTTTTTGGGTGCACTTGGGAAAATCTCTCCCCAGCGGAGTCGCCAAAAACTATTGGTGAGAAAATTTGTCAAGTGGAAAAATCATGTGTCTCCACCAATGTTCTTGAGGATATGCCCCTCTACATTGAATGGTACATATCCCATTATTGAAATTAAACTAATCCTAATCCTATCTAAATGTTGTGGGTCACCAAATCGGCCGAGGATCACATAGGGACACTCCACTGAACCTGTGGAAAAGTTCTTGTATGGGGGTACAACGGAGGAGATTACAACAATGAGGGAAATGGGAGAAATAAGGAAAGGAAGATTACTGTCACGAGTAGATTGTAGAGCTCACACCCAGTAACCAAAGTAGTTCAACCTTCAATATAGAGGAAAGCACAATGAAGCTAGTGAGACCAATGAATTAAAACTCAAAGTTTTTAGATTCATCTATCGAGAACACTAAGTTCCTCTCCAACTCCATACATGATCAACTATGCTTGCAAAGTGCATATAAGAGGGAAATAGAGGAAAAACAAGAAAGGGAAAATAGAAGAAGTGTAGATTTTATTTCATGTGAAGTGATGAATACAAAGCTTCAACCAAGTTATCACAATTCACAATGCTAAAGACTAGAAGTTCCTCAAAATTTGTAATCCTTTGGAATGGAGAAGCCATCCCAATTTATAAAATTTGAATTAACCTTTCACCTCCCTCACATGACTCTTCATATTCCTATTCCACTTGTGACCTTTCACTTTTCATTAAATAAAGTATTTCTCTTATAATGTTGAGAAAATAATTTTACAATATTAAAATAAGTCACTTAAGTGAATAAGACAAAATATAATGACGAGGCCCAATGAAGAATTAGAATGGAGAGAGAAAGAAGATGCAGAAAGAGAGAATGAGGGAAGAGAATAATGGAAATATTTCCTCATGAAGATATTCTTGAATGCCTTGATGCATTGATGAACTCGAATGGAGATTCCTAAAACTGAAGATCCTCCACACTAATGAAGATTCTTTCTCTGAATAAATTTGAACACTTTACTCCATCTAGTGATAACCATAAACTATATGATGTACAAACCCCTAGGACCATGGAATAAGTGTTTAAAACCCCGTTTGAGATTTCTCGATGTTGATCCGGATGGCCCATGAGCAATGTTCATGATGATTCTTTGTGACACTGTTATGTTCCACTTTCCCCTGGAATGATATATCTACTCGCATAAGTGATGAGTACATCATTGAGACCATGATGGATGTCTCATTCTCTAATATGAGATGACCATTACAAACCGTGAAACACCACTATCGTTTCATGGCTAATCACACCTGAGAAACTGGAACAACCTGTGCACTTTAAATTCATGTTTCCTTGACACTTACTATATTTGGAAAGGGTAACTTGCTATCTTTAGTAAGTGTTGAAATTTTCCTCTCTAGACCCCAACTGATGATGCCAACTTGAATGCTTTATCTCCCTATACACTCCCCTTGTGAAAACTACTTTCTAGAACAACTTACTATTTATAGCAAGTGCTTACAAGACAACTTACTATTTATAGTAAGTGGTGATTTTTGACTAGAATGACCACACCAATGAGATCTACCTATATTAATTTCCCCTGTGTACACTTCTCTTCCCCTTATTACCCTTCTGGGATGACTTACTAAATATGGCAACTTACTATTTTTAGTAAGTGATAATTTTCACTATTTTTCATAATTACTGATCAATCCAACCTCGTTTTCCTCCTTAGTATTCATTGTCTTCATTGTAGCTTCTCTCGGTGATGACTTACCCAAAATAGTAACCACCCACGTAGGAAGGCTTACTATTTTTGGAAAGTGAGTCTCTAGTGATCAGTTCATGATGAAACCAATGTTTCCAATATGTGTTTTTCCCAATAGTGCTCCTATGAAATTTCAACTTGATCGATGTCGAAAACGAGAGATTTTAAAAATCAAATTTTTACTTCAAGAAATGGGGTTCACTCTCTAGAAAAAATATGCTACATGCATGCAAAAAAATTCTATGGAATCCTCATGGAATTTCTAAAAATAAGAGATTGTAAAAAATGGCATCTCGATTCATTGGGTATTTTGGAAGATATGAATATTTTTTGATCGAAAGACTTCATGGTTTTTCGGCAAAAATATTCCTTTTTCTTTGTTTTTCCACCATTTGATCCAACTATTTAGTGATTTTTAGTGTTTTCATGGTATGAGAACATCAAATATCTCTCACTTTTGTAGAAAAATTGAGCATGGAATTGGGAAAATCCAATAGCATTCGGCGGCGTGAGGAGAATGTGGGGGTGAGAATGGAAAATTTTTGCTAAGTCCTACTATTTTGTAGCTTGCAAATGGAAAGGGGGAGGATGGGGTGAATTTTCACGTCCCTTTCATCCCTTTTCTAAAGGTGCAAAGGGGACATAAAATTCCACCTCATTCTGGTGAGGACAAGTGGCACATGTTCATTTGTTGAGCAACTTTAAGTGGGGGGTTGAGTTTTAGCACCTAAGAGCTGAGAGAGGTGGTTTCGGGTCATATGGGTGACCTGGGGGCTAAAAATGGTTGGGAAAAATTTTATGTCCCTTATGTCCATTTTCAAAGGGAAAAAGGGGACATGAAAATGCACCTTCACCACAGGCTGCCACATGTCCCTTAAAAATTTCACTAAGTACCAAATAGCATACCTTGGGAGCCAACTTGCGAAGACAATATCTCGAGCTCCGGATGAATTTTTGGGTGAAATTTTATATTATTCCACCTGAAAATAAATAAATTATTCTGATGGTTATGGTTTCATTTTCCAATTCTGATTTCATCACCTTCAAATGGATCCTTCTTTTCTGGACCGTTAGTATGTGCAGGAAGAATGAGTTGGTATGAGAAATGCATGATACTTGAAGATGATCTATTTTTTCCATCATGTGGGGATTGAAAGATATTTCCAATGGTATATTTTTTTATCCATAAATCCTCCCAGATCTATCATAATAATTCCTTTTAATATCAGGTGCTTTTTTTGGTGCAAGCTCCATTAGGCCCAATAACCAACTTTAGTGACCTGGCTCCTAAACCTCCGATTATTTCTAGATTTTCCCTGAATCAGTTCCTTGATGTTTTGGACTCTCAAATACACCTCTATTATGAATTTTGATCTTATGTTATAATCCAATGATGATGTACCCGGCTTAGAAAGACTTATGAAAGTCCCCTTGTAAGCATGCTCAAAACTCACTTTGCAAACCATTGCTCCAACATGCTTTAATGATCCTGCTTGTTCCTAAATCACCTAGGGGGATACATGTCAATCACAGATGAACTCTTGAAGGACAATACTAGACCTAACTATGTGGGATGGATTTACCTAGGGGATGGTTGGGAAGGTATGACATGAAAAGTTTTGACATTTTGGTCCATTGTCATGCTTGAAAATTGGAAATTTTCATGTTACACATTTGCATGACAATAGACTCATAAAAGGATCACTATGGATTGGATAGATTTTTGGACCAATGGGATGACCATTTGGTACATACATGATAATTTGTGGTACTTACAGACTTAGAGGTTAAAATATTAGTATTTATAGTCTTGATATTGGCAAATAGGATCCAAATTATGTAGTTGTCCTTGGGTGAAGAGATGTAAATGGTGGGATTTGCATGGAAACATTTAGGCACTCATATTTCATCATCTCCATGAAGGATATGATATTCAATGTGGACTATATTGGTCCTATCATGGGTGTTGAAATTCTGCAGGGAGTGGTGACAACATAGTAGAAATAGGGGTAGTGGAAGAAACTTGGGAAGAAGAGGAAGAAATGGGACATATGGTGATAGTGGGAAATAATGGAGGTGAAGTGAACATAGTGGAAGGAATGGTAGAAATGGTAGGGGAAGAAGATACCACCATGGATTATGACAAGATATAACTCACATTAAAACTTCCACTTTCGATTAGAAAAGACACAAGTAACACTCACCATTCTTTTACTTGTATGCATGACTAACACAATTGGTTGTAGTAGAGGAGTAGGAAGTGATCCCAAAAAACCACAAACTATTGATGTTATATCCACTTGTGTAGGTTTCCATTTCCCTTTATATGCAACAATCCTCCTTTATCCACATACGTGCCTCATAGTAGGAAGAATTTGAATTTATGGAAATGATTACATCTAATTTTAGGACCACTTGGCCCCTACGGATACAGAAAGAAGCCTACATTGTTTCCTGAGTTGGTTTTCCCACCTTTTAGGAAGGAGGGATAGCTTGTAGAATACTTTTCTATATATTCCTACTTGTTTCATCTAGAGAACCAGGATCAATTGGAATTAGTGTGATCAAACTTGTTACTTTAAGGTTATTTATAACTTCCTCCACAAACTCAAGATTCATGTGGTATTTTTTGTTTCCATCCATGTATGATTGTAGGGATGAGGGTACTTATTATTCATCTTGTTTATATGGTATTTTACATACCCATGAGGATCCCACATCCTACTAATATCATGATGAATATTAGCATATGGCTAATGTTGTCTTGCAAAAGTTTGAAAAGTTGGGTATTTGCTAAACTTATATTTGGCAATGTTGAAAGGGGTACTTGGCCATGGATTTTTATTGACCTATTTTCATCAACCACCTATCACATGCTCAAATTTATGGGCTATCATTTTAGTTTCTAGTCTTTTAGTAACATGTTTAAGTAACCGGTAGGGAGGTATCAAAATGCCTTAAATTCTTATCACATTATAGTTTTGGTAGTACTAATAAGCCCCTGCCTTCTTAATAGACTATCTTATTTTGGGATAATTTGAGTCATTCCCACTCCATAAATGACATAGTACATAGTAGGGTAGATGATTTCATAAATTTCCACAATGGATTAGCCGTGATTGTGGTTGTACGATTAGGTAAAAATAACATGAATGGAGACAATAGTGGTTGGTAACCAATTGGAAAATAATGGATCAAAGGTTTAAAAAGCATAAAATATGTCCAAAAATATGATAACATGTTATATTTCTTACCTACAACATCTAAATCCCAACACAACTTGAAGTTAAATTCAAAAAGTTCACCAAAGTCAAGTTTCTTGCCTCTAGTAGTCATGCTCAATAAGGGAACCCAAGCTTGGTTCACAATGTCATTTTTTTCAGCTCCATAAAATATGTTTAACAATACCATGGTAACCTTAATTCCCATTCTAAATAGGGAAACAGGTATATTTAACTTGGATTTTTGTTTTACCTTGGATTCATCAGTTACCCATGATCTCATTCATCCATAATATCTTCTCCTCCCATGAGTTATCTCATTGTATCTTGTTTATATGATGTGTACGGTATATTAATTTTATAGATGTTATTAAAAACATTACCAATAGTGATATAAAT
Source organism: Taxus wallichiana var. yunnanensis (assembly GCA_018340775.1). Lineage (NCBI taxonomy): Eukaryota > Viridiplantae > Streptophyta > Pinopsida > Cupressales > Taxaceae > Taxus > Taxus wallichiana. The sequence goes on along the minus strand of CM031240.1, from coordinate 226,694,146 downwards.
ATGGTACCTATGGCATTGGAGATGATTTTTTTTTTGAAGGGTGTATTATGTGAATATATCTTCAAACAAGTCATCACATGGTAAACCTCAATATTAGTTACTATATCATGGAGGCCACCGTCTCTTATAGCTTTGAATTTTACGTCATAATTTTTACTTCCCAAAATACTTGGCTCCAATTTGTGATATGAGATAAAAGAGCCTCGGTAAAAAGTGTATCTTTAATCTCCCATGTCTCTAAACTAGAAGAAGTAAAAGACTTCACTTTGGGTGCCATTTTTGCTATGTTTATATTTTTATTGCTTGATTTAATATATAGCTCATAAACTTTCTCATGTCTAAGCTCTAATACCATTGTTCTTATGAAACTCTATGAAAACTAACCTCTTTTTCCCAATAAAAGGTTTTTACAAATGAAATCTTGAACAAAGTGGCTCTTGTAAATGACATGTGACTATAAACAAACCATTTCTAAACTTGAAATGAGTTAACTATTATTCATCTCAAGTATTTTCTAGACACAATTGGTTTGTGTACCATCAAGCTTATTAATGGTAAAACATTATATGGACTTTAAAATTTAAATTAGATGAATCAACCCCTTTTGATTTAAATCTTTCATTTTTTTCTTTTGACATGGCCTTTAACCTTAAGCGATGTGTGACACTTGGCTTTAATCAACTAAAGTGTTCTATATAGTATCCTCAACATTTAGCATGCTTTTGGATAGTCCATAATGTTGATACATGACACTTGGCGTTATTGGTGTGTTTCCCTTTGATTTTTGGCTAGGGAATAATAATGAAACGTGGAATCCATTAGTGTGTTCCTCTTTGTTGAACCATGTTAGCTAGCTTTCATCAATGAACAACAATTGTATTCAATTAGTGTACATGTTCTATGTGATCCCTCAAAATTTTGGCTGTGTGCCAACTTTTACACCCTGTGTAGAACTGATGTGTGACACTTGGATTTAATTAGTGCCTTTTTCTTACGGTACCCTTATATCCTCGAGCTATGATACTGATTTGTAACCTTGTCTTGAAGTTGATGAATGGCAATTATCTTAAATTGATGCAAGGGTTTTACATGAAGGTTAAAACTTAAAACATAGTTTGCATATTCCCTATATATTTTATCTTCAACACATTTTCTTTGAGGAAATTGGTGACATGTTGTTATTTCGTTTTAAATCTTTTGATTATAAAATTTTATGTCATTTTCCCAATGTAAAGCCAAGGTAGATGGACGCCTATGCTTGTTTCTCTCATTTAACCTTGTGTTGAAGTCTTGAATATTTTTTTATCCTTCATCCTCATTCCTCCACACCATAAACGTTATAATATACCTTTGAAGAACATATTTTATTGGTAAAGTAATAAAATAATACATAAACATAATAAAATAAGAACTTATGTACTTCCTAAGTATGCGAGACTTGAATTAATGTTTGTTATGTATCTTGACGCTTACTTTTGAGAGTATTTCAAGGTTCTTTGAGTTTCTTATATTATATTTCATTTTATTTACATATAAATTCCTTAATAAAACCTTCTCAAAGTTTCAAGTGGGTCCTCACTTTTCATAGACAAAGTAGGGATGGGTTATGTTCATAAGAAGGTGCTTTAAATATACCTTTCACATAATCACACAATATAGACGATACCAATGACAAACTTGTGATGAATATAAAAGACAAAAAATAATGGTGACTTTAATTATTTTTTTTAAAAATGTCAAAGAAACTCCACAACCCACAACTCATTTTATGCCAATATGGTGAACAAATGTGATATGAGATGCCAAGATAGATGGAGTCCCAAACACATCTACTATCGGAACAAAAACATGTAAAAAATATCGTGAAGAGGTCAACATGGGCTTGATGAGTTATGTTTTAGAATTAAATGAACCAAAAATTTATAGGAATCCCTTGAGTCTCAACCTTAGAAAACAACCATGGAATTATAATATCGAGCACTCGATGAAGAACAAGACATGGTAGCTTGTAGATATTCCAGTAGATAATAATCCAATGATTTATAAGTCATTATTTAAAACTAAAAATGTTGTAGATGAAAGGATAGAAATTAAAAAGGCACAACTCATTGCTATTTGATAGGCTTAGAAGAAAATTATTTATTATGCTGATACATTTTCTTCTATAACAAAAATCAAGACAATCAGGATGATTTTTTCTTTGGTTCGAAATTTAATCAAATGGACATCAAAAGAACCCTCCCCAATGGAGACCTAAATGAATAATTCTACATGACTTAACCAGAAGGTTTTATCACATAAAACTAAGAACCAAATGTGTGTAGTCTTATCAAATCACTATATGGTCTCAAGTAGGCTCCACAGAGCCTAGTACAAGAAAAAGTGTGAGCATATCCTTCATAATGGATTCAAGATAAATTCTTATGATCCTAATCTCTAGCTCAAAAAGTAAGGGGAGATGGTGATCAAAGTATTTTATCTTAAATATTTTGTAATCACGAGTATTTTAATGCGGGTGATAGAGGACATAAAGGAAAATCTGAAATGGTCGTTTGAAATGATAGATCTTGGGATACTTCATTGTTGTCTTGGATTAGAATTATAGAAAAATAAAAATCACATCTTTTTGAGCCAAATGAAATATGATAAGACATTTCTTGAGAAATTTTGGATGATGGATTGTAACCCAATTGATACACCTATGGAGGTAAGGATTTAATTGTCTTAATCAAATCCATTACCGTAATTAGGTGCAACTCTCTATTGACAGTTGATTTGGAATCTATTTACTTAACCTACATTAGGCAAGACATAGGATTTTTAGTGAGCTACCTATCAAGATTCATGAAATACCAAAAATTGAGTTATCGGAAAGCAGTGAAGAAAATTCTTAGATATATCAAAGGTATTATGGACTTCATCATAAATTATAAGATGTACAACCAATTCTTCTTGATAGGCTACTTGGATTTACATTATACATGTAACATGAGTGATAGGAAATCAAAATTTGGATTCATCTTATTTTTGGTATTTGAACTAAAATCATGGGGGACAAATAAATAGTGTTGTTACATGATCTTCCACTAAAATAAAATATCATGCTATATGAGAAGTTATCTACAAAGTGATATGGTTGTGTCACATTCTAAAAGGTTTGTGAGTTCCATAAAACAACCTATCATCATGAATTATGAAAACTATGGTGTTATCAAACTTTTCGAAATTATATGTTTCATGAAATAACTAAGCATATCGATGTGCAAGTACATTCCATTTTTGAACACATCCAACAAAACCACATCCAGCTCTAATATTTCCTAACATTATATCAACATGCAGATGTTTTCATAAAGGCACTTACACATGACAAATTTTGACGCATTCTAATAACTCCTCTCTTATTCACTAAAATCAATTCAAAATTAATGGGGGTGGTAAAATTAGTTTATTATAGAATTATTTTATTATTGTATGGATAATAAATCAGATGTTTAAGTGCAATTACATGTAATGTGTAACTAGGAGTTACTTGGTGTGATATGTAGTTTTGTTTAGGATCAAATTAGATTGTGACAAGGAGTTAACTATTGTGTCATCCCATCATTTGTTTAGGGTAATTTTTAATTTAGTTATAATCTTGATATGATGATATTTATAATGTAAAATCAATTTTTAATATCTATAAACATTACATCTTATTTTTATTAATTTAATGAACAAAAACAATTATTGCACTATGATTTCTTATTTTACAATAGTTTCATATACTCTAAAAATAATCTTAAGGAGGGGGTGGGTGAATGAATCATAGTCTATATAGATTTTAAGACAACCAAATTTGGTCACTTGTAATTCATTATGTTATTTTTTTCTTATATCCCTTATAAATGACTTGCGCGCACAAACATAGCTCAAACGTACTACTCTACTCTATCCAAAGGATTACAATCCATAATTACACTTCTTAGACACCTAAATGAATACCTATTTTAGTAAAAATAACTCTTATCTCATGTGTAGACCTTTTAGACCATCTTTTGATATTTCTTCCCTACTAAATAGATTTGTCCAATAGGGATAGCATCGATTGGTCAATTATATCCTTATAAATTGATCTTGTCTAGGGCTTTCCTATGGTAAAATTTTTAAATGGTAATATTTCAATGAGTCTGATGCCTTCCTAGCTCAACTCCATGAAATTAAATTAATCATGTAACTCGTTCATCATGAGAACCCAGAGCTCTTGTTATATTGTTCAATGTCATATCTTGATTAGAGAAGATCATAATGGCCTTTATGGAGATCATAGACTATGTTCATCTTTTTCTTAAGAGATTCATACTTGAATTCAATCTTGATAACTAAAAAATGATCATAGCTAAATACATCTTCATAAGGATCCATAGTCAAGTAAACAAACATCTTATCTTTTTCTCCAATTTGCTTGTAGACACCCAAAATTGGGTCATATTCCCTAACTCCTTTTCAATCAAATAATTCTATACCATACCTAGCCATGACCCCTTCTATACATTAATATTAATTTAATTACCTATAATTAAATTAATCCTCATCCTCACACTATTATTATTTTAATTACCTTAATTAAACTAATATCCACCTCATTCTGCCACATCATCCCTCCACCTCATCCTAAGACCTATTCCTAGCCTATTAATGAACCTAGACCAAGTCCCCACTTATCCTAACCAACTAGGACTCATTCTAACCCTAACCATTCATGACCTATTAATCCTCTAACTAATTCCACACTCCTATTAATGTCATTCAACACTCTAGACCCAGACAAAAATCAAGATCACGCCAAAATTAGCAAAGATCGGGCTATTTTTGGCAACTTGGACCAATTCTCCTTAATCGATGCACGATTACTAGTCACTTAACCGTCGTTGGTTAGGTTAAATAGAAACTCTTAACTCATTGATCAAATTATGAATCTATCTTCCTTGGTTTACGCTTCTTGCATTCACACGTTCAAGCACTCGGTGACCTTGCGACCTCCAAGAGCTGTCCAAGCATTCAAACGTCATTTGGTTCACCCATAAGTTCTTCCAAAGTTCCAAAGTACACACAAGAAAGCTCCTTTCGTCCTCTTCATGCTACATTCACTCCATATTTCCACCTCTAATAACCTCCATTACCATCTACCTCCAGATTGCATTCTTCAAGTAATTATTATTTTTCTCGTTCATCTTAGTACATTAGATCATTCTATTTGTTATCTATCTCACTTCTTTATTTCTACCTTACCCGTATCTCTCCCACAGTGCCCCCACCAACCTTCTACCTATTTTTCCTTCCATACACTACCAAAACCCACATATCAATACCCCTGAGTCTTAACAAAAATCCCACGATCCCATCCAAATCCCCATCACTCTGTGCAATCACAAGAGAGTGCCCAAACCTCAATTTTTGATATTATCATCTAATTTCCCCTACCGACACCGGTCACCCAACCGGCGTCGGTCTATTACCATTATCGGCATCGGTCACCTAATCGATAGCGGTCTGTGACTAGTAATTTTTTTTAGAACAACGAGCTCATAACTTTCACCAAATAGCCCATAATCACCCAAAACCTTGCCTAGACCTTGCTAAGACATCAGTGACCTTCCCCAACCTGAACCACACCTTGCCCAATACTAGATTAGTTTTTATTTTAGTAATTTTCTTAATCTAGTGTATTGATAATGTTTTGAGACACCTAAATCAAAGTGTTAGCAATAGGACCTTTACTTCTCGCATTTATTTTCATTAATTTGATAAAACAGTGGATTGATAGCCATCTAGGAAGTATCACACTTCCTGAAACTATCATTTGCTAGGAAATCCATTACCATATACTATTTAACTCTCTCTTGTGGTCTTGTTGTGCTTTATAAGTAGTTCCTCCTAGCCAAAAGGAATCTCTCTAAAATCTGCTTGATCAAAGTTCTACGATGCGCACAACTGTGCGCTCTTCCCTCTACATAATCATAAATATTCTTCCTACCCATTACCTTTATCTATTTTATCACATTACTTTGAGGTGAAACATTTTGGCACACCCGGTGGGACCCTATCATTTTGGGTTCTTTACATTTGTTCATTTTTAGGGAATCTTTGTGTGTTTATTTCCTTTTCGAAAAAGTTCACACTAAAATTTCTCCCTGGGAATATTCTCCTTCTTCTACTTGTCTAAATGAAATTCATGTTTTGGCTTAAAAAGAACCTTTCTTCCTATTATGTATTGCATTAGTGAAATACATACTCTCTTCCTATTCATTATTGCTCTCATCAAATTTCATTGTCAATTTGGGTTTTAAAATTATGTGCATTGCATCCTGTGATTGTTGCATTAGATCACCTAAATTTATTTGTAATCTATATACTAGAGGTCATGACCAGTTGATGGTTGGCGGGAATTAATCGTAGTTCACACTTTGTGCACACACACCCCTATCTAAATCACTGAAATAAATTACTCATTGCTTAAACATCTTCCTTCCTGGTAATTTTTGTCAACGACTAATAATCGGATTAACGGTGGATCCAGTTGGTGTTCTCGCTTGAGTCATCATATTAGAATAGGACCTCATGTACTGTGAAGTATATATTGGGAAACCAAGCCAAAATTTACCTGAAACCAGCCATAAAATCCTTATAAGGCACCCTCGTTGACCAAAAAATCTACTCTATTCATAGTCAGTTCTAAATGGCATAAGCCACACAACATAAAAATATACTACTTAGGATTTTGTGTGTTTGTTAGCTTTTGCCTAATCTATATTTTGAGTTGTGAGAGTGCTTCGTCTCTTTTTATATCCCTACACACTCCAAAATCATAGTTGGTGTATTTTGAATTTTTCTTAGTCTATTAGGACACATCACTATCATACTCGTTTCTAGGTAGGTGTTTTATTTGGACTTAATAACTTTAAAATTTAAATTTTCATCATCTTCTCATATTTCATAGTAACCAGCATCGGTCCAACGACCGGCATCGGTTCCTTGTTGTTTTGGTTATTTTTCCCAAAATAGTATTCACTTCATATCCATGCATTTTCTTTGCTTTGTTTCTATCATTTCATACCATTCGATTCTCTGTTAACATCAACGAGTTCGGATTTCATCTAATTTACACTCTTCATCTATAGATTTTCAAATCTATAATCTATTCTCGAAGCGACATCGGTCCAATGATGGCATCGGTTACCTTCTCCTCTTGGCATCAATTACCCTACCGATGTCGGTTTACGTATTTTGATTTGTCTGTCAAAATAGCGACTAATTGTCATTTTCCATAATTCTTCTATCTTATTTTCTTGTGTTTATGCACCATCTACAAAGCTCAAACCACCTGTCCTACCACTATTCACATGGTTTTGACTCGCATGAGAAAATTCAACGCCCTAGTCTTTCACGCTAGTCATCAACCACTACCTCCTAGTCCTTCACCACCTTCCATCTCATCACCCATGGACCCCAATGTTCCTCCCGTTATACCTACAAGTGATGAGGAATTCATGAAATTCTTTGATCATAATCATGTAGCCTTGCAATATTACCTTGCTCATTCTTCCACCTGTGACTCATCAGGACAGCTCTTATACGGGATGCATGTCTCCATTTCTCCTACTCTTGCTCCCACTTCCATGTCAGCTAGCACCAATGTAGTATTACCTACTACCACCCCGCCACCCTTCATCTATTAAATCATCCCTAAATCATCAATATTTTTCACACCTATGGCATCTATGACATCCACCTCCCCATCATCTATGGATCTTAGTGTAGGGATCCCCATCATCAGTCTCTATTACTTCACAACCCCCAGTTGCATTGACCCCTTTTCAAATTCTAGTCATGTCTATACCTACTACTCTACCACCTATTTCTACGAGGGTCTCAACATAGATCCCTCCTACCTATACCATGTCTCAACCACCACCTATCACCTACACTTCCTATTCAAGGTATGTGCCATCTTTATCTCGCTTCTACTTATATTCCCCCATCTCAGTTCACCTACTCGACATCTCCATACATTGGAGTACCACCCACATCCTACTCATCATATCCACCTCCCTATACCATGGGGGTGCACCTCAGTCTAATCCAATAGATTTGATTAAAATGATGATGGACAAGATGCAAACCCTTGAAGCATCTGTTTCTTGATCTCGCAATACATTGACTTACAACGAGATTTGTAACGATCCTATTCACTTTTCTATTCCAATTCATCCTTACCCTGCACATTGGGAAATGCCAAAATTTAACTAATTTAATAGTAAGGAGGATCCACAACAACATTTGTGATCTTTTAAACATGTATGTTATCTAATTGCCCATGATGATGCCTTGCTTCTTGAACTTTCCCAATGTCCTTGGATGGACCGGCCTTAGACTGGTATAGTATTTTACCGAGGCACTCTATCTTCTAATTTAATCAATTAGCTCAGGCATTTCTCTATCATTTCTCCATCAAAATTGTCAAGAATGTTACCATGACTAACTTGTATTCAATACGGCAATATGAAGACAAGTCTATAGCAGATTTTTCAAGTATTGGCGGAGCCTTATTAACCAACTCACTTTCCAATTGCCTCAAACTGAACTAATAGAGTTATTTACTAGAGCTTTTGCCAGACATATCTCTCCAACTCTCCAAGTTCAAACCTTCCAAACGTTTGATGAGGCATTCACAATGGCTCAAAAGCTTGAAACTTTGTGTTATTGAAGAGAATAAATTACAATTGCACAACAAGAGTGCTCCCTTCAAACCAAACAACTCTTCTTCTTCTTCCAAATCACAAAATAATCATTCAAACAATAATTCCAAGGTGAAAGGATCTGCCAACACGGTAGTCCTAAAAGTTGGTCCATCTCATCCATCCAACCAACCAAAACCCTCTTCTACTCTTTCTCCTGTTCAGAGTTTTCAGCATAGGTATGAACAAAGACATTATACTCCCATAGGGAACCTTACTCCTCTGTGCTTTGGAAAATTTGTTGAAAGCGGGAGCTATCATTCTTCCACCGATCAAACCACATACTAGTTTTGATCCTTCCAGCCCTTTTCTGCATGGTATAAAGAAAATGATTACTACAACTACCATCGCGTTAGGGGCCATAGTGATGGAAACTGTAAGAAATTTAAGAATATTGTCAAGAGATGTTAGATAATGGAGATCTAGTCCTTGAAAATCCTAATGCGTCGACAAACCAAAACTTGCATATCTTTAAGAAGCCTTTCCCAAACCACAATCATTCATCAAACCAAAGCGGGTGAGACCTCTAACACCAAAGTTCATGAGGTTCATGTCATCTTCGATATAGTGCCTCCCTCTTCTGGTCAATTGCCTCTCATCCCCTCTATTGAGGAAATCTTTCATGCAAGCTCCCCTACCCACGGAGGAGTCCATTCCTTCTACTCCTCTACCCATGGAGGATCCACTCGCATCTACCCCTTCCTAAAGAGTCTATCACACTTGTCCCTCTACCCATGGAGGAGCAAATCACATCTACATCCTTACCTATCATTGCACCTATTTTACCTTATCAACCTAAAGAGAAGGTAACCTTATCTACTCTACTGCCCAAAGAGGAGTCTATATCACATGTTTTTCCATCTCCTCCACCCATAGAGGAGCCATTCATATCCCCCTTCTTGTAAGTGATGCTTCTCCCAGGATCTTACCAGGATCATGTTGATCTCCTCACGTCACTTTTTCCTACCGAATTAGAGGAAAAAGCTTTTGTTGTGTCACTTAACTCAAAATTTTGGATGGGTGTTATAACCCATTCATAATTTTCTAAGCCAAAGCTATTTTCATGCTTGATAGACCAATCGGATTATGTCAATCACACCACGCTCGGGGGTTCTTGTGACTTCCAGTATCTAATCAAATGTGAATGTTTCCCATAAATACCTCCACCATCTATCCAAAAGTATTCTAGTCAACCAAGATGATGAAACCTAAACCAGTCATACCCGCTCCTTCTTCATTAACCTTGCATTCACCTCAACCTTCACCTGCACCTAAATCTTCATCAATACCAAAACCTTCTCCTACACCTAAACCCACCGTTACATTGGGGGTCTGTCCCACACCTAGTCTATTACATCCCATAGTCAAACTAAACCTAACTGCTAAGTCACCAACCATCATGACACCAACACCCACATCTAAAAGGAAAACACAATCTCCTAGACCTCATACTCCAGTTTCTTCCATGCCTCCTCCTTCACCTTCACCTCTACCTTCCATTTTGGGACCACACCCTTCTACATTGGTTAAATCCAAGGTACAACAACATGTACCCACACCTTTACCTCTCAACGAAACAAACCCCCAAGTACGGGATCCCGCACCAACACCTTTACCATCAAGCAAATCCTCAACCTCCACCTACACCTTTACCTTTGTCACATCCTCAACCTACACCCATGCCTTTACCCTCATCACATCCCCATCTTGCACCCATGCCTTTACCTTCACTACATTTTTCAACCCGCACCCACACCTTCATCTTCATCACCATTTTTACATACATCATCTTCATTACTGTTGTAGAGTCATTGCCAAAACCATCACTCTCCCCTTGGATTTTTAAATTACCCTCATCTTCTATGTCCTCATCTACCTCATGCACCCCACCTACACCTTTACTCACGAAGGTACAACCAAAATCAAAATGAAAAAAAAACCTTCGTTATCTACCAAAAAGATAACTCCACCTACACCACCTCCACCAACACATATCTCACGACCATCATTTGTGCCTTCACCAAAACCCACTCTAACATCACATTGTGATCCACTGGTAAGATCCTATGCTAATGTTCTTTCTATGTTGCTAGAAACTTTGACTATCACATTTCCACCCCTTAAACCTTATGACCCACTCAAACCCAAGCCAACAGGGTTTGACGACACAAAGATTTGTTATCATCACTCTCTAGGGCATGATGTTGAGGGTTGTAAATCCCTTAAGAATTTTCTCCTCCAGCTTTGTCCTCCTAAACCCCCGTAAAAGCAAATGACCTATTAGAGGAGGACTTTGTTACTGAATAAGATGACCTATTAGACAAGAACTTCACTTCCCCTATCGTTGCACGACCTAAACCCCTAACCATCCAGCCCTCACCAACCTCTTCCCATCCCTCTTTTCCTCCTCTGACCTTTGAGATTAATATGGTCCAGGATTAGAGAGCTAGCCCAAACCCCTCCAAAATGCAACTGTGTCATACTCATTTCACAAGGCTCTTATCCTGCATTAGGTTTTTGTCCCTCCTACCATTATACCTTTCATGATTCATCTCCCCCTTTTCCTCAGATAAATATGGTTCAAGTTGCCACTCGCACACAAAAAGAAAAAGGAAAAGAGAAGACATGCAATCCATCCACTACACCTTTACCCAATATCCCATCTGCACTTGTTCCCAGGTAAGCTATGCACGTACCCAAAATTGTATATATGCATACGGTTGGAAATCGTTACAAGCGCCCAATGATGATACTGAGTCTCTTCGCAAGGTGTTCGGGATCGAGAAAAGCTTTACGGATATGCGTTAACATCCACATGCCTCGCTTTGCCCCGCGCCCTTTGTTTTCCCTTTCTTTCCTCTTTCTTTGGCTTTGGCTTGGCCTTGGTGGCGAAACCGCCGCCTGCAGGCGGGCGGCGGTCTCGTGACCGCCTCCACGATCGGGCGGCGGTCTGTAACCGCCTCCTGCGCGGAGGCGGCCAGTCTGTCTGTGCGCATTTTCCAGAACGTTCTTTTGACGCGACCCGCGTGAAATATCAACTTTTACCAACTTTTCTTTGCCGACTTAAGCTTGTATTTATGTTTTTACCAGTGACGGTGATTTATCTTTGTTTAATAGTAGGAGAGTTCAATTTGAACTTGCCTTCTGGTGTTTGCAAATGCTATAAATACATAGCTTGTGCTGAGGCAAATGGCCACCATTTCCTTGTGAGAGTCTTCTCATTTTTCAGTGGTTTGGTCTGTTAGCTTGCTTAGGATTGATAGTATAGTTCATTACATGTTTAGATAGTATTGTTCAGCTGTTGGTAAGCCACATACCCATCTTGTGCAGGCAGTGCTGTTGTTTCACCCATGGTCTGGTTTGTTTTGGTCTTGGTTCTTTGGTCTGGAGTCTTCATTCTTGAGCTTCAGTCTTCATACTCAGTCCTAGATTTATTTTATGAATCATTTTATTTTAGCATGGTTTAGAATTCTGAGTATTTAGTTATGCCTCACTGTACACCGACAACGATCCTGCTAGGAATCGTATAGGCCAAGCTCTGTTCTCTTGTGCCATCCCTCTCCTACTTGTACTTCGTTGTATTTCTCTGAAGCTGCTATTATTCATTGTTTGAGTACCTGCTGTTTATCATTTTGTTTTATCATTGCTGCAACAACCCTGCTAGGAATCGCATAGGCCAAGCCAGTTCACTTGCGCCATCCCTCTCCTACTTGTGCTTTGTGCCATTTTCACTTTAAAGTAATTGTCGTCCCAGTGCCTTCCCTTGCCGATGTTGCTACGCTCCTACTCTTTCTGGATTCACGTGAACATGCAAGAACGAAGAGATCACTCTGAGGGGACAAGCTACAACACAACTGGATTTGCCTCTGCTCAGTAAATGCCAGGTTTAAATTGTCAAAGTTATTATCAAATAGAGTAGTGAATCATTTTATTTCAGTTAAGCTCGCTTTCAATATTGCCAGGGAAGCTGTGGGGAATGATAGTTTCTGAGAAACTATGATTTGTTCCTCACTTCTGAGGTAGGATTGAAGGTTTTCAATTAAGTTAATTAGCTGTCTTTTATTTAGATTCACACATCTGCACAGGTGAATAACCACACCAGGTTATTTCACTTGTTTAGTTTTAGTATAAAAGTAGTTTAATGGTTGCTTGTAATTATAATGTTTCAATCGTATATTTTGTTTAGATTAGTTTCCCTTTCAATAGTAGTATAAGTTGTTATTTTCAGTTTAAGTTAATTTGGAGACTTCATAACTAGATTAAACGCTTAAATTCTAGTTAGGAGGGTAAATCGCTAGGGAATTTATGCTACCCGCTCATAGCCTCTAAATCTCCCCCTTTGTCATTTTAGCTACCAGGAGATCACACTACCAGATCTTAGTCACTGATTCTCCCCTGGTTAGCCATAGGAAAGTTGCTTGCCAATTCTCATCCTTGCCTGCAGCTTTGTCTATCTAGAAAACTGACCATAATCCCGGCTGTGACTTCATCTAAGTCACCCGCATTTCAAACCACCGGCTGTCTCGGCACGACCTCGGGAGGTCGGGTACGGGGAAGGTCACTTGTCGATTATCATCCTCGCATGTCACTTTCCCACAGTACAAAATTGGTGAAACTGACGTGAATCAAGCAATTCTTTCACCTTCTCTTTGAGAAGTTTTATCTTCTCAAATCACCTTCGCTCCTTCCCATTATTCTGCGGGTATTCATATACCCCGAATATGTCGGGATTCGATGCATACTGGCGAGACCCCTCTTGGGTCTTGAGGCACTACGCCCAGCCAGAATAGGCAATCATCACCCTCACTCTCGATGTGTGGGGCGACAACTATTCAACTAACCAATTGTCAACACAAACACCAAGGACTAGATATAACTCGTCCTTTCAAACAGAGGGGTTGGAGCAAATTGCTCAAACACAAACAGAGCCTTCAGGCTCAAACAATATGACATTGAGTGGAGAATCTGCTTCATCTCCTCAGGTATTACTCAGACCACATATTAGTAGACAATCGGATCCATACTTGGTCTTGGATGATGGACAATCAATACCTTATCCTAGGAGTGAACAACGCTCCCGGGGTATGTACCCACCTATAGGAGGTTTACAAGTACAACCTGAGACCCATTTTCAAGAAAATACCTCTACAGGAAATATTCTTGGAGAAACTTGGCAAGATAGCAATCAGTTCATGACAGGCTATCACATGCCTATCTGACACAGGACATCAACAAACGCCACCAAGGCACGATATCATGGCTTCACCAAACGAAGTCATTTCAAATCTAATGGAAAAGGTTAGAGGATTAGAACTTGCCCAAGCAAGTCAAAATTCAAAAATCATACAAACAGGGAATTCCAATCCTCCGCACCATCCTAGCCAAGTGGATCTCCTCACAGGAGTAGGCACACTGGGTATGACTCCTCAATATTCACAAGTGCCAACTAGACCCACAATCGCTAACACTGTTCCTCTTGGTCCAGTACAGAGCAATCCATTCCTAGATAGTACCCCTTCGTACTTAAACATGTACTCCAAATCACCACAAGGGGATTTGTACTCATCCCCCGGCGTGTTTACTCAAATGCAGGGATTGCCTTATGCCCCTGCCAACGCGTACGTTACGCCATATCAACAACCCCTTCCGCCACCACAGGCACCATCAATGGTTGAGACATATGCGATAGGGACTTATTCAGAATATTTAAAGGAGCCCTTAGATTTCGCCATACGAAGCGTTATGCTTCCAAGGCCTCTTCCCGATTTGCCCAAATACAAAGGAGAAGGAGATCCGAATGCGCATATCAAAGCTTACGCTACCGCCATTCGTGAATTACTCCCATGGGATGGGGTTGTTGCTAAAATATTCCCCAAAACGCTGGAAGGCATTGCCCTCGATTGGTATTACAGAATACCTGAGGCTTCCATACATTCGTTCAAACAACTCGTGTCTGAATTCATCAAAGCCTTCGACATGAACAAACTATTAAAGACAGGAATCAGGGAGTTCTTGCACATCAAGCAAGAACATAACGAGTCTGTCGCCCATTTCATCCAAAGGTGGCGTACAGTCCTTTATTCCTCGGCAAGCGCTCCAAACATGGATCAGATGGAGCTATGCGATTTATTCCTTCATTCTCTTAGCAGAGAAGTGAAGGAAGAAGTCCAAAAATTCCCACTGAGGACTTATGACGAGGTGCTTGAAAGTGCTCTGCGAATTGATCAAGCAGCAATAGATAGCGGCCGTAAGACGTACGGAGCAAACGGGAGGTTAATCACCTCTTCTCAAAACACTACAACCACCACAAGCGTCAATCAAGGACCCAAAATCCTTAATGAAAACCATGGGGTTACAACAGATGGATTCAGCGATCAAGTCAAAGGACTAAAAGTTGTGAACACCCCGGCACCTGCTAACAATCAACGCAATAATAACTTCACTCCAGCGATCAATATGGTGGATTCTAATCATCCTCCACAACAACAAATCCAGCCACAAGGGCTTGCTCGGGGCCCAGATGGATATCAAAACCAAAGCCAAAGGCCACAACCTCGAAATTTCAACTATAACAACCAGCAGCCCAATCAGAACTTTGGGCCACAACAGGATTCAAACCGAAGACCACGGAACTATAATCCCAATCTATATTGTGGTTTCCACAAAATTAGGGGTCATGATACTAAGACTTGCCATGATTACAATAAATTCATGCAACGCTTGCCAGAAGAACAAAAACAACTTTTCATAGATATGTTCTTGGCAGATCCTGTGTCACTAGCACCAAATACTTCCGCAGGGACAGTTTTCCCTCAAAATGCACCTCTCAAGATCTTCAATAATCCTCTCCCAAATCATTCTAACAATAACAGGTTAGATCCAAATGGGAAAAACAAAGGTATCATAATAAGAAATAACAATCAAGACGCCTCAACTCCTGACAACTCTCAGATTGCTCCTAACCTAAGTTCAAATGGTAATACAAAAATCTTGGGATTAGTTGAGCTAGAGGTTGAGCATGAAATTAATACAACAACTCAGACAAAGGAGTGTGTTTCACAACCCCTACCCGATATTTTCTCCACACGAGATGAAGTTCCTACAAATGCTAAACCGGTAGGATCCTATGATTTAATATACGAGGTGGCAAAGACAAATAAAGATAAGTCAATTTCTGTGGAAACAGTCTCCACGAAAGCCACAGAAGGGATTATGAAACTCTTGGAGAATGACAAACCGATCTTTCTCCCATTCGAACCTCAAGGAATGGGTAGTCTTCTCGGTATAGCATCTCTTCCCTCCGATGACCTAAATCTAGATATAAACATGATAGAATTAACAAACGAAGAAGGGCAATTTAAAATTGAAACGATGCCTATCAAAACCCTCTCTAGGCACTACCCTATTCTAAAGTCTAGCTTCGACCCATGTGTGTCTAAAGCTAAGTTTCCCCTACCCATGGGGCAAGACCTCATCATCAACACAATGCTCACTATGAGAGAGAAGGTCGAACAGCATAGTCATGCTCACCCACATGTCATCTCTCAAAAACATGACAAAGAGGTACGCGAATGCCTCTTTCAGAAAAATGTTTTTAATAATGGGACATATACACCTCTGGGCAAGGGTTGTAAGTTCAAACCCAGAACGGTAAGCCCTCATCAAGAAAATGAAAAATTTGAGGATAATGGTTCTCCGCTGTGTACTTCTAGGGGTGAAGAATTCGATATTCGTCAACTTTCTTCACCTTAGATATCATGAAATATAGTTCCACCTGCATTTTCATATGTACATGGTTGCAGTTACATTACATTAGTAATTTAGTTGGTTCATTTTGTTCACTCGTTTCATAAATATTGTAGTCCAGGAACTTGCTCTTAAGTAATCTATTACAAATTTCTGAAGATATTGGCAAAAATATTCAAATCACATCTCTTCAAGCATCATCAAGTATTTTCAAATCTTCTCATCAAGTTTGACAGACAAACATTGATGGAAACCATACCAAGACCTGCATACTTTGCTTCACTCTTTCTTTCTACTAGGTGAAGTTGTCCTTGCCTCTGATGCATTTCTAGAAGCTTCTTGGTGTCACATCTATCCCTCTTAAAATCTCTTGGAACAAAAGGATATCCCAAAGTCATAGATCAAAAATGTCAAAATCAAATGCAGTCAAAAGCACCAAGCAAACAAAATATTTTATTTTACACACTTCTTTGCCCCATCAACCTTCGGTGATAAGCCCACATCTCTTACTGGTGATGTGAGGTTGGGAAAGGAAAGAAGTGCCCTTACTCGCCTATATCTTGCCTTTGGTGACAAACCCATGCTTCTTACTAGTGGCATGAGGCAAGGTGTGGGGGGTCCAGTCACACAAACTAACAAATCTTGGTATGCTAAAAACACAAGTCAAATTCTGTCAAAAGAAGGGAAATATCCAAACATCTAAAATCCAAAGAGATCAAATCCTCAAAACCAGATTTTGTCAACCAGGTTGCCATTTATGAATCTAAGTCTAGATAAACTGAAAAGTAAGTGGCCTTCTAAGCTTGGTAGTAGTTCTGAGTAGGGTGGGTGTGTAGGTCAAAATTTGGTTCTTGTCCTTGTTTTGTCTGTCTCTCATCATTCCACTCGAATCAAACTCATACAACTTGTGCCCTTCCCAATTCTTGGTGTTGAGCCCTCGCATCTTACTAGTTGCGTGGATTTGGGATTGGGGCAAGTTCATCTCTTTATCGCTACACATTCATCACATTTTGCCAACATAAGAAGAAATCACAGACATTGCCCAAAGGGGCCAAAAGTTCAATATTACAACGTGTTTGTCATCACATATCAGCATTGCAAAAAAATAAAAATAAAAATAAAGTAAAACATTTTGTTTAACATTTGTTATCACTTGTCATCCATTGCATACATTATGAAGAGCATGTGAAAGTTGGCGGCATTTCGACACACAGGCATGTCAGGTATAGTCTCTAACTCCCCATTTTGGGACCGCCATACTCGGACCCAACGTTTTATGCCCCTTCATGGCTAAAACGCTTCTCCGAGGGGGCAATATGTACGTACCCAAAATTGTATGTACTGTACAGTTGGAAATCGGTTACAAGCGCCCCAATGATGATACAGGTCTCTTCGCAAGGTGTTCGGGATCCAGAAAAGCTTTACAGATATGCGTTAACATCCCGCATGCCTCGCTTTGCCCCGCGCCCTTTGTTTTTCCCTTTCTTTCCTCTTTCTTTGGCTTCTTGGCCTTCGGTGGCGAAACCGCCGCCCTGCAGGGCGGCGGTCTCGTGACCGCCTCCCTGATCAGGGCGGCGGTCCTGTAACCGCCTCCCTGCGCAGGGCGGCGGTCCTGTGCGCATTTTCCAGAACGTTCTTTTGACGCGACCCGCGTGAAATATCAACTTTTTACCAACTTTTCTTTGCCGACTTAAGCTTGTATTTATGTTTTTGCCGACTGAACAGTGATTTATCTTTGTTTAATAGTAGGAGAGTTCAATTTGAACTTGCCTTCTGGTGTTTGCAAATGCTATAAATACATAGCTTGTGCTGAGGCAAATGGCCACCATTTCCTTGTGAGAGTCTTCTCATTTTTCAGTGGTTTGGTCTGTTAGCTTGCTTAGGATTGATAGTATAGTTCATTACATGTTTAGATAGTATTGTTCAGCTGTTGGTAAGCCACATACCCATCTTGTGCAGGCAGTGCTGTTGTTTCACCCATGGTCTGGTTTGTTTTGGTCTTGGTTCTTTGGTCTGGAGTCTTCATTCTTGAGCTTCAGTCTTCATACTCAGTCCTAGATTTATTTTATGAATCATTTTATTTTAGCATGGTTTAGAATTCGAGTATTTAGTTATGCCTCTTTGTACACACCGATCAACGATCTGCTAGGAATCGTATAGGCCAAGCTCTGTTCTCTTGTGCCATCCCTCTCCTACTTGTACTTCGTTGTATTTCTCTGAAGCTGCTATTATTCATTGTTTGAGTACCTGCTGTTTATCATTTTGTTTTATCATTGCTGCAACAACCCTGCTAGGAATCGCATAGCCAAGCCGATTCACTTGCGCCATCCCTCTCTACTTGTGCTTTGTGCCATTTTCACTTTAAAGTAATTGTCGTCCCAGTGCCTTCCCTTGCCGATGTTGCTACGCTCCTACTCTTTCTGGATTCACGTGAACATGCAAGAACGAAGAGATCACTCTGAGGGGACAAGCTACAACACAACTGGATTTGCCTCTGCTCAGTAAATGCCGGAGTTTAAATTGTCAAAGTTATTATCAAATAGAGTAGTGAATCATTTTATTTCAGTTAAGCTCGCTTTCAATATTGCAGGAAGTGTGGGGAATGATAGTTTCTGAGAAACTATGATTTGTTCCTCACTTCTGAGGTAGGATTGAAGGTTTTCAATTAAGTTAATTAGCTGTCTTTTATTTAGATTCACACATCTGCACAGGTGAATAACCACACCAGGTTATTTCACTTGTTTAGTTTTAGTATAAAAGTAGTTTAATTGTTGCTTGTAATTATAATGTTTCAATCGTATATTTTGTTTAGATTAGTTTCCCTTTCAATAGTAGTATAAATTGTTATTTTCAGTTTAAGTTAATTTGGAGACTTCATAACTAGATTAAACGCTTAAATTCTAGTTAGGAGGGTAAATCGCTAGGGAATTTATGCTACCCGCTCATAGCCTCTAAATCTCCCCTTTGTCATTTTAGCTACTGGGAGATCACACTACCGGATCTTAGTCTTTGATTCTCCCCACAGTTAGCCATAGGAAAGTTGCTTGCCAATTCTCATCTTCCTTACTGCTGAGCTTTGTCTATCTAGAAAACCGACCATAATCCATTTGTGACTTCATCTAAGTCACCCGCATTTCAAACCACCGGCTGTCTCGGCACGACCTCGGGAGGTCGGGTACGGGGAAGGTCACTTGTCGATTATCATCCTCGCATGTCACTTTCCCACAAGATGAAACCGTTCGTGGGTCACCTATCACATTTCGATGGCACACACATCGCACCATGATCAAAAAATTACATCAATCCCCTTTTAAAATGTCTTTGTATGACCTCATCCAAACCTCTAAATCTCATCACCAGGCCCTCCTAGAGATCCTGCAAACTATCAAGGTACTACCAAATGACCCTTCACCCATTGTTGCTATCTTCACCCCTCATCACATAGCCATTCTCACTACTCCTCCCAAGACTTCTATTCCCACTACCACTCACCATATTTTTGTTGTTAGTTTCTTTGACTCATAAATTGATTCTTTCCATTCAAAGGATACTAGCCCCGCCATCTTCATCTCTATCTACATTGATGATAATCACGTCGACTAGTTATGATTGATGGGGGTGCAAGCATCAACATAATTTCCTCCGTGTGTACAAACAAATGTGCATACCCACTAATTGCATGCATAATAACCCAATTATATTACATTCCTTCAATGATGCCATCACTTCCACCCTTGGGACCGTCATCCTTCATATCCACGTGGGTACTCATACTCTTCTACATCCCGGAAGGAGGGTTCCAATATAACCTACTACTTGGCTAACCTTGGATCCACGCTATGGGGTGTGTATCCTCGACTCTTCACTGTTATATCAAATTCAAATATGAAGGGAACCCTTACACTATTCTTTGCAGATCCTTCACCTTTTAAAACTTACAATATGTTGTCTTGACCAAATGATGTCCTTATTCCAGTTAAAGCATCTACTATCGTTGTTTATTCTTATGTTGTTTTCGCTTCTTTTGTCATTTCTACTTCTTCTACCATTACCACCGCTTCTTCCACTATAAATTCATCTTCTTATCATGTTGCATCTAGCGATTGTAATCGCTTCATCTAGCTCCTCCATCCCCACTGCGGTCGTTGCTTCCAAAGCTAGCATGTCTTCATCTTCACAAGATTCCAGCAGTTCATGTATTCCATCCTCTCTAGTCCCAACATTTGATCCCTTGGTAGACATTTTTCAACATCTTTCCTTGGGGAGTACCACCTCTACAATGTCAATACTTTCCTTACTCCTCAGGAGTATGGTAGCCTTCACCAACATCCACATTATGAATGACGTATATGAGAGGTACTTGCTTATGGTCCTCCTCATCTTCGCACAAATATTACGTACGGGGATTAGATACTTCTTATTCTCCTGAACCACCACATCAAACCAAACCTTTTTCCTCTAACTTTAGATATCTTACCAACCACCACTTCACCCATACATTTCTTCATCATTGTTCTTGGAAAGGCTTTAGCTTTGGTCTTTACGAACAAGGTTGTCACATAGTCACACCTTGCACAACCCGTAAACACAAGGACCATTATGGTGTTGGGTTTACTAAACAACCTAGTCCTAAGAAGGATCGAGTTGACCTCGTAGAGGAAGATCAACCTTTTGTACCTTTATCACCTATTATACCGCCATCTACACCATCTTCGCATGTCACCCCACCTTAACCCATGGAGTCCATGGATCCATAATCCATTCCTCCTAAAAAAATTCATGAACACCATTTCTATGGGACCTCTGACCTATCAACGTGATGGCGAGGCTTTCTCTTCCATTCCTCTTTGTTATCTTGACATGATTGATGATAACGCACCTTTTATAAACTTCATTCAAGGTCACAATGATGATTCCCTTCTCACCTATCTCGGTGTATAAAATTCTTATATCCACCAGTCGTTACCTTCTGAGACACAAACCATGCTGAATGAATCGACCATAGAGATCAACATTCACACTGGGACGACCACGAATTCTAAAGATAGGATAGTCTTTAGATCCCACTTTGAATAGGAAGACTTCACCTCTTTCCTTCGAGATCATAGCAACACTTTTGCTTGGTCTTATTTCGATATACTCGGTATTGACCCAAATATCGTGGTCCATAATATTTTAACTATTCACGATGCTAAACCTATGAAACAAAAGTTACCTTCTTATATCCACCGATCGTTACCTTCGAGACACAAACCATGCTTTGAATGAATCGACCATAGAGATCAACATTCACACTCAGGACGACCCCGAATTCTAAAGACAGGATAGTCTTTAGATCCCATTGAACAGGAAGCCTTCACCTCTTTCCTTCGAGATCATAACAACACTTTTTCTTGGTCTTATGTCAATATACTCGGTATTGACCCAAATATCGTGGTCCATAATATTGTAACTATTCCTGACGCTAAACCTGTGAAATAAAAGTTATGAAAAATACATCCATGCATTGCCCTTCTTGTCAAATAAGAACTCCAACGACTTCTTTCTGTTTCTTTCATTTTACCTATCAACTATCTGCAATGGATTTCTAACATTGTTCTTATCACTAAAGTGATAGGGGAATCTACATTTGCATGGACTTACATGACCTTAACCTCATCGCCCTAAGGATGAATTTCCCTTTCCTAACATCGACCAACTTGTTGATCTTACATCCGGCCATGAGATGTTATCTCTTATGGATGGATTCTCAGGTTATAACCAAATATTACTCATGTTGGAGGATCAACACAAAACTACCTTTATCACCCCTTGGGAACCTTTTGTTATCACGTCATTCCCTTTGGCTTGAAAATCGTTGGTGTAAGTTATCAACACATAATGACCTATATCTTCCACGACATCATGCATGACATATTGGAAGACTTCATCAATGACCTTCTCAGAAAATATAAAAGTTGTGTCGAACATCTCCCCATCCTCAAAATCATCTTTGACCATGTCATCAAATATTGTGTTCACCTTCAACCAAAGAATTGCGTCTTTGTAGTTCTCTCTAGAAAACTCCTTGGTTTCATTATTTCTTTGCGGGGCATCGAAGTAAATCCTACTAAAATCAATCCTATTCTTGAGATTCCTCCACCAAATAACCTTCGAAAACTTTGTAGTTTGCAAGAAAGTTGCAATCCATCCAACGCTTTATTTCCCAACTTTCCGATGATGTCACCTTTTTCATCATCTCCTTAAAAATATGTTTCCTTCAATTAGAATGATGAGCGCCACAAAGCATTTAAAGTGTTGCAGCAAAGTACCTTATTGATCCACCTATGATCATCCCACCTAAGGATGACCAACCATTTTACCTCTATATTTTTGCCACTGACCATTCCCTAGGTGTCATGCTCACTCATCGTGATGAGAAACACAGGGAGCAAGTGGTTTATTACATAGTTTGTATGCATTTAGATTATGAGACTCAATATACTCACCTCGAAAAGCTTTTCTTATCCCTAGTCTTTGTCACCACTAAACTTCGCCACTACCCTCTCAACAACGAAAATTCCATCGTCACCAACACCGACCCCCTACATTACATGTATGTTAAACCTTATCAGCACCAATGTGCTTTGCATTAGCTCATGCTCCTTGCAGACCTAGACCTAGAATTCATTGCTCAAAAGTCTATTAAGGGAAAAACCATACAGATTAGCTTGCAGTCACACCTCTTTCCAGGAAATCAATCTTCTAACTTTGATTTTCCCAATGAATCTATCTACACTCTATCCCTAGATGACACCATTTATCAAATGACCCTCTTCTTTGACGGTTCTAAATGTCAATGTGGGGGTGGTGCAGGGGTTATCCTCATTCTTATTGAAGGTGAACCTATGCCTTTATCTTTCAAACTTGACTTTGATTGTACCAATAACGTGGTTGAATATGAAGCACTCGTGTTAGGTCTCCAAACTTCCATTACCCTAGATGTTAAGACCATTAATATATTTAGCAATTCTCAACTGTTTGTCAACCAATTTAATGGTTTATACTAGTTTCATAATGAAATACTTCAAAAGTATAAGCATCATGTCGACATACTTTTGACTACCTTTGATAATTATGACATTCAAATCTATTTCACGATCCACTAACAAATTTGTGGATACCATGGCTTGCCTGGCCTCACAAATACCTGCCTCACCTTCAGAATCTAAAATCTTTGTCACAATACAACGATTGCAGACACCTTCTTATCTCTTCTATGACGTAAACTTTGTGGGACGATTCGAAACCAACCCACACAATATTTGGTATAAGCAGTACACTGACTACCTCTCCCTTTCAATCCTACCTCCAGATCTCACTCGCAATGGTAAGTGATCCTTCCTCCAAAAGGTCTCTCGTTATGTCATCATGGGGGTCTTCTTTACAAACGTGGATTTGATGGTATCCTCCTATGGTGCCTCACTAGTTCTAAAATTCCTTACACCATTAAATAAATCCATGATGAGATTTGTGGTGGACATTTCAGTGGTCACGTTGTTGCCAAATGTATTCTTCGACTCGGCTATTACTGGCCAACCCTTAACCAATATTGTTGTGACTATGTCAAACATTGTGTGAAGTGCCAACAGAACACTAACCTTCACCATACCCCAAGTCATGCCTTATAAGTCACCAAGGACTTTTGGCCTTTCTCCCAATGGGGTTTAGATCTCGTCAAAGAGATCAACCCTCATTCTTCTCAACGTCACCAATGGATCATCACAAAGAACTAAATACTACACTAAATGGGTGGAAGTTGTCCCTCTCATTTCTACCAAAGTGAGAAAATATGTGAATTCATTAACCATCACATCATTTTTCATTTTGGTGTTCCTCATCGCCTCATCACTAACAATGGTAAACAATTCAAAAACAAGACTCTATGCAAACTCTATGATAACTTCAGTATTCAACTCAGTTTCTCTTCACCATATTATCCTCAAACCAATGGTCAAGTTGAATCAACTAACAAAACCCTCAACAAAATTCTCATGAAATTCATTGATGATATTGGTAAGGATTGGCATACACACATTCCTTTTTCCTTATGGGCTTATTGCACCAAAGCATCCATACCTCAACCACTGCCACACCTTTCTCTTTGGTCTATGGTACAGAGGCAGTCCTACCTCTCGAATTCTAAATTCCATCTCTTCGTATCTCACTTAAAGATATGCTCAATGATGACAACTTTCACCAAGACTGTTTGACACAACTTGAGTTATTAGATGAACGTCATTTAAATGCTCTCAACCACCTTCAAATCTACCAAAAACGTATCAAACGTGCCTATGAAAAACATGTTCATGAACGAACTTTCAAGGTTGGTGATCTTGTCCTCAAAGAAAATCAACATGTAACTAAAGCTGAGAAAAGTAAACGAGGCAAGTTTTCTCCTAATTGGCTTGGACCCTACATTATCACCCATACCTATGGATCAGGTGCTTATCATTTATCTTCTCTTGAAGGTAAACTGAACTGAGCCACTTAATGCCTTGTATCTTTGACCGTTCTATTGTTGAATAAAGTGCTACATCACTTTATGTCACTTACATGCTCATACCTTGAGCAAACCTCTCCTTCCATCTACTTATTTCAAGGTCCAACGACTCAAACAAAATCATGTGATTATCTGTCACCGATTCATCCTCTTACTTCATCAGTTCTCGGTTTGAGGGGGATCACCTCCACCCTACTACAGGGCAATCTAGCTTTCACCCATACTTGGGGAAACCACTTTTTTGTTTTTGTCGCTTATCAATCCAAAGCTTTGTGACAAAAAGGGGCAAATGTAGACACCCAAAATTGGGTCATATTCCCCTAACTCCTTTTCAATCAAATAATTCTATACCATACCTAGCCATGACCCCTTCTATACATTAATATTAATTTAATTACCTATAGTTAAATTAATCCTCATCCTCACACTATTATTATTTTAATTACCTTAATTAAACTAATATCCACCTTATTCTGTCATACCATCCCTCTACCTCATCCTAAGACCTATTCCTAACATATTAATGAACCTAGACCAAGTCTCCACTTATCCTAACCAACTAGGACTTATTCTAACCCTAACCATTCATGACCTATTAATCCTCTAACTAATTCCACGCTCCTATTAACACCATTCAACACTCTAGACCCGAGAAAAAAATTAAGATCACACCAAAATTAGCAAAGATCAAGTTATTTTTGGCAACTTGGACCAATTCTCCTTAACCGACGTTGGTTATTCCTTGGCCTACATCGGTCACCTAACCATCGTCGGTTAGGTTAAATAGAAAATATTAACTCATTGATCGGGTTGAATCGACTTCTTTGTCTTACGCTTCTTACATTCACACGTTCAAGCACTCTGGTGACCTTGCGACCTTCCAGATCCTATCACAACATTCAGACGTCATTCGGTTCACCCACAAGTTTATCCGAGTTCCAGTACGCACGGAAAGCTCCATACCATCTTGTTGTTGCATTCACTCTAGATCACCACCTCCGGTAACCTCCATTACCATCTGCCTCCAGAATGCATTCTTCAAGTAAGTATTGTTTTTCCCCATTCATCTTAGTACATTAGATCATTCTATTTGCTATCTATCTCACTTCTTTATTTCTACCTTACCATATATCTCTCCATGACTTCCCTGCCAACCTTCTACCTATTTTTTCTTCCATACACTACAAAACCTACATATCAATACCCCTGAGTCTTAACAAAAATCCCACGATCCCATCCAAATCCCCATCACTCTTTGTGTAATCACAGAGAGTGCCCAAACCTCAGTTTTTGATATTATCATCTAATTTCCCCTATTGACACCGGTCACCCAACCAACGTCGGTCTACTACCATTGTCGGCATCGATCACCTAATCGATACCGGTCTCTATGACTGGTAATTTTGTTTAGAACAACGAGCTCATAATCTTCACCAAATAGCCTAGAATCACCCAAAACCTTGCCTAGACCTTGCCTAATACATCAGTGACCTTCCCAACTGAACCACACCTTACCCAATACTAGATTAGTTTGTATTTTAGTATTTTATTTAATCTAGTGTATTGATAACGTTTTGAGACACCTAAATCAAAGTGTTAGCAATAGGACATTTACTTCTCACATTTATTTTCATTAATTTGATAAAACAGTGGATTGACAACCATCTAAGAAGTATCACACTTCCTAGAACTAGCATTTGCTAGGAAGTCCACTGCCATATACTATTTAACTCTCTCTTGTGGTCTTGTTGTGCTTTACAAGTAGTTCCTTCTAGCCAAAAGGAAGCTCTCTACAATTCTTGATCAAAGTTCTATAATGCGCGTAATACCTTCTTCCATCTACATAATCACAAGTATTCCTCCTATGCCCGTTACCTTTATCTGTTTTATCACATTACTTTGAGGTGAAACATTGCTCTTCCCTTCACTTCACTTATTTCTTAATCTGCAACCAAGTAAATTTTTGGTATTTTTATAGCTAAATGACCCCTATCAATCTTATACCCTATTCCTCATTCACAAAAATTGGTATATCAATCACTAATTTGGCTTCAAAAGGATTAAAAACTCACCTTTCACTTATCTTACTAAAAACTGCAAATTTGTGCTCTCAAAAACACACAATCTGCAACAATGTTGTGTCATCTATATCTTTTTCTACACAAGACCAATTGTTCCAAAAATATATAGATTATATAAATATATACAAGAATCATTTGTTCCAAATTTCATCCATTTTAATTTATTCATTTGAAAGTTATGATTATTTTTCCGAAGAAACATTATATCAAATAGTTTGCATGCATTCTCGAACCATCTAGAAAAATACTTCAAAACTATTAGAATTATTATAAAATATTAAAAACCCATCTGGATAATGAACTTTTCACCTACATACCAAATTTTAGATCATTTGGAGTTGGGACTAAAAATTTATCATGACTAGTTTGAACCCCTGTTTTAAGGAAGCAATGAACAAACAACACAATACAAGTTGTTTGGAAGTAGATCATGAAAATCTGAACATTATTATTAAAACATGAACTCATACCATTGAAAATGATTCCATATACACCTAAGAAGCTGATGAAAAACACAAAATACATGCATCCACAATATTTATCTTCTTATTCCTTCAAATCTTGTCATACAATACAATCAATATTTTCCATAGCTATCGTTATCCCAATTTTTCCCCTGTAAAATTGATCAAACACGACCCTGCATAGGAGATAATCGAAGGGTCGGCTCAGTATTGTGAGCCCACATTTCAAATCTAACATTCAAGTTGCATGTGGGATACTAAAATGGAGCAGTTGGGTCGGCGAAGAATCGAACAACGTCGAAGGAGGCCGAGGCTCACAGAATAAAACGGGAAAGACACAATTTTTTTGGACTTAGCCACATATGAGTCGACTCGGGGCCAAATAACAGACTCGCAGAAGGTGTCATGTGTCAGCTCGGTGTAATTCCAAAAGGTGCATCAAAAGGCAGGTCCTAAATGTGTGTTGAGCCTCCACATGTCCAATCGGTGTAACTTCAGAAGTGAGACCCAAGGGACAGTCCCTAAATGAGTGCAAAGCTTCCACATGTCCTAGGTCTAAAGGGAGGTCTCATCGGCTGTTGAAAATTCACAGACCCATGGAAGGTGCCACATGCCTCATCGGCGTAACTCCAAGGATAGAATCCAAAATGGAGACCCCAAACAAGTGCAGGCTCACCACATGGTTAGAGTAAAAAAGGGGACAGAGCGGGCCCAAATCGGTTAAGTATAAAAGGACCGGCGGAAGCCTCCATGTGTCTCAATGGCACGTCTTCAAAGGTGCGACCCAAAGAAAGACCCTAAACTAGCGTCAGCCCTCCACGTGTCCAAGGTCCAAAAGGGATAGAGTCGGTCGTTGAAAAGTCCAAACGAGCGGAAAGAACCACGTGTCAGCTTGGTGCAATTTTAAAAGTGAGAGCCCAAGGTGGAGACCCAGATGAGCGTGGGTTTGCCACATGGTCAGAGTAAAAAAATGGGACAAAGCAGGCCTAAATCAACTAAGTATAGAAGGATCAACTGAAGCCTCCACATGTCGGCTCGGCGCAACTTCAAAGGGAAAATCTGGAGGCAGGTCCCAAATATGCACTAAGCCTCCACGTGTCCAGGGTCAGACATATGGCCCTTGCCAAACAAAAGGGACTTAGCCAAAACACAAAGAAATAGAGCAAATCCGTGGAAGGAGCCATGTGTCTCTTCGCATGCAACTTCAAAGGAAAAATCCAAAAGCGGTCCCCAAATGTGTGCTAGCTCTACACGTGGCCATGTTTCAGGTCAAAGCGGAAGGCAGCCTTGGAAGGATTTTTTTCCAAAAGTGGGCCAGTAGGCCTAGGGAAGACTTTTCACCAAAGTGGAAAATGCGGGCCGCAGCGAGCCCGGGGATGACAAGTGGAAAATGAGAAGGTTGCGGGCTTGCGAGCTCGAGGAAGTTTTTTTTCCAAATGCAAACTTCACAATTTTGGGCCCGTGGAGGCTTTTAGGCAAAAGTGAACTTTGGGCCTATGGAGCTGCGAGAGGTTTTGTGAATTTTGTGTTTTTTTCACAAAAGGTGCAAAGTGAATTTCGGGCCCGTGGATCCATTTTGCAAAACTTGTTTTTTCACCATTTTTGTACGGATTCGATTCAAATATTCAAATGGGCATAACTTTCAATCCAATGCTCAAAATTCAACAAATTTGGTACCATTGGAAAGGTCTCGACCTCGTCTATGCCATGGAATCCTAAAACTTTAATTTTGACAAGGTTAGGTGGGTGAAAAATAGGAAAACATCTTTCATGCCATTAATGTATGATCTGATTGCTTCAACAACTAGATCAGATTTGATTTGATCCACCTTTCTTCCTTCTTCAACACACCAAACAGACATGGAGAGGCAGACTTGATAGATTGTAGGTGGATTTGTAGGGGCATTGATGGCTGGTAGCTGAGCTTCCAAATCAGATTTCCCACCTCCTTTTCTTCTCCTCTCTTCGCTTCATCTATAAAGGTAAGAGCTTGGCTCATTGTAAAGGGTTGGACATTATTTCTTTGTGCCCTCCCTTTTCTCTGCTCTGCAGGTGAATTCGTGGAGCCTCGAACCCCTCCATCCAAATTGTAATGCAATTTCTGCCTCTTGGCTATTGTAATGCACTGTATCAATTCTTGGAGCAATAGAATAAGTCTGTGGATGATTTCAACCCTCTCTTATGTTTATTTGCTTCTTCTTGATCCCTCCTTGAAATTTTTGGTCATCTGTGCATGGATATCATATCACATTTTAATAGTTTGTGTTTAGGAGCAATGAAAATTTTCAGCATTCCTTTGGTGCATCACCTCTATTAGATTAGGTTTCAGTTCTTGTATCCCCTTAACCCTGTCTCCTTGGAAAGTTAGAGTAGGATTTAGAACTACCCTCTGCAATCTGAATGTGTGCACCTAAATAGAGGAATAGGATCCAACCTTCATCCAAAGAGCTCTCTCGACTCACAAAGTCCCACACTTTGAGATATGCTCCATGTTGTGCAGTCACACTGAGGATCTCAACCCATCAAGTTATAGATTTCAGGGGTACTATGATTTTGCATCAACAACTACCATGTTCTTCATTTTCCTACTTTTTCATTCTAAATCAAAACATTTTATCCTATTCCTACTCCTTAGGATAAGACTAATCCTTTCTAGTTGAGATATTTTCTCAACTTCCATATAAGGATAGGCAGAGTTGTTTATGCCACCAAAACATGATCTAAGACATATAAACATGATCTTCTCAATATATTATAACAACTCTTATCCTCCTCCCACGTAGCACTTAGCATTAAACAACTAATATCCACCTTTACTCTTATAATAAGAGTAATTACATATCAATTTAAATTCAAGCATAACACTTATGGAAGGAAAACTATTCAAACTCCTATTACATGATGTTCATGCCTTGAATAGGGTTATTCTATCTCTGATTCTCCTTATTTATTCTTCTTTAATCATCATAGGGGATATTCTTGCATCAGAATCCCTGGGTAAGAAAAATATTTTAACTCAAGTTCAAATGTAGTGTCTTCATCATTCTTCAATCTTCATTATATGCCCTGAATCCCAAGGTCTCCTTTGTAAAATCAATGCTTGAATCTTCTTGATGTCTTTTTCTTTCATATCCTTGTTTCTCTCTATCTTCTAGTGTGTCCTCCTTCTCATCTCTTTCTCATCTTCAAAACTCCATGTCCATGCTTCATCATTATGCATGTCTTCAATATCTTCTTGATCTTTCTTGGTTGATGAGCTTTCTCAATGAGTTATGGACTTCTTTCACCTTATCAAATTCCAAATGTGCACTAAAAAAATTAAAGGGAAGGTTATATGTAAAAACATGAGGCCATTCAGCCCCTTGACTGTCTTCATACTACTAGTATTTTTAATTTTCATTTGTTTCTCCAAGCAATTTTCTCAAATTTGCTTTCTTCCACTCATCTTGTTCTTGTTTTGACGCTCAATCTGATCATTGATGCTATCATGTCTGATTTGAATTTATATACACCACCTTATAAGGATTTACAAGCTCCTATATCTTTCATAACTCTTCATTTAATGTTATATCATCAATATCATTATTGTTTTTATCAAATCTAGGAGTTAAATCTCTATTTTCTTCCTTTAAGCTCGGTTTTACATCACCATGTTCTTTCTCCACTTCTTCTTGTCTCAAGAATTCATTATATGTTTCATTAGATAGGTATGAATTCTCTTCAATCTTTACCATCACTTGATCATAACATTGATCTTTACAAGCCAACTTAGATCCTTCACCCAACTACATGTAAGTTAGCATAGGCATCTCATTCCATTCTTCATTTTCATCTAAACTGAATTGAGATAGTAAATCAGAGGTAAACTCATAAACATCATGATTCAAATCATCATAAATATTTTTTTACCTTTCATCTCTCGTGTGTACCTCTTATGCTTCTCGTTCTCAAGGAATGAATCTTACATGCTTGTCATTTCACCTTCACTTTCTTATTTATTTGAACTTGTTTCATCTTTCCTCTAATGTATTCTTGTTGTTATTATGATTTTATCATGCCCATCATTATGATATAAACCTTCTTGAGATGTATCTCCATCATTCCTTGCATTCTTAGCTATCCAAACTTGAGTTTTTACCTTACCATCTGGTTTCTTGAGCCACTTAGGAAACTTGTAGCCATGTTCTTGTGCTAACATTGAGATATTAAATTTCTCCTTCCTTTCACCATGTTGTACACCTACATATGTATTTGAAATATGATAAAATCATATTTAGAAACAAAATTTTCTTTCTTGAGAACTTGTTGGTTTGAAGTATGCTTCTCCATGGCTTGGCTTCTTGTAAATTCTTCCTTGCATGCATGACTGAAATCAGCATCTAAATCCTTTTGCATTCTTTCCATAGGCTTCTCTATGGTGACATTTCTCTTCATGGCTTCATTGTTCACAAATATCTCATTTGGATGCACTTGTTTTACCTCTTCTGAATCTTCTTCTAAGGCATCATGGAAATCAGATTCATCATCTTCACTTGTTTGTTGTTGTGTCCTATCAACATCTTCTTCTCTTGTAGGTGCTTTAGAATGCACTTATTCTTCTTGAACTATCACAAGTTCACTCATTTCTCCATCTCTCTTCACAAACACTTGGTTTGATCCAATTTTTGTTATCATCAAGATCATGTTCTTGATCTTATTAAAACCATCTTTCATACTTGTATATAAAAATTGAAACAAAAAGTTAGATATCATAGCAAGATACCAAAACATCATCAATAGTTTCTTCTTCATGGATACTTTATCATTTTTCTCACTTTCTTTTCAAGTGCTTCTTTTGGAACTTATTTCATGTTCTCCACAATGAGAACTCTCTTCACCTCTTCACATGGTAACTCATTCTTCATCATCCTCTTATGAGTACCTTTCTCTCTTTCCAAGGCAATCAGCTCTTGCCTCCTCTTCTTCTCCATCAAGTAGCTTGATTGGCCACTTCACCTTCTTTCTCATCCTCCATCCAATTTGTTGGATTATCACGATCTCTATCATGGACCTCAATTTATCAATCCTTTCTCTTATCTCATTTATCTCTTCTTCATATACTAACTCTTTCCTTCTTTTTGGCATTTTCCTTCTTCTAAGCCCTTTACTCTTCTCAATTTCTCCATTTCACTAGATCTTCACCCAAGTCTTTTTCACCTTGGTCTATGGATCCTCTTAGTCCTCACCTAGGTCTTTTACACCCTAGTCTCTTGGTCTATTATCTTGTCTCACCCAAGTCTATTTCACCTTCGTCTTTTGAATCATTTTCGTGAGCTTCAAATTTATCTTGGGCTTCTTCTTGCCACTTATCTTCCTTTAGCCTTTCTAGGCCTTGAATACATGTAGTC
The DNA here is from genome assembly GCA_018340775.1 of Taxus wallichiana var. yunnanensis. Lineage (NCBI taxonomy): Eukaryota > Viridiplantae > Streptophyta > Pinopsida > Cupressales > Taxaceae > Taxus > Taxus wallichiana. The sequence continues at coordinate 226,661,146 of CM031240.1, read as the reverse complement.
TCTTCTCAATTACATGTAACTCGAATATTTGACCATTAGATAAACATATGAAAACAAAAGAGATTCTTCTCGTTCTGATACCAAAAATTATTCCTTCCTAGCTCAACTACATGCAATTAAAGTAATCATGCAACTCATTCATCGTGATAACCCGCAGTTATTGTTCTATTGTTTAATGTCATATCTTGATTAGAGAAGATCATAATGGCCTTTATGGAGATCATAGACTATGTTCACCTTTTTTTCTTAAGATATTCATAATTGAATTCAATATTGATAAGTGAAAAATGATCCATATCTAAATACATCTTCACAATGATCCATAATCAAGTAAACAACCATCTTACCTCTTTTTTCTCCAATTTGCTCTTCCCTTCACTTCACTAGCTTCTTAATTGCAACCAAACAACTTTTTGGTCTTTTTATAACTAAATGGCCTCTATAAATCTTGAACCATATTCCTCATTCACAAACATTGTTATATAAATCACTAATTTGGATTCAAAAGGATCAAAACTCACCTTTCACTTATCTTACTCAAAACTACCAATTTGTGCTCTTAAGAACACACAGTCTGCAACAATTTTCTATCATCTATATATTTTTATGCACAAGGCCAATTTTTCTTTAAAAATTATATATTCTATAAATATATACAAGGATCATATTTTCCAAATTTCATCCATTTTCATTAATGCATTTGAAAGTTATGATTGTTTTCTTGGACATACATTATATCAAACAGTTTGCATGCATTCTCAAACCATCTAGGAAAATGCTTCATAACTTCAAAAATATTTAGAATTATTATATTTTATAATGACCTCTTTCACCTACATGCCAAATTTCAAATCATTTGGCATTGGGTCTAAAACTTTATCATGACTCGTTTGAACCCATGTTTTAAGGAAGTAATGAACAACAACACATTACAAGTTGTTTGGAAGTATATCATGACACATTGAAAATGATTCCATATACACCTAAGAAGTTGATGAAAAACCCAAAATACATGTATCCACAAGCTTTATCTTCTTATTCCTTCAAATCTTGTCATACAATACAATCAATATTTTCCATGGCTGTCATGTTCTTCATTTTCCTACTCACACTAATTTTCTCACCTATCTATTCATGGAGAGTTTTACCTCCTCTAATAATAATACACACCATTATCTCTATAAAACATTTTTCATTCTAAATCAAAACATTATATCCTATTCCTACTCCTTAGGATAAGACTAATCCTTTCTAGTTGAGATATTTTCTCAACTTCCCCATGATTATAGGAAGAGTTGTTTATGCCAACCAAACATGATCTAAGATAGCTAAAGATGATCTTCCCAATATATTATAACAAGTCTAATCCTCCTCCCATGTAGCACTTAGCATGAAACAACTAATATCCACCTTTACTCTTATAATAAGAGTAATTACATATCAATTTAAATTCGAGCATAACACTTATGGAGGTAAAACTATTCAAACTCCTAATACATGATGTTCATGCCTTGAATAGGCTTGTTCTATCTCGATTCTCCTTATTTATTCTTCTTCAAGAATCATAGGAGATGTTCCCTGCATTAAAGTCGATATTTTCCTCTTAGGTTGGCCTTAATGAAAAATTGTATCTTTGGATTTGGATATCAAACCCATTCATTTACTCACTTTGAAACTACTTGGTTACAACTTAAATATCAATTAGTAACATTTGGTATTGACCATCAAATATCAATCAAAGATGGCCTATTATTCCCTATTATAGGATCTTACATTAGGACCAACCCCTAAGTAGACATAAAACACTCTAAGACAAGAAAATAGTATTCCAATCCAAGTCAAAGCAAGTGTTATCAAGTATTCAAAGGCCAAAATCTATTTACATGTAGTTAAAATGATCAATTACACTTTCGCTAGCCATGAGTCCTACATTTAATTTTTCATGTTACTTGGGGCTATGTAGGTGGCACATGTGTACTTCAACTCAAATCTCCCTTAATTCCCCCATATCATTTCAATTCGAGTGATTGTACAAATTAATTATGGTTTGTTGTTGTAGGAATGCTCGCACATATATGTAGTGGTTATAAGAGAATACTTGAGAAAAAGATGTGTAAACCAAAATCGAAGTATAGAATCACCTAGAAAAGTCCACAAAAGTGAACATGTTATAAGCTCTAGTAGAAATTTTCCCTCTTGGTTGATTATGTTCAAAGGTGAATAAATACCCAATCTCGAGAGGTGATGTATATACATAATATTTCTATCATGTATACCCTCAAGTTTCCCATCTAGATCAATTGCCAAAACATAAAAAGATAAGTGCATTGTCCTCTTTTTCAATTTACAATATTTAGCATGTACCCTAATTAAGTAGAATGTCTTGATCTTTTAGTTTATGTTCATACTTGTACATTAAATGTGATTTATTAATATGAATATATATAGTTTCTAGATTACAATCCTAATTAGGGTTTTATCCCCTTCGAAACTAAGGTGTAATCAATATTTTCCTTATTACTTCAATCATTTACAATGTTTATTTTTATGTATTATCTATTATGACAAAAAAATGGAGGCTCATACATGATGGGGCATCTAGCTCCAATTCCGAGTGATCTAAATTTTGTGCAAATTTGGAAGCTCATTCTTACCAAGGTTCTTAACTCCACTTCATCTTTACATTTCCTTCAAGTGTATTTTATTACATTATTTCATTTTTCAAAATTTATTATTATATTGCACTCACACATGTACATAAATAAGTGGTTTTAAAGGTTCCAATATATGATGGATCTATCAACTAAGTTATCTAGATGTGTGTTTATATGTATTTTCTACATTGAATTGCATGTTCGCACATGTACCTCAAATTGGGACAAAATATACATATACATATGGCTAAGAAAAAATTATTTAACAATCTTTCATGTACTTTTATTGTCCGTCTATTTATCGATTATTGGTCCAAAATAAGCATAATTGGAAAAATTGTTTATTTTTATTGTTGAACCTCTTTCTTCTTTACTTAATGAATGCTTTTATTTTAGTTCATGTACTTCTTCATCAACGTGTCGAAAGAACCATCAACACCTTTGAGACATGTCGAAAGTGTCCCAATACTTATTATCCTATTTTTTAGTCTTCATTAATTCAAAGTGCACTCATCCACTATGTCGGAAGCAATGTTGGCACTCCCAACACATTTTGGAAGTGCCCCAATACTTACAAAGTGCTTTTTGTTAGTCTTTATTATGTAAAAGTACACTTGTCCTCTTCTCTCGGTATTTTCACTTCTAGTCATTAGAGGTTGGTTTGCACGTCAATAATGTGCTAGTTTGAATTCAATTATCTATAAATACATGTGTCATATTTCACTTGGCAATAAGTATTAGTAAGTCTAACACAATCCACAACACAATCCAACACTCACATATAAATCTTAAGTAGACACAAGAGTGATCGAGAAATATTTAAAGAATTTACCCCTGTTCAAGTTACCATTCCATTGTGGAGCACTATTACAACCCTCGATGAAGTTATTTCCAGTTATAGAATTTTCATATATGTAATTTCTATTTATATAATTTCCTTTAAATCATTTTTTTTTGGAATTCATGCACTTTAATTTTTTTAATCATATCTTTGTTTCCCAAATAACAACCCGATAAATCACTATTAACCTATTGAATATGGGGGTCATTTGGTAAAAATGTCCAACTACATGCGATCATGGGATTCTAAATATTACGTCTTATTTTTAGGATTTACTACTACATACTCTTAGTATTGAGGGCCCTTTTACCCTACTACCCCTAAAAAGAAGAAACAAACTATCAAAAACAAGGGAACTAATTAATCAATTCAATTTTTTTCAGCAAATAGTTTCTTGTCAAAGGCACCCTGAATACTCTCAACACTTGAAAAACTATCTTCAACACTCATAACATTATATCTCAATCAAATCAAAATTTATGGACGAGGATGCAGACATATTTAATAATAAACCTTCAAAACTAAATTTTAAATAACAAATCTTTCACAATAAAATATTTAAAATACCTCTCAATATTAGTCTTCTTAGAGAGTCAAAGATAACAATTATACATTACTACCATTTATATTTGAGATCTTTCACAATAAATTATTTAAAACACCTCTCAATCTTACATATACATCTTCCTATTAGTGGGTTCGCCATTTATATTTGTTGTATTTGTAAAGTCCAATTTATACATCACAACATCAAAATCTTGTTTGGGCCTACCAAGCAATGAGTCTCAAAAGGAGCCACTACAAAAATAATCACTATAATAAAGTAGCAATTATAAAGTATGATTAGAACATTGATTTATTTTTATTTTATCCTTTTAAAAAGGATGCTATCGTAGCATGTGAGAATCCATGTATACGTGGAAGATAATAAGTCAACATGTACCACTTCATAAAATGGTTACAAGTTGATATCTTGTGAGGGCAATATAAAACTTCAACCAAAGGTCACATTCTACTTTTTAATTTATTATTCATAAACAATAATGTCCTCAACCATGAATCACATCAATGGATTTGCCAATCTTACCATGAGAAGTATTTCCACTCCATTGGTCTAAGAAAACAAAACCTGCAATTAATATTGTCATTGATTTAGTGGACTATGGAAGGATATGTTATACTACAGATGTATATAAAATATCTGTTATTTATCACAATAAACAATAATACTATGGAAGGATATGTTATGACATAGATGTATATAAAATATCTGTTATTTATCACAATAAACAATAATAATAGGTTTTTACAGTCCACGATGCCGTGGGGCGCCTGTTTTTGGGTCTACAAGCAGCATATAGCATATGAGACTACCTCGTACTCACGTGCGGGAGGCAACTAACTTTGCTACAAATGAGGCGTACATATCGTATCCCTCGCAAGATTTGAACTTGTGACCTCTATTTCAAGAGCACATGTTCTTCAAAGATTAGGCCAACTCAAGTGTACAATATGATATATTATTTTCATTAGAATGTGAAAGATGCAAAATAAATAAATACTATATACATTAGATTTAATGTGAAATCCTGCATTATAATAAAAGTTATTACAAATTGTACTCTAATTTACTATTTATTAATGTTTAATTAATTCTTTATAAATATGGTTAGATTATATGGATATAATTGTTATTAAGGTTGATAAGGTTGATAAGAGAGGTTTAAAGAAAAAGAAGGATTTTGAGAAAGCTTATTGATGAGGGATGAAAAGTTGGGGAAAAAAATAATGTAGATTGTATTGTGTAGATTTGGGAAAATTGTGAGAAGAAAATGGTCATTTCAGTCCATATGTTATGTTTTTAGATTCGTTTTATGAATTTTTCAAGTAATTTAAACAAAAAAAAGGTGAATGCTTTCTTTTTTAGATTTTGTTTTTGTAGGGTTCACATATGACTTTTGTTTCTATTAAAAGTTGTTTTACATAATTGTCTAGTGGACATTCTTTGGAACACTTCTTATGATTTTAATAAAAGAGAGGGGAACCCAATAACCCTCTTATTTATCTTGCTAAAATGAAAAAAATTAATATATTAAATGTAGTGTGAAATCTTATTAAAAATAAATTCAAATTTAAAAATAAAATAAAAATCCAAAACTTTTAAAATAAAAATGATTTTTTATTTTTATTTTAATAGAAATAACATCATTTCATGATCTATCATGGAGAAAAAAACATATAATATCCTCTTTAAAAATTCACATATTCACATGACAAAAACATAATAAAACAATGTTCCATAGATTTTACCGTAACAATAGAACATGTTTTATATGAAAAAGGTCCTTGAAAGTTAGCCACTTAGCAGGAAGGGGGAACTCACTTTGACATAAATTAATGAAAACAAAATCGGAAAAAAACAAACTGTCTTGTAACTACCCACCTAAACAAAGTACAAAACCCTTTTCTAAAAAAATGAAAGACCAGTAACTTTGGCTGAATTAGTCTATGGAATGACAAATGAAATGACAAAGGGATGAGAGAAAGGAAGGGTTGATGGTGTGTGTTTTTTGTTGGTTGGTTGGTGGCTGTGGAGGTATTTTGTCTGGACACTGTTCTCAATTAAATGAATAAAAGATTGAAAGGAAATCAGCTTAGTCTAGGTTAGGGGAGTTTTAGGAGGGGGTTTAATGTGTTTTCAAGTCCAGTAGAGTAGACTAGTGGGAATGATGGGATAAATGGTGTGAGGCATCTGAGATGCTTTCAATCAATTACAATTTCTTGAGGCACTCAATCAATAGCTAGTGGGGAAAACCCAAAAATGGTGTAGAGTGAAAAAGAAAAAAAAATGGTGTACATCCTTTAACAAATGGTGGGAATGGAACTCAGATCATTACACTCACAAGTGGAACAACAGCGGCAAATAGTATTAGTGGTAGTATTAGTATCACTACAAGACAGTGGCTTCAACTTATTTCTTTGTGTTCAGACCTTGAATACCCACTGTTTTGATCCTTGTTTTCTGTTGAAGGATTTCAATTTTGAGCTTCCCCAAATCTACCCACTTCGAATTTTTGGCTCTGTTATTGCAATGAATGGGCTGGAGATGAGAGGATTCAGAGGCCCAATGAAGCTGATAAATGAGGGGTCTGTTTCTGTTGTTTCCGTGCCTGAGTCTGGTAGGCCTCCATGGGCTGCCTTGTTTACAGAGAACAGAAGTCATAGACTCAAATCTGAGCAGATTTTCTCATTGCCCAATGATTTTTATGTGCCTCCCAGGCTTCCTGATTTTCAAGACCTGAATTTCCATTATTCCAATGGTGGTGGAAGGATAAACCATAACAACAATCAGAGCAATCAGTTGGGGGTGTTTCTGAACTATGCGAGCAAATGAGGCTTTATTCATCACACTTGAATGGGGGAGGCTCATTGGTTTTAGATAGTGCAAGAGGAGAGCTGGTGAATGCTTCAAAGATGATGACTCCTAAAGAAATATTGGAAGCCAAGGCAGTGGCTGCTTCAAAGAGTCACAGTGAAGCTGAAAGAAGAAGAAGAGAGAGAATCAATTCTCATTTGGCTACACTCAGAACACTTCTGCCTAGTACTACTAAGGTCCCTTAAATCTATCCCTTTAATCCCCATTTTTTGTGGGAGTTACTGTTTGTTGTTATTTTTGCATTGCTCAGGGAAACTAATTCTACATACTGGTATTGTTATCAAGAGGGTCCAGTTGCCAATATACGCATGCTATAGACTTGTTAAGGGTGTTCTGTAGAATTAGCCTTGTTGGTTTATTCTTTATGCTTGATAACACTGTTTATTCTTCTATATGTATTGTGTTAAACTATTCAGATACATGGTCTATTTGCTAATCACTGCTGATGCTTATGGTTTTGCATTACTTGAATTGATTGAAGTTTTGAATCTCTTCACACACCCGAAAATCCTAGCTGATCAGGGTCCCTAGAGCGGTGGAAAGCATATATGAAGTTGTTTTGTACTTAGGTATTGACATTTGCCAACAGGTTTCCTTAGCTTGAATTTTGTGGACTTGTTTATCTGAACATAAGAGGCTCAGTTTCATGGTTTAATGTTTCTATTACTGATGGATGTTAGTTCCTAGTGTTTTGAATTCTATGAGTGGATCTAAACTCATTGTTTCTCATTCTCTCTCTCTCTCTAACACACACACAAACATTTTAGCTGATTGGAGACCTGTGCATGGTGTAATTCAAATGTTCAAGTTCTTTTCTCCTTTAGGGATTGTCATTTGCCAATGGGTGTTCCTGAATTCAATTTCTGTGGAGGCATTTCATTCCACATGATGGGCTCATTTTCACGGTTAACGGCGTTCCTAATGCATTATGGTTTATGTTTGAGTGGGTTTATTGGGGGCTAAAACTGTTTTAGTTGTTGTTCATATAGTATTGCTTACTTGGGCTTAATTCATCCTTCTTTTTCTAATGCAGACAGACAAGGCTTCCCTCCTTGCAGAGGTGATTGATCATGTCAAAGACTTGAAGAGGCGCGCCTCTGAAATCTCAAAGGGAATCCTGTGCCAACAGATGTGGATGAACTTAGAGTAGAACCTGATGGAGATTGCAATAATAATGAAGGTAGGATTCTTATCAAGGCATCTCTGTGTTGTGATGATAGGCCTGATCTTCTTGCTGATTTTAACCGCACTCTTCACTCCCTGAGCCTGAAAACTGTGAAGGCAGAGATTTCTACACTTGGCGGTAGGATGAAAATGTATTTATCATGACGACCTCAAGTGAGAAAATCTCAGGGAAAGATCAAGAAAACCCATCTGTGAATTGTGTGCAGGAAGCTCTGAGAGCTGTAATTGAAAGGGCTGCCTCTAATGAATTGTTGGTTTCAAATAAGAGGCAAAGGATTCTTCCTTTGGATGCAACAGATTCCTTCGTCTAGTTTACCCTAATGGTGGGAGCTTACAGTTCAGAATGCATGGTGAGGCGACTACCCTTCAAAAACAATTTGGTAAATGTCTTCACTTACTCAGGATGTGATGACAGTTACAATGGGTATCAGATCATATTTCCAAGGGCAATTTTGTGAATTTGTTTCCACCGGCAAAGAATTTGGCTACAGCAGGAGAATGGATATAGTATCAGGTCATGTATTCAAAGGCAAATATATTCCCTTTTATGAGTTTCTTTATGCCTAGTAGGCCATAGCTTATATGTTATCTTTTTAATGGGGCTTGGGAGCTTGCAGGGTGCATTGAGCATACTGCTTCGGAACAATAGCTCTGTACCCATTTTGATCATTTCCTTCTTCCCTACAAGATGAGGTATATTTAAGCCCATCTACAGATGGTCCAGGGATCAGGTGATTTTTATATCAGCTTATATATATAGAGTGATGCCGATCACTGATTATTGAATTAGCTAGTATATTGCTTAGCATGTGGAACTAAGTATGAATATGGGTGATGATCATGCCTATGCCTTTCAATGAGTCCTATGATCCTGTTTGATTTCTTTTTTTGTGCTTGTTGATGAGTTGGCAAACTGCATCGCATTTGAGTGTAAAAATCTGGTTAGGGTGAGCATCAGTTATTTTGGGGATTTGTCCATCTTTCAGGTGGCTGCTCTACCATTTAGCTACTTGCCCTACATCATGTGGTGGTCTGATGTAGGTTAATGATGGTCTATGGTTGATTCCTGACTTTTATCTGAATTTTGCAGGCTGATATATTCCTTTTGTGAACTTTGAGCAAAGTTGCCACTTATTTAGCTGTCTAAATGTTTTTTTAGATTCATATTTTCAAAATTCAAGAATGAAATATGTAATATTTCACATTTGATTTTAAAAAAAAATTGGAGCTTTTTCCTCTTTTCAAACATGGATATATGCTTATTATTCTAAACCACCCACTTACTTCAAAGCATATAACTGCAAATATGCAGGATATTTGCATTCCAGAGAATGAGCGTAGTACACCAATTGGAAAAATTAAATCAACTCTTTATTTCTGTAAGAAGTTTTTATTGAAGATTATTGAAAACTCTATTTGTCTAGGTCAACTTTGTCTTTCATCAAGTTCTGTGAATTTCAGAACTTGCATTACTCCACAAATTATTTTCAATGGAGAGTCCACATTGTTAATATTTCGAAATTTTGTAATATGTTTTCTAATTGAAAGTTCACATGTAATAAGTTCATATGTAACATCAAGATGGATTTATACAATCTGAAAATTGATGGATCAGTGTTATAGGGGTGGTCATCCTTACTTTTGATGAATGTGTTTTTGGATGTAGTGGCCTATTGATGTGGTGCATTGTACATGTCACACATATTTTTACCTGGACTTTAGTAAGACAAGGATTGAGATAGGCTTTTGGTTTAGGCAGAAAAAGGAAAAATGATAAAAAAGAAAGATCCTTCTAAGTTTTGCGATATTCGGCATCTTAAATCCTTAATTGCGTTCACACTAAAAGATCATTTTTATTGATGAGAGTCTACCCAACACATCTAATTATATGTGAAGGCATACCTTAACTCTTAGTTCATCGATTAAAAGAGTTGATTATGAACATTATATCAACAGACATGGGGGCAACATAGTTCTCGAACTCGAATGTCTTAGAATCTATTTCTCTATATCATATAGACACAATAATTTTACTAAAATCTTTAATTCAAGGTTCTATTTTTTCACCTCCCGGCTGTTAGACCCCAACAACTAATATATAAACTGGGCAGTTTTCAATGCAAAATTCGTATGATAGCCTACCCCACTCAGAATTGAAACTTCCACAGCCCCATATAAGCTATAAGGCATAAAAATACATATTCCACAATGGGGTGATGAATCTGTGACCCATGTAAAATAGTTTCCACAGTCTCTCTTTCATCATTACAAAAACAAGCAACTGTGCCGTATGACTCATGTTGTGGGAGTCGGTAGAGTAAAATTTGCCGTGTATAAAAAAATATCAAACGCCAGATGGAAAGAGCACATATGACGACTAAAGGTGCCAGAGAACAACAAAATAAAATGAGAGGAAGATGAACAATCTCAATCAGAGGGGACACATTTTAATGGGCATGATGATTTTCATTTAAATTAACATTTACATATGATAAAATTCAAATCAACATGTATAATTGATGTAAGTGTGATGTACAATGTATTGTACACTGAATTTTAACGGAGATTTAGCATTTACAAAAGATAAAAACTGTGTTGTGGGCTTGTGGTAAATTTTAATGAAGTTGCAGCAAAATATTTGACCACACTTTTTCTTTGGATAGGAAATCAATTATTTTACATAAATATAAGTATTTCTGCTTTATAATGGATAGAGTTAATATATAATTGATTATATTTCTTGAATTTTATATGTTTATATTGAAGTTTCGTTTTGATTAAGGAGTGACGATTGCTTGAGGCATCTAATGCATCAAAATCATCAATTCTGGTCTTATTTGTTTGACTCTCCATATCAAGTATTTAGAGGAATTTGTACCATAATAACTGGCTTAACAAACCCTCATCCTCACCATTAAACTACAACTATCTCTAGAAAAAAATTAGATTAGAAGTGAATATTTTTTTGTTTTCCAAGTATAAAAGTATGAAACCCTTAGTGATTGAGGGCCACAAATATAAAACCAGCTAACAATACCAATAAAAACCTATGACCATTTTTAAGGTCCTTCAATAATTTTAAAACAATAATTGTTAATTTATATAGATAAAATAATATGAATAAAAAGGAGTTTATAACTATATTAATGAGCACAAACCATTAAAGATAATTAGCAATTGTTCCCTTAAATGAGGGTATTTTTGAGCTATGTATTTATTCTAATTAATTTTTCTTGATAAAATTAAATTTTTATTTTATTTTTATATTGTTGGGATGCTTCAAAAGGTAATATCTTATTGTACATTTTAAAATGTTTTTGGGTATTTATTAGTTGTTAAGTGTGTGATTTTAGTATTTTTGAATATTTTGTCGATTATTGGTTGAAATTTGGTGTTATAGATATATTTGTGGGGGTTTTGTATTGAAGTGTCTTGGTCTTTACATTACCGATGATGTGTGTGGTGTTTTTGGGTATGTCATGAGTTTCCCTCACACTCCAAGGCCCTCTAGTGGACCCTTTTGGTCAAGGTGCACTCGTATTGTCTTTTTCGTTTTAGTTGTTATAATGTCGATTGACGCGCCATTAGAGTCCCTGGTTTGAATTCAATTTTCTATAAATACATAAGAATTGTAGTTCATTTACATCTAAAAGAGAATAATAGTGAACCATCATGAAGGCATGGAATATTGTTAGCACTCACAAGTATTGTACAAAGATTAAATAATTATTAGAGCATTCGTCATTTTCTGAAGCTACTATCTTATCTCGAGCACTTTTGGTGTACAACCTAAGATTTGCATATCATAAGATTTTGTTTTCAATTGTGTGTATTCATTTTTATTTTATTTTGACTACTTCCTATAGAACTAATAAGTGGGTGGTGCTTAAAACCTCAAATAAAATGCAACTCATGTCCCTCACAATTTGTCATTTCCCTTAATATTCAAATATTGTTTCCACTATAGTGCATGGAGGAGAAGTATGTATTGCATGTTATAAGTGTTGCAACATGCAGATTTGAATGTGGGAAAGTAAAGGGTAAAATCATTTGTACAAAACCTGAAAGTCATTTTTTTAGTTTTTCACATTTTACTAGGTGTGGCATAAGTTGTGTTTACAATCATAGCAGATTGTGTACTCCTACCAACAATCTTAGATCACCTCTAAATTTTCGGTGAGATATTTCTCACTAATAGGCATATGTTTTCATTGCTAGATTCTAAAGAGTGTCACCAAATTGCAAGTTATTCCGTATAAGTGTTGAAACCATTTGTTTGCTCGACTTTTGGAATTACATTTACATAATTAGGCAATATTTATGTTTTGTAATGCTTAGTTAATTATTGTTGGATATTTGTATCGCAATTTAAATTTTAATTGTAAATTTATTCATCCACATTACATTTTTGTGAATTTGTGATATATTACACCCCCTTAAAGACTAGATGTTGTTCAATCTTATGACATGAGATGATTTTTTTCATATAGTCAATTGTATACACACACTTAAAGATAAAAGCCTTAGTTTCGTTTTGTGTGATCCAAAACCCTAATGTCCTTTGTCATTTCAATTTCTAAAAAAATCAAAGCTTAGTGTGCTTATAATAGCTAACCCTTTATATGTGAATTGCAAAATATTCTATGAATGTCATGTCTTTCCAAAATGATGTAGAGAGAGTGATTATGATGATTCTAATAGTGAAGAGGACATTGATGTAAGGTTATGGAAAATAAGTTATACCCCAATAGGTCAGGGTGAGATAATGTAGTCAAGGATAGGAGGCAAGTTAATGTATACCTTGTCTTTGTCACCTAAACCAAACACTCGACTATGAACACACAAAAAAGTGTTAAGGACTTGAGGCCAATTGGCAAGACCGTTATTCAAATTTAATGACTAAATTACATACTAGAACAACATAACGCATCATACTTGTTCATTTCTCTAGGTTACAAACACAAAGAAAAGCAATACAAAGGTAGTCCCTTAATAGACTTGATGTAATCTTGTCTCTTCTCTTTGAACTTAGAACAAGCACTCACTCCCTTCTAGAAAACATGAATAAACTCCCTTAAACCTTCTACGCCTTATCAAAACACTTTGATTTTTCCGTTTTGAGCGTATTTTCATGAACAAGGGTAATATCGAGTGGCACTCCATAAGGAGAGAAGGTTTAAGGAGTTTATTCATGTTTTGAATATCATAAGTGGTAATATCATAAGTGGAAAAACCAACTTAATGCAGATCGATGGTGACATAATTGTCAAGCCAATTACAAAACCACTAGTTGATTTAGATGAGCAATGTCATAATTAGCCTTTGCGAAAACCAATGTTTTCGCATTTACCAAACAAATACCATTGGTTGATGTTTTTGAAGTCCTAATGCTTCTCCTAGCATAGTGTAATGAAATTACTAATATAATTGATTATGAGCAACAATAGAACACCAAATAACACAATATTTCGAATAATGATCTCAATATGCAATTAGAATAGCTTTTCCACTTCGAGGGGCAACCTCCAAACCATATAATAAGACTCAAATGCTCAAAAATAATGAACTACTACCTACAATCCCTATATATACTATTCATATGTTATGGCCATCACCAAGGCCGACCTATTAAGCATGAGAAAGTATAAATGATATAATAAAATGATATGGTAAGCCACAAGTCAACTACTCATATCCTAATACAAGCAATAGGTTAAGGGTGTAGCATGCCCTTCCCCTTCAAACCAATGTTGTCCTCAACGTTGAATAATCTTGGATGTTGCTTTGCAAAAACCTTCATCCTCCCAGGTTGCATCTTCTATGCTCAGATTCTTACACTTGATCAGATATTCCTTAATGTCTCTAGTTCTCAGCCTCTTAGTACGTGTTTGCATAATCTTCTCTACCTCCAAAATGATTCTTCCTTCCTCGTCAAGTTATGGTAACTCTGTCTGGACTTCAATTTTTGTCCAATAACCTTCTTCGGGCATGAAACATGGAATCTTGGGTGTATGTGTGAAGATGGAGGAAACTCTAGTTTATAAGCAACACGCCAATTTTCTTTAGAACTCCGATAAGGGCCATAACATTTAGGAGCAAGTTTGTTGTCATTTTTTCGTTGCTTTAGGCACATTTGTTTGTAAGGTGGAGACGTACAAAACCTAGTTCCCAATTTCAAAATGTCTTTCACTACGGTGTTGATCTACTTTTGTTTCATCTTGTTTTGTGCTAATGCTAAATTCTCCTTCAAACTAGCCAAAACCTGTTGTTGATGTTGAATGTGTTCCTCAACATCTTTGACCTTAGTTTGCACCCTCAAGGAGGAAGTGATAGAAGGTGGATGGTAACCATATAATGCTAAAAATGGGGTCATTTGAGAAGAGGTATGAAAAGATGTGTTATACCACCATTATGCAAGTGGTAGCCATTTAATCCACCTTTCTTGCTTATCTAATACAAAACAACGTAAATACCCCTCTAAGCATTTGTTGACCACTTATGTTTTCCCATCAGTTTGAGGATGATAAGATGAACTGTGAGCTAGTTGAGTACCCAAACACGAAAATAGTTCCGTCCAAAAATTACTGTGAAAATAGGATCACGATCACTTACAATTATCTTTGGGGTTCCATGTAGCCTTTAACTGTCTCCAAAAAAATAGTTAATCAGTTGTATTAGCTGCGCAAATGGATGTGATAGAGCACAAAAATGGGCATATTTTGTGAGCCTATCCACAATTACGAAAAATAACATTATTACCCTCTGAACAATGGCAATTCGGTAATGAAATCCATAGAGACCTTCTCCCATCTCTCGGCTAGGAATTGGTAAGGGTTGCAACTGATCTGGTGTCTTAATTGTTTCCCCTTTGTTTTATTGGCACACTAAACACTCTGATACAAAATTTTGTACATCCCCCTTGAGTCCTTCCCAAAAGAATTCTCTTTTTATTCTATGATATGTCTTCAAAAACCAGAGTGTCCTCCAACAAGTGAGGTATGTAGCTCTGCAATAATCATATGCTTCAACTCGAATCTTTACTCAAGTATAACATGTCCATGTACCATAGGGCATTACCTTTCCACTCAAATTTGTTAGATGTCATAGATCCTTTCTTGATATTATGTATTGGAGATTTTGTATCCTTGTCTTGATCCCATTCCAATCTTGCTTCATCCACCCAATCGGCCGTCAACATGGACATTCCACATAGTAAGGAATCGTGGATGTATCCGTTACGACAACGCATCATTCTACATTTTCTTTAGCCTTTTTGTATATGATTTCAAAATCATAACCCAACATTTTTGTTACCCACTTTTGTTGTTCCTCAGATGATAACCTTTGCTCCAAAAAGTATTTGAGACTATCATGATCAATTTTTACCTTGAAGTGTCTACTCATGAGATAGGGCCTCCATTGGTTGACCGCATGAAGAATAGCCATCATTTCTTTCTCATAGACAAGTTTGAGCATATCTTTTCCTTTGAATTGGTGAATCTCAAATGTAATTGGTCTTCCTTCCTGCATTAGAACTACTCCCAATCCTAATCCTGAAGCGTCACATTCAACAATGAAGGTTTTGAGAAGTTGGGAGTAGCCAAAATTGGGGTGTTGCACAAGGCTTCCTTCAATTGCTCAAAGGATTTAGTGGTTACGTTTGTCCAATGGAAGGCATCCTTCTTTAGCAATGTAGTGAGTGGGGTTGCTATTCTACCATATCCCCGCACAAATATTCTATAGTACCCTGTTAGTCCTAGGAACCCATGAATATTTTTGAGAGTTTTGGGCCTTGGCCATTCCACCATAGCTTTGATCTTCTGAGGATCAACTTTGACGCCTTCATGGGATACAATGTGGCCCAAGTACTCTACCTCTTGTACACCAAAATAGCATTTGGATGGCTTTACATAGAGATTGTGTTTCTCCAAAACTTCCAACACTTTATTTACATGTTGTAAGTGTTCTTCCCATTTCTTACTGTAAATCAATATGTCATCAAAGAAAACTAATACAAATTTCCTTTAAAATGGCCTAAAAGCAGTGTTCATCAAGCTTTGAAATGTTGAAGGCGCATTTGTAAGACCAAAAGGCATTACCAAAAACTCATAATGGCCATCATGAGTCCTAAAAGTCATTTTATGAACATCTTCCTCTTTTATTCTAATTTGATGGTACCCGAACTAAGATCTAATTTTGTGAAATAAATAGCACCATGCAATTCATCAAGTAAATCATCAATTACTAGAATAGGAAACTTATATTTGATGGTGTACTTGTTGAGTTCTCGGTAATCTGGACACTCCATGTTTTATCTTTCTTACGTACTACCATGACCACCGGTGAAGAATATGCACTCTGGCTATGCCCGATGATACCGCCTTCAACATTTCCTGAACCATTTTCTTGATCTCACTTTTCCGGGAATATGGGTATCTATATGGTCGGATGTTAGGTGTTTTGCTCCTAGAATCAAATGAATGGCATGATCATGATCCCTAAATGGTGGTATTCCCTTTGGAATTGCATGAAAAAATAGATGAGTGAGCATCAACAATCTTTGAAGATCGAGTGGCATTCAAGACTCTATATTTTTACTTTTATGGAAAATAACTTTGTTATAAATCCATCTACTCTTTTCTCGAGAACCTTTCGCATCGATGAGAGCTAATAATCCATGGAGACTTAGCTACCATCCCATTCAATTATATTGTCCTTCCATCTCGAATGAAATCGCATGAACAATTCTTGGAAATTCATCTCTATAATACCTAAGGTTGTGAGCCATTGGACACCCAAAAAAATATTTTCCCCTCCCATAGAAATAGCAAACATAGGTGAGTCTAACATGTAGTCTCCCATGGAAATCTTGATACTATGGCACTTTCCTGTGCACTTGATTATCCCACCATCCGCAATCATAACTTGCATTTCGGAGTCAGGTAAATAAAACAATTGAGGCGGGAAGCTAACTTACTATTTATGAAGTTATGAGTACTCCCGAGTCAATCAACATTATCACCTTCTATTTTTTGAGATAGTCAATAACCTTGAGTGTTTGAGGAGTACTAATACTGAAAATGCATGGCAAGAAAGTGTAGGTTGGTGATCCTCTACTTCATCTTCTCTGGTTCCTCACCTCTCCTATAATTTTACTTCCTCATCATCCTCATTACCTCCATCAATATAGAACAAATTCTTCTCACCACATTTGTGTCCCAATCCATATTTTCTATCACAGTTAAAACATAATCCTTTTCTCTCTCTTGTCTTCCATTTATTGAGGAGTCGGTTTAATTGGCCTAGAAAATGAATGGGAAGAGATACTACGGTCTCTAGTGTTAATGAAAGGCGGCCTCTCCTACTACAAAGAGCATTTTCCTCTCGCTCGACATGCCATGATAATAGAATCAGAAAGCTTGAGTGGATTAAACATACGTACCTCATGCTCGATGTGGTCCTTAAGACCCCAAGAAATAAGGTCATTCAGGTTCTCTTCTAGAATATTCTCCACCTTTAAGGATAGGTTATAGAATTGATGCACATAATCTTTGACTGATCATGTTTTCCTTAACTTTTCTAATTGACTAAAGTAGTTCTTTGAAACACTGGAACTATAGTGCAATTGCAACTCCTCGGTAAAAGCATGTCCAAGTGACACCAAGACCATTCTTACGCCTCCGATCACATAACCATCAATACCAAATGAATTGGTCTAGTTCAAGATACAGGGATGTCAATGTCACCTTTTTCCGATGGTGTTTGATGTAACTCAAATAATTTCTACATTTGATTTATCCAATTCAGGGGATCCTTACCATCAAATTTGCGCATATCCACTTTCGACATCATGTTTCGTGGTTATGAATAAGTTGGATTTTGATTGGGCTGGAAAAGTGATCCAACATGGTTATTTTGTCCATGATTTTGAATAAAGATCCTACTTGGTTGATATGGGCCTGATTTGGCCATATTATTTACCCTTTACTTGTTCGCATGATATCATCCAACCAATGATTGATTTGGTCTATGTCTCCTTTAGAGGCCATCTCAAATTGTACATTTCACAGCTCATACTCAAGTTGGCTCACCTTATGATCAACCGAGGTAAACCCTAGTCTTTGAGGAATTTTATTTACCCCTTCTAATTCCATCTCTTCAATCATTACCCCATCTTTATCTCTGGGGTTTTACCCAGGAGTAATTTGATTCTTTTTCTACTCTTGTGAAGGCCCTTTCATGATGTCAAACCTTAGGGTTTAGGGTTTCGATACAAATTCAATAGAAAAAAAAAAAAAAAAAAGATAGTAATACTATTTTATTGAGAGCTTTTGAAAATGTAAAGAACTTGAAAAATTCCACAATTTACACCATAGGGAGAGATTTTATGAAAAACCTTAAATTTGTAATAACTTGTGTAAAATAAATTTAAAAGTCAATGAAATTTTAGGAACCTTACTTGAAATGTTTCACAACTTGGTAAGAATATCTCCCACCAATTCGCTCGGTTCAAATATATGGCGGAAATTAAAAATTAGGGTTTTCCCTAATTTTGGCCCAGATCCAGCTCTTATACCACTTGTAATGAAATTACTAGTATAAGTAAGATTATGAGAAACAATAGAACACCAAATAACACAATATTTCATAATAATTATATCAATATCCATGTAATGTCCACTTTCCTACGCCATAGGCCTAAGGGCCAACTAAGACTCAAATGCCAAATGGTCATACCTAAGGGGTTATGGACGCTATGAGTATTAGGTATGAATATCTAGGCCATTGTTATAATTTTCCGTTGACATGAATATAAAGATGCTAATAAAGGGACTAGATGTTATGTTTTATCATTGGAAGGGGCCACTTAACCCCTAGTGTTCTAATTTTGCATTGGGGGTCACCTTTTGGACCATGGCGACTTGAAAGGGAAAAAGTAACTTTAAGTTACTTTATTAATTTGGTCTTCCCTAGGGGAAAATGCGACTTGGGATTTTTAGGGTTTCCTTGGCATGGGAAAAGTTATAAAAGGAGTGGAGGGGTGAAAAGAAGATCATTCATGCATACACTTATATTTCCTTTCATGTGCAACTGTTGTTTGCAAATATCCAGCTTGTGGAGTAAGATCCCACGGGAACCCTAGCTTCGGTGGTGAGAGATCCATCCCTAGCTAGTAGGGCACTCTTCGGTGGTGAGAGATCCACCCTAGTTTGTCATTTTTGGAGCTGAAATCAGGGTTGTTCTTTAGAGATATTTTCAGAGGGTTTCAGTGAAGGGTTTTGGAGGATTTTGGGCATTTTTGGAGGAGAGATTTCTGGGTTTTTCAGGGCAGATCTACGACAACCTTTTTGGCAAGGTCCCAACACATAAGTTTCAAGGCATTTGCAAGGGTTTCAAGCCATCTAGAACAAAAGGTGGGGCGACTTGTTTTGAAGATTGCAGATCTGTTTTGGAGGGTTTCCACTTCCTCAAATTTTGATTTGAAGGTTGGGATATCATCTCCTATATTTATAGATAATATTTCCAAGGTTTCATAATTTTTGCATCTATACTCCGGAAGATATTGATTTTAGAAGTTTTCAACTATTTTGAGGAAGACCAGTGTTGTAATTTTATGGTAGCATTACATTATTCAAAAATTCTAAAAAAGTTCTATAATATTTGTTATTGCCTTTTAGCAAGCTCCATTTAAAATTTCAAGAGATTTGAGCAAGTATTTTTGGAGTTATCCATTATTTTCTGTTTCAGGTTGGGCCCTAGATTTAATTTTCTACAAAAATTAGATTTTCTATATGGCTGCAATTTGTCTATATTTTGCATATTTTAAAGTGGTATCCTATAAGGGATATTGAAATGCAATTAGAATAGCTTTGCGACTTTGAGGGCAACCTCCAAACCATATAATAAGACTTAAATGCTCAAAAAATAATGAACTACTACCTCTAATCCCCTATATATACTATTCATATGCTATGGATATCACCAAGGCCAACCTATTAAGCATAAGAAAGTATAAATGATATAATAAAATGATATGGTAAGCCACAAGTCACTACTCATATCCTAATACAAGCAATAGGTTAAGGGCGTAGCATATAAACACATAATTTTGGTGCAAGGCATGTAGTGACAAAACTTTTAGAATTCTTTTGGACATTTGGACAACTACTACACTATAAGCTCTTATTAGCACACTTTATCCTTACACTATACCACACATACTTTTGGCCACCACCAATTTCTCATGAAATTCCTCATACTCATCAACTTTACGTTAGACACTCACTCACCTTTATATGCCCATTCATTTTTGTTTCTTGAGTTTTTCATCCACTTTGACTATCTTTGTTAGAACCTCTTATCAAAATTGGTTCTAACCTGACCTGGCAATCGATTATAATTAGCTAGATTACTAACTATTTGACCACTATCTAACCTTTAAATCTAATCATGTCATTTTTAGTCTCAAAACCATTTTGTCATGTTTTCTCATGTCTTGGTTTCGACCCTAAACTTTCCATGGTCAAATCGAACCACAAGAAAGTATGATAAGAATCTTATACACACACATACAATATAATTCATTTAGGAGATATACCACAAGTTCACATCAACTCATCTTTCATACAATTAATAGAGATCAATCAAGATTATCAATCCTTATCATAAAGTTCACCCTTTTCTATTCTATAAGTGTTGTTATTCACTTGTACTAAAAAAGGACATCACAACATTGATAGATCATATAGAGAGAGGGTTTATGCCTCTTTCACACATTGGTATGGGTCATGCACATGCATATGATTATGTAACCTTTGATTCCTTGCATGATATGGGAATAAACCACCAATAAATGTTGCTTGGGGCAATAAGCTGCGCAGACACAAAATCATACACTTTGAGTCATTATTTAGTCTCAATCTCATATTACTATTCATATGGTTCTTAAGTGAAAAGAGTAATAATTAACCCATGTCTTTGGCCATTTTTACATTGCTTGTTGTCGTATTTTTTATCTTACACCTACACTTGCCTAGTTTGTATTATCATTCTGCATTTTCCTATTTCTAACTAGGGCACCAATCTAGGACTAGGGCTCCAGGGCACCTTGGTCCCCTCTAGGGTGTCATGATCCTCTTTGAACTTTACTCTCACCTTTTGGGCACTTTATAGCCATTTGAGCTTTCTATATTTTTGGTGGTCGGCCTTTTTAGGGTTAATTACAAAATTAGAACAAGAGAACCATATAAATATAAAGTTATGTGACCATAATGAGGGACCAACACTAAGAACTACTATCACCATCTAGAGTTACATCCATCAAAACATCTATAGCTATATTTACATCCATCTAGCTCCATCACGAAGCACACAAGGATGGCTCATCTTCATCACACTTCATAGGAGGGGGTTTATTGTTTCCATGCACACATTTACTACATTCTACATCTAGTTATTTGCTCGCTACTTCATAAAAACACAAGAGCAACCTAGGGCACAATTTCACACACACACACACACACACACCTAGAACTACATTGGGTCTGAGATGTAGTGCAACGCTCGATTAGTAAGTCCGCCATTGTGGTTGAGGACAATCCTTCCCCTTCATATGCATCTTTCCTTGTGATGGTTTTGATGCTTTGTCTAGGGTTTTTCAAGTGATTCTTTATTGCGGGTCTTATGGCAAAATATTGCACAATTCAAAGTGACATTAGTGTGACATGAAGCAAATATAGGCGAACATATATGACACCTCATAGGATGATTTATGTTCATTTCTCAGTAGACCAGGGATCCGTCCATAGGTGCCCCAATCCAAATAGAAATCTCATATCTTCTCTTTCTCAAGCTTGTGTACAGTTGTTTCCTCCTCTCGTTCACCTAGTCTATACTTGTGACACAATCCTCGAGGCATCTACGAATCAGCTAAGGACTTCTTAACTCTCTCTTGCACATTAGGGTTTCATATTGCTTGCTTAGATTACTTGGGTCTATTTTTATTGCATTTTATTTCAGTTATTTATTGTTTTGCATAGCATTAGATTACACTAGAATAAGGAAAATATTCACATTTTAGTTTAATCATTTTGGTGAACCCATACTCAATCTTCATGCTTTTAGGATCCTCATTATTTGTTTTTCATCCTATAATCTAGTCATCATGAGTATCTCAATCAATCATTACTTCCTTGCAAATACTGATTTAAGGAATAGAGTCAACATCTTTCTTGCTACTACTCGCATTTGTGTTGATATGCATCATGACTTAGTATATCAAACTTTCATAGATGCATTTTCTCAACACTTATCATTCAAATCTAATCTTTCTACTGATCTTAACACTTTTGATAATGACCCACCCTTGCATATTATGATTCACATTTACAATATGGGTATCAAGCACACTTTAATTGATAATGGATTTAAGCTTAATCTTTGTCCTATGTCATTCATTCTTGAAAAGCTTGGTCTTTTTCGCTACTAATTAGTCCATCATCTCTTTCACTTTTTTGCATATGATGGTTTAATTTTCCCATGCGTATGTCACATCATTCTTCCTATCATTGTAGGGCCAAAATCTCTCAATACATTTTTCATTTTCATTGACTTTTTGGTCTCATATAATTTGCTTTCTTGGTAGACCATGGCTACATGCTATGCAAGTCGTCGCTTCTACAGTACATCATTGTGTTAAATTTTTACATGAAAATGTTGAGTATACTATTCTTTGTGATCGTCACCCATACCAATATTGCACCCATGATCCAAATACTACACTACCTACTCCAAGGGATGATACTACGATGATCCACAACCCATAGATGAATTACCACATTTACCACCACTTGAAGGTGTCATTTTTATGTTAGATTAAGTTCTTCGCACTACACCTTCCCTTGTTTCTATTACTACTATGATTTTTTATCAAGGGCCTATCTCTACATCGGACGTCACTTTATCTCCTTCACCTCCTCATGTGCTACCTGCATCACTTTGACCTCCTTTCACATGCACACTTTTCATGAATGATTCTTATTGGGAACATATTCTATTTGATCCTACTTGCGATGACAATGTATGTACACATAAGGGCTTGAATCACCTAGTTTTTTATTTTTAGGACCTTTCTCCTCCGTCACATTCTTCTCACCTTTATCATGGCTTTGTTTACATTATGCCGCATATGGTATACGTGTCCTTCATCTCCAAGTCTTCCTTGCACAAATATCTCACTCTTTTCCACTCACATTAGGACAATCTTGGGTCGACTACATTGGGGGCACACTTGATCTTGATCATATGGATATATCATTTCCCATTGCCTTTAGACATGTATTCATTTACAATAGTTCCTTTCTTGGTTATACACACAATCTCACTTGCTGGTATGCACATGGATGTCCACTACCACCCTTCACTAATGAAGAATACACCATGGGTATGTACAACTTATGTTGTAAAGGCTCATTACATGATCAACCCAATAACATTGCTTATCGAGTCTTTGATGCTTGTTCATTTGGCTTTGACCATGACAATTATGACCTCCTAGATGACATTGCATGATTGAATTTTTCATTTTCCACACTTGGGGGCATAACATTAACACATCCCCCAACATCCAAACATCAACACATGTTTCATACCGCATATCAACTTTCTAGCATACGCATTAGCATCTACACTCATAAACATCGTCATTACCCTATGACGCACTCTTGTGCTTTGGTTCACACTCGACTGTTGAGGGTATTCTCTACACATGAACCCCACATACGCACATTAGTCACTACTACACATTATGCACCGCATATCATCATCACACAATCATGTATCATCTATACATTGCACACCCATACAAAGCTATAGACATTGTGTGTCTTCATACATTCCACATTTTTCATTCTACATCTTGTCCTACATACATCACCCCATAACTATCGCATATTGCGTGTTTTACACCTCATACATTGATTCTTACATATACTATAAATCTACACATCTTGCATTGCATTCCACACACCCTATTACGTACATTACGCATTTTGCATATTCACTTCTCCACGTTACACTCACTACCTAATGACGAACTCTAGTCCTCACGGTCCATACAACAAAAATGGACCACATCACACTCACATGTTCATCATTCGATCTTTTCTCATGAACATACTTAGATTAAGTGATATATATGCTTTAGGCTATAGGATCATTTCTTTTATCACCATATCGTGATCAGTTACATCATCACATTCACTTATATTGTTTAATGGTATACGCTTTAGGCTAAATCACCACTCATTTATACTCATCTTGTCATGATATAAACTTAGGCTACAGAGTCACGCACAGTTCATCTCTATGTCGCATTTCATCACTACACTCCTCACAACGCATTACACACAACACATAGTTCGACCATTTCCCGATGACGAACTCCTATTTATGGTTCATTCTTGACTATTAAGGGGGATACTAAATGAACTTCACTACATATAACTCCATTCACTCGGGGGGCATGCAGATCCTATCATCCACACTACATTCCATTCCATCCATCCACAACATACTACATTTTATGGTTGCATTTACTCTTGCTTGCACTTGCTCTTACATGTTCCCTTTACTACACATGTTAGATAGATTTCTTATATATCATTATCTTTTCCATACACACATGTGTATTCATGTCCTTTTCTATTTGTTATCGCAAACACAAAGCTTATACATACAGTACCAATGCTTGATACACTACCTATTGGGGGCATCCACATACACTACAGGTGTTATTGTTTCATTTTTGTTCATAGCACACTACTTTGGTTTATACACGCTTTGACATACTTGTTATTTTCCTAACATGCTAACATACTTCATGTGCAGCATTTTTTATGCAAGGATATTTTCTTCCATACTTATTTGTTACATTGTATGTTATTGTTTGTTATTGTTTGTGGGATTTTCCTTTTTATTGTGTGCACACTTGTTTTTTTTGCGCCACTATAACCTTGAGTGTCTTGTGACACCGTGAGTGGGTTCCCATGTTTGCAGCCTATTTTTTTCGGCCCTACTTTGTCTTTTTGGGTGTTTACATTGTCTTCTTATGTTCTAATTTACACATTGTTTGTTTGGCTTACACTTGTCTTCTACATTCATGTTCGTACTAACACTTTCTTTCTAGATACATTGTTTGTTTGTGCCTTAGTTTATACCAAACACATCCCCCCTACAAGGAAAAGTTTTAGTTATGCGGTCGGTCCTCTTTTGGGGCCGCATTCTCCTATCTGTGACATTTTATGCACCCCCAAAGAGGGGGCATCATTTGGGTTTACACACAATACCGATACAATTCGGTCTACGCTTTTGTCCATGACACAATTTATTTTACAAAGTGAGTGTGTTCGACTAGTCTATGAACTCCATACACAGGGATTTTAGGGGAAAATTGTCCTTAGCATTTTGGGGAGCAATTACAGTGGGAGTAACATCGGACTTTCTTCCCGCACTTCTTTGGCCAATGGTTTTGGATCACCCAAAAACTAGGCAAAGTACAAAGATCTCTTCGCCAACCTCGGGGAAGCGATTATAAAGTTGGAGAATAACACAATTTCTCCCTACACTTCTTCGGCCATAATGGCATGAGATCGCCCAAAAACTTGCACTTCACCGACGGTTACATGATATCCTTTCTACACCCTTTTGTCTCATCACGGATCAGGTGCACATGTTCCTTTTTTTATCGTCATTTTCGTACTATTTTTACATGTTTATTTACATATATGCATACATCTTTACACATATATTTGACTACTTGATCGTCTCTCTCTTTTGCAAGTTCCTCCATATGGGAAAAAAAAGTCAACAAAAACAACACACACATGGAAAGTACATCTCACACATGATACTAACCATGCAAGTACACTACATATATTGGCATCTACACATGCGCTTCCACCCTAGGTTCACTCTCATCACTTTTTACATGTTTGCATCTTTAGTCTCACCTCCATTTTTTGTCATTCCACACTTTATCCAGTCCTTGACACGTTTGCTACATCACTCTACATGGATTATCAAGTGTGCATCTCTATGTACTTTATGTTACCAAGTTGTCCGCTCACCAATAGAAAGTGGGGGCAAATGTAGACACAAAATCACACACTTTGAGTCATTATTTAGTCCCGGTCTCATACTACTATTCATATGGTTCTTAAGTGAAAAGAGTAATAATTAACCCATGTCTTTGGCCATTTTTACATTGTTTATTGTCGTATTTTCAATCTTACACCTACACTTTCCCAGTTTGTATTATCATTCTGTGTTTTCCTATTTCTGACTAGGGCACCCTAGACCCCATAGTCTCCTCTGGGGTGCCCTGATCCTCTTTACACTTTACTCTCACCTTTTGGGAACTTTCTAGCCATTTAAGCTTTCTATATTTTTGGTGGTTGGCATTTTTTTCGGGGTTAACTATGAAATCATAACAAAAGAACCATATAAATATAAAGTTATGTGACCATAATGAGGGACCAAGCACTAAGCATCTACTATCACCATCTAGAGTTGCATCCATCAAAGCATTTATATCTACATTTGCATCCATCTAACTCCATCACAAAGTACACAAGATTGGTTCATCTACATCACACTTCATAGGAGTAGATTTTATTATTTCCATGCACACATCTACTACATTCTACATCTAGTTATTTTTTCACGCTTCAAAAAGTGTGATTGGCATAAGAGCAACCTAGGGCACACACACACACACACACACACACACACACACCTAGAACTACATTGGTTCGAGATGCAGTGCAATGCTCAGTGAGTAAGTCCACCATTGTGGTAGTTGAGGATAGTCCAACCCCTTCATATGCATCTTTCATGTTTAGAGTTTTGATGCTTTGCCTAGATTTTTGCAAGTGATTCTTTATTACAGTCTTACAATAAGCGGATTCAAAGAACATTAGTGTGACATGAAGCAAATACAGGTGAACATCCAGTGACACCTTAGAGGATTTCTAGTTATTTCCGTAGACCATGGCACCCAAATCTTAGACAAGGTGCCCACAAGTGCCCTTATACCTTTCCATGCATCTCAGATTCTCGGATACTGTCGTTTCCTCCTCATATTCACCTGGTCTACACTGCAACATAGTTCGAGAGGCATATGTGAATCAGCTAAGGACTTCTTAACCCTCTCTTGCACATTAGGGTTTCATATTGCATTGCTTAGATTACTTGGGTCTATTTTCTTTGCATTTTATTTCATTTTATTTCTAAAATCACAGAGAGCAAACTAAGAAGTAAGGTTGATTTTCATTGCAGTGCACCGATCTTTTCCATCGTTTTTGCTATTTTCTAGCTGCATGGTTGCAGCACTTGTTCTATTTTTGCTCCTGATGTAACTTTTTGGTTACGGTTGATTTCAAACGCCTATTGCGGATCGATCCTTTTTTTGCCGATACTTTGATTGCTATATCTCGGCTTTTTGGCCTTCTTTGTAAAAAAGGTTATAGTCCCTTCAAAACTATTTGCCATCAATAAAAAAAACATTAGATTACACTAAAATAAGAAGAATATTCACATTTTAGTTTAATCAAGAATTATGCATTTTTTCATTTTATTTTAGGTGACTACTAAGTCTTTGAGGTCATAATAGGGTTAGATTAAATAAGGAAATAAAACATTTGTGTGTATCCATTCAATAATGTAGGAGAGGTTTTCGTGAAAAGGGTGTATGTATGAAGGGACCCACAAAGTTGTAGACTTATCAAACCTAAAGAACCATAAGTGGACCGGATCAATTATTAAAAACGTTTGATTCCAGTATAAGTGTTATCAACACCTTTGACTTTGGTCAAAGAATTGTGATTCTGGTTTTCTTCAACAAAACAATGTTGATGTTACAAATTCTCTTCCTAACTATCTATTGAGTCTTTTTGAGCATTTAAAACCTCAATCAAAATTTAGGTATGACATAATCACATAAATATTCTCCAAGTAAGCTTTGTTGATTTAGTAACAACAATTTCTAATTTATTTGGGCACATTTCAAACCTTTGATCACTATATTTATCACATGTGTTAGGTTTTAAATTGCCCATGGTATTGTCTATATTTTGCACTTTTGTGAGTAATATACATATTGATTTGGCTCAAATTCCTTTTATTCGCCCTCGTTATTACTTGAAAACAAAAAGGGTAGCTATTGATAACATTACTACCCCTTATTTTGATGTTGATAATGTAAATAGTATAAATATGAATGATGTAAATGATGGTGCTTGTAATGGCAGTACCTCTCATGGTCATGCCGCGAATGACAATGCTCATGATAACAACAATCGCAAAGATTACGCTTCCAAAATTCTAATATGAGTACACACGAGATAGTTTGGTTTGAATGATTTTTTTCATTATTTCCTAAAGATTTTGATGTAATGAGTCATATGGCTATAGAAGAAAATAATAATAAACACCTAGCTAAGGAATTTGTATATGATAAAATAATATGTTACAAATGACTATTTGAATTCTTCTTTTAATCTACTAAAGAATTTCCTTTCGCATTAGGTGTCATGGATAGTGCTATTATTACTTCTATTCTTGTGCCACTACTAATTGCTTCTATTTATGTTACTAAGTCTATTTTTCTTTGTTAAATGTTTCTTTTGTACCTCCTACTTTTGGACCTTTTTTCAAACTAGATCATTTGGTCATGGTCTATCTCAAAAAAATGTTTGTATGTTCCTACACATGTTTCTTATCACACCTCTCAAGATTCACTCTTTTCAACAAATTATTCAAGATATGTAAGCAAAAAGGATCTCAAAATCAAGTCATACAATTTCTTCTCGTAATAATTTACTTAATTTATCAAGCTTCAAATCCTTAGCTAACCTTTTCCTATTGATTTCACGTAGCCTAATTTTGAATTATTAAACTACAAAGGACTATCCTTCATAACATATCAAATTATTATATATTTCATGTCTTAAATTTTCACAAAACAACAAATTATTAACTAAGATCTTTCTTAGAAGTCTCAATGAAGGTTATGTCTTTGGATTGTTTTGACACACTACTATTTGGTTGTATATGTTACTTCCATTCTTTGGTTGATAGTTCCTTAGCTGATTTTGAAATAAACATTAATTTGAAAGGTCACGTTTCATATCTTGCACAATTTAAACAAGGACACGATGAGTCTTTTAGTGAGTGTGTTCTTAACTTCAAAAACAAAGCTTATGAAGATGTCTCACCAATTTAATACTACATATATCGCAATTAGCACCATGAATTGGGTCAATTTCACATCATAAATCAATTGTTTTTGTTTTTTCGTGAAACTTTAGGTATCTTGTGTCATTTTTAGTGGCTCAATAGTAGCGAAAATAATGAAACAACTATGTTTTTAAAAGTACATCATATTTACACTAGCTTTATTCTTGATTTGTTCTTACATTTAACTTCAATATTATTACCACTTTTACATCACATTAATGAGAACTACAAACAATTATATATATATATATATATATATATATATAACATAACATAATTATTTGATATACTTATTAATTTTTTATTTAAATATATATTATACATTTTGCACCCCATAAGGAAGGCATAAGAAAACGAAATCCACACTAGAGTGGTGGTGGTGGGGGGTGGGGGTCATTGAGGTATCCCGAAAAATACCAAAAATTCAATAATCAAAAAGAGAAGAACCAAATTACAACAAAAACCGAGCATTAAAAATAACACCAAAGGACCCGACATGGAAAAAGGACATAAGTGTTGTAAATATCTCCCCCCAGGTAGATATAGACAAATGGAAGAATATAGAAATCAAAGAAACTCAGACCCCAACATTTATGGCCTTGCACGCAGTAAGAAGGTTTCGACATGACAAAAGTCGCGCCCATGGCACAGTTTGAGGTGCAGTGAAGGGATGTCGACATGAAATGGATGCGCCCCTTGGCGCGAGTAAAAGGTGTCGACATGACAAAAGTCACACCATGGCGCAGGTTTGAGGCGCACAGCAAGGGATGTCGACATGAAAATGGATGCGCCCTTGGTGCAGGTAAGAAGGTGTCGACATGACAAAATTCACGCCCATGGCGCAGGTTTGAGGCGCACAAGCAAAGGATGTCGACATGAAATGGATGCGCCTTAAGCGCAGTAAGAAAGGTGTCGACATGAAAAAATTCGTGCCCATGGCATGAGTTTGAGGCGCCAAAGGGATGTCGACATGAAAATGGATGCGCCCTTGGCGTAGGTAAGAAAGGTGTCGACATGACAAAGTCGCGCCCATGGCGCAGTTGAGGCGCATAGCAAGGGATGTCGACATGAAAATGGATGCGCCCTAGCACAGGTAAGAAGGTGTCGACATGACAAAGTCGCGCCATGGCGCAGTAAAGGGCGCACATCGAGGATGTCGACACAAATATGGATGCGCCAAGGTGCACCTTCAGGAGGCGCAACATTTTGAGCACTGACAGGAAGCAGACCCTAACCCAGATATTCAGATGGCCATAACTTTTCACAAGGAGCTCGGATTAACACAAGGTTGGACTTTTCGGAAATCTTACAAGGTCCTCTATCCAACTACAACTAGATATCTTTAATTGGGTGGGAACAAATTCTTAAAAATGCAAAATACAGTTTTCCACTTTTTGGGTTTGCTAGGGTTCTCACCTACCACCATAATGAGATGAATTAAATGCAACCTGGAGGTGGTTGGGGTAGATGTGGAATTCCTCTCTCTTTTCTCTCTCATTCTTCCTATAAATTGTAAGGAGGGGATTCTTTCTAAAGGTTGGACATTCTTGTTTTTCCCCTCCCTTCTTCTCTTTGGCAGGTGAATTTGTGGAGTTCAAACCTCCCATCTAAAACTGTAATGCAACTTTGCCTCTTGGCATTTTGTAGTGTATTGTATCAATCTTTGGAGCAAATAATGCATGCCTGTGGATTATTTTCAACCCTCTCTATATTCATTTGCATCCTCCCGATCTTTCACTACAAATCAAGTTATTTGTGCATGATCTTGCATTGCATTTTAAAGGTTTGTGTTTATTGGCAAGACAGGTGTTCTTCATTCCTCGGTGCATCACCTTTGTTAGTTTAGGTTTATTTTTATGCATCTTCTTACCCTGTCTCCTTGGAAAGTTAGTTTAGGTTTTGAGTAAACCCTCTGCATTTTTACATGTGCATCTGAACAGAGGAATAGGAACCGGCCTTCATCCGAAGAGCTTTCCGATTTCGCAAGGTCCCACACTGGGAAAAGCTCCATGTTATGCAATCGCACCCAAGAGTCTCAACCCATCGAGTTCGGAGACATTCGAAGTCTTTGCGATTCGCACCAATAGTTTTGGAATGCCAAGTGGGACCAAGAGGTCATTCCACAGATTTGAAGGAGTTTTCAAGAAATTTGGACAAAAATTGCAGGTTTACAATTCCCATTTTTCACCTTCTAGGCTGAACTTTGAAATCGATTTTCAAGGACTTAACTTCCTCAAAACAAGTCAAAATTTCACCAAGATAGATCGGGGATAATCTTCAAAAGGGTATTCTTATATTTTTGAGATTTTGATTTTCAAAATTTCATGGTTTTTAGTATTCGGGTTTTCCGGTTGCCAGATTGCATGACCGAGTTTTACTGTACCTTTCGGAGGTTAGTAACTACACAACAATACCCGATAACCGAATTGAAGAAGCTGTATCTTTCGGGCCCTTCAAGGTTTTAAATTATTTTTTAATATTGTCGGGTTTGGTGTGTAACTTGGCAAAATCTAGCCTTTTGAGGCTCACTTTCTAACACATCCGGTGACTCGAAGAAGGATAGAATTCATGGTGTAAGGCACAAAGTTGCCTAGGTACATGAGAAGAATTCGAACCAGTGCGGTACTCGAGAAGAGGGGCTATTTATCCACTTGCAGCTATCACCAGGAAGAGGAAGGAGAGGAAGAAGACCACAAAGGTCACCATCTCCACCTAATCGGACTTTGTCTACACCTCCACCTGGTAGACCTTTTCTCACATCAACAAGGGTTCTCAGGCCAATCAGAATGGCACAACCACCGAATCCCTTTGTCAATTTCACCGGCAAAGAGCCCACTTGCCCTCAATGATACGAATCCAGTTCCAATTGCAGCATTGAAGAACATTCCATTTTTCACTAGAGAAAATCATACCACTCCTGGTGATCATGTCAAAGACATTGCTAACGTTTGTGCAATCCATGAGATAAATGAAATGGATGTTGCTATCAAATTGCTAGCATCTTCATTCAAAGGGAAGGCATTGCAATGGTTTAGGAGCCTTGGAGCCGGTTCTATCACAAATTGGAATCAGTTATGCATAGCTCTCCATGAGCAATTCGGAGAAAAGGGAGACAATTTGTCTCTACTAGAACAATTGACGACTATCAAGAGAGCTCCCAACGAGCAGCTGACTGACTTCAACTTCAGATTTCAAAGGTCTTGGGATAGGATTCCAGTGGCCGTTAGGCCAACAGCTGAAGGTGCTTTTCTATATTATCTTAAAGCTTTGAATTCTGATATTTCTATGTTAATTCAATCTATGGGAGGCACAACCTTACTGCTACTTATAAGCATTGCCATTAGGGCTGAAAAACTGTCTTATTCAAGTTGGTAAGTTGGCTCCTAGGCCTCCCATGCCCTTGTATCCAAACTTAGAAAATCTAAGCACTAGTCGTGCACCCACTTTGGCTCCTATTCCCACTCCTAGAAATCAAAGTTCAAATGAAACTTCTACTTCATCCTCTAGTGCCTCAAATGAACTCCAGGAGGTTATAAAACAATTACAGAACCTTGGAAATGAGCTGGTGACTATCAAAAGACAACAAGCTCAAAGTCCTAGACCGTATCAGCCTCAAGCGCAGTACCAGGCTAGGCCCCCATACCAACAAAATAGGTCACCAGCTCAGGCTGCAAATCAAAATCAAAGCCAAGTAAGGCCTCCCACTAATAGACCATTTCATCCCTATAACCCCAATGTTGCATCTGCTTCTAAAGCATTAGTGCCAGTCCAAAACAACATAGCTCAAGAGTATGATTGGTGTTTCCCATGCAATGAACCTCACAACCAATCTATGTGCTTTAATGGTGCTTTAAACCAAGCCTTGATGGTGACAACTACTGGCATTGAGGGTGAAGTGAGTCAAGAAGCAAATCAGCAACAAGGGACATCTCAAAAAACACAGCTCCAAATGATACCGCACTTGCGAATTGGCAAGCTGAGGATTTTTGTGGCATGAATCAAACAATTTCTCAGAATGTAGCAGCTAACACAAGATCAAAGAAGAGGAATATTGGTGAAGGGCAGTCATTGGCTCCAAGTGATCTACAACCTTCCATCACTCCACAAGGTGTTGGTAAGCAAAATATAGTTCCAAACACAGCAAGGACAGCCCAAACCACCTTCTAAACCAACTCAAATGCCAGTTGTTGCTGCCCATGTGCAAGAAAGGAATGTGCAGCCTAAAGGACAGAAAAGAGATCTTTCATCCCCATTTAGCATCATTGATCAAATGAAGAAGACAAATGTGAATATATCAATGTGGGAATCTTTATCCATCCCAGGCCAAAGAGATCTTCTACAAGTTGCCATGAAGAATTGGTCAACTTCAAACCAACATGTCCATATGCAAGAGAAGGTCCTCACAAATGTTGCTCAGCTTGAAGGGAATCATGGAGGACAACAAGGTAAAGTTTTGAAACCCCCTCCATTCTATGTTTCATTAATCATTGGCAATAAACTAGTACACAATTGCATGATTGATTCTGGGGCGAGTAGTTCTGTCATGCCCAAGCAAATAGCTGATCAGTTGGGTCTCCAATATGAAGTCATATCAAAGGGGGTAGTGCAATTGGATGGGACAACAGTAGCAACGGTGGGAGTGATTAAAGGTTTGAATCTTATCTTGCATGCATGCCCCAACATTACCATTTTGCAAGATGTGTCAATGATAGATTTGCCACCACTCTTTGCCCTATGCTTATCAAGGGATTTCACAGCCAAAATTGGAGGCTACTTATCTGCTGATTGGTCACACATGTTGTTCAGAACAAGATATGGTACTAAGGTCACAATCAGATCTGAACCAATTGCAAACTTTCATATTGAGCC
This sequence comes from Taxus wallichiana var. yunnanensis, assembly GCA_018340775.1. Taxonomy (NCBI): domain Eukaryota; kingdom Viridiplantae; phylum Streptophyta; class Pinopsida; order Cupressales; family Taxaceae; genus Taxus; species Taxus wallichiana. Next base: position 226,626,867 of record CM031240.1, on the reverse strand, counting down.
TCATGTACCAAGTCCTATCAATTCAATTGCTGGCTTTTGATCGGGAGGAGTGTTCAAATGATCTAGAAATAGGTACTAAGGTCGAGGGAATTCTTGATTTGACTCTTGATGAATGGGCAAGCAAGGTACATGCTTTTGATCCCTACCAAGAAGTAGAAGAATCTGAGCTAGGAGTCTATTGCATACATGAAGAAAACCATCATATTCCTAGCATCACCAAACCAGACCATAAGGATGACAATGAGGTATGGCAGTTATTTTTTGATGGATCAAGGAGTAGGCAAGGTGCAGGAGGAGGAGCTATGCTTGTTTCACCTCAAGGCATCAAATATTATTTAGCTTTCCATTTCCAATTTTCCTGTTCAAACAACACAGCTGAATATGAGGCCTTGATTCACGGACTTCATTGGGCCACGAAAAAGGGCATAAAGAACTTGTAGGTGTTTGGAGATAGTGAGCTAATCGTCAATCAAGTCAGGGGACAACATGCTACAAAGAATGAACTGCTAAAGAACTACAAGAATAGGGTGTGGGACCTCGTTGAGGATTTGAAGCTTTCAATATCGTGTCCATACCTAGGAAGAAAAATGAAGCCGCGGATAGGCTCGCAGTAGTTGGAGCAATGTTTGATGTGGTTGACAACATCAGAAGGGAAAAAACACAACCACATATCCATGTGATTGTGAGGCCAGCAGTTCCAGATAATAACACAAGCTGGCAGGTGTTTGAGAATGACCAATGATCGTCAATTTCTTACAAGAAGAGGTTGAATTCTCGGCTAGGAATCGGGATAGACTAGAGCAAAGAAGACGGGGATCAAGTAGTGCAGCTATGGAAAAACAAGCTCCCAAGGGTTTAGTAACATTGGAGTCTATCTTCAACCCTAACGGTTTCGTAAGGAAAAGGCTAATATACTGAGTCAAGAGAGAAGATTCGAGCCAATTCCGGTTGGGGAAGGCAAAACACTTCAAATTGGCAAAGTGGCCCCTTTGAAAGCAGAGAAATCAGATTTCATACGACTTTGCCAATAATTTCCAGATGTCTTCACTTGGAGCTATGAAGACTTAAGAGGATTCAATCGAAGTTGGCACAACATACCATAGAATTGGATCCGGATGCTAAGCCCATCGGGACAAGAGAGACCGGTCAACCCTCACATTGAGCCTCTAATGAAGAAAGAGCTAAGAAAGCTAATAGAGGCAAGCGTTATATTCCCAATCAAGCACTCAAGCTAGGTTACAAACTTGGTTCCGGTCGGAAAGAAGAGCGAGAGAAATCAGGTTGTGTGTGGACTTTGAAACCTCAACGGGGCATCTCTCAAAGACCATTACCCACTTCCTTTAATGGAACAAATATTGCAAGTAGTATCGGTTCGGAGTGATTCTCTCTAGATGGCTACTCGGGGTATAATCAGTGATGGTGAAAGAAGATGACCAATTCAAGATGGCTTTCACCACCGAATGGGAGACCTATGCCTACAAGAAGATGCCATTTGGGCTATCAAATGCTGGAGCCACTTTCCAAAGGGCAATGGATATGGCATTCAAGGGGTTGATCAATAAAATAGTTCTGATATATCTTGATGACATCACTGTATTCTCCAAAAATGCAGCGGATCACCTCTTTCATCTGAGGCAGGTATTTCAGAGGTGTAGAAGATTTGGGGTATCATTGAATCCCAAAAAATGCATATTCTTGGCTCACGAGGGAAAGCTTCTAGGCCATATTGTTTCAAAGGAGGGATTGACGATTGACCCAGAAAGAGTTGAAGCAATTCAAGCGTTGCCATTGCCAAGTCATAAGAAGGCTCTTCAAAGCTTCTTAGGAAGGATCAATTTTGTCCGTAGGTTTGTGCCAAATTTTTCCACTCTCGTGAAGCCAATAACGTTGATGTTGAAGAAGAGCATGGTATTTAAGTGGACAGCTAAAGGCAAGGCAAGTTTTGAGGCAATAAAAGAGGCTATATCTCAAGCTCGACTCTCGTCAATCCAGACTTCTCCAAGGACTTCATGTTATATGCCTTCGGTGGTGGAGACACAATTTCTACAATCTTGGTACAGAAAAACAAGGAAGGATTAGAACAACCAGTTGCTTTCTTCAGTCAAGGCTTGGAGGAATACGAAAATAGGTACTCTTTCATTGAAAAACATGTCCTTACAGTAATTAGAAGCTTAAATAAATTCAAGCACCTAGTCTCAAACAACAAGATCCAATTATTGGTCTCTCATGCGGGAGTCAAGGACTTCCTTCTAAACAAGGATCTAAATGAGAAGCGTGCAGGATGGATCACTCGTGTCATGGAATATGACATCGAGATCAAGGTCACAAAACTAGTACGTGGAAAAGGACTATGTGAACAGCTAGCTTTGAGTCGGCAAGTTGAAGTAGGTGATGAAAAAGAGACTGTCTTGGTACTACAGGATGGTCAAGAACAGGAAAATGATGATGCGCCCACTCCTTGTTGGACTCAGAATATGATACACTTCCTACTGAGAGCATGGGCCTATGCCCTCCAGAAATGAGAAAAGAAAAGAGGAGATACTTTAGATTACAAGCCATTCCATATGTGCTTGTTAATGGTGTTTTGTTCAAGAAAGACATCAATGGAGTTCTATTGAGGTGCATTGGGACAGGTCAAATTGAGAGGGTGTTACGAGATTTTCATGATGGAGATTCTGGAGGACATTTTTCCCCACGGATAATAACTCTCAAGATAATGAAGGCAGGGTATTATTGGCCCACAGTGTTCAACGACTGCTATACATGGATAAGAAAGTGTAAGAAATGTGCACTCTTCACAGGCAAAGAAAGACTAGCAGCGCTTCCATTGCACCCAATTTTGGTTGACCAACCATTTATGCAATGGGGATTGGACTTCGTCGGGGTCATCAACCCAAACTCAAGCCAAGGCCACAAGTGGATTCTCATGGCAACGGACTATTTCACCAAGTGGACCGAAGCAGTAGCACTCAAAGAGGCAAATGAGTCTAACATACTAGACTTTTATGAAGGAATATCGACCGGAGTTCGTGTGTGCCGCCACTATCATATCGATAAATGCATTGACATTCATAGGTTCCAAGATTACAGAATGGTCTCTGTCAAGAATGGAATCTATTTGAGCACCTCTTTTCAAATTATTACCCGCGGGGGTAATGGGACAAAGCAAGAGTCTACAAACAAGAATTTGCTAAGAATCATCAGAAGGACTCTAGATGAAAACCAAAGGACATGGCATACCAAGATAAAATCAGCATTATGGGCTGATAGGATAACACCAAAGAGGTCTACAGGTAATTCTCCCTACAAGTTGGTCTATGGGAAAGAGGCAGTATTGCCTATATCATTAGAATTGCCAGCATTGGAGCTCATGAAGCAGTTGGAGTTGTTTGAGTTCAAACCAATGGAGGCCAGGTATGCAGAGTTGATGGAATTGGAAGAAATAAGAGAACATGCAGTTCAGATGATTGAAAAGGATCAGGCCTTAGTAAAAAGATGGTTTGATAAGAAGGCAAGAGCAAAGACCTTCCAGAGGGGAACCTAGTTCTAAAATGGGATGTAGATCGGGCAAAACCAGGAAGGCATTCCAATTTTGATGCCATTTGGAGTGGCCCCTACATGGTCACAGGATGTAAAACTAGTAATGCCTTCCAATTGTCTACATTGCATGGAGAAGAACTCCCGATTCCGGTTAATGGAACCTATCTTAAACATTGCTACTAAAAGGAAAGGTTTACCCTTGTAAATATTAGCCTAGATTTCAATTCCTCTAAGTGCGTATGCACATTGTCTTGTTGTAATTAGGTTTCAATTTCCCTATGTGCTTTCGGCCAGCACAGTTTCTTTGCTCCGAGGTTGAATTTCTGAGTTCAGCATGCTCTCGGAAAAGGAGTTGTAGTATCAGGCTCGGGATTAGATATCATGATGGTTTCAAGTTATTACTTATGACTCCATGCCCAATGGATTGCTAAAAGGCCACTGATCTTCTACCTAGCAGGCAGGTGATCCCGTTGAGTCGCCAAATTGTTGTAAATATCTCCCCCGGGTAGATATAGACAAATGGAAGAATATAGAAATCAAAGAAACTCAAACCCTAACATTTATGGCCTTGCCGCAGGTAAGAAGGTGTCGACATGACAAAATTCGCGCCACGTGGGCGCAGCTGAGGCGCATGACAAGGGATGTCGACATGAAAATGGATGTGCCCTTGGCGCAGGTAAGAAGGTGTCGACATGACAAAAGTCACGCCCATGGCGCAGGTTTGAGGCACACAGCAAGGGATGTCGACATGAAAATGGATGCGCCCTTGGTGCAGGTAAGAAGGTGTCGACATGACAAAAGTCGCACCATGGCGCAGGTTTGAGGCGCACAGCAAGGGATGTCGACATGAAAATGGATGCGCCCTTGGCGCAAGTAAGAAGGTGTCGACATGAAAAAAGTCGCACCCATGGCACAAGTTTGAGGTTCACATCAAGGGATATCAAAATGAAAATGGATGCGCCCTTGGCGTAGGTAAGAAGGTGTCGACATGACAAAATTCGCGCCCATGGCGCAGGTTTGAGGCGCACAACAAGGGATGTCGACATGAAAATGGATGCGCCCTTGGCTCAGGTAAGAAGGTGTCGACATGACAAAAGTCACGCCCATGGCGTAGGTAAAGGGCGCACATCAAAGGATGTCGACACAAATATGGATGCGCCAAGGCGCACCTTCAGGAGGCGCAACATTTTGAGCACCGGAAGCTGCACCACCCGGATATTCGATGGCCATAACTTTTCACAGGAGCTCGGATTAACACAAGGTTGGACTTTTCGGAAATCTTACGAGGTCCTCTATCCAACTACAAACTGGATATCTTTAATTGGGTGGGAACAAATTCTTAAAAATTCAAAATACAGTTTGCCACTTTTTGGGTTTGCTAGGGTTCTCACCTACCACCATAATGAGATGAATTAAATGCAACCTGGAGGTGGTTGGGGTAGATGTGGAATTCCTCTCTCTTTTCTCTCTCATTCTTCCTATAAATTGTAAGGAGGGGCTTCTTTCTAAAGGTTGGACATTCTTGTTTTGCCCCTCCCTTCTTCTCTTTGGCAGGTGAATTTGTGGAGTTCAAACCTCTCATCTAAAACTGTAATGCAACTTTGCCTCTTGGCATTTTGTAGTGTATTGTATCAATCTTTGGAGAAAATAATGCATGCCTGTGGATGATTCTCAACCCTCTCTGTATTCATTTGCATCCTCCTGATCTTTCACTACAAATCGGTTATCTGTGTATGATCTTGCATTGCATTTTAATGGTTTGTGTTTATTGGCAAGACATGTGTTCTTCATTCCTCGGTGCATCACCTTGTTAGTTTAGGTTTATTTTTATGCATCTTCTTACCCTGTCTCCTTGGAAAGTTAGTTTAGGTTTTGAGTAAACCTCTCGCATTTTTTACGTGTGCATCTTAACAGAGGAATAGGAACTGGCCTTCATCCGGAGAGCTTTTTCGATTTCGCAAGGTCCCACACTTGGGAAAAGCTCCATGTTATGCAATCGCACTGAGAGTCTCAACCCATCGAGTTGCAGACATTCTGGGGGTGCTGCAATTCGCACCAATAATAAGCACCTGAAAATTAAACTTGTAAACAGAGAAAATTACCAAAATGAAAGATAAACAAACCATGCAAACCTCTCAAAACCTTGTGTGCGAACCTCAAATAAGGGTCTCTTGTGAAACCTTGCAGAAAGAATGTCAGAAATGTTTTATGGGTGCTCTTGAGTGATCTCCAAGCTTTAAAGGAAAATGTTACAGTAATACTAACAGAGTTTTTGTGCTTCAAATTCAAGAGGGATTGGAAGGAAGGTAAGCTTGTAATTTATATAAACAGAAGGTAGTTGGAATTGGTCACACAGATAAATGAACATGCTTAAAATAGCATTATGGGCAGTTGCAATAGTGTCGGGGCAATAATGAAATTAATTACAAAAAGTTGCATCCGGAAAGGTGGTTGTACATGCATTTTAATTTCCCCACCTTTCTAGGATTCTAGAAGTGCAGTTAACTAGGGTAGTCAAAGTGGAGTCTAAGTGGAGTTTGATCAAGTGGAAGATGACTAGGATGTGCACACACTTAATTAATTAATTAATTAATAATAATTAATTTAGCCAAAGGGGTACAAATGGTACATGAGATTAATTTAATTAATCCAAAGGGGTACAATGTGTATTAATTAATCAATTGCAAATGGGTGAATAACATGGTGTATTAGCATAATACTGGGAACAAATGGAAACATGAATGTAAATTTGGCGTGTCTACATTTTTCCCCTCTTTAAAGTGCTATTTCAAAGTAATAGTGCTTTAAGATGATGATAGACGATGCAAATCAAAGTGAGTGGAAAATTGTGAAGCATTGGGATGCCCTAGAAGAAGAATGGATTAGGAATGCCCCTCAAGTGGGTGGATGACACAACAAGGTGGCGGAAAACCGCTTGATAGGAAGAAAGCAAGGGATTAAAACAAGGATGGGAAAGGATTGTGTTCATAGCATGAGCGTTATTTGGAGAGTAATTTTTTAGAGCAACCTGATTTTTGTTGTTGCATAATAGAGTTATCACCATGATTATGAAATAATCAAGATGGTTAACCCAGATGCACGTAAACAAACACACACACAACAAAGAAAAGATAAAAAGGAAAAAAAACCCAATATACAAAGTAGGTGTCGGCATCAGGGTTATAAAGGAACCAAGATGTGATCACACTACTTGTAAGTGGTCCAAAAAGAGTAAACATCAACAATGCAACACAAAGTCGAAAAAGAAGACAATCAGCTTATGCCCCTAATGCGTGCCACAATGATGATTAAGTAGATACAATGCTCCCAAATGGGAATAGGATCAAACTGGAAGAGCGGAGTTAAAGCGACTCCTTATGACACTCTTGTTGAATCTGTTGTGCAAATGATCAAAGTTGAAGTTTCCTAGGTGAAGTTATATCACGAAGGAAAAATAATTTGTGTGACTTGCCCCAAGAAGACTTAGCATATCATACAAAGGAAAAAAGTTATAGTTGTAAGATTGGCACGAGCACTAGAATAATAGATAAAAGTAATGAGTTTATCAAGATTATATTGAGATGTTGAACGATTTACTTCAAGGGTTTTCCAATTGTATGATTTCTATGAGAAGTGAATGTTTGTTTGATTTTTTGTGATTTTTTATTTTTTTATATTTTTGAAATATTTGATTTTTTTGGATTTTCGCAAGTTTGGAAATACAAATGCAAACAAAAAATGAAGAAATTCCATGGCTTAAATAAACCAGGAGGAAAACACAACACGTGCAAATGACAAAAAGATATAAAAGAAGTAACAGAAATAAACCCAATATGAACAGGAAAGAACCACACCAAAGTTATATGTGAACTAGGATGTGAATAAATTTCTTGCAATTGGTCCATAAGCACATTCCAGATACACAGAGTACTGGTTATTTGAACTATCACACATAAGAAACTAAGCTAAGAATAGACAATACAAAATTCCATATGTACAAATGTTAAACAAGCAAACAAGCTAGTGAACAAAAACACACTAATGTAAAAATTCTAATAAAGAAGTGAATATATACAGATGTCAAGTTTCCCCCAAGAGAAAGCCAAAGCCAAGTGATGTCCCTATGCAAAGTTACATTGCAAAGAGTGGCTTGATTGATTGGAAAAGATGATTGGGAATAATCAGGTGAAGAAAATGGTGAACGAAATGGTGATTGCATGTTTTTTTATTGTCTAAACAATTTTATATTTTTTTTTGGGATTTTGAACAATTTTATATTGTTTTTGTAGTTTTTTTGAGACATTTTTTGAATGTTTTTGGTTTTTTTGGAATTTTGAACCACACGCCAAAGAAGAGGGAAAGGAAATTCCCAAGTCAAAACCGACATGCTAAATGGAAGGTGAACAATGGTGGTAGACAATGGGCATGACAACCTGCCAAGGAGAACATGCGACACACGACGAGGTGAAAAGTTACAAGTGGGAAACAAAGTGAAATGAAAAAATAGGTGGATGCACTGACATGCCCCCAAAGATAAGGGTTACTCTTTGGAGACTCAAGAGTATAAATTATTCAAATGAATGGCATTCATAGGCTCCTTCAACTCTTTGCCATCCTCGGTAGACAGTTTGTATGCACCATATCCAAATTTAGCAGTTATAACATAAGGACCCAACCAATTAGGCTCAAATTTTCCCTGTTTTTCTCGTGGTTTTGTTGTGTTCTTTTGATTTTCCTTTAGGACCAAATCACTAATTTCAAACTATCAAGGTTTGATCTTGTGATTATAATTACGACGCAATCTATTCTGATATACCTGCATATGGTCTAAGGCATGAAGTTGTCTCTCGTCTAGTAATTCTAGCTCTGCAAGGCATGCAACATGGTAATCCTCTTCATGAATGAGATGTTGGAGGGATACACGAAGTGAAGGCAGCTCAACTTTGATAGGTAATATGGCTTCAGAGCCATATACTAGGGAAAAAGGAGTAGCTCCTGTAGGTGTACGGAAGGAAGTGCGGTAGGCCCAGAGGGTAGGATATAACTGTGTATGCCAATTACGTCGTGTTTATTGATCAGTCTTTTCTAGAATAGACTTGATAGTCTTGTTTGATGCTTCAGATTGGCCATTGCATTGTGGATAATAGGGTGTAGCCCATTTTAGGCGATATTATATTTCTTAGCTAGGGCCTTGAGATCCTTATTTTTGAAAGAACCACCATTGTCAGTGACAATAAGAACTGGGGATGCCAAAATGACAGATAATATGGTTGAAGATGAATTTAGAAATATTACACCCAGTAATGTTAGTAAGAGGCATAACCTCAACCCACTTGGTGAAATACTCAGTGGCGGTTATAATAAAAGTGTGGCCATCGGAAGATGTGGGCTTTATTTTTCCAATTAAATCAAGTCCCCATTTTGAAAAAGGCCAAGGTGAAGTAATAGGCTACAAGGCTTGGGATGGTGCATGAATGAGATTACCGTGTTTTTGGCAAGCCTAACATTTCTTCACAAAGTTGCATGCATCTTCCTCCATTGTGGGCCAATAGTATCCAATACGTAAAATCTTCAGTAACGACTATTTCATTGGAATGGGCACCACAAATACCTGAATGTACTTCAGCTAGTGTCTGATTAGCTTCATCTTGATTGAGACATCTTAAGAGAGTCCCATCATAGCCTCTTTGATACAAGGTGTCAAGCAAGAAGGGTGTAGCGCGAAGCACATTGTGTTAAGGCTCTTTTATTAGTTGAATTAAAATTAGGAGGATAGGCTTTAGTTTGAATGAAGGTGTATATATCGTGGTACTAGGGATGATCAGGACCAACAATCTCACAAACCATGGTGGACTCGGCAATTCGTATGCAGGCACCAAAAGATGTTCAACAAGGAACTCGTTGTGATTTTGATTAGTGTCGAATGAAAGAAGGGAAGTGTTTACCAAAATGTAAACAGAGAAAATTACCAAAATGAAAGATAAAAACCATGCAAACCTCTCAACAACCTTATGTGCAAACCTCAAATAAGGGTCTCCTGTGAAACCTGCGAAAGAATGTCGAAATGTTTTATGGGTGCTCTTGAGTGCTCTCCAAGCTGAAGGCAAATGCTACGAGACACATACGCTCAATGAGTTTTTGTGCTTCAAATTCAAGAGGGATTGGAAGGAAGGTAAGCTTGTAATTTATAGAAATAGAAGGTAGTTGGAATTGGTTACACAGATAAATGAACATGCTAAAAATAACATTATGGGAAGTTGCAATAGTGTCGGGGGCAATAATGAAATTAATTACAAAAAGTTGCATCCGAGAAGGTGGTCAGACGTGCATTTTAATCGCCCCACCTTTCTAGGATTCTAGAAGTGTAATTAAGTAGGAGTCAAAGTGGAGTCTAAGTGGAGTTTGATCAAGTTGCAGATGACTAGGATTTGCACACACTTAATTAATTAATTATTTAATTAATAAATAATAATTAATTTAGACAAAGGGGTACAAAGGGTACATGGGATTAATTTAATTAATCCAAAGGGGTATAATGTGTATTAATTAATTAATTGCAAATGGGTGAATAACAGGTGTATTAGCATAATACTGGGAACAAGTGGAAACATGAATGTAAATTTGGGGTGTCTACAAAAATTTATATTACAATAACTAAGCATTTGTAGGTATTGAGAGACATCCAATATTAACTTCTCAACCTCGGGATAAAACTACATCGTACTAGAAGACAAAATATTGAGGGACAAACCAAAGGAAAAGTCAACATCTTCATGATTCTTGTAAATGATATCCAAATGAAGCTTCCATATTTCAAAAAAAAAAAAATCACCCGAAAGCTCTACCAAACAATATTTATCCTAGAGGGAATAGATTCTCCAAAGATAATAAGCTCCTTGGTGGGAGAAAACCCGTTTACAACCCGGACATGGCCAAATCCCATTGCCAACATTTTCTTATCACCTCACATTCCAAAAAAACATAATAGAAAGAGTCAAAGCCATTACAAATCGGGCAATAAGAAGAAACAACTCCCAAGTAATCCAATCGCTCACCTATAGGTAAGCCAACATGCAACAAAGACCAAGTAAATAATTTTTAATTTTAGTTTGAGTATGAATTTTTCAAATTCTCGCTAAAACGAATTCCCGAATTTCAAATGAATCATTAGAGTCCTAGTGCTTATTCAGTTTTGAAAGCAATAATTGATTAAACATGAACCAAGTTGAAGCATGTTTAAGAGAGAATTCCATAACAAAATGACCATCAAGCCACTTGTACCGGTCCCACAAGTGAGTACACATAAGAGGAGCCAATATTGCTTGTAAATTTGATAGTGTAGCTCTAATAGAATCAAAGGTATACCTGTCTTGACCATTAGATGATATAGTCTTTTGAATTCTACCCATTTATACCATATATGCTCCTAATAATTCCAAATGTAAGATAGAACGAGTATGCCTCTGATGATATAAGACATGTCTAAGAGAAGTGATGAGAGCTAGAATTTTCCCTTCAACAATAATGAGTCTAGACCACCAAATCGATAGTTACATAAGGGCCTCGCTCTAGAACAACCATAGGCCTAAAGAGAAAAGGTCTAAAAACATTCTACATCTTCCAAATTTGTTTCAAAAGAACATAACCTTTAATTGAAGAGAGGCCTAGAGAAAAACTTAATCCATCCAAATTGACTCCTCTCCAAATTTTTGACTTAGTAGGCAAGGCGTTTTGAAATCTATATCTTAATAATCCCTTCCAATGTTCCTTCCCATCTAAAGAACGAATGCTCCATTTAGCTACCAAAAGACCACCTTGAAGAAATAGACTAGGAAATCCAATACTAGTGGTCAAGTAGGAAGCATGCAAATGCACCCAAGTGACATGAGGGAAGAGCTTATTACTATGTCCATTCCACCAAAAAAACACCTAAGCATGACCTCTAAGTTTTTATAAGCGCTTCAGAGGAGCCAAAAAGGAAGAAAAATAAATATGCAGAGAACTCAAAATTTTAGAAGCTATTATAAATTTACCAACCAAAGAAATAGGCTTAGAGGCCCACTTCAGTACTTTGGATGGCACTCTGTCTAAAACTTTTCTCCAAAATTAAGTGGTGAAGAATGAGGAGTAAAGGGGATTCCAAGGAATGTAATAAAATCATTGGGTTGCAGTTTCTAACTCCAATTAAATTTAGAGTGCTAAGATGGAAGAGCGTACCTCAAACACATAACTTAAAACTTGCTTCATAGCTCAAACACATTTTTTTGTAACCAAGGGTATTGGGAACCAACCCAAGCTGCCTGGCTAACAAAGCAAGTTCCCGACATGCCCCGATCTAGACCCACTAATCCCTCGGGGAAGCAAGGCCTGCACCAGCCAACCTCTCAAGGTACATCGAGGAGGCCCCGATCTAGACCCACTAATCCCCTTAGGGAAGCGATTAGGCTATAAAGCACAAACACATAACGCACTTCAAGCCAACCTCTCAAGGTACATCGAGGTAGAGTTTTAGAAGGAAAGTATCGACCTCAAAATCTATATGGGAATAACCCAAAGCCCTTAGCTCAACTACACGTAGAGAGAATATCTATATGGGAATAACCCAAAGCCCTTAGCACGTTATAATAAAGACAAACACATAACTTATAACTTACTTCAATTAACTGAGTGCAAAAGCAAAAGCTCTGCAGTACACATCAATGCAATGCAGAGCCACATGAATGTTTTATTTAATTCTCGAAGCAATAGGAAAGTATCATCAACGAATTGACTCCAAGTAACTTGACTAGAGGTACAAGGCAGAGAAATGCCTTTAAGAAACCCCACAAACAACTCGCCTTCTAAACAAGTCACCCAAGGCATCAACTACCACAATAAAGAAATAAGGAGCAAAGTGACATCCTTGTCTAACCAATCGTTCCAAGTGGATAGTTGGAGAGAGTATTCATGCAATATAAATTTTTAGCATTGGCCTCTTGAAAAAGAAGAGAAATATGACACATAAAATTATCCCCAAACTCTATCTTGGCTATAATTTTAAAAGGAAACTCCACTCTACACGATCGTAAGTCTTAGCAAAATCAAGTTTCAACAAAACAAATATCTAATTGGATTCCTCGGCCCAAACAAACACTTTTGTAACAATCATAAAACATGGGACAAAACTGGTTTGCTCCTAAGAAATTATAATAGGCAGAAATGGCTTGACCTTCATGGCAATAACCTTCACAATAATTTTATAAGATAAATTCAACAACGAAATAGGCCTCGAGGAAGTATCATCATACTTAGGTAGCATACTAATGCCCCCTTGGTTAATATACTTTCCCATAGAACCACTATGTAGTGCTTCAAATACATTCAATGGGGTCACAAGCCAAAAGGTTTTATAAAATTCAACATGAAGACCATAGTTTCCCTTTCACTTTTTAGAATTACTAATAGACCATATATGCCATGTGACTGAAGTGATTAAAATGTGACCACGTACATTAGTTTGCACCATTTTTTTATCGTTATGAAAAAGTGGAACTATGTCCTATGACTCATATGATTAACAAACATTAAAATGAAAGGAAGGTGAACAATATCAATAAGAAGAGCCAAGATTTTAATGGGCATGATGATTTTCGTTTATATATGATAAAATTTAGATCAAGATTTATAATTTATACTAGTGTGATGTACATTGTATTGGACATTGTGCATTTTATATAGATTTAGCATTTATAAAAGATAAAATTGTGTTGTGGACACGTTGATAATTCCAATGAAGTTGAAGCAAAATCTTTGACCACTTTTTGAAATCCTTCGGTTGGCAACCTAAAGTGGGAATTTTTTTATTTAACAAAAAGATAATTGAACTTCTATATGATATTAAAAAATGCTTAAATAGATAACCAATTTAAATAAAAAGGGGTTCAAACTATATTAACGAGCATAATCCATGAGAGATAACTAGCCATTGAAACATCTAACCTATTTAGTAGAATTAAATTTGTATTTTTACATTATATTCCAAACACTTTAGCTTGTCCTTTATTAGTTGTTAAATTGTGTTAATTTTGAAATTTGGAATTTGGACTTTTAATTCATATGGGTATAACCCTATTTCATTGGGAACTTGGAGTCATATTTGTTCATGTGTTTGTCAATTTAAAATTTAAATTCCTTTGGACATTTTGTAAGGGAATTAAAATTTTCTTCTCATGGAATATGAATTATGGGTTTAATGATTGATATAAGTTTTTAGTTAGTAAGACACAATATTGTTAACTAGGAAATTGATGAGGTTGATGAGGTGATAGAGCTAATGAAGAAGAATTGGACTTTACTTTGGTTTACATGGGTTCTATTCAAACAATTTGTCATTAAAGGCCCGATTGAAACTAACTAATTTTATAGGAGCAATTGAAATGAAATGAAACCAAACCAAACAAATTATGTAAATACTTAAACATTTTTATCATCCTACTAGGTTGGGTGAGGAAAATTATAGCCATGGCCATTCTTGCTTTGTTACCCTCATATATAGTTAGTTAGTTAGTTAGTTAGTTGGTTGGTTAGTGATTAAATGACCATGATTTTAGATCTTGAATCCTGGACTCGACATAATTTATAGCTTACCCTCTTCACTCTTACGTTATTGAATATGGAGAATTGACGTTGATTCACCAAAAGCAGCCAATGGACCTCAATATAATTGGGTTATCTTTGATAAAGACGTGAAAATAGGATATTTAAAACAATGCTTTGGCATCCACCTTAGCATTATGTAGAAGGATTGAAGGTGCCCCGGGAGATATGTTTGTAAAATGTGGAAGTATGCACAAGGCATGTGAACTATTTGACTAAATTCTTGGAAGAAATGTAGTGTCATAGAATGCAATGATTGCAGAATATTCACAAAATGCTTTTGTTGAAAATGCCTATGAACCTCTAAAATAATGTAGTTGGCAATTTTAAAGCCACATTACACACACTTTGTTATGAACTTCCCATCCTATGAAAAAATGGGAGTTGTAGAGTAGCCTTTTGTGGTGGTTCCACCACTCCTGCCAAACCCCTATGGCCTAGGAAAGATATAGGTCCTTCCTGGGTCCTCGACATGTAGGCCCTTCCATGGGTACTAACAACACCAAGCCCATTCAAGCAACTTTACGATTGACCCAATGCATGTGAACCGTTTGAAAAATGACTTAGATGGAAAATATTATTGATAGATCGGATAACTCCAACTCATGGTGGCCAACAAGGAAATGTATTTCCTTGGTTTAAAATAAAAATGATGCTCCTTTCTCACATGTATTTTAGGTGGTTTTTTGAAAAACTATTTTTCTATAACTGAAAAATACCGCTAGACTTGATGAGAGAATGGATTTGTTTACCCCAAGAAAGGGTTTTTTTGGAAAAACATCTACAATAGTTGAGGATAAGTAGAATATTTTATAGGGGGTATGTATGTAGTAGGCAGAATGTGTAGCACCTCCTTCAACTAACCTGCTTTACATAATGTAGTGAGATTGAGATTGGTAGTGGATGGTATTGGCATTGGCATTCTATGATTAAATTTATAGTGTTGGAAATGTTCATTGTCATTCAATCTACTTCCAATTTTTGGAAAACGAAGAGCTATTGAACAGGTATGTTCATTCATCAAATCATAAAAGAAAGTGTTTTTAATGTTATAGTTTCCCTTATTGACATGTATTTAAAATGTGAAAAGCATGCACAAAGGCATGTGAACTATTTCACAAAATGTCTTTGACATATGTCATCTTATGGAATACAATGATTTCATGGAAATTACAAAATAAGGTTGTTGCAAAGGGTTTGGAAACTTTTACAAAATAAAATTTCGTAACTATAAAGCCAAACTTTACAATATTTTCCATACCCTCTTACCTTGTACCAAAATGAGGCTTTAAAATTGGGTGTGGAATCCATCAAATAAATATGGAGCACCAATTTTTTACAAGTGTTACAGTTGGGAATGCATTGGTAGACGTGTAAAATGTGGAAGCATACACAAGGCATGCGAACTTTACCTCTTTATGGTTTTGGTTTGGTAAAGCTTTTATATATTTTCACATATTCCTTGCTAAGACATTTCACACTAATGTTAAAAGCAGACTAATACTAAACCATATGTTTGATGGAGAGCATTCCACTTACATCCCATCCGATGTATCTTCGCAACTCATGTGTAATTACTAGTTTACATTATATTACAAACATTTTAGATTTTCCTTTATTAGTTGTTAAATTAAGTGATTTTAGTATATTTGAATGCTTGTTAATAATTTATTTAAATTAGGTACCATATGTGCATCGTGGGGTGTCAATGAAATGTTTTGGTTTTTGTATTGTGGGTGTGGATGACAATCTTGGGTATGTCATGAGTGTCCCTCACACTTTCAATACTTTAGTGGCCCCTTCTCATTAAGATGCACGTGCCTTTTATAGTTATGTGTTTTTTTTCTTTTAGACATTATAATGACAATTGGCACACCATTAAGGTCTTAATTTGAATTTAATTGTCTATAAATACACAAGTATTGTAGTTCATTTATATATAAAAAGGAATCATTTTGAATAATCAAAAGAGCATGGAACATTGTTAGCACTCACAAGTATTGTATGGAAAACAAACAATCGCTAGAGCATTCATCTTTTCTCGAAGTTAGTATTTCTCGTGGAGCACTTTTGGCTTACGGTCTAGGATTTGCATGCCATTTAAAGAGTTGTTTTCAATTATGCATTTTTTTATGTTGACTACTTAGTGAATTGATTAGTGGGTGGTGCTTAAAACCCAACTAGATCACACCATATTCCCCTAACAATGTGTTGTTTTCCTTAATATTCAAATGGTGTTATCACTCTAGGGCTAAGATAAGTATTGTAGTGTTTGTTTTTACTAGAGTGTTATGCATGATGGCATCTCATTCTCGTCTCAAGTGAATTCTCACCGAAGCACATGCAACAAACAGACCCTCCTTTGTAAACACAAAATCATGCACTTTAGACATTATTTAGTCCCGGTCTCATACTACTATTCATATGGTTTTGAGTGAAGAAATTACTAATTAATCCCCATCTTTTGGCCATTTTACTTTGATTTTTGTCATTACTACCGACATTCAACACATACTTTCCCAGTTTGTTTTTGTCATTTTGTGTCATTTTAGCCTTAACTAGGGCGCTCGGACTTGATCTTGGGGTGCCCATAAGTGTCGTGGTCCCAGTCGGGGCACCCTAATCTTTTTCCCACTTTCCCGCCACTTTTTGGGCACTTTCTAGCTATTTGAACATTTCATATTTCTTGTGGTCGGCCTTTTCTTGGGGTTAATTATGAAATTAGAACAAGAGAACCATATAAATATAAAGTTATGAGATCATAATGAGGGACCAAGCACTAGGCACTATTATCATCATCTAAGGTTACATCCATCTAGCTCCATCACAAGGGACAAGGTTGGTTCATCTGCATCACATTGCATAGGAGGGAAGTTTATTCTATTCCATCCACCATTCTATTACATTTCCACACATAGTTATTGCTCATTACTTTCAAAAATTGTGAATGACACAAGAGCACCTAGGGCATGATCACACACACTTTCACATAGAGCTACATCACATCCGAGATGTAGTGCAAAGACTCAAGGTAATTCCACCATTGTGGCTGTTGAGGAAAATTTGACCCCTTCATATGTATCTTTCTTTTTTACGGGTTTGATGTTTGTCTTGGGGTTTTGCAAGTCTCATCTTCATTTCTAATTTCAGTGACATATCGCGCAGTCTAGTGAAGCTATTACAATAAGAAGTGAACACAGACAATCACTTAGCGACACCTCAGAGGATATTTATAGAGCTTTTTCATAGACCAAGGCACCCATATCTCAAACTAGGGTGCCCACAGTGCCCCTGTACCTATCCAGGTGCCCCAATCCACTTAGATTGCTCTTATCTACACTTTTTACGGACCTTCGCACGTCTGTTTCCTCCTCTTGTTTCTCCATCCATCTCTGTGACATAGTCCAACAAGTTCGTCGAATTAGTTGAGTTCTTTCTAACTCTCTTTGCACTCTAGGGTTTCACATATCTACTTTCTTAGTTGTTTGGGTCATTTCTCCTTGTTTGGTTAGCTCTTATTTACTATGTTGTACTTCTTATATTAACTTATAAAATCCCCATTTTTAGTTAATCAAACCAAGACAGAAAATGAATGCTTCTCTAAATCAATAGGTTGGAATATTTGATGCATATAAACATTGAACCGTAAGATATAATCCTTGATAAATTTTGATGAGCCTTGATGTAATCTAGGTAGGCGGTCATAAGTAATTCTAGGGCCATTATTGGGGATAAAACGATGGAGGAAAGCATCCTCTATATCATAGTAAATACTAATGGACCCAAATGGAAGATGAGTGTACCATTATAAAGCCTCATCAATAAGACCGTGTCGAAAGGCCTTAAGAAATAACCTTAGTGTAGGGGTCCATAGCCATGCGGTAATGTTAGAGATGTGCATGAGGGTTACCAGTACCATCAAAACATGTGAATGTAGGTATGATAAAGTCCTTAGGAAATGCGAGTTGTGAATCTTCTTGGGAATAGGGTTACCATGTAATGTAATGAGTTGTCAATAGAAGCATAGTAAGCCCTACTTTCTAAAGTGAGATACCGAACCGAGATTGTAATTGACCTACGACATGCATGAGAGAGGATATCCTTTGAAGGAATAGTAAAGATGGCAATAATGTATTGAGCGATTGTAACTTGCCATCCTAAGTGATCATAGGAGTTTCAAGAGAATTAAAAGGAGATTCTAATGCTAAAGGCACGGTAGGAGTGGGTGCCAAGAAGCTATAGTAGATGATATAGATGGAATACCCATGGCAAAGTGGTAGGAGTAGCATTGGAAACATTCGTAGGAGGTGAAGCAAACCGATGGAGACACAATAATGGGAGAAGATGAACTAATAGGTGCAGATGATGTGATAAAAGGAGATGAAATGGTAGGAGAAGAAGAAACAACAGATGGAGATGACTCATGCACTATGTGTGATATAATAGATGTTAACCATTATTTACTTACATTTCCTATGCCTTTTGGAAATATCTCTATTCCTAATGACTCTTCACCCACTTACGCTCCAAATATCTCTCGTGGCATGCTCACGGTTGTCCACCAATAGCCTTTACTGATGAGGAATATGCAATGAATGTGTACACACTACGCCACAATGGGTCCTTATACGACCCTCCTCACTCTATAGCTTATCATGTTTTTGATGTTGCTCTAGTAGGTTTTGACCACGATAACGATGATCTCCTTGATAGCAGCACATAGTCACCTTCTCTACTATACACTTAGGGGGCATAGCATCTAACACATCCCCCACTCATATTAGTATTAGTGCATCTCTCATCCTTGCATTATTTTACATCAATCTCCTAGCTTAGACATACTCATCACATGTTTTAGCATCGTCATTACCCGATGACACACTCTTGTGCTTCAGTTCACACTTGACTATTGAGGGATACATACTACACATGAACCCCACACACTGCACATACTACACATTGTGTCTCTTTACATATCTTATAGTACATGTCACATTTTTGCATCTTACTTACCCTACATCATTAGTGTTTCAAAATTTGTGCATCTATACATCATACATACTCTACACACTATATTAGTATTCATCACATATGTGTCACACTCCTATTGTTTATGATTCTAGCATCATATACTATTCATCCTACATACTACATAGCGCACACCTTATACTTTTAGTCTACATACACATCTTGTATTGCATCTTATACATCATACATTACACATTCTACACATCACATGGTCGTTTAATCATCACACATCATACATCTTCTACTACACGTTGCACTCACCACCCTATGACACACTTTAGTTCCTTGTTCCATACTCAATTGTTGAGGGTTTATTGATCAAATGGACCTTATCATACTCACATGTTTACCATTCAACCTTCCATCATGTGACATTCTTAGGTTAGTGACATACGATATAGGCTAAATGGTCACTTACTTTATCAACTTGTCGTGGTATACACTTTATGCTACACCACCACTCCCGACTATTAATCTTGTAGTGATATACGTGTTAGGATAAATCATCACTCGTTTATTCATCTTTTCATCATACACGCTTTAGCTATAGGGTTGATGGCACATCATTTCTAGGTCACATATCATCACACATACATATTCATCACAATGCGTTAGACACAACACACACTATTCAACCATTTCCCAATGATGCACTCTCATTTGTGGTTTGTTCTTTACTAATGAGGAGGAAAACTAAATGAACCTCACTACATACACTTCCATTCACTCTGGGGGCACGTGGCTCCTACCATCCACCTTGCATGCCATTCCATCCATCCACATAGCATATTGTATATCTTGGTTGCTTTTATTTTTGCTTACATTTTCTTGTTCATGTTTGCTTATTACACATGCTAGCTAGATATCTTATATGTCATTATATTTACCATACACACATGTGTTTTCACGTCTTTTTCTAGTTGTGATCATAGATACAAGTCTCTCACACGCAGCATGGATGCTCGCCTCCTACCACTCCTACAACGGTTATTGGGGGCATCCACATTTGTCTCTTACAGGTGTTATTGTTTCATTTTGTACTTAGCACTCTACATTACTTTCTTATACATGATTTTTACATATGGGTTATCTTTCTAGCATGTTAATGGTTACTTCCTATGTAGAATTTGTTTACAGGATTATTTGCTTCCATGGCTATTTGTTTGTTTTTCTACTATTGTTTGTTTTTTGTTTGTTATTGCAGATGGGCCTTGCCCTTTGTTTGGTGTGCACACTTGTTTGTTTGTATGTGGTCATTATGGCCTTGTGTGTCTTGCGACATCGTGAGTGATGTCCCATGTTTGCAACCCACTTTTCGTGGTATATGATTGCTTTCTTGTGCATTTACTTGTATTCTAGTTTACTCATTGTCTGTGTAGCTTACACTTGTCTTTTACATGCATGATTGTTCATACTAACACTTGTTTCTAGCCACTTTTTGTATGTGCCTTGGTTTCTACTAAGCACATTCTTTCCCCTCTCCGCAAGGTAGAGTTATAGAGTTCATATGGTTGGTACTCTTTTTGGGGCCGCATTCTCCTATCATCGACATCGCATGCGCCTCGAAAGAGAGGGGCATCATTTTGGGTTTACATGTTGTACAACACTTCTACACCTGTTCAGTTCAGTTTAGTTTCCACCCTTGGCATTGTTTGTTATACAATGAGTGGGTTCATACCAATCTACGAACTCCATACACAACATATTTTACAGGACATGGTAGTCCTTAGCATTCTGGGGAGAAGTTATAGGTTAGAGGATATAACAAACTTCCTCTCTACACACTACTACGCCATGGCGTCAACCTCCATTCATGTTATCCCCATTATTGCGCCCTTCATTATTTTTTCCTTCTTACTCCTTTGATCTTCTCGCAACACTAGTCTGGTGCACTCTTGTCTCAATGGCTTCATGGATGTCATCATTCAATCTGCAATCAATGGTTTTTTGGGTATGGGCATTGAAAATATTACAATACATAGAAACTTTCTTTCGAACAACGCGCCGCAAGAGAGGACAGCTGGACATCATGTTCCTTGTGGAAAATTTCACAATCCAGTAACAACATGCGTACTAACTTTCATGCACAGCTATCCTTAGTATGTCCTTCAACCTCATAGTCAGTGCACCATATACCATTGTGTCTCTCATGTGCTAAGTTGGCAGAGAGATTCTCCAATTACTTTTCTATGGTTGTGATTTGCGCTTCCAAAATTAGGCTCACTCTAGTTACAACACTTTCAACTGCCTCAACATGTAGAGCTACTTCCAAGGTCATGCGTGGATCCAAATATGTCTTATGAGATAAATATCTTCAGAATGGATTCAACAATCCCCCAACGAACCATTGTGCATGTTGGCTATGATGGATAACACAAGACAATTTAGACAATAGAGTCTTAAAATGCATGTCATACTCCCTCATGTTTTCAATAATCCCTACTTGATATATTTGAGTGCATTGATGCTTTGTTGCTCAAACTATGGAATGTGAAAATCATCTAGAAATGTAGTGCACAAATCATTCTAGTCTGCCACAGTCTGATGTGGGTCATACTTCATATACCGGTTATGTACGCACCCTTGAAGTGTAAAGGAAAATTGACTTTCCTTCCTATCAATTATCATGATTCCCTTAGCATGCCATAGTAGTTCACACTTATGCACATGCTCCATTGCATCTTCTATACCTCTATACTCTGGCAAGTGGAGATATCTCATAGTAAACTTGAGGTGTCTATTGAGGTGTAGAGGTTATTGATGTGGTTGTTGTAGATGTGGACCCTATCCACCAAATCAGAACCATAAATTCCACCAAAGTATTTCCTATGGGTGGTTTCCCTAATCCTCCTTAGCCTCCTGTGCCACCGGTGAAACCGGGCTGCAACCCGCTTAATGAACTCCATTGAGTCCCGGTTGTAGTACTAAACTATACACCTACTTTTTGCATGGTCGTAACACCCACAAAAGTGCTCCCAACGGTCTACGTGCCAATATTTTGTTCCGATGATGTTCTTGGAGACAATCCTCCAATTATACTCCCAAACAATAGTGCCTGCAATATTGTCATAAGTATATTTTTATTCTGATGCACTTCTTGATTCAACACAAAATGATATATACTTGTCTATGCTTGCCTACATACACTACCCTACTTCTCAATAACTACCTTTGGATCTAGAACACCATGTGCAAGGGCTAGGTGGTTAGGTGGGATAAGATGCGCACCCATGATCATCATTCTTTCCTACGATGTGTTGGTATCCAAATTTGTTCTCCTTTTCACTCTAAGAAGCACCACAGTTATGTCATGGAGCTTAAAGATAGATTATACCATGTTGTATGTCGTTGGTAGCCGGGGATATGGTCTAGCTAGCACTCAGGTTTGTGGAGAAATGGATAGCACTCCAATAGGACTTGATCTTGTCCTAGTTGTTTTAGGTTATGCCTTGCAACCAAGGTAAGAGGACCTATTTTGTAACCTTGTAATGGTGAAGGAGATGAATATGTCCTTCTCTTTGCTTGAAATTATGTGATGGAGGCCTTGATGAAAACATGATCAACACCCCAGATCTAAACTCTCACAAGTTGTCACTTCTCAAAACATGGGTATGTTCTCAAAACAAGGCAAAGGTTACTAGAGACATTGAAAATCCTGATCTGTTGTGCATACTTTTGCAAATAGATTTTGATCTTCTGTGGGTATACACATGCAAATCAGGGATAGTACATGATAGGATATTTTTTTTTTAGGTGATTTTTGGTGGGGATTGATAAGACAAATTGGGATAGATCAGATCTTTGACAACCTGTGTAATACTTGATCAACTATCAGATGAAATGCCTAAAATAATCAAGATATTCTTTCAACCAAAAGAGGCACAAATGGAAGCTCAGGTTGCACTCTTCATACAATCTTTGAGAACTCACCACAAAAGCTTGAAGTAAAGAACTCAATTAAACACAAAAACCCATGATCAAACCATGCCTAAGGTACCCCAAAGGCTTACAAGAAATCTCTGCAGTCAAGGAAGGTAAAGTGATTTTAAATTTGTTTATCTCCTTTTAGATGAAGGCTCTTCTAAGTATGAGATTGCAAATGCCACTAAACTATCAACCAAAAATGGAGATCCTGTGTGATTCCTAAATATTTTCAATGCAAGATTGCAACAAGAACAATAAAATTTATTTGCAGGCATTTAAAATTGATAACAGACATCATATTGCCCAAAGAAAAACACATATTTAATTCAAAACTTGTTAGATTCAACAACAGGGGAGAGTTACATGAACAATATTAGAGCTGTGTGGTGGCTATACACTTGTAACCAACCCACATACATGAATTTTCCAACACATGAGACATTAACCTGGTTCTTTGGATTTTCATAAAAATGAGATTTTTCTCAAAATTTACTCGTGATTTTCAACTCCCAACCATTTAAAATTTCTCCAAAATGCATAATATACCTCATGCCACATTGGAGTCTTCCTTCCCAAGCAAAGAATATGCTATGGGATCAAATTTGTTACAAAAACCTCATGATTTAATGACAAAGTGACACCAAACGGAAAAACAACTCACAGGTTGCCAGGTATGCACAAAAATCAAATTATTACACAAATTGATCATTATCCACCCCAGGGGCACGTTTTTATCATTCAAGCATGTAAGCATCTTTCATTCATCATTTTTTACCTTTTCCCCTTTTCAATTTTACCTCTGTAACTTTTGACTTTGTCATTTCACGTTTTTCTCGGCCTAAGCCAAAATTACATCAAAAACACCATAGATCGAAGAATTAGGTCATGAAAATGATTCCATTGTTCTCAAAAGGCCAAGGTGACACAAAATCATATAAGATTTGATGAGAATTGATGAATAAATCACAATTCCAAGCTTCTTGAAGCTCCCATGGTGGCCCAAACAAAGGAATGCACGAAGAATCGATCTCATCCACTTTTTAATATCAACTCTCCACTAGAAAATTCTATTTAAAAATAAGCTCAATATTACCTTTTTAAACTTTGGATAAGGCAGACACGTGTCAAAACATGACTGGATCGGGCCCATGCCTTTAAAAAATGCATTCGCGACCTTTTGAAATTTTGGAAAATTTTGCCACTTTTCTCTGCCTGCCTTCTAGGCCCACCACGTGTCCAAAGGTGGGTCCCATTGAAACCGCAGACCAATTCTATCAATTTTGCAACTTTTTTGAAAAAGGAAATTTTGCCACAAAACCTCCGTGGGCCCGGAAGCCCGATCTCTTCTCCGCCACGTGGCGCTCTCTGATTCACGCGGGCCAAGCCTCCTATTCCACCTTTAAACCTTCCCGCAAAATTGAAAATTTTCAAAACTCACATGGCCCGCGCGCCTCCTTTGACTTCTTAGAATGTGCCATGTGTCCATCATGGATAGGTCTAAGCTAATTTTTCATTTTTACCTTTTAGACAACAAAGGTCCAAAGTTATAAAAATTTCCTTCAGCCCCTTCCTCCGCCTTTTCATTTTGACCAAAAATTCACACAAGGCATTTGACTTTTGAATTTTTGCACATGTGTCTCCACTTGATTGGAGCGGGGATATAATCCATTTTTCATTTTTAGAAAACAAAGCAAAAATCATCAAGTTTTCCTTCGGCCCCTTCCTTCATTTTTACAAATTTTGGACACGTGTCCTCTTTTGATTGGTTCGGAACTTCGGCCCAATTTTTCACTTTTACCATTTGAAGTTAAAAACTTCAAAGTCATCACGAAACCCACTGCCCCATCCTGACCTTTCCTAGACATGTGTCCACCTGTGATTGGCCGCGGAGTTTCGGGCCAAATTTCCACCTTAACACTTTGAGCCATAAAACATCAAAATTCTCCAAGTCCCCCGCCATCCGCATGCCCTCTCGTGCCATGTGTCCTCTCCCTATTCGCTGCAGGCCTTTAGGCCAAAAATTGATTTTGAAAATTTTACAAAATGAAACCAAAAATCCTAAGGAAAGCCCACCACCCACCAATCCCCTAGCCAATCAAAATGTGCCACGTAGGCACCTCATTGGAAGGCGGAGCCGCGGATCAAAATTTTCCTTTTGCCAAAATTTCAAAAATGGTAAGTTAAAAATATTTCCCAACATCCCTCGGCCAATAGGAACCCGCCACGTTGCCATTACCTTGTGATGATAAATTTGACGGGCAAACGACACCCGTATGACCGTCAAATCGTGAAAAATTTAAAGGATGCCCTAGAATTCAAAATTTTCAACAAGGATGGCCGATTTCTTGATTTTAAACCAATTGAAGCATGATTTGTCATTATTTTCAATCTTAGGATTGGGAAATTAACCCATACAATTTAGCTTTGATCAATTCAATTTTTTACACGATTTGGCAAAGGGAAAACGACACAGCCTAAAAATTGGAAAAACCTAGGGCACAAATAAGAGCATACACGGATTTCTCTTTTAAACCAGGGCAGAACAACAAGTTTATGGGCAATTTTGAAACATTCAACCAGGGGGGAGAAAATGCAGATCACCAATTTGAGAAATAAAACGTTTCTGAGCAAAATCAGACATGAAAAATTAGGGCACACAATGCAAGCTCAGAAATGGCACTAACACGATGCTCTCTCATCCGAATCCAAGGGGATTTTTTAGTGTGCTTTCCCAAAGTTGGGAGGACCTAATGTTGCGGCTCCTTGTCTTCCATGAGAGCTTCAAAACCTTTGTGAGCCATCATTCCCCTCAACCTGAGTGACTCCTCAATGTCTTGTGCACGTGTCATTTCCCTCTCTCGTGATTCATTAAACCTGAGTCATCTTTCCTCTCTCTGTCTTTCTACCACCAAATCCACCCTCCTTCTCCACATGCCTACTCTTGCCCCTGCGCATAGTGGGGGTTTAGCTATCCATATGGAGGCTCTCTAAATCTAATTCTATGATCAAGATCTTGATAGTTAAAGGTATAGCGTGCGAGATAAGATATACTGCGCCTCGTGCAAGAATCAATTCAACTTCCTTTGGACACAAATAAGTAGAATAGCATACTCCAATGTATGATTGTGCAACACTCCATCCCACCAACGATCTATAGCTCTAGTCACTCCACATCTGCATCAAAAAGAGTCTGGTAATCTTCATGTGTTCAAAGCTTTGGCCTAGGACCCCAATGTTTTCTTGATGCATAGGCATCCAACCACTCATACAATTCTACTGGAAAGAATCAAGAACATCTGAAATGTAACTTTTCCCCTCGACAAAATCTAATAATTCTTGACAAAAATATCAAAGTGGGAGGTGTGATATGTTTTTCCATCATTATTATACTACTAGTGAGAAATCATGACATTTTCCTAAAGATCCATATGTATTTACATAATAATCTATTTTAATTAACAAGATAAATTGATTACAATTCCTAATTTTTGAATAAAAAGTAAATAAAGTTTAAAATCTATGACTATATTTAAACAAGATTTAAGGTTTTAACATGATTAATAAAATTGCTTTTAAAATGATGTGGCATAAGATGGACACATGGCTTAATTTTGTAGGCTTTACTAATAATTCTACCTTACAGACTCCAAGCTTCTAGAATTAACTAGAAACTAAATAAATTCAGGTCCTGGATGGTTCAAAAGAAAAGGACAAAGATAGGAGTCCATAATTCATTGGAAAATATTACAAAAACTAACGCTACAAAAATAGTGTATATGTGTTGCTTTGTTCATGGATCGCACTGCGCAAAGTGCACGATAATGCAGACAAAAGAATCATTTAATAGAACACTGCATCGTTAAATTTTTGTATACACGTGGAGTCATCTAAATGGATCACTTTTTGCATCGACACGGTTATGACACGAAATATGACATGTGAGGAACCTGGGAAAGTTTTATTTTCTTGCATTCTAACACTGCTAACAAAGTCTTAATAAAGTAACAAAACCAATGATTTAATCCTATTGGCCAACAATTGTCAAGACCGACAATGTGAAATGTGACACAACTTGGAGCATTTTGATTGGATCAGTTTCACATTAAAAAGACATTGATGAACAAAATTTTGAATCTGCGAAGGACGTGGAGTAATATCATTAGTTTATACTTCGTAGCACTCGAGAAAAAAGACTCATTAAGGACCTAACATTTCTGAAGTTATATCTTGTTATCTCATTGGTTAAACCTTCGTAATAGTTAGTAAGTTTGAAAAATAAATAACACATGGGTCTTTTTGATTCGTTAAGACATCGCAAAGCGTAAAGAATATAGCAAACTTTGACACCATAATGACACATGGTGCATTTTAATTGGCTCGAACTTCGCAATATTATATATTCAGACCGTGTCGAAGCAGACTTAGAACATAGAATTAACTATAGCTCAGTGGAAATTGTAGGTCCAATGCATAAAATACAATAATACAACCGCAACAAGACATAGAACATAGCAAACACGACTATAAAATATAGAATACAGATAATTATCCCAAAACACCATTAAATTGCAAGAATATATTGTAAAATATTGTTAATTTCTTATATTAGTTCGTATTTTGCATTAAAACATACAAATCATCTTAATTTAACAGACATTCATATCTAATGTGTGTATTTCATTAACTTAATTCATGTGGGTGTTTCTTATTGTTGGTCGGTGTTAGTTCATGGGTATCACTAGAGAAGGATGTGGTCATGAGGCTGAGAGATAGGAAATGTTTTATTAATGGTGTTTATGGTATGTTGGGCCTAAACATTGTTGGCTTGTGGTTGACTACTCGATGGGGAATGATTCAGAAATGGTTGCTTAAAGACGCGTCGAGGTTATAATTTTGGGGTGTATTAGGATTGTCTAAATGTAGCTCACCTTTATCAATCAAATCTTGGAGGACATTGCGGAATGAACGAAACCTTTCGATGTCATGACCTTTAACTCTATGGTACTTGCAATAGTCATTATCCTTGTACCAAGAGGAATTTGAATCAGAGGTGGCAATAGGATGGATAGGCGGAAGGGAGATCATGTTGGAAGCAAGGAGTTCATCGAAATTTTCACTATAAGTCTCTCTTAAAGGGGTATAGCTACGTTGAGAACAGGAACATTCGGTGATCAAACATTCCTTAGGATTGGATTTGATAACTAAAGCATTGGCTGATGATTTGGATTTATTTGGATTGGAGGATGGTTTGGATGAAAATTCAGATTTTGGTTTCTTTGGTCTAAGTTTGACTATGCCTTCTTCAAGGGTGCAGAGTTCGATTTTATGAGACATTGTAAAAGCATCGTCAAACGCGTAAAAAGATTTAATTTGGAGTGTGGACAAGATGTGTTTGGTGCATGAACAGGAAAATAATTTGATTAACTTTATTTGTGGGAGTGAGAATGATAGTTGATTAATTATACCCCTATAGACGTAAAAAAATTGTGATGGACTCATCTTCAAATTGTTTAATTGCATATAGGTTAGTAATGGTGATTTTACAAGTGATGTTGATTGAAAAGTGTTCAAGGAAGAGTTGGACGAGCTATGCGAATGAGAAGAGGGAATATTGTGGGATGATGTTATACCAATCCAGACGGGGTTGGCTAGAGACATGGGAAATTTCTTAAGCATCAAGTCCTAATCATGAGCTATAAGATCAAATGTGTGATGAAAAGCTCGGATGTGCTGCCGAGGGTCTTCCTTGCTATAAAATTTGAGGAATTTAGGAAGCTCCCAATGAGGAGGATAAGATTTGTATGGTACTGATAGATGGATTGGCTCATTATCTATTTGTTCATATGATAGCATATTCTTAGGACCCATAAAAGTGGCTTCTAGACTAGATAGCATGTTCATTAAATCTTGAAGGGGGTCATTTTGTGGTGGTTGTGTGCTGGATGAGGATGAAATGGGTTGATTAAATGAAAACTGATTAGGTTTTTGGTACGATTGGTTTTTTTGAAGTATATTTTGCTAGAAAGGGATGTTTTGCTAAGGAATATTCATAGGAATGTTATAAGCGAGGTTGTGAAACTAATGGTTGTGACGGCTGGATATATTGATACTAGATAGGTATGGATGTTTTTTTATGAGGTTTTGGCTATTGAGGTACGTATTGATAAGGAATAGACGTGTGGATAAGAGGTTGCGAATATTGAAGTTCTTGATGGAAGGGAATATAAGTAAAAACAAAGGGTTGTGATTGTTGTGGTATGTTTTGAAAGGGAATAGAATTATGGATAAGGGGATGAGAAGATTTTGGTATAGATTGAGAGGGAGCATGTGGTTGTGATGGTTGAGGTATGTTTTACGAAATAAATGGGGTTGAGGATTTTGTGAAATCGGATGGGATAGAACTACCGTGTGGATTAGGGGTATAGGTGTAGGGAAGGAGATGGTAATGTTTTGGAAGGGTGGAGTAGTTTGTTGAGAGGGTTGTGGTTGAGACACGATAGTAGGAATAATCACAAAACTTAAGGGGGTATTTGGAAAGTAGAGGAAATATTAGGGGTTTGTGTGGACGAAGAAATGTTTGTATTGTTTTTAAGTGGTGTATAGTCATTCAAAGATTTGGTGAAGATGTGGGTTGTTGATGTTATGATTTACGGTCACACTAAAAGCTTGAACTTCCGGTGGACAGGATCTCATCGTGTTAACCGGATTCTTTATGCCAATCCATCCCCACATGATGGAGCCAAATGCAACCACGTGAGCCCTGGAACCACCATGTATTCACCAAATTAGGTCCAACAACATTAGAAGGAAACAACACCAGGACTTCCCGGGAGGTAACCCATCCTAGTACTACTCCAGGTTAGGTGTGCTTAACAACCTAGCTCTGATACCATGTTACGATTTACCGATACACCAAAATTTCAAACTTTTGGTGGAGAGGGATCTCATTGTGTTAACCAGCTACTACGTCAACACACCCCCACACAATGGTGATCCATAGGGATCAAAAATAACTCTACTTCATCAAAAATAGTCAACACAAAGAAGAAAAAACAATAAAACGGAGGTTCTATCTTGTAAGTAACATGACCACCGCCCTATGCAGGGGCGGTTATAGAACCACCTCCCAACATGGCGAGCGGTCCCAGGACCGCCGGTCAACACAGGGTGACGGTCCTAGCCATTACAGACAGAAAAAAAAATTCGAAATGAACAGCCTCCAAATTTGAAAGGATGTTCATTTTGTTTCTCCTTCTGACCTTTCCCATTCTCCAATGCACGGGAGGACATGAGAAAGGCTATAAATACATGATTGTAGAAGTGTAGAAGGGCATCGGAAGCATGAGAGCAAGTGAGCAAGAAGACTGAGTGCTGGAAATTGTATTTTGTAGAAGAAAGGAGTGGTGAGATAGAGCAAACAAGTAATTGAAAGGAAGTGTTGAGATATTATCTACTTTCCTTTCATACTTATTGTAATTTTGTACTTGTTGTTTTGAATTGGCCAATAGAAGTGGGAAGAAAGAGCAATTTCCCTTCCCGACTAGTTTTTCCTCCATTGGAGGTTTTCTAGGATAAAATTGTTGGTGTTATGAGCTTATATTCTTTCCTTTACTACAATTTTTATTCTAAGCACAATAATAATTCATTCACTAGCTATCTCTGTTATTTTCTAATAGAAAGTAAATAAAGAGCGATTAATTGTGATTTTGTGAATAATTCCAAAGTTGAAGAGTTTACAGATCATTTTGGTATTAGAGCTAACAAGTATCCAGGACTATGGTATTTCATTCTTGAATTTTTATGATAGTGACAAGATCTAAAGGCGAAGAAGCTTTACCTTGCGATCCAAAGATTTCTACAAAGAAGTGGAAATAGAGAATTCGGGGAGAAATGGAGGAAGAGAACTTGGTCCATAGAATCGAGATGTTGGAGACCATGATGGATAGGATGTTTAGGAGGCAAGATGAACTTGCAGATTTGTAGAAGACTACTTTCGTCAATCAAGACTCCATGGACTCGGTGGTTTGAGGCTTAGCCAAAAATTTGGTATAGGCAAGAGCCACCATGAGGAAGATTATGGGGAAGAGCATGAAGAAGAGACTTCTAACACAAGAGAAAAGGTAAAATCTAAACATGCTCCTTTTAAAGTTGAGACTAAAGTCGAAATCAAAAGATTTGAAGGAAAAGTAGATGCAGAGTTACTTGATAAATGGTTGAAACAGTTAGAAGTTTATTTTAGCGTCCATAATGTCATTAAGGCACAAAGGATCACCTTTGCACGTCTCAAAATGGAGGGACATGCTCTATTTTGGTGGGAAACTCATCTAACTACTTGTGAAAATAAGAAGCATCCTTTTGTGAAGTCTTGGCAGAATTTAAGGAATTACTTAGAGCTAACTTCTATCCTATTGGCCATAAAAACGACCAAATGATTAAATGGCAAGATTATTTTAGACAAGGCAAAGTGGTCAAAGTGTGTAGGACTATACCACGGAGTTTGGAGGCAAGCCATGTTGCTAAACATGGATTTAGAGGATGAGAATATTCGACCTAATACTTGGGAGGACTTCAGACTCACCTTCGAAGATAAGTCATCTCCACAAAGGCCAAGGATCTCAATGAAGCATGTGTATAGGAATACTACATAGATGATGAGAAAAAGCAAGGAGAAGCAAAATCGAGTGTAAAACAGTCAACAAATCAGCGAGAAAAGGATTATGGGAAAACAAGTAACAAGGGTAAGTGGAAAGGAAAAGGTAAACAAGCTGCCACTACTTTAAATACTTATAAAGATCCCAAGAATTTTTGCAAGAATTGTGATATCAATGGTCATACTAACACTACATGTTGGAAGTTGCATCCGGAGTTACATCCGAAGAACCGAACCAAGGACTCAAGAAGTCCATGACAGTTGTAAAGATAGAAGGGGAGGTGGAAATCAAATATGACTCTGATGTAGATGAAAGGCTTGGATGCACGGCCACCAACATGGATAGTGAAGAGGAGATGAGTAGACTATTCCAAATCAAGAGAACTAAGGTAAATGCTTTGGTTAGATACCGGTTCTCAATCTAACTTGATTTATGAGATAGTTGTAAAGAAGCTTGGTCTTGAGCCTTACGAGCATTAGTACCCTTATACTTTAGGTTGGGTGAAGAAGGGTGTTGAAATTCAGGTAACAAGAAGATGTAAGGTCAAGTTTGGGATAAATTCCCAATATATAGATGTTTTTGAAGCTGACGTTATTCCACTTGATGCTTTTGATGTTGTATTCGGAAGTCCTTACTTGTATGTTAGGGATGCTATATTTATGAGAAGGGAAAACTAGTATAGATGGGTCAAGGATGGGATCAGCTACAACATCCGAGCACACCAGCGTAAGACACGGGTTACTATGGTAAGTGCTAACCAAGCCAAACGACTTATTCAGGCAAATCATAATCAGTTTTGTTTACTTTTGTTAAAAGATAAACAAGATGGGGTAGAAATTTTAGAGATTTCTAACAAGGAAAACCAGATTTGGATAGTATTATTCAGTCTTTTCAGGAAATATTTAAGGCTCCTAGTGGATTACCACCAAAAGGGGAAGTAGAGCATGAGATTCAACTATTGCCAAAGTCACCTCTACCTAACATCGGGTTGTATAGGCAATCCTTGCTTGAGAGTACTAAAGTAAAGAAACAACTCCAGGAACTAATAGACCAAGGGTGATACGTTCGAGCACCTCACCGTGTCATTCACCTATTGTGATGGTGCCAAAGAAGGATGGTTCTTGGAGAATGTGCATCGACTACCGCAATTTGAGCAATATCACCATAAAGAACAAATATCCACTTCCCGCATAGATGATCTCCGGGAAAAATTTTCACGAAGTTAGATCTCAAGTCGAGGTTATCACCAAGTCGGGATGAAGGAGGAGGATTTATGGAAGACTATCGTAAAAACAAAATAGGGTTTGTATGAATGGTTAGTACTTCCTTTTGGATTATGCAATGCACCCGCTACATTTATGAGATTAATGAATGATGTATTGCGGGATTTCATAGATTCATGTGTCATTGTATATCTAGATGATATCTTGATTTTTAGTGCCACATGGGAAGAGCATCTAACGCATTTGCAGCAAGTCTTACAAGTTCTCAAGGAGAAACAACTACTTTGTAATATGAAGAAATGTGAATTTTCCAAACAATCACTTGTCTATCTTGGGCACGTGGTTGGAGGAGGAGAGATACAAGTGGATCCAAAGAAGGTGGAAGCCATCACAAATTGGCCAACACCAACAGGAGCCACATGACTAGAAGTTTTGTGGGAGCAGTACAGTAGATGCGGAAATTCATTCCGGGTTTCTCGTAATTGCAGCACCTCTACACATAGTGGCCACAAAGAGTAAGGGTTTTGACTGGGGTAAGGAACAAGACAAATCCTTTGAGTTATTGAAATACAAGATTAGTCATGCTCCAAAGTACTTGCTTTTCCTAGTTTTTAGCAACCTTTTGAAGTAGAGACAGATGTTAATGATTACGCTATGGGCGGAGTGTTGCTTCAAGGAGGTAAACCCATATGTTATCATTCTAAAACCTTCACTTCAGCAGTTAAAGGATATTCAGTATATGATAAAGAAATGTATGCACTAGTTCAGAAATTAAGAAATGGAAACATTATTTGTTGGGTAAAGAAACTATTGTGCACACTGACCACAAACCTCTCCAAGTATTTGCAAGCACAGTCTAAATTGCAGCAAGCAAGGCACTACAAATGGATGGGGTTTCTTCAAATAGTTCCATCGGTGATTAAATACAAGAAGGGTAGTAAAAACTTGGTGGAAGACATGTTCTCTAGGCCACCCACATAGGAAACGTTCTCCTGTTTGGCCACCATCTCTTAGATCAATCCCTTCACGAAGGAAGCTTACGGGGAGGCATATGCCCAAGACAAAGACTTTGGGGTGACATTTTAAAAAGTTGCAGTCCCAAGGGGCTGAAAATACGGGGATTGAAGATTGTTATCTCAAGGACGGGCTGCTCTACCGATGGGGGAAACTTTGTGTACCTAAAGAAGAAAGACTTCTATTCATGAGGGAAACACATACCTCGAAAGTAGTGGGACATTTCGGTGTTGGCAAGACCCTAGCCTACTTGCAAAGGTATGTATATTGGCCCAACATGCAAGAGGAAGTATCAAAATTTATTCGTGGATGTAAACTTTTTTGTACTAGCAAGCCTAAAACTAGGAAGGAAGGTTTGTATATGCCTTTACAAGTACCTACTCGTCCGTGGGAGGACATTTCTATGGATTTTGTAGGAGGTTTACCTATGTCTAAACATGGCCATGACTATATCTATGTTGTTGTTTATAGATTCAGTAAAATGTGTATTCTTATGGCATGTAAAAAGACTGTAAAAGCACATGAGGCGTCAGATCTTTTCTTTGTTAATGTATGGGTGCATTTTGGTTTCCAAAGTCTATTGTCTCTGACAGAGATTCCATTCTTGGGAAGTTTTGGACTACTTTGTGGGACAAAATGGATACCACGTTCTGAGAGGAGCACGCTTTTCCATCCACAGACAGATGGACAAATAGTGGTGGTAAACGGGACGTTGGTACTGAGTTGATCGAGGGTATAATGTAAGTACCCAATGACTTGGGACGAGTCCTTAGCCTACATTCAACATTCCTATAACCGGGCAAAGTACACACATCCACAATTAAGTCACCGTTTGAAGCATGCTTGGGATATCTACCTACAAATCCACTAGACATAACAGTTGGACAACATGATGAGGAGGATACACGAGACACAGAGGTGACTAAAGCTAACAAGTTCATTGAGAGGATCCGGAAAATCCATCTCAAGGTCAAAGAATAGCTAGAGAAATCTCAAGAAAAGTACAAAGCTAGGCACGATCAAGCATAGGAGGGAACACAAGCTTCATGTTGGAGATAAATTTTGGCTTTACTTGAGCAAGGAGAGACTACAAGGTCAAGCACGGAAGCTCAAGCCACTACGATATGGACCCTTCACCATATTGGAGTAGGTTGGAGAAAATGCTTTTCGAATTGATTTTCCATCATTTATGAGGATGTACTCTATAGTAAACTGTGAAAACTTGCACCTATATGAGCCATCCATGCTAGATGAAGATGAAGAACTACAATTGCTACCTTCCATTGAGGATTACGTCTTGGACTCACGAGGTGAATTGGAGGAGGATGTAGTACTACACGGCGAGAAGGTCGAGAGAGACTAGAAGAGGTTCACGGGAGTCTTGGTAGATCGGATTGAAAGGAAAGACACCAAGGTAGGCCCAGTGGTATTTGAAGGAGCAAGCGAGGGAATTGTTTCCTCATCTACTCCCCCACTAAGATTTTGTGGGACCAAAATCCTCCTAAGAAGGGGAGGTGTGATCCATAGGGATCCAAAATAACTCTACTTCATCATAAACAGTCAGCACAAAGAAGAAAAAAAACAATAAAACGGAGGTTCTGTCTTTTAAGTAACAGGACCGCCGCCCTATGCAGGGCGGTGGTTACAGAACCACCACCCAACAGACGGTGGTCCCAAGACCACCGGTCCAGTACAGGCGGAGGTCCTAGCTATTACGGATAGAAAACAAAATTTGAAATGAACAGCCTCTGAATTTGAAAGGATGTTCGTTTCTCTTCTCCTTCTAACCTTTCCCATTCTCCAGTGCATGGAGGACATGAGAAAGGCTATAAATATATGATTGTAGAAGTGTAGATGGGCATCGGAAGCATGAGAGCAAGTGAGCAAGAATACTTAAAATTGGAAATTGTATTTTGTAGAAGAAAGGAGTGGTGAGACAGAGCAAGCAAGTATTGAAGGAAGTGTTGAAATATTATCTACTTTGCTTTCATACTTATTGTAATTATGTACTTGTTTTAAATTGGCCAATAGAAGTGGGAAGAAAGAGAAATTTCCCTTCCCGACTGGTTTTCCTCCATTGGAGGTTTTCCAAGATAAAATTGTTGGTGTTATGAGCTTATATTCTTTCCTTTACTACAATTGTTGATTCTAAGCACAATAATAATTCATTCACTAGCTATCTCTGTTATTTTCTAATAGAAAGTAAACATCAGCGATTAATTGTGATTTTGTGAATAATTCCAAAGTTGAAGATTTTACAGATCATTTTGGTATCAAAGCTAACAAGTATCCAGGACTGTGGTATTTCATTCTTGAATTTGTATGACAGTGACAAGATCTAAAGGCAAAGAAGCTTTACCTTGCGATCCAGAGATTTCTACAAAGAAGTGGAAATAGAGAATTTGGGGAGAAATGGAGGAAGAGAACTTGGTCTGTAGAATCGAGATGTTGGAGACCATGATGAATAGGATGTTTAGAAGGCAAGAGGAACTTGCAGATTTGCAAAAGACAACTTCCGTTAAGAAAGACTCCATGGACTTGGTGGTTCGAGGCTTAGCCAAAAAGTTTTCTATAGGCAAGAGCCACCATGAGGCATACCCCATCACTTCACGGTCCCGTAGCAATAAGGGAGTCAGGTGCTTAACCAATATACCAACAACTAGTTGTTTATACTCGGCCGTAACTTGATTCGCTCTTCCTATTAGGTGATGAAATCCCAATATGTTCACCCGGGTAGAATTATTTCGATGCGAGTTTGTGTTTGATGTGATTTGGTTGTGTGTGAAGGAGATTAAGTGGATGCAATCTATTAATCCCTTAATTTAAGCTATGTGATCAAGCAGGATGCAAGGTTTGTTTTAAACCCAAAAGAATGATTGATTTCAATGAGAATAGAAAACAAAATGTAATGATTAAAAATAAAAATAAAAAAGAGGACTTACTTGAGAAACACTTACTTTTAAAATTTTAAACTTCTAATTTTTTTAGCAATGTAAATAATGTAGCAAGCAAAATCCCCTAGAGCAGAAACTTTTAAGGGTTAGCGAAACTTTTAAGGGTTAGAGTAAAAATACAAAACAACAAGATAAAATGATTTTAGAAGCTGACTGACTGAGTAATCAGGAGAAGGCACAGAGATTGTTGGTGATTGGCAAGAATCATTAGCAATTCACCCTAATCATTGGTGATTTGACTGGATCACTAACGATTATAGAGCAAAAAACCAAAAAATGAATTTCTGATAAAATTGAAATGAAGAAAGGGACAAGAGTCCCATCGAGCGTGCCCAAATGTTTAGAGAAGTTTTTGCTTTCCTACTTTAAATTAATGAAGTGAAATAACAAAAAAACCAACTTTTTAAGACAATACGGTTTACCGATACCCACGAAGATGGATGTTAAATTTGATATTTGACCAAAGTTGTTGATTTTGGATGTGTGGACAAGTCCTCCTGTCTTAAAAAGCACTCTGCACTCAAAGGCACTAAACAGAAAGGATTAGATAAGTGGATAAACAAGTTGCTCGGAAAAGGCTAATTTCAAGAATCCAAAGGGACTTCCTTGGGGATGTCATCTCTCTTTTGGTCAATTAAGTAGATTGATAAATCCAATGATAGGATATGCAATAAATAAAAATGAAGAGATAGTAGATAAAGGCTATAGAACTCAAGGTGGATAGGAAATTCCTGAGCAGCATCGAAGGTGGCCCAAACAAGGGTAGATGTAATATGAATGCGTTCAAGTAGTCATACCAAAAAAATTTAGTTTGCCACTCGATCTTGTGGAGGAATTCAATTTTAATCTTCAATGTCTTGGTTGTCAACACCAAATCGTATGGCACATAGAGTCAACGTGTGGAGAATATTGTATTGTTCCCAAAAGAAAGGGTGTCAGACTATAAGCTTTGGAATATTATTTCCAGGCATTAGAACGAAACCCGTCTTTACCACAAGCTCTTAATAATACGGCCTTGATCTGTCATTACGTGCGGCTATCTGTACTATAGAATGAATTCGTTTAGAACTACGGAGAAGAACAAAAGAAGAGACTTTCTACATATGCATCGTCCAAAGGACGGTTTTTATCAGCTGTAGTAAAAAGAATATCCCTCATAGGAGCCCAAATATGAATGGATAAATAGAGCCTCAATATTCCATGGATAAAAAAGAATTTAATCATTTAAATTGATGGGGAAAGCACCATAAAGATCAATTATTGAAAGTTGGGACTGATACGATCAAATCTGCTCACTGACAAATCAACTTATGTAATATAGTTGATTTACTAGGCTATTGAGCAACGGTGTAGCATCAGATCCTAAAGATGTTAAGTACTCTCCTACAAGTTGCAGATGGAAAGTACTATTCGAAATTTCTATACAGAACATAGATAGTTACCCCTTAAAAAGACTTCTATCCGGATAATCTGAAGTAGATCTCGTTGTTTCTATATTCATCTTTATGAGGGTGGGAGAAAAGATAAAACCTGATCATTTATCGAAAGTGAAGTTTGAAACTCATGTCATTGACCCTTTCTGTTATTTCGGTTAACCTGAACTTATTCCCTATCTTCTAGTTTGGAAGTTTGGGTAAAGGACTAAAAAATAGTGAATTGAGCCGTATGAGGTGGGAAACTCTCAAGTACGGTTCTAAGGGAAGAAGACTTTTCTAAGTTGACCTATCCCGACCGAGGAGAACAGGCCATTCGACAAGGAGATCCTGAAATTGCGGAGGTTTGGTTCGATCAAGCTGCTGAGTATTGGAAACAAGCTATAGCGCTTGCTCCAAGCAATTATATCGAAGCACAAAATTGGTTAAAGATTACGGGACGTTTTGGAGAATGAAAATATATTGATTACCATACAATCGTCAGAATTATGAAATATTTTCTACATCCAGGATAAATTAATGTCTCATACTATTCGATCGAATTAGCTTCTCTTATTGAGTTGTCATTTTAGACATAATTATATTGACAATATAACAAAGAATACCTTTTATGGATCGTTAATGAAAGGGATCTTTTGAATAGGGTTAAATCCCGTCCGGAGATATAAATATTGATTTATTAAAGATCTATTAATATTTTGAATAATTCAAAACTTTTGTGATTAATAAATGTGATCTAGGACATAAATCTGGATATGAAGATAATAATGATATTACAAATTACACAATTATTTTTCCCACCCAATGAGAAAGCTTTACCATATCGTAACGGTCCATTGAGCACCTGTGGGATATGTCATAATAAATTGGAACACCTGCCTCAGAGCGACTTCCGTATAATAGTCGCTCCAGTCCTGAACTAGGAAATAAAGAGAGGAACGAGTTGAAAACATATAAATTCGTTTGGCGGGTTTTTTCTCATGTCTCGTCTGGAAAGAGGAGAACTCAATGATCATTCGTTCACCGGAACCAGAAGTAAAGATTGTTGTGGAGAGGGATCCTATTAAAACATCTTTTGAAAAATGGGCTAAACCCGGTCATTTCTCAAAGACACTATCTAAGGGACCTAATACTACCACTTGGATCTGGAACCTACATGCTGATGCTCACGATTTTGATAGCCATACTAATGATTTGGAAGAGATCTCTCGCAAAGTATTTAGTGCTCATTTTGGTCAACTAGCCGTCATATTTATTTGGCTAAGTGGGATGTATTTTCACGGCGCTCGTTTCTCCAATTATGAAGCATGGCTGGGTGATCCTACTCACATCAAACCTAGTGCTCAGGTAGTTTGGCCAATAGTAGGTCAAGAAATTTTGAATGGAGATGTAGGTGGAGGTTTTCGAGGAATACAAATAACCTCTGGATTCTTCCAGATTTGGCGATCATCCGGAATAACTAGTGAATTACAACTTTACTGCACCGCAATTGGTGCATTGATCTTTGCAGCGTTAATGCTTTTTGCTGGTTGGTTTCATTATCACAAAGCTGCTCCAAAATTGACTTGGTTCCAAGATGTAGAATCAATGTTGAACCACCATCGAAGTGTAAATACTCCTAATTGGATGTGAAGCAGTCAAGAATCGCCATCTAACATGAATCCATGATTGGAAACAACATGTTAAATGCACAAATATGGATAGAGATGATAAAAATTTGATAAAGTGATAAAAAATAGAATTTTACAGTAATCACTGGCGATTTGGGCCAATCATTGACGATTAGGGTGAATCGTTAGTGATTGCTGTGAAATTGACAATTTTTCTAAAATGAGAGTTAAAGCTCTAAAATGATGTTTTGATTGCTTTTAGGATTTCTTATGACTAGTAAATGATGAATAAAGATACAAGAATACCTTTGGATAGTCAAGAGCTAAAAGATGCCTCAAATCTTGATTGGGAATGATCCGTGTTGTAGTGTTTCCTTGTCACGCTTTCTAGAAGTTGAATGATGGAAATGACCACAAAAACGTTGTTTCAAATTATTTATATTGATGTCGGTGATGTCCGAATATGACTTGGACTTTGTGATGTTCAAAAAAAAGAGTAAGCTAGAGCAAGAGGTCCCAGATCGAAGATTGAAGATCCCTGAGAGAGAGCACAAAGGTGTTATTTATAATCAGTTGGTGATTAGGTAGAATCATTGGGGATCCTCTTTTCAAGGAAAATTTCTGCAAAGTGGTTGAAACATCTCTTAAACAAGGTTTTTGGTTTATGATGCGGGTAAATTGTTAAGGGGATGTTGAGGAAGAGATGTATAGGTTAGGATGTAGTAATAAAATAGGTTTTAGATGGTTTTGAAATGGTTAGGGTTGATTTAGGGTGGTTAAGTGGTTTTTAATAAGATTCTACAAGTGTAAAATAATATTTATGGGAGTGTGGAGATATAGTTACATGGAGTAAATATTGTGAAGTATTTTAGACTTAGATAAGTGGTTCATGGATTAAATGATGTGATTAGATGGCTTGAAAGGTATTTTACAAAGATAGTGTATGTGATCAGGGAAATTAGTGGTGCTAATTTTAGGTGTCTACATTTACGACCTAACAAATAATGTCTCCAAATTTTCAAAGCATGAATTATCCCTAATAGTTCCAAATCATGAGTAGGATAATTATTTTCAGCAGGTAGCAATTTTCTAGACCCAAAGCATACAACTCTACCATCTTGCATTAGTACACAACCAATACTAGAACCACAAGCATCGGTAGCAACAATAAAAGGCTTAGAAAAATCAGGAATACATAATACATGTGCACAAGTTAATGCTTCTTTCAATTTATTAAAAGCAATTTCACATTCCTCATACCAATGATATGCGTTATTTTTCTTTGTTAAGTCTGTGAGAGGACTAGCTATTTTAGAATAGTTCTTAATAAATCTTCTATAAAAACCAGATAAACCAAGAAAACTCCTAATTTCTTGTACATCTTTGGGTGTATCCCAATCTTGTACTACTTTTACTTTAGAAGGATCCATGTGCAATTCCTTTTTCAGAGATAATGTGACCTAGATAGGAGACTTTAGTTTTAAAGAATTCACATTTTCTTAACTTACCATACAACTGATGTTTTCTTAAAGTTTCAAGCACTAACCTAACATGTTTTTCATGTTCTTCTTCATTTTTAGAATAGATCAAGATATCATCTAAGAATATAATCACAAATACATCTAGAAAAGGTCTAAAAACATCATGCATCAATGTCATGAATGTGGCTGGAGCATTTGTTAATCCAAAAGGCATAACAACAAACTCATAATGACCATATCTAGTCCTAAAAGCAAAGTTTTTGCAATATTAGCATCCTTTATTCTAATATGATGGTATCTAGAATGTAAATCAATCTTAGAAAAACATCTAGCACCATTCAATTGATCTAGCAAATCATCAATTCTAGGCAAAGGGTATTTGTTCTTAATAGTTAGCTTATTTAATTATCTATAATCAATACATAGTCTCATAGTACCATCTTTATTTTTAACAAACAATACTGGTGCACCCCAAGGAGAAACACTAGGTCTAATTTTCCTTGCTTTAATAATTCAGTCAATTGTATCTTAAGCTCAACTAATTCAGGTATAAATTGTCTATAAGGTGCTTTTGATATTGGTTCAGCTCCAGGAATAAGATCAATAACATGTTCTACAGATCTTCTAGGTGGCAATTCTTCAATATCAAAAGGAAAAACATCCATAAACTCTTGAACTACTGGATGAACATCTATATCTACTTTAATTTTATCATTTTGAGTAACCAAAGCATAGAAAATTTTACATTTTTCTTTAAGACTACTTTAAGTTGAACAACAGAAATAGTTTTCAAAGTCAGTTGTCTTTTTGTTCCTTGAAAAATATGAGTATTTACATATTGGTCTTGAATACAAACTTGTTTATTTTCTCATTAATGAGAGCATGGTTCTTTTCTAACCAGGTCATTCCTAAAATAACATCATATTGACCTAAGTTAAGCACATGAAAAGATTCACTAGATACAATATTATCAATTTGAAAATCTAAATCTTCAACTAAAGCTCTTGTTTTCCTTATTATCCTTCCATCAACCAATTCTACAGCTACTGGTTCAATTTTTCGGAAAAAAAAAAATCAATTTGTCAACTAAGTTAGGAGATATAAAACTATGACTACTACCAAAATCAATCAAGAAAACAAGGGTTGTATTATTAATAGACCCTTTTACTTCAATTAGAGACACTTGTTTATGCATTGTACCTGTATCAACAACAGCATAAACTTTCATATTTTTATTTTCTTCTTTAGGTTTATCATCAGTTTTCTGATCTTTGTTTTATCCCAACTTTTCTTTCTTTGAGGACAACCCCTAGAAAAGTGGTTACCTCCACAATTCCAACATTTAACCTCTTCTGGTTTAGATTTAACATATTCTTGTTTATTTCTAATTTGAGTATTTTTGCACTTAACAGTTTCACTGAATGGTATTTTCCTATCCTTAAAATGAAAATTAGAATTCTTTTTCTTATAGTCTTATTTCTTTTGATGAACCACAGTCTTGTATTTTTCAATTTTTTTGCAATTTGGGCAGCCTCATCTACTGAAGTAGGTTTTCCACACCACACACTAGCCTTATATTCTTCTCTTAGACCATTTATAAATCTAACAACTTTGTTTGTTCCAGAGATAAAAGGCACAAACCTATTCAAGTTCTCAAAAGTTTGTTTATACTCATTCATAGTCTTTAGACATTGTTTTAAGTCAAAGAATTCATTTTTATTTTGTTGTAAGAAATGATCAGATAAATACTTTTTCTTGAACAACTTCTTAAATTTACTCCATGAAACTTTATGAGCTTTGAGTTTCTCATATTTCAATGTGTCTTCCCACCAATTAAGGGCAGAATTTTTCAATTGATAAGAGGCTATTTGTGTCCTACTTAGCTTATTAGTTTTCTACAATTCAAAATATATCTCAAGGCTAGATAACCAAGTTTCAAAGCATGTTCACCTATTCCTACTTCCCTGCATATTTAGGAAATTTTATTTTTCTAGCAAAGTTTCAATTTCTTTAGATTTCTTATTTGAACTTGTTTGTTCATTACTAGAAGAATCAGAAGAACTAGAAGAATCAGATGAATTCATTTTCCTTATTAGAAACAAAATCATCATCAAAAAAATAATGTTTTCTCTTTCTTATTTTCTTTTCTAACTTGGATCATTTCCTTTCTAATTTAGTACTCTTATTTGATTTATTAGTCTTATCACTTTATCAATCATAGCTTCTACAAATTGACTTTTTAAAGATTCTAATTGCTTAAATAAATAAGTTACTTCCCTTCCCAATGCTATTTTGGTGCTCCAGTTCATTGTAATCCATGCCATTTGGTGATTCCATCCATAACGTCTCTCTAATGAAATATAATGAAGATTTACAATCTTCCACACCTCTCACTGGATGTACAATACTTTTTCCTCACAAGCTTCTCTAAGCATTTTTCCAAGAAAACCTTCTTACAATAATCTCAATTCTTACTTCTAACCCTAGTTTTCTAGCTTATAAGCATATACAAACTTTAGGGCAACTTAGCTATGCATTTACAACCCTCTCGATCACCTTTATAACAAAGGGTTGGATTTAATCCGTGTCTAATATAAAAATATGAACGTAGAGATAACGATGTCGATGTCGGTTCATCTGATCTAGGCTACATGACGTCGTTACCCAACCGATTTGGTTCTTGTTGAAACCAAGCAAACCTAAAATGCATGCCATTTGTGAAGCTATTTAGCTCACAACTTAACAATCTCCCACTTGGAGATAAATTGTTGCATTATACCATACAACTCCATCCTTGGATCCTTTCCTTGGCTTGTTTCTTCCTCTTCAAGTCTCAAGCTTGAAGACCAACAAAAGTTGTGTGAAGCTCCAACTTCTCCTTTGCCAATGGCTTCGTTAGCATATCCGTAGGTTCTCACTTGTATGAATTTTCTCTAGTTTCAGCTTGCCCATCCTCCAACACCTATCGTATGAAGTGATATCTCAACTGAATGTGTTTGTTCTTGAATGAAATGTTGAGTTCTTTTGCCAAGATGAATCACACTTTGACTATCATTATACAATCTGCAATCCTCTTTGCTCCTTTCCCAACTCTTCCATGAACCTGCTCATCCATATCATCTCTTTACTAGCCTCTGTAGTTGTAACATATTCGGCCTTGTAGTAGACAAGGCCACAACCTTCTATAATCTCGAAATCTAGCTAATTGTTGTGCCACCTACTGTGAATACATATCCAGTGGTGCTTCTCCTACCATCCAAATCTCTAGCCATATCTGAATCAACATAGCCACATAAAGAAGTATCTGACCCTCCATAGCATAAATGCATGTTGGATGTCCCTCTCAAATATCTGAGTATCCATTGGACTACTTTCCAATGCTCTTTACTGGATTGGCCATAAATATCTCACAACTCCCACTTCTTGTGTAATGTCTAGTCTAGTACAAACCATTGCATA
Organism: Taxus wallichiana var. yunnanensis; assembly: GCA_018340775.1. Classification (NCBI taxonomy): domain Eukaryota; kingdom Viridiplantae; phylum Streptophyta; class Pinopsida; order Cupressales; family Taxaceae; genus Taxus; species Taxus wallichiana. The sequence goes on along the minus strand of CM031240.1, from coordinate 226,581,915 downwards.
CATAAGGCTTCCAACTATTGAAGCATATGGAACCCATGCCATGTACTCGACCTCCTCATGTGATGTAGGACACTGATCTTTGCTTAATTTAAAGTGTCCAGCCATAGGTGTACTTATTGGTTTTGAATTTTACATTTTAAACCTTTTCAACACCTTATTGATATAATCTTCCTGAGACAAATACAATTTCCTATTTCTTCTGTCTCTATGAATTTGCATGCCAAGGATTTTCTTTGCAGCTCCTAAATCCTTCATTGCAAATGTATGAGCTAACTTTTCTTTAAGCTCAGCAATGTCTGCATACTAGATCCTACAATAAGCATATCATCTACATATAACAAAATAATATAGCTTCCATTTTCAAGCTTCTTGAAATAAACACAATGATCAAGATTCACATCTCATATAACCATGCTCATGCATAAAACTATCAAACCTCATATACCATTTCCTTGGAGCTTGCTTGAGCCCATACAAGCTCTTTTTCAACTGCACACAAGTTTCTCCTTACCCTTGACTTCATAACCAAGTGGTTATTGCATATATATCTCTTCCTCCAAATCATCGTGAAGGAAAGTCATCTTAACATCAAGTTGTTCTAAGTGCAAATCTTCTACTGCAACTAAACTCAAAACAATACGAATGGAAGTCATTTTTACTACAGGAGAAAAAATCTCACCAAAATCAATACCTATTTTTTGTGCAAACCCTTTTACCACAAGCCTTGCCTTGTATCTTTTTGTCCACCTTCTCTTCCTTGATCCTTGATCTGTAAACCCATTTGTTCTGCAATGTTCTCTTACATGTTGACAACTTAACCAAATCCCATGTTTGATTTTGTTCCAAGGAGTCCATCTCCTCATCCATGTCATGCTCCCACTTCATGTGGGTATCCTCTACATTGCTTCTTCAAAACTTTTGGGCTCACCACTATCAATCAATAATAGATAAAATAAGGAAGGTGAAAATATTTTTGAGGTCTACTTACCCATTGTGACCTTCTCACAAAAATCTGGGGTGTCGAGGCTCATTTTGTATGTGTTGCATATTTGTATCAACCTCTTCTTGATGACGTCACCGGTATACGGTCGTTGGGTGCATGTTCACGTCGGTCATCTATCGGTCTATGTCGACATCGGTCTCTCTCTACCGATGTCGGTGTTTCTACACATCGGTTCTAGTTTCTCTTGTCACCGACACGGTTCTGTAGGTGTCTATTTTAAATCCAAAAATATATTTTCTTCCACAAACTCATCAACGGTTCATCCTTAGGCATCAAAATTTGATCCTGTACATTCTCTTTTCATTCCACTCAATATCATGACTCCTAACAATCTTAGCATCATCTAAATCCCAAAAAAATGGAATCCGAAATCACCAGAGCCATAACCAATAAAAGTGCATCTCTTGGATTTAGCATCCAACTTCTTCCTATTTTCTTTATCAACATGCACAAAAAATCTTGAACCAAATACTCTAAGAAAAGAAATATCTACCTCTTTTCTAGTCCAAGCTTTCTTGGTATTCCACCATTCAGTGCACTTGAAGGCCCATGGTTGATTAAATATATTGTCATGTCTATTTCTTACTACTTCTACCCAAAACTGTAAGGGTAATCAACATGTATTCTCATGCTTCTTACATGTTCCATGATAGTTTTGTTCATTCTTTCAGCCACACCATTCTCTGTGGTGTTCTAGGAACCATTCTTTCTCTGTGTATTCCATTCATTGAACAATAATCATTGAAAGCCTTGTTGCAGTACTCACCACCATTGTTAGATCTAAGGCATTTTAACTTTAAACTAGTTTCATTTTCCACAAGGGCTTTCCATCTTTTAAAAGTCTCAAAAACATCATATTTACGCTTTATACAATAAACCCATACCTTTCTTGTGGCATCATCAATGAAAGTCACATAATATTGGGATCCTCCATGAGAAGCTACTGGGTTGGTCCCCACACATCTGAGTGCACAAGCTCAATTTTTTCTCCTTCTTTGTTGCCCCAACTTTAAGAAATCTCACTTTCTTTTTCTTTCCAAATATGCAATGCTCACAGAAATCAAGATCTAAATGTTTTCAAATCGATAACTTACCCTTTGCCTTTAATATTTGCATTCCCTTTTTACTCATATGGCCTAGCCGATTATGCCACATGCTTGCATCTGAATCTGAAGTAGATAGAATAGAAAAGGAATCAGTAATATGGTAGACAAATACAATGTTCCTACCTTCTTGCCTCTTGCCACAACAAGAGCTCCCTTGGTAACTTTCCAAGAGTCGGTTGTGAATGTAACCATGTAACTAGCTTCACCTAGTTGTCCTGCAAAAATTAGATTTCTCTTGAGGCTTGGCACATGCCTCACATCTTTCAATACCCATGTATTTCCATTATAATTTTAGATGAACTTCCCCTTTACTAGTAATATTGCATGGTTCATCATCTCCTAAATAAACATGCCCAAAATTACCCTGGACATAATTTTGAAATAACCCTTATTAGGGGTAGCATGGAAAGAAGCTTGAATCTAAAACCCAAGATTCTATTTTATTATCCAAGGAGAGAATAAGGGCATCTTGCATTACCTCAATTGCAACATTTTCCTCTTTACCTTTATCTGGTAGATTCTCTTTGTTTTCCTTGAACCAACAATCCTTCTTTGCATGTCCTTTCTTTCCACAATTCCAGCAAGTTATTCCTCTACCTCTGGATTTGGATCTGCCCATCTTTGACTTTGATCTCCCATTATTCTTGCTCTTGGATCTCTCCTTTTTCCTTCCCCTACTTTCTACATTCAAAGCATTTCCAGATGATGACTCTCATGTACTTTTCTGTGTATTTCTTCATTCAGGATTATACTAACCACATCATCAAACTTCAAAATATTATTAGTAGATGTTGTATTACTAACAACCATTACCAAGTTATCCCAACTATTTGGAAAAGAGCATAAGAATAAAAGTTCTTTCACTTCATCATCAAATGGAATATTAACCGATTTTAATTGATTTATAATGGAATGGAAATCATTCAAGTGGCTTGATACAGATCCACCTTCTTGCATTTTTGAATTAAATAATTTCTTCATCAAATAAACTTTATTTGAAGCACTTGGTTTTTCATATAAATTAGCTAAATATTTCATCAACTCTACCGTGGTTGTTACTTCAGTAATATTCAAAGCTACAAGATGTTGTCAAGCTCAATCTTATAGATCCAGAGCCTTTCTATCAAGAATCTTCCATTCTTCATCAGTCATTTTTGTAGGCTTCGCATTCACATCCAACGGTAAATATAAATCTTTCTGATACAGATAATCTTCCACCTACATCTTCCATAATTGATAATTACGGCCGTCAAATTTCTCCACTTTGTATTTTTATCTTTTTCCATTGTTGTGCTCCCACTCAATCAGAAATCCCTCTGTGAGTAAATTTGTCAACACACAAAACCCTCAAAAAAAAATCTTTGATACCAGTTGTTGGGGTTAGACACACACTGATGTTTGTACATATATATATTCAATTTAAGCATGCAAGCAATAAACATGGAAATTAAACCAGAAGAAAAATAAACAAGAGAGAATGAGTAACACAAGATATAACGTGGTTCACCCAATGTGGGCTACGTCCACCAAGAAACAACCAATCTATTATTCTTTCTTCACAGAGGAAATACAATGAAGATTTACAATCTTCCACACCTCTCACGGATGTACAATACTTTTTCCTCACAAGCTTTCTCTAGCTTATAAGCATAGCTTTCTCAAGAAAATCCTTCTTCAATAATAATATCAATATAAGTAATAGACACTTTACCTTCTAACCCTAGTTTTCTAGCTTATAAGCATATACAAACTTCCACACATTTTGGATGCGGTAATTTCTTCCTTACAAGTTTCTTTTTTATCTTAAAGGAAACTTCTTTACAATTCTTCTAATTGTCTCTTAATTCTACCTTCTAACCCTCACTTATATTATGCAAAATGGCTTTGTTAGCATATTCATGGGATTATTATTTGTTTCATTCTTATTTGTATGATTTTAATTGATTTACAATAGAACGGAAATCATTCAAATGACTTGATGCAGATGCACCTTCTTGCATCTTAGAATTAAATAATTTCTTCATCAAATAAACTTTATTTGAAGCACTAGGTTTTTCATATAAATTAGCCAAAGAATCCATCAACTCTACCGTAGATTTAGCTTCAGTAATATTTGAAGCCACAGATGTTGTTAGGCTCAATCTTATAGATCCCAGAGCCTTTCTGTCAAGAATATTCCACTCTTCATCAGTCATCTTTGTAGGTCTTGCCTTCACATCCAACGGTAAATATAGATCCTTCTGATACAGATAATCTACCACCTGCATCTTCCATAATTGATAATTACGGTTGTCAAACTTCTCTACTTTGTATTTTCCTTCTTCTACCATTGTTATAGCTCCCACTCAATCAGAAATCCCTCTATGAGTAAATCTATCAACACAAAAACCCTCAAACAAAGCTCGATGCGCTTGTTGGGGTTAGCACACAAGTTGTATAGATATAATTATCATATCTAAGCATATAAGCAATAAACACAAAAATAACCAGAAGAAATAATACACAAGATTTAACGTGGTTCACCCAATGTGGGCTATGTCCACCAAGAAACAACCAATCTATTATCACAGAGGAAATACAATGAAGATCTGCAATCTTCCACACCTTCTTGGATGTATGTAGTTTCTTCCTCACAAGTTTCTCTTTTCTCTCTCCAAAGGAAACTTCTTTACAATTCTTCTAATTGTCTCTTAATTCTACCTTCTAACCCTAGCTTTCTAGCTTATATAGGCATATACAAACTTAGGACACTTTAGCTATGCAATTACAATCATTAGATCAACTTTATATCAAAGGTTAGATCTAATTCTCGTGACTTAAATAAAATAATCACGTCTAGCAATCGATGTTGGTTACCCTAACCAATGTTGGTTCCTCCTTACCGACCGATATGGTCCCAGTGTGACCGACGTCGTTCATTGTGTATTCCATCAAGTTAATAAAGCATGCTAATGTGAAGAA